>OW386292.2:86606343-87806343 GCA_936432065.2 Rutpela maculata
GGAAAATTTACAACAGGATCCAGCGCTAAGATTCTTTTACCGCGACTGGACTCCAAGCTTGCAAACCACTGTCGTGTCGAGCCCACGCAGGAGGCAAAATTCCCCACAAACTATTTCCGGACTCAACGTCGAAGAGGCTAGGGAACCAGAAGTTCGCGCCGGACGATCTGGGAGGCATGGAAGCCTGACCCTAACGGCGAGGCCAGCCCGCTCACACTATAGTGCAAAAGAAAGCACAGGTAGGGGCCAAGCAGGTGTCATGCAGATGCCGCAAGGTATAAGTTTCGGACAGGGACGTGGGACTCTTCGAGCTCCAGCGACACGCAGCTTCAAGGAGTGCACAGCCAGGTGCGTCGAGACGTCCGGGACGCAGAAACGCGAAGGGTCACCCCGGCGCTCTCACCATCGAATTCAAACAACCCCTCTACGTTTCACCCCCGCCGGAATCAAGCCTGTTATAGTCGGCCAGAAATTAGGCTGACCAATCGGAACGCCGCATTCCCCTCAAGTCAAGTATAAAACTGATGGCCGCCCTAAGCCGCTATCAGTTTCTCGCAGTAGACAATCCACGTCACTTCGAATCAACTTTAATTTCAGGCTATCTGGCCTATCTGGGCATCATCCCACACCTTTGTTATTTTCGGAACCAAATAGTTCCATTTCATTTCATGTTATATGGCATGTAAAACCATCATAAACATCACCAAGGACCTACATTCAGCTAGGACACCGGCTTATTTCATTACATACTGATGAAGTCACACATTAAACCACTGCTGCAGTAGTGCTTTTAGTAAATGCGCGATTTCATTTATCGAACAGCCGCGAGACGCGAAAGTTAGGGAAAGTTTGGCTACCTTGCCCCAGGTGAATTTAAATTAATATAAGGTATTACTCGACACGAGATTTTAATTTTCAAGTGAATCCTTTCTTTCCCAATCCCGCCAGAGCTGGGTTAAACCCCCTCAGCTCCTAGGAGGACAAGCAGGTAGCAACAAATAAAATAATTCTAAAACGAGCATAAGGTCTCGCACCGTCTTATTTTCTTTCCTAAAGTGAATTAAACTAAAGTGCCTTCTAAGACAGGACATAAAGGTAACATTCATAAACTCTAACCTGGGTAGCGAGGCCGTCAGCCTGCAGCCCCAGTAATTTAAGACAATCAGTGTTATTGAACTCTCTGTGGAGGTTCAACCTCAGATACATTGACCTAGGTCGGGGCCCTTTGCCTGCCCTTGTCGACGGAACTCTTAAAACGAGCCGTCGATTCTACCCTAAAATGGGCCCTAAGCTTCTTAAAAAATTCAATTAAGCCTATTACGGCCTTCTAAAAAATTCGCCAAGCCTAACTTGGCTCACCCTGTATACCCCCTTGTCAGGAGAGGAGAAAGAAATTAAAAATATATTTTTTTTTAAATTCGCTTCCACTACAACAACCCCAATGACAAAATATTATTGGGACACTATGTATCTCTCCAACCGACCAAGCATAAACAAAGAACTAATACGACGCAATTAGTAAAAATTATCAATAATGAAACGAACTAGCGTTAAGAGGCACTTGAACACATAAAGTATCCAAATTTATGGCCCAAGCGCTATTCAAGGAAGACGAAACCAAGCCAGCCCCGGCGGGGTGCAAGGAAGGTATAGCATAAACACACCCAAACAAAGGGAAGCATTCCTTTTACATCATGACATTTAAAAATCGAAACGACGCCCTCAGCGTCGTCGCGGAACGATAAAATTTCGGTCATCGATAGACAAAACATCGAAGTACATCTCGCGAAAGTTTCAAGTCCTTAGGACAACGGGAAGTAATTATTTCGCGTCCACAAAGTGGAGGTACCAGTTGGCCACAGGTAAGCCGCGCTTTCAGCGAACTCGCGACCTGCAACGGGTGGGAAACTTACATATACCATTGACCACACCGTCGGCAAGCATAGGGGCGCGTGTCGGTCAAGATCTCGATTACCTGAGAGGTGTAGCTTCAATCAAACGCCGAAGAGCATCTCCGGTAATGGAATCGCACCTCATCATATAAAAAATCGCCACGGCCACACCTCTGGTCGTGGAACGATGAAACTTGGGCACGGGCTAGCAGAAAGCCTCATCTACACGTAGCGGTCAAGCCGCGCAAATGCGCCGCTTGATTCGCGAGATATTAATTAAAACGTCCAAGGGACGCTTCGAAATTAAGATTTACCCACTGTTCCTGGGCGAGGGAGCTGAGGGGTAGTAAAAGCCCCACTTCGTGTCCAACTCACAACCCACGCTTTGTGGTAACAAAACTAGTTTTCGAATTCAAATCTAGGCAGTTCCAACTCATCCTTCGTGAAAGACACCTCTCGCATAGAGGGTCAATAAGGCAGTTCCAACTCACCCTTCGAAAAAGACACTACTGCATAGAGTGTCTCCGCGCGCGTCGCGAAAATTCAACTTAATTAGTGTGTAATTCATTCAATCATCATAAAACCAACTTACGGTTTAGTGCAGTGAAGTTCAGTTCTCACCGAGAGAAAATTCACATCGAAAATTCGCATTTTTCTGACGTCTTCGAGATTGCATAATTTCGACGCCTTCGACGCTCAGCCTTCCTTGACCTCAGACAAGGGTTTTTCAGAGTAAAGTCATTTAGTTCGTATTCATTTCATAAAATCATATAAGCCATCAGCGAAACTTCCAAATCTAACCAGAAAAAGTGTCATTTGTGTTCGTACTTTGAAATTTTTACAAGTCGAATAGACATCGATTTTTCTTTAGCTCCGGCAAGGTGCTTTCAGCTCACGCATCATTAAATTCGATTCCTCATAGGCAAAACTACGTTCAGTAATTTTCGTGAGTAAAAATATCGCAAAAAAATTTAATTTTGTATTTCAACACTTGTAAAATTTTTTGTAAGTCAAGACCTTCGTCGATTTTTAGCTAAGTCGAGAGTGGTCAGTTCTCCTCAAGAACCTTAAATTCGTTATTACAGCGAAGAACCTCACCTTCAATAATTTTTTCGCGAGTTTATGAGCAAAAAAGTATTTTATCACACGTTGGGGACTTGGGGACAGTTTCTCAAACTCAGCCCAGTTTTCGATTTTTCATTTGGCCTAGGGGCCCAAAATCAAGCTGA
The DNA here is from genome assembly GCA_936432065.2 of Rutpela maculata. NCBI lineage: Eukaryota > Metazoa > Arthropoda > Insecta > Coleoptera > Cerambycidae > Rutpela > Rutpela maculata. Next base: position 86,609,465 of record OW386292.2, read on the forward strand.
ACGTATTTTTCCCGTGATATATACGTGACGACCTAACCGTCATAATTTTTTTAATACAATTGAAGAGAAAATTTCATAATTTAATTCCTTGTTGGACTTAGTACAGTTTACGATTTTCGTTTCACGAGTTGATTTTTAATTCGCTTAATTAAAGCCGAATCGAGCTGAACGTATTTTTCCCAGCTTCTACAGAGGGAAACCTACCCCCCATAATTTTTTCATCGAAATCCGAAAGAAAAAATTTCAGTTTAATTCGAACCTGACTTGTAAAAATTTCGCTTCCATCAGAGGCCCAAGTTAGAAAATTCGACATTTCTCATTCTACTAAGGAAGTTAAGTCGCAATCAACGAACGCAATAGTTCTTCATTAATCATTGACAACTTTTTCGAAATTTAACCCTTTTTACATAATTAATTGATTCACTACATTACTCTAGAGCTTATACTTCTTCGCCTAGCAATCTCGGTGAGAGCTAAACGATAATCACCGTCCTACATCACTAAATCAATACTTGTGCGAATTTAATCAACAGGTGTTGTGAGTGCTATAGGTGTCATTCTTCTGGGATTACAGCGTTGGAGAGATACGTAAGCAATAACATTTTTATTCATCGACGTCATACGGCCCAGCTCAGGCAATTGTCGTAGAGATAGCTGCCGCCGGCACGCCGCCAACTCAAAATTTTCTTAGTCAAATTTTACCTGTTTAATCATTCGATGATTAAGGTAGGCTATCTCTAGTTGACGATCTGCATAAGCGAGGCCACTTCGTAAGTGTTAATTGTATCGATTACAGCTCGTGCTAGGTGTCAAACCACCGGGGACTTGTCACGGTTGTCCTCAAGGAATTAACATAAAAAAACTAAATTGCCTGTTAAACAAGTCATTAAACTCGAAGCCGCCTCCGGCTAGACAAGCAATAAAAGCTAGGTAGTCCCCCTCAGGTACGAACCATCTAGACAAACGTAGTACATTCAAGGGTCATAAGAAAGAAAGTAAAGCATTAGACTCTCTTTCGAATATCAAAAATAACGTAATTGTTTCAAGTAGCTTCATATCATTTTAATCATATTGTAAGAGCTGTCGATCAACTGTGGACGCGGTTCAAGTACTGGGAGTAACTCCTAGATTATTAATTACGAGTCAGGGAGAGCCACAACCTTGTATTAGGAAGTAGTAGCTCGATTACCGGGGATTAATCATTGGTTGGTGTTATTGTAGAAGAACGCACTACCGGGCGTCAAAATGACGCGACACCAATTTATTTCTCAGGGGGCGCCAGTCGCGTATTACCCCGTTCTTCTACCTCCCAGGCGGGTTCGAGATAAGATGCACTTCGGTAGCCGAGTAATGGGACCAAGGCGGCACTACCACAGATCGGAAATTACGCTCTCTCTGGACCCGAATTCCCTCGTTAGGGGTTTAGGCACCTCTTAATTTCCTGAATTTTTGCATAAAAAAATCCCAACCGAAGAATTTCTCTGCGGAGGGATTAGTTTTGGTACGCGAAAATCACGTTTTGGTCCATTAATAACGGAATATATTTCTCAAAAAACGCATAAAAAAATCCCTATCAAACCTTCGTAAAGCAACCAGAAGGTCGAACGTTAATGCGAATTAACTCGACACATCCGGCTTTCTATACGAAAGTTCCAGGGATTATAGACCGTCAACAGGCCTCAAGATCAATTAAGAAATATTAGTTCAAGGAATCCGTTTATTTAACAGAATTGGTTATACAAAATTCTCAAGAAAGAATCGTGCCTTCCCCAATCAAGGTAGTGACTTTCAGACCATACAAGCGAGAGCGCTCACGCTAACGATCGATTAGGTAGAAAAGATTCATACGTACCTTCTCAGAATCAAAATGTGAGCTTTTAGAATCATTTCAGACTCTGGGTAAATGAATAATTAAGGCTGACTGAAATTAACTTAAAAAAGTTTTACTAAATGAATTTAGTTTCGCTAGAGACTACTTAGCTTTAAAGTTCTTGTATCGTGGAGATTCACGTACTCAAACACATTCAGAGGACTTATTACTGCATAAGTTGAGTGGCGTTCGATCAGTCCACGACTTACTAACCCTTATCACAGTCGATTAATAATATCGATTTGGCAGCGTCTCACCTTCGAGCGACTATTAGGCAAAATTGAATTTTTGGATTTTTATGCACAAGGCGTTTTCCTCTATAACTTTGTCATTTGAAAAGCCCCGTTATTGGCTTTTCTACCATCGCTTTGTCTGGACTACTCAACGCGCTCGACCAAATTGCGAGCCGCTGGGTCAATCCAAACTCTTTCCATGCGAGAAACCGGCCTTGTACATGTGCATTGATTTTTATCAATTTTTGCTTATCGGCACTACGCCGGCTTTGACAAAATCTTCTATTTTGCCTTTTGGATGCAGTGCATCGTTAAAATTTTATGCTCATACTTTAGAATTGTGCTTTCAATGATCGTACCTCAATGTCTTTGGTTGAGGAATAAAAAATAAAAAATAATTTAAAGTATATTTTCGTGGTACTTTTTAAACTGACTTCGTGGTACTTTTGAAAAATCCAGTTTAAGACCAATTTTTAGCGTACTTTTGAAAAATCGATTTTCGAGCCAAATTTCAAGGTACTTTTGAAAAACTAATCTGCGGGTGAAATTTTGGCGTACTTTTGAAAAATCGATTTTCAAGCCAAATTTCAAGGTACCTTTGAAAAGTTAATCCGCGGGTGAAATTTTGGCGTACTTTTGAAAAATTGATTTTCAAGCCAAATTTCAAGGTACTTTTGAAAAGTTAATCTGCGGGTGAAATTTTGGCGTACTTTTGAAAAATCGATCTTCAAGCCAAATTTCAACGCAGTTTTGAAAAATTAGTCTGCAAGTGAAACTTTGGCGTACTTTCGATAAATCGATTCTTGGGCCAAATTTTGACGCCCTTCCAAAAATATTATTTTTCAAAGTCCAATTTATGGTACCTTTGAAAAAGTATATTATTCATAAATCTTTGTCATTATATACTTCTACTCTGATATTCTGAACCAAAAACATTTTTCCTAAGTGAAAATTCGGTGTTTCTTCGAATTTTCGCCTGGTCATTTCCAACGCCTTATAGAACCCAAAACGGTCCTTGTGGACTGATCTGCGCCTCTGCAGACTCCCGAAAATGTCTTTAAATGAAATTTTTGCCTAAGTCGAATTTTGATTGTCTTCAACTTAGGACGATTTTGGAGAGTTCTACAACATTATCAGCGGCCAATTTTTCGTCTCGTGGTACGAGTGTAACTCCCCTACCCGGATTAGTAATCCGCATCTCAATTAAACTAACCTACCTTATCATTTATACCACAGGTTATCGCAGTAATTACCCTAAAGATAATTAGCGGCTGTAGGTCACCTGTGATCGCGGAGGAGATTGCCCCGACAAGCTCCGAGAAATTAATTACCTGTTGTTAAAAAGTTAGGAGGAATCGCATTCCCGCCCAGGGAGTGGTAGCTCGTTCACAGGTCACCTTCAGTGCATATAAGATTGACCCACATTGTATTTCAGTTAATTTTGTTGTTATCTCACATATTAAGCCTTCAGCCCAAATTCCTTGCATAAAATTCGTCGTATCTTAATTCATTATAATTATTCTATTATTGGCAATCAAGTCACTGACATTCCCTACGAATTCCAAGACACCTAGTGCGAAGCCCTCGAAGGAGGTATTCGAAGAGTGAGGTAACGAGTTGAGGCGTCGCGACGCTTCATGCCATTGGGCGTCGAAAGATTCCGGGCACGAATCATTCTATCATATTGCAGTGCAGTACTATTGTTCGCCTTTCTTACTTTAAATTACGTCATTTTAGCAGAATCAATCAAGCCTTGGCTGCAGACTCCGAAAATACGAGAGAATATCATTTTTACATTGCAAATTCTTAAATTAACCTTTTTATATTATTCACTGCTAACTATCGCCCACCAACTCGCTGCCGACATCTAGAGGATACCCTCCAGAAGGTTTAAATCTGTAAATCCCCCCTTGAAGGGGCCATTACGTTGGATTACACACATTAGGTTGGATTTAATTAATTGTAGCTGAATCCGCCTCTCGGACAGCGAACACACCTGAGGGCTAAGGTAGCCGCTCAGTTTCAGTTAGGTTAAGTAGTCATTCATTCTCTTTCGATCCACCTGTACTCAGGTGAGACGTTCCTGAAGTTAACCTGTGTGGAACACAGCTCTGTCTTCCGGGGAAGAGATTATTAATCAGTGGTACCTCATAATTAATTAGGAAATCAAGCGCTTATCAGAAATACCTCCAGTTTTAGTTAATTAACATTTAATTATAAACATTAAGCAATTAATCATTTAATCTTTCACTCGTAGTTAAACTCTAATTAAGGTCATATTTTTTCATTATATTCAATTATCATATTCGATTCTTATCTCTCATAAATTAATTTTGATTACTCATTTTAATCCATTTTGATAAGGATAGTACATAGGGGATATCGTTCTTTGGCAAGTGTATAGCAAGCGACCACCAGCTAGGTGATCCCGAGTTCAATTTTATTCTTATTAGGCTTCAGTAATTGAAGTTAGCCAGATTGCACTTAACGTAATTTAATTCTAGCTCTGTACTCTTCAAGTGCGGGCTTAAGTCATTACACCTGACCTAGGGTGAACGCCCTGAGGGCCGATTGCAAAATTGCCTTACCTGTCTCTCACAGGTGAGCGCTATAGTAAGGGAGCTGACGCAAGAAGCGTACAATTGCCAGTGTAGCGATACAACCTATATAGAATTAATTTTTTTTATTATTATTTTAACTTCACTGACCTTCATAAGTATATGGAGATTTTAATATCATTATTAATCGTATTCCTATATATATTAATCTGTTTAACTGAGTTATTAGTTATCTTGCTAATAAACCAAGGGAGATTTCTCCAATCAAATTGAAGAGGTGTTTTATCATTTTACATTCACATCATTAGTACAGTGCGTCATACCCCAACTACTGCACGCCACGGAGTGAGCTTATTCAGTGGAGCAGGGAAGGAACCATAATCTTTTTTAATTTTTCTTTGGGAATCATAATTAATGTATCTTTATCGTTAAAATTTTTGTTTGTCTTGTCGTTTGTGTTGCGCAAACCGCGTTTGCTATTTAGCTCCTGTCAGTCGGGTAGCATACTGTAACTAGATAGAAAAATCTGTTAAATCGTAATCATCTGTCTCCACTGATCCGGCTCCACTGTACGTGAGCACGCTCCTCAGGCTCAATAGTCAGGGAGCTAAGGTACAAATTCCACATTTACTGAATCATACTGATGTGGAGTTTTCTCATCGTAACAGCATTGTTAGTCATCGGCTTTGTAGTGACTTGTTGGTACGTTTGTCATTCGACGTATCGCCAGTTCTCAGCACCTAGGGATCTACCTGAAGTTGGGTATTCTGCGGAACTTGCAGGTTCCTACATCACCACTACTGTGTAACGTACTCATCGTCAGGTGGTGGTAAGCGAGCATTCGCCTCCACCCGGTTGGCTGTTCTGTTGCCTTATCGAGGAGAATTGCGTGAAGTGTAGAGCGGCAGGTACTGGGTTAGCCATCCGACAAGGGAAGGGAAATACGTGCAGTCCTAGTAATAGGGGGCCAGGTGAACTATTCCTGACCTACCTGTACGTATCGCGTCACCGCCTCTCACGCCTCACGCCTTCTCGCCGTTTACGGTCAATAGCCCTCCAACCGTCAGGTTAGCGGAAACGGGGCTGTCCACCGCTATTCCTGAACTTGCTAGCTCCGAATTCACCACGAACCACCCTGAGAGTTCGACGAACGGTCCAGGCACAAGCTAAGTAGTCGCTGACGCCCTCTTCAAATAAATTTGCGGCTATTCCTACTTCGCCGAGGGGTCATTAGCGGCCTCCTCATCACCTTCCATTTCAATTCAAATTTCTTTTTATTACCTGAACGCCGTCAACGTCGACACCCTCACCTAGTGATTAAAAATCTTACAAGAACTCTCTGCTGAGGTTCTTTACAGGACAAAGACTTTGTTAACTTGCTATCCCTCTTCAAGGGAGTCCACAGGTGTAACGTAGAGTCAGTGCCTCTAGACTTTAAGTCAGGAGAAGCCGGCCGAGCAGAGCAGAAAGTGATTTTTTTCTATGTACATTTGTTGCAGCTTTGACGCAGAGTTCCAGTCATGCAGCAGGGTGTGATCGCTTGTGTGGCGTAGGTTTGCTAGCATTCACCAGGCCTACAGGTGCCTTGTAGAGGTAAATTGGCATAAACAAGTAACACAAGCCGTCCCACCGCAATGCACCACAAAAATTTGCCAAATTGTCTGTAACTTTTGTATGTCAAAAAATTCTAAACTTCTGTAAAGTGAAAACGTCGTTCTAACACGCGTGGTAAGCATCCCCGTGGAGCCCGCAGTGCTCATCATGTCATTAACGCCGTTCGCAAAAATTGCAACCTGAGGTACGACACTTTGCAATTCCACCAAAGTCCAACCCCAGCAATCAAACTTCGTTTCAACGCAAGCTTCGCTTCGTATCAAGAGTACAAGCACTCCTACAAGCCAAGACCCCATTCACAACATCATACCCGCGAGGTGCGAGTGAATTAGTTTTCCTCGTACCAACAAAGACAGATTTCGGCGTACTTTTGAATTTCTTTAAAGACAGATTTCGACGTACTTTCGAAAATTTCTCGGCTACAGTTTCCTAGTGCGGTCCGCGTTTCACGATGTCTCGCGTCAGCAACAGCACGGACACTGTCCCTGAACATTTCCAACAGGACTGGGAAGCCCTAAACCAAGATCCAGCGCTACGATTCTTTCTCCGCGACTGGACACCGAGCTTACAAACCACTGCTGTGTCGAGCCCACGCAGAAGGCAATTTTCCCCACAAACAAATTCCGGGCACAACGCCAATGAAGAAAGGGAACCAGAAGCACGCGGCGGGCGATTTGGGAGGCAAGGAAGCCTGACCCTAACGACGCGGCCGCTCCACTCCAGCCATGGTGCAAAAGGAAGCGCAGGCTCGAGTCAGACCGGTGCCACGCAGATGCCGAAAGGTGTAAGCTCCGGACAGAGGCAGGAAACAGTGCCTTCTTCGAGCTCCAGCGACGCGCCGCTCCGGGAAACGCACAACTAGGTGCGTGAAGACGCCAGAGGTGCACGAACGCAAAGGCTCAACCCGGCGCTCTCACCATTAAACCGAAACACCCCCTAACGTTTCCACCCCGCCGAAGACAAGACGATTCTACGGCTCACTCTCAGTTCACGTCGAGTCCACCGCTAGGTAACATCACCTAGTGCCGCAACGGGCTCAGTTCTCATCTAGTCTACCACTAGGTAACATCACCTAGTACCGCGACGGGCTCCGTCGCCCAAGTCATCAGTCCAGTTCACTCTCAGCTTCTCACGAAGCAACATCGTTGTGCCGCGACGAGGCCGTCAGCCTGCAGCCCCAGTAATTTAAGACAATCAGTGTTATTGAACTCTCTGTGGAGGTTCAACCTCAGATACATTGACCTAGGTCGGGGCCCTTTGCCTGCCCTCACCTAGTGATTAAAAATCTTACAAGAACTCTCTGCTGAGGTTCTTTACAGGACAAAGACTTTGTTAACTTGCTAGCCCTCTTCAAGGGAGTCCACAGGTGTAACGTAGAGTCAGTGCCTCTAGACTTTAAGTCAGGAGAAGCCGGCCGAGCAGAGCAGAAAGTGATTTTTTTCTATGTACATTTGTTGCAGCTTTGACGCAGAGTTCCAGTCATGCAGCAGGGTGTGATCGCTTGTGTGGCGTAGGTTTGCTAGCATTCACCAGGCCTACAGGTGCCTTGTAGAGGTAAATTGGCATAAACAAGTAACACAAGCCGTCCCACCGCAATGCACCACAAAAATTTGCCAAATTGTCTGTAACTTTTGTATGTCAAAAAATTCTAAACTTCTGTAAAGTGAAAACGTCGTTCTAACACGCGTGGTAAGCATCCCCGTGGAGCCCGCAGTGCTCATCATGTTATTAACGCCGTTCGCAAAAATTGCAACCTGAGGTACGACACTTTGCAATTCCACCAAAGTCCAACCCCAGCAATTAAACTTCGTTTCAACGCAAGCTTCGCTTCGTAGCAAGAGTACAAGCACTCCTACAAGCCAAGACCCCATTCACAACATCATCCCCGCGAGGTGCGAGTGAATTAGTTTTCCTCGTACCTACAAAGACAGATTTCGGCGTACTTTTGAATTTCTTTAAAGACATATTTCGACGTACTTTCGAAAATTTCTCGGCTACAGTTTCCTAGTGCGGTCCCCGTTTCACGATGTCTCGCGTCAGCAACAGCACGGACACTGTCCCTGAACATTTCCAACAGGACTGGGAAGCCCTAAACCAAGATCCAGCGCTACGATTCTTTCTCCGCGACTGGACACCGAGCTTACAAACCACTGCTGTGTCGAGCCCACGCAGAAGGCAATTTTCCCCACAAACAAATTCCGGGCACAACGCCAATGAAGAAAGGGAACCAGAAGCACGCGTCGGGCGATCTGGGAGGCAAGGAAGCCTGACCCTAACGACGCGGCCGCTCCACTCCAGCCATGGTGCAAAAGGAAGCGCAGGCTCGAGTCAGACCGGTGCCACGCAGATGCCGAAAGGTGTAAGCTCCGGACAGAGGCAGGAAACAGTGCCTTCTTCGAGCTCCAGCGACGCGCCGCTCCGGGAAACGCACAACTAGGTGCGTGAAGACGCCAGGGGTGCACGAACGCAAAGGCTCAACCCGGCGCTCTCACCATTAAACCGAAACACCCCCTAACGTTTCCACCCCGCCGAAGACAAGCCGATTCTACGGCTCACTCTCAGTTCACGTCGAGTCCACCGCTAGGTAACATCACCTAGTTCCGCAACGGGCTCAGTTCTCATCTAGTCTACCACTAGGTAACATCACCTAGTACCGCGACGGGCTCCGTCGCCCAAGTCATCAATCCAGTTCACTCTCAGCTTCTCACGAAGCAACATCGTTGTGCCGCGACGAGTACAGTTAGTACAGTCTCGCGTTTCAAACATCGCCAAGTATCGTGACGGGCTCAATTAGAGTTGTTCTACCTGTTGTTGAAATTAAAATTACTGTGTTTAATTCACGACGTCTACCTATTCCAACCAGTAAGAGAATAAGCAGCCCACAAAGCGAGTCTCAGGAAGCCCACGAATAGTAACCAGTCACTTGGGGCCCTCCTGCCAACGTGGAAGCCATCCAGTGTCCACTTACAGACGAGCAGCGTTTCATACGAAAATCGACCCTGAGAAAATCCAACCGAAAGAAAATCATAGTTAGCTGTTCCTCCCCAGTGCTGGCGCCCAATTATAAATAAATCCGTACTCCAGGACGGTCCCTTCACTTAGTACGGAGCACCTAGGGGAAGAATACAGCTACAATAGTTACACTGGAGAAAACATAGCCCATAATATGAACATGACTTTTTTGAAGTGGGAAGAAACAAATAAGTTGCTAGCTATAGTCACAGATAACGCTAGCAATATGAAAAAATCTGTTCGAGAGCTTGGAATAATTGTGGATCATATACCTTGCATGGCGCATACATTTCAGCTTGTCCTAAAGGATGGTTTACTAAATCATTAAGCAAATAAAGCTGTTGTTGATACATCTAGAAAGATAATAATAACATATTTCAATCACTCAACAACCGCATTGAAAGAACTCGCAAAAGTCCAAAAGGAGTTAAATATCTCACAATATGTACTTATTCAAGATGTGGAGACTAGATGGGATTTGACCTATCAAATGTTAAATAGATTATACGAGCAACGAGTTGCCATTCAGGCAATACTTCCACTTCCACATATTAATTGTAACCACGAACTCAATACGCAACAGTGGGTTTTGATACAGCAAATATGTAAAATATTATACAATTTTGAAGAAATTACGAAGAACCTAAGTAAAGACTACACAACATTACCCCAAGCCATTCTGCTTGTGAATAGTATTATAAAATGCATGGAAAAAATGGAAAACGACCGTAAACTTCACCAAACAGTTAGGAACATGACTAGAGACATAAAGAATGAGGTATTCAAGAAGTTCGCTACAATAGAAGACAATGAAACGTTCATACGTGCTACAGCATTGGATCCTAGATACAAACACAGAATATTTCGTTTATCTACAACCTCTCAGAAAGTACGAACATTATTTGTTGATAAACTTAAACTTGCCACTATCAAAAACAAAAACGTCGAACATACTCCTAATGTTCCACAACAATTAGGACATTTAGAACCCCAACCATCAACAAGCCAAACCAGCATTTGGGATATTTGCAAGGAACTGATGGAAGAAGCCACAATGGTTGAACTTCTGTCAAATTTTCTAGGTGGGTAGTAAATAACGGACAATAAATATACAGTAAAGTTAACAATATTTTTTATGATTTTTTAGAAAATCCTGAAACAGATGAGGTGGATGCATATCTTCGAATTCCTAATCTGAACTATTCAGAAGATGCTATTCTATACTGAAAGGAAAATATAAATTTTCCTTCCTTAAAACGCTTCTTGGCATATAAATATTTTTCATTGAAGGCTTCTAGTGTTTCTTATGTTTTTTAAATAAAAATTTGCCCAGGGCAAATTTTGACTACTAACACTAACTAGTTGCCTAGCCTTAGAGTAGACTAGTAGATGGTAGGTGGATTGATTTTTTTTTCAAGAACACTGATTTTTCTTTTATTTGGTTTTATATTGTAATAATAATTATTAGTTTAGTTTTGTACTAAGCATTTAAAAATTTTCTTTGTTTTTCGTTAATAAATATTTGATATTTTGTTTTATCCACTGTTATTCATTTTTCACAAAAACTATTGTTATACTATAAAATGTGACTGCCTCCTAGATAATCGTAATCGTAATCGGCGATTATCACTAATGATAATCGTAATCGTAAAAGTAAGAATCGTTGCATCACTAGTGCCTATATGATCTCGAGCCTATATGAGTCGAATGAACGTACCCGAAGAAACCAGTTAAAAGTAGTAGAAGAGTCTCTATCTGGGGAGGCTCAGGACTGGGCAGCCAACTACCAAATCTCTTGGGAAATTTCGCAGACTTCAAAAATGACTCAATAGGTACTGGTCCGAGGAAGAACAAAATAAGCTTCGCCATCTTCTCACTACCCACCATTGGCTAAGGGAGACTGGACGTACCATGGAGGCCCGTTTTGCCCACTACGTTGGCTTAGCTTGTTTACTAACTGAGCCACTTCCTGAAGCTACCCTTGCGGACGCCGATAAGTTTCTGCGACAGCAAGAAAACATCTTGACGCCCTCCACGTCCGTTGCATTACAATCCACCCAAGCGACAAGCAACTCACCCGTCAACCTCAACAAACGGTTCCAATGGTACAAGGGAAAACAACGAATCGTAACGCCCATGTAGCGGGAAACGAACCCCGGTCGAATTAGAAGACCGGAAGCATGGCGACTTCTGTAATCCAGCTACTTGGAGGTCGGATTCTCAGCGGTCTCTCGACCGTCACCACCGCCAACCAGCCTCGGCTCATATGGCAATACCATTTGGAAAAGGGTCATTTCGCTGGCCGCAAAGTTTACTTGATGTTACGTCATTCTTACCACTGGCCTAACATGAAACGCCATATTCAGCATGTCCTCCAACCTGCGACTTACGCCAAAAGACGAAGAAACCTAATTATTGTAAATTGACCGAACCATTACAACCAATTATAACCAGGGAAGTGGCCAAATTAATAGCTTTGGACTTCTAGGGACCACTTCCCACAAGGACGAGGAGTCACATATATACTAGTAGCAGTAGACATCTTTTCAAAATGTATCCGCTTATTTCCATTAGAGAAAGCTAATGCAGTTGCAGCTGACAGTATGATAACAAAAGACTTAATGCAAGTGTTCAAAGTAAAGAAAAATTCTCAGTGACCATGGTACCCAATTCACTTCCAAGGTATGGCAAAAAAGCTGAGCGAAGCCGGAATTGAAGTAACTTATGCTACGATACATCACGCTGAATCGAATCCCAGGGAAAGATACATGAGAGAACTTGGGCGATTTTTCTGTACTTATTGCCACTAGTTGGCCCATCTGTATTAACCGAATCGAAAATTGTTTGAACAATATCCCACATTCAAGTACTGGAAGAAGTCCCATAGAAATCGTCACGGGACAACCACCACGGCAATTTTTACAACCTATAGGTACTGGGTAAGAATTTGCCCCAGTTGCCCGACACTGACATCCACAACATGCAACAAACCGTTAGAGAATTCTTGATTAAAACCTTCGCCAACCGGGCCTCCAAACAAAGAGGGAAAATCATCAGTTACAAAATTAATGATCTGGTATTATTGCAGACAAAACCCATCTCCAACGCCGCCGCTGGCATCTCAAAAAAATTCGCTTTGCTGCTTCAAAGACCATTTCGAGTAACTAATATACCACACAAAAATGTATATGAGATAACCGATAGACAAACTGGCAAGAAAAAGGGCCCTTTTAACACCAGCAACTTGCGCCTGTATCTTTTCAACTAATCTACATGAATCCGTCACAAAGCTTAAGAGGAACACTTCACTTCTTCGAAATAAAGTGATAAATTGCAAAACAAAAGCAGAAAATTAAATAGGTCTCCAGTTAGTAATCCCGTTAGGACGTACAGGTTGACATTGCAACAAAATTAACACTGCAACAAATTCAACATTTCCACGAGCGGAAACAACAAATGAAATTAAAACCAGACATTTCGCTCATCCACCAGGACGATATCTTGGTGCCAATAAGGGTGTACGGCGATGACAAGTGACCAGTGACGCCCGGACGAGAGATTGACCCAAGCCGTTGTAAAGTGAGCGCCCACGTCCTACCACCAGACCGACTATGTTACCTACGAGTAATTAGTAGCTAACAGGCGGAAACCAAATTTGGACCCCCGAAATGGAAGTAGTATGTTAAACCGATACACCGATAAAACTAAGAAACATTCGGAACGAAGTTACATCGGCACGACAAACGTCACTCGAATACGTTCAGAAATATTTCCACAACCAGACTCCAGAATTGAAATACAACACTCAGCACCTCCAAATGGAAGCCGCCAACGACACTCACTGCTAAACAGAAAGGTGAATATCATAACAGACATTAGACTAAGAACGCCCGAATGTGTGATTGCATCAACTCCCCAACACAGTCAGACCAACCCAACTTTGTCAAAACATGAGTTCAAAGTCCCCGATATCCCATGCAGAAGGAGAAAATCAGCACGTACACTACGTCGACAGCAATGGCACGGTGAAACATAAAATTATCAATGCCGGGACGCGACGGTACGATTTCACTCCAAACATCGGAAGCCCAGCAGCTGAAACCCCACCATAAGGAATGCAACGAGGTGTTCATTGTGTAGTGTGGTGTTGTCTTTTTCTTTTAGGTAAACGCCTTTATTTTTCTGCCACGTTAATATAGTTTAAGTCTTAGAGCTAATTAGATAAACTTGGTAAACTGTTCAGGTATAGGAAGTAATTAATTTTTGTAAAAGTTCCCTCATTTCCGTCCCTGACACGAATAGCTAAGTTAATTATTCACTACGAATATTCATAAGGTCAATTTAGAAAAAAGCTTACCAATGTTTTGTTTTTGTTGTGTTGAAAGAAAAATCAAACACAGGTTATTTAGGTTAAACTTAAATAGACTGGTTATTTATGTGTTTAATCATTTTCTTTCAGAGTTAGGGACTACTTGTTAAATCATTGTACCACCGTTATCAAAATTCACGTTTCGTAGTTCATACAATAATTAACTTCGCACTTATAGCATAAAAACGAGGGGGAGAGTGTAGGTATTTGAAAATTAATTTCCTAAATTTTTAAATAGAATTTACGTATTTTAGAATTTTCAAACAATGCAATTCAAAATTAAATATATCAAGATAACAATTAAATCTATTTCATGCATAATTTACTTAAATATAAAAATATTATTTTCTTTATAATATTGTGTACAGTTTTGACGCAAAAGTCAAGGTTCACATACAGCGTACCGACTAAAGAATTAGTAATATAAACATAAAGATCATAAACGTAAAGCCATATTCATTATAGGCTTAAGTTCGAAATTTCCTACTGATGGGTAATTTACATAACCAACCGGGTTGTTCACGGTTGTTCAAATACTGCATAGCTCGCTTGTTTTACTGTCGTTTCAGTTTGTGAATTTTTGTTTCTTGTTTAAAATCATATAAAAGCGGGCTATCCGTGGATAGTTTTGTAGTTGCGGGTCATCCTAGATGAAAGCCATTCTCTCTCCGCACAGAGCGTCGAGTGCCTTTGAGTAGGTAGTTTATTGTCTCTCCGAGTGTAACGCTCTGGGGTCGATCTTGGACAGACGGCGAGGTGCCTGCTGCGGACCACTCGACCGCCTCCTGGGGATGGCAAACATTGGCTAACTTACACGGTATGTTTTCAAGTTCGCTATCAAGATGCGTGACGTACACGATGCCGCTATGGAAACTGGGGGAGATTTAGCCAGAGATCTCACAGTATATCAAACAATAAATATAAAAGTTATTTAATCATATGAGAGGCGTTTGTCATTTTTTGTTTTGCCCATTAATTTTAACATGAAATTAAAACCGTAGTTTTATTTTTCTAAATGGTACCAAATTAACTTAATAACAACGTAAATCGCGATTTCTTCTCCTCATTAATATCTCCGACTTCACATCTGCGAAGTCAACTCAAAAGTAATTTACGTTTATTGTTCATTGTGCAACATTGATAATACTTATTTGCAATATATGAATTTTACCTGTACATATAAGTAAAGTCATTTCGAAATTATTTTATAATTATGGTTATAATTTTATGGAAAGTTTTCCTGGGATTAACAACTATTGTTGTTTTGATCTAAAAGTTATGCAAATAACATCTACCACAATCACGAATGTTGCAATGTAGGTTTGGCAATTATTTACCTTCTGCAGTTGCATTTAAGGGTTCTTGATTGTCATTCCTGACATTGTAACATGTTTAATTGTATTATTTACCTATTATAAGATTTGAACACCGCTCTTTGTTTTATTTAGTCGAATATTTCTGACGTTTGTCACTACTTCTACAAAACTAACTCCGATGGGTGTTTAATAGAGATTCATTGATCTCTCAAACATTTACCTTTGTAAATGTAGTCATCAAATCGCCGAAACACCGAAACCAAACTACGACAGTTGTTGTGACATTCTATAGATTTTTGTAGATTGTTTTTTATTTATCATAATATCATACCTGGGACATTTTCCGAATGTCTGTCAAATTTTATCAAGGCCGACTAAAACTTTCTGAAAATGACTGTTAGTAAAGAATATTTGAATTGTTTGCAAGGCTGGCCTGATTATCGAATTGGAGTAAAGTGACGATTAACCAACTAGTCCAAGATCCCAGAGCCGCCAGACCTACGTCATTTTAGCAAAGCTAATATTTTGACAACGAATAGTGTAATATCTAGTTAAGAACGTATGCGTATTTGCTAGCTTGAAAGCGGGGCGCTTTTGCAGGAAACAGGTACAAAAGGTACATAAAAATTTTTCACTCCTACTTTAAAGTATGATAGCTGATTCTTTTTTTCAAGTGAGAGGCTAACGACATGGTGTAAGCATCAACCTCCGAATCTTAAGGTCCGAGGTTCAATCCCTGAGCGTTCTCAGCTTTTTTTTTTTCAACAAATATTAACTTAAGGTGGCGATTACCAAGAAATAGACAACCGATAGGGAAATATTTATTATTTTTGGCCATAACTTTTTTTCTTAGTACGTATATTTGAAAAAAAAAAAAACTCTCGCTCGGGGATCGAACCTCGGATCTTAAGATTCGGAGATTGATAACAACAACAACAATAACAATTTATTTAACATTTTTATATACATTTATGCGCCTCGCCGGAACCTGTCCCGGAGCCAGCTAGACAACCACGGCGCTGAGTGCCGTGGTGATTGCAGGGCTGGGCGAGGCAGGTCCGGTTTGGCTTAACGACGGATGTCTTATAAGTTGACGCTTACACGATTTCGTTAGCATGTCACTTGAAAAATAAATCAGCTATCATACTTTAACGTAGGTGTGAAAATTTTTGTGTACCTTTCGTACCTGTTTTCTGCAAAAGCGCCCCGCTTTCAAGCTAGCAAATACGCATACGTTCTTAACTAGATATTACACTATTCGTTGTCAAAATATTAGCTTTGCTAAAATGACGTAGGTCTGGCAGCTCTGGGATCTCACACTAAACGAATACTTTCCATTACTTTGTTATGTGGCAGTTGCCCCAATTATACTTTATTAGTATTTATAGTTAATTATTGTGACAATTGTCCCCACACTGATTAGCAATTATTATACATAACAAAAAGGGCCGTTGCCATGGCTAATGTTTTAATATTTTATTGATAACTATGTTCTTATAAAATAAACGTATTAAAACGTTTTCTGTGTTTCCTTCAATAAATATTCTACTTTTTCAGGAATAAGTGAGATTAAATAAAGATATAATCTTTTAGGCACAATAATAATAATACCATTACAAATGAAGTTTGTAATTACAGTGAAATACGTATTAAATAAAGTAGGTACAGGCAAATAAAAAGGTCTCTAGGTAAAATCGACTATAAAATGAGTGATTTCAAAATAAATAAATTTGATCAGGAAATAAAAACAAGTAACATCAAACTTTATAAAAAGAATCCGTGGTTAAGCAAAAAATAAAATTACAACGTAAATTTGTATTGGGTCCTACTTTTAAAAATCTAGACGATCACGTAAATGGCCAACTTTGTATATTTTTCTGTCTCACTCAAAAGAAGACAGAGATTAATAATATAAGACTGGGGTAAGAGGTGTTTCAACACCTCTACTACTATTGTATGATTTCTTAATAGGCATACCCGAACCGATTTTAGATCTCCTCATTACTGTAGGGAGATAACAGTGGTTTTATAATTTCACTAAATTTCTTTCATTTCTTTACATTCAAACCCAAACTTATGTCATAATGGTTATATGGTGCTTTTGTCTTATTTAATATTTCGCCTGCCCGGAATAATATTGTGCTAACTCCACTTTTTGCAGAAAACGAGCTTTTTCAATGAGTGATTAATGTGCGTTTTCTGCCGTCATTAACGCAGTTACAATATTATTCTATATACGCGCTCGCAAATTGTAGTTAGAACAGTTTTATTTAAGACGTAATGCGTTAACCTAACTTTTACCAATACGTCAAATGCGAAATATTATTAGATTATATTGAGAGCTATGGCACATAATATAGATTTTAAAAATTATGTAGTCATGAAAAATGGAGAGTTACAACCAGAAAATTATACAGGAAACAATATGTAAGTAATTACACTTTATATTCTTTTGTCTTATGCAAAAAAGTATCTATACACTCACTACGAACAGAAGGCGGGTTTTACTTTGTTTTTTTTTATAATATTAGGTCACCCAAAGATACACTGAGTAATAATATAGATCCAAATCAGTCATTATTATTTAATTTGGATAAAGGTGAATTAATAATCTGGGGCCCAAATGACGAACATTGTCAACAGGATAATTTTAATGAGTCTCCAAATGAAGGTGTTCCAATGATGGAGCAGGGGTCTGAGTAAGTCTATATATAAAGTTAGTTAGTAGAGAACAAGATTTACTATTGTTTTAGTGAGCAACATGAAGAAAGAAATACAGAAGAGCCGAAAAAGTTAAGTCGTAAACGAATGAGAAATGTAGAAAAGTGGAAGGTGAATGAAAGAAAGGCACTTAGACAATCCGGTAAAAAATACATAGACAAAAAAAATAAAGTACACCCAGAAGTTGTATTTAAAGCTTACACTTGCGAAAAATGCCCATTTAAATGCTCCATAAAAATTGATGTAGATACTGCTAAAAATATTTTTTCGGAATTTTGGCGTTTGTCCGATAACGAAAAATTTAACTTTTACGATAAAACTACAAAGCAATTTCCAAAACAAAGAGTAAGAAAAGAAAACATGCAATCAGTCAAACCTCGTACGTACAGCATTAAATACTATTTTATTATAAAGGAAATAGAAATAAGAGTATGTCGGGCTTTTTACTTAAATGTTTTGGGTATAAGTTCTCGAAGAGTACAGTATTTTCACAAAAATAAAAAAGAAGGTATTACTTGCACTCCTCAGAAAGATTTAAGAGGGAGAAAAACAAGAAATAAAATATCCCAAGAATCGAGAGACATTGTTAAGGAGCATATTAATCAATTTCCCCGAGTTCCTGGACATTATTGTCGAAAAAATACCCAAAAAGGAGTATTTGGAGTTTGGCCTTAATTTAAAAAAGATGTATGATCTCTACCTTAATTACTGTGAAGAACATAAAAAGGAAATTGTTAAGTTTTGGTTGTATGAAAAATTTTTTAACGAGGAATTTAATATTGCGTTTTACACTCCGAAAAAGGATCAATGTGATCTTTGTCATGAGCATGACAACCAAAAGAAACAATATGGTAAAGTTTCCGATGAACTTAATACAAAATTTCTTGCCCATCAAAAAGAAAAAAATTTTGCTAGGCAAGAGAAAAAAAATGACAAAGAAGATAAAAACAAAGAGCGATTACTAATTGCGTTTGATCTTCAACGAGTTATTAATTGCCCACAAACTAATGTCTCAAAGGCATATTATTTGCAAAAGCTAAATATGTTTAACCTTACTGCATGAGATATTAAAAATCAACAGGGTTATTGTATTCTATGGAATGTGGCAATAGGTGGGAGATCCGGAAACGACATAGCCTCTGCCGTTGTGCAACTTTTGAGAAAAGTTCTTTCTACCAATCCAGATGTAACACAAATTGTATTTTGGTCCGACGCCTACGTTCCCCAAAATAAAAACTCATTGATGTCGTTGGCATTGATAGACTTTCTTCACAATTCCGACCATACAAATTTAACATCAATAGAACAAAAATTTCAGGAGCCAGGCCACAGTTGTGTACAAGAAGTGGACACAATTCACAGCGTAATAGATAAAGCATTTTCAAGAGACGAATTACACAGTCCATTAAGTGTAGTGCAAAAGCTTCTGGCTATTCGCTCAAGAAAACCCTACATAGTATATCAACTAACAGAACATGACCTTAAAGACTTTAAAAACGGCGCAGCCGTACTCAAAAACTTTAAAAAAGTAACAAACACAAAGATCAAGCAGATTATATACACTAAAAAATCGCAAACGGTCAAATTCCGAAATTCATTAGCATCTAAAGATTGGGAAGAAGTTGATTTGCTGGCCCCAGTTACAACTAAAACTCGCACAACTGGTACTAATACACAGGAAGCCTTTCCTGTAATTCAACGATTAAAAATACATTATCTAAAGACAAAATTACTTCAATCAGAAGTCTCTTTCCTCACTTTTCTCAAATTAATGTTGAATTTTGGAACGCTTTAATAAACGATGCTGAACGAAAACAAAGCCAGCAGCCCAAAGAGATGATCAAAACAAAACAAAAAGCATGCAAAAAAAAGTATACAAGAAAAACTCAGAAACTGAAAAGTAAGGCTACCTAAATTTTTCAAATTACAATATTTCTTAATTTTTTTGTTAATAATGTGTTATTATTACATTTAAATTATAATAAAAACTTAGCCATTTTTTTTTGTATGTTTGAGTTTTATTATAATAATCCCATGTAATACACGGAGCTAAAACAAATAATCGTTTTTTAAAAAATTAACAGTGTCCTAACTCCTCAAGCGAATCAAATTTATTTCATAGTTCGGCTGCCGATGACCCTGCCTTCTTAAAAATTTTATCCAATAAAACTTACAGCTACTAGAGACACTTAGAGTTCAGTAACCAAGCCAACTGGGTCCAAGATGTCTAGCAACACAGGTACCTACTATCCGAGATTTGCGTCTCCTCTAAAATAGTTATATTTCATGCTCTTCGTCTCCAATAAAGGTATCTTCCCTACGTAGAACTAATGGATATTTCACAAATATTACATCATACAACTTAGAACTGCCAGGATACTTTCTCATTCGCTTATTACCATACCAAAAGGTGATATTTCCACCAGAAAAGCGTATTTTGCTATTACCCATTAGTAGTTTATCTGTGTTGGGATCTAGACGCACACCGTATACAGTATCATATGTATGATCGCAAGACTTTACATTTTCTACTTGTTGTTTGAATACGTCGCCCTTTCTTTTTGCACTTCTAAGGGTACTTTCTGAACCTGGGGTACTCATTAACGATGAGCTCGGTGGTGTTTCCATAAAATATGCTTGACTTGCATTATTCTCACATCTTCATCACTAGTTTCAGATGTTGCCTTAAATGTACTAGTACTAGCTCTTGCACTCCTCGTGTTTGTGTTGGCTTTTGCGTCAGTGTTGACACATTGTTTTGTGATTTTACTTTTGAAGCGGATGATAAGACTTTTAAAGGTGTGGTTATAGGTTCATATATCTTCTCCAGCGTTAATTTATTCTCAACATCTCTATTCATAAGAGATTTGAGTTTCTTACGTAGGGAGTCTGTAGCCTCAACTAACTGGCATTTCAGACTTATTTCAGCTCCCACATATCTATCCATATTAGATTTCTGCTTAATTTCGCCGATGTAATATCGACGCTGCAGATCGATTGAAGTCCTAATTATAATTCTTTATGGATATATGAAACGCCTTTTCCTGTATCTTCCCTCATTTACTTCTCTATCCTTGTCAATTACAAGAAACCTATATCTTTCAAAAACGTCTGTTCAAAAGAAAAGCAGAAATGCAACGAGCGGCAGCGAAGTTGCCAAAAAGCTGACAGTTAAAAAAAAACAAAGAACAATAGAAACTGAACTTGAAACTGTGTCTGAATCTGAGTATGCAAATTTAGTAAGTAATTTTTAAGTTTTTTTATAGTTCAGTCGACGGGGACTATAAAATTCTCTAATTTGAGTGCTAATGAATGGATGTTGATGAAACTTTGTGCAAAGTGTTTGTAATGACGTTAATAAAAAAGTTGAAAAAAGATTAGAGTAGGAAATGATCGGAAGAGGTAGAAAACAACCTTTTTATCACGGGTTCCGTGACTTGTAGAATTAGGTCAAAAATAAAAAAAAAACAATATATTTACTTTTTTTGGTCCAAAATAAGATGTTTTTGTGATTTTTTTCGAAAAATGCATATTTTCTAATATTCCTAAAGATGGAAATGTAAAAGTTGAAAAAAAAATCTGAAAAAATTCAGGTGAATGTATCATCGAAATACAAGAATTTTCTTTATTTGCAACTTTTCTGTAAAGTGCGTTTTCACGAGTTTTTCCGGAAAAACATGAAAAACTACCTCTTTTTTTGAAATTGTAGCGCATTAAAAATATGTAACTTCTATAAGGCCTTCTAAACATTTTTTGTCTCTTGGAATTCTTTTATAACTTGCTAATTTTCTGAGTTACAAGCAGTTTTTCATGATAAATAATGTACTACATTTTTTGCACATTAAAAATGCATGAAAATGCATGCATGAATATCGTACAGAGGAAACAGTTTACCGGCTCGGTGGCGCAGTGCTTAAGGTGTTAGGCTTGCGACCACGGGGTCCCAGGTTCGAATGCTGGTTAGGGTATGGATGTCTAGTGGCGTTTTTCTCGTGTTGCCGAGACGGTAGTAGTGGACTAGACTGCGGTTGTGTGAGAGACAACACGGTCTAGTCGCTCTCCTCTCCTGAGTTCGAGTCTCAGCTGCGGCAGATGGCAATGTCGCAGGGAATGGGTGTTGTGATGTTGTCAATGTGTGTGTCCGTCATGGTTGAGTGATAGAATAAATAGCCATCGGCTAAAACTCCGCCAGGACATTAAAATAAATAAGGCGATAAAAAAAAAATGTGATCGAAATTGATCTCAATGAAAATTTACTTAAGCGGGAAGAGATATAATCTGTGCAAGATTTAGTTCGTCTTGAAAATGCAGCGATTTTAGAGGATAAGGAAGACTCATTAGAAGTTGAGAAAAAAACTCTAATACCTAAAATAATACGAACGCCTTGGAGTGATGAACAAAAATAAGTAGTTCGAAACTATTTCCAGAATCACATTAAGAACAAGAAACCTCTAAAAAGAACGAATGCCTAGAGTGTAAGGTAAAATATGGATGTATTCTAGAAAACAAGGACTGGTTGAAAATTAAAGTTTTCGTACAGAAATATTACTCGAAGAAACTTATAAAGTAATTATGTTTATTTTGATATGCTCATAAAAATAATAATAGGCATTATGGTAAAAATCAATAAAATCAGTTAAAAAGAGCAAAGTTTCCTTTTATTTTTACATCATCTCAGGGTTATTGTTTATGGGTTTCCCGTATTACGATAATTAAATCACAAGAATCTTATACTATGGACATGGACATATCATGAATGAACAATTGTTTGCCCATATTCATAGTGTGGCGCTTACTTTTTAGAAGTTTTAAATAGCAACCACGCGCGACAGCTCTTACAGTCGTAGCCGAGGGTGGGTTCGCTCAAAAAGGTTTTCGTTTGGTGATGTACTTATTCGTTGGTTTTCTTTTTTTTTCTTTGTTGTTGTTGGTAACCAAAAATGCATGAGCTATTTTTTTGCGGGCGCCAACCGATCACTAGGTATCGACAAGGAAGGGGAGTGACAAAACAAGCAAAATGATTTTAAACACTCGGAATAATCATAATAATAATTGAATAATAAATATATGTGTGGTACAAAATAAATAACAAACAGTGACTTAATAAATGCTAAGCAGTATTAACATATGAAGGTAAATATAAATAATGAACGATAATGAAATTAAGGTGATCGTGAGATCAGCTCTACCAAGAAGATTTAAGTGTCTCCGTACCTTAGATACGGAACGCGCTCCTACTGTTAGAAATTTATTTTTTGACAGCAACCTCACTTTAAAGAAAATTGACAATGAAAACAGGTGAAATAATTCCTCACACAAATATGATAAAATTAACTTGTTTAAGAATATTATATGTTATTTCGCTGATTGACCATTTGAACAACAGGTAGGTTAAATAATATTAAAACATGAGATAATGCACAAGCTAAATGTGTGTGACTACCCCAAAGTTAAAGAAAAATACAAAAGTGCACGTCAAATAAATGTGCAATGCTTAAACATTGGTAAGAGCTAGACTATATCTTGTTTTAGGTTTTCTACAAAAATTTAATACCCAAATAACAGCTGTTTAGTGAGTTTACAAGATCTTACAAAAATATGTCACCGACAGAAAATAATAAAGTTTGAAGTTGAGTTTCACCACAGGCTGAGGCTCCTCACTGTTGTGTCAAATGAATGAAAGGCTGCGACTAATGTAATAAAAAGAATGGACTTACAGTCTCCCAGTTGAGCGGGTTAATCCCTCTACTTGCGACTTATATGATTGTGGTTCTTAGTTGAGCTGTTAGGCACGACCCAGGAACAACGGCAGGTTATGAGCTGTTCTACCACCGTACCAGGCAATCTTCCATGCGGAGGCGTCCTAAAGATTAATACTCTCGTTCTTAAAATGTAAAAAGGCGCGTTTACACCAAAGTCTTCCACTAAGTTTTCCACAAGTTGCGGCAATTTGTTGCTTTTTCTACAAAATACAGCAACTTTTTCTGTCTTCCACTTGTGGAGAAACAAATCTCCCACTAAATTTTGGTTTCCCGCGGAGTGTCGGTAAAGATCAAAGAAAGTTGACAACTAAAAGTGGAAGATTTGTTGCTGCGCGCTTTGCGCAAGCAACTTGTAGGAAACTAGAGGAGAACTGTTCCCCCTCCACGCGCCCCGGACGTGACGTCGGGCGCTAGCATCCCCCCGTCAGTGCACGTGTGTACTTCAGCTGCAGGTGTTGTCGGTGATTTCGTGTGTGTTTGTGTCAAGATGGAAGGCTGCAGTGAGAACGAACGAGAAGAGTGGTGCCGGTGCTTCCCAACCAGCCAAATGGTGGGCGTTTGAGTCTCTACTTTTTCTCAAGGACAAAACGACACCAAGAACGGACAGAGGCCGGGATTAGCGGAAATGAGGTAATTATTGTTTACTATTGTTTCAATTAATAAAATTTTGAGTCCGATTTTTGAAAGATTACAAAACATATCGTGTGGCACACCTTCCCAAAAATATATAATCTATGTAAGTAAATTTTGATGTATTAAAAACGAAAAAAATATTTTTTATATTTTTCTCTTATTTTTGTGCCAAAAAATATGGGAAAAGTGTCGGAAGTATGTGTTATAACCGTTATAAACGTTAATTAATAAATACGATGATTGAATGTGTATATACATTTAAGTTACATACATAACTTTTCATACAAATACATAGACAAAACCATACATGTTTAATTATCATGGTAAACTTGTACTAAAAGGTTTCAGTTAAAGTTTTACGTAAATATTCAACTAGGTTCACAACAATCAAACTATTTCAACTG
This sequence comes from Rutpela maculata, assembly GCA_936432065.2. Lineage (NCBI taxonomy): Eukaryota > Metazoa > Arthropoda > Insecta > Coleoptera > Cerambycidae > Rutpela > Rutpela maculata. The sequence goes on from OW386292.2 coordinate 86,633,957, forward strand.
TTCGAGAGTAAACTGGCTGCCTATAACCTAACCTAACCTAACGTGTTATATTATTTGTTGTTTAGGAAAACATAAATGGGCAAGACGGTGCTGAGCATACTGGAAATGAAAAAGGAGACCAAGCTGTTATAAATGAACTGCCGGCTACACCTGCTATATCACGGTCTTCTTCCAGCTACTCCAACCCTATCAACAACAACCTCCCGGAAGAAAGAGGAAGCTGAATCCTGGCGTTCAAAAGGATTTTGATAACATGCGAAGATTAGAAGAGAAGTCACTCGCAGAAAGAGACGAATTCAAAATTTTTGGTGAGTATGTAGGTCACCAAATCAAGAAAATCCGCAATGAAAGAGAAAGGTCAATATTAAAACATAAAATCTCAACTCTGCTATTTGAAGCAGAGCTGGCGCAGGCTGATGACAGTAGTCGACCTGTCTCTACCCAATCAATGGATCCTTCCCCTTCTCTTTATGAATCTGAAAACAACACACAAAATGAGATGTTGTCAGAATCCATTTAGGAACGTACCGACATTTACAAAGACTCTGAAAACACTGAAATGTCCATGTGCGTTGGAAAATCTTTTTTCAAACTCTAATACCTTAAGTTTTCTTTGTTTAAAAATAATGTTCTCGTTTCAATTTCAAGTAAAATTAACTCTTAGTTGTGTAAAGCCCATGGTTATAAATGTATAATTTTTATCTTCAATAGAGAGTATATAATAGACAAATTTAGAATACAATTGTACTGTTTTCGTATGAGCATTACTATCAAGATTATTGTTTTTAAACTTTCTAATATTTTGCTTAAGACAAACAATTGTAATTTGTGTTTTTTATTATCATAATAAGCCTCCGATATTAGCTAATAAATATTGTTCTTTTTGCAAATAACAGATGATGATTTTATTTACCCAAAACATTTTAAAAATTAGAGCCATATGCAGAGTCGTGACTCAAATTTTCTACATTCTAGTAGCCAATCTGTCCAAATGTATTGTCCAAACAAAGAAGCTGTTGGCTGATGTTATTTCTTTATTATTTTCATACGACCATTTATATTCCACCTGCCTTGGTTTCAGGTGCAGACATAAATAAAGTGCTGTACATGAAATTGTATATTTATTGATATTTACATTACAAGATAGCTTTGAATAAATTCAAATAGTCTCATTACATACAAGAGTTATTAGTATTTGTCTTGCCAACTCACTGAACCCTCTTTGCTTTTAAAGTAAGCGGCGAATTCTCTCCTTATTTCCTTTGCAATCTGAGGTTTAAGAGAAGAAGTGTGTCACCTGGCATGCTTTCCACCCTCCATTGGCCTGGTATAATGGCTCCTGTACTTGTATCCTCGTAATCAAAGGGTCCCTGTGGTGTATATGATGACGTAGACGATTCACTGCGTCTTAGGAAGTTGTGAAGATGAACGCAGGCCAATACCACCTTATCAACATGTTCTGGTTCAAGCAGCAGGGGTTTTCTTAGCACTCTAAAAACCACTGAAACTAACCCAAAAACGTTTTCTATCACACGGCGCACACTGGAATTTTCGTAATCTAGGCGGACAAAATAAATAACTAAACTTTTAACTCATACCTCTGCAGACTACCCTCAACTTCTTACATTCAAAAAAAAAGGTTAGTTCCTGTACTTCTAATACCAGAAAGAAAAAGTTGCGCGCGTTTGCGCTCTCGTTAGTTACTTCCACATTTGGTGGAAGTATAATAACGAAAAAAAAAAATGTAAAATTTTCATTGTTCATATAGGCTTAGAATGTCATGAAACGTCGAGATTTTAAGTTTGGACAAAATAAAAAATTATGTCTCTCGGTCTGTCTGTAACTTTTTTTTGTGCGCACAACTACTCTAGAATCGCTTAAGATATTGACTTGAAATTTGGTACACTTATGTATTTTATCGAGATCTGGAACTAGATTATATTTTGATCTTATTCCGTTGTAGGGTTGAGGGTAGATTGGGGTAAATAGGTAAATCAAGCAAGTAAGTGTCCATAAAATTGGTATTTAGTATATATAAGAGAAGCTAAGGTCTCAAATGATTCTTTGGCATTAACCACCTCCACCCCACTATGGGGGAGAAAAAAATAAAATTGTGAGTTAGTGTGTGTACAGGAATGTGTGTTTAGTTTCTACGATTTCGAATTAGAATACCGTGCAACCAGTACGGTGTTTATAGATCTTCTATTATTTTCTTGATTCTATAATAAGTGGGTTACTTTGAGTAGTATGGGTTTTCTGAAGTAAAATGGATGCGCAGTAGGTTTCCTCGAGTATTATGGAATACGCAGTGGCTTTTCTCGAGTATCATTGATGCGCAGTGGGTTTCCTTTTGTATTATGGATGCGCAGTGACTTTCCTCGAATACTATTGATGCGCAGTAGGTTACTCCAAGGAGTATGGATGCGCAGTGGGTTACCGCGAGTAGTATGGATATGCAGTAGGTTTCCTCGAGTATTATGGACGTGCAATGGCTTTCTTCGATTATTATGGATGCGCAGTGGCTTTCCTCGAGTACCATTGATGCACCGTGGGTTTCCTTGAGTACTATGGATGCGCAATGTCTTTCCTCGAGTACTATTGATGCGCAGTAGGCTGCCCCATGTATTATGGATGTGCAGTGGCTTTCTTCGAGTACTATTGTTGCGCAGTAGATTACCTCAAGTAGTATGGACGCGCAGTAAGTTTCCTCGAGTATTACCGATACGCAGTAGCTTATTTCGAGTACTGCTGATGCGCAGCAGGTTACCCAGAGTAGTATGGATGCGTTTCCTCGAAAAAAGTGCTTGAAGTAAAAGCTTTATTTCTACCGTGTTGTCCACGGTACATTATCTTTTCACTTCCACATCCAGTAGAGCTAAGTATAGTAACACAAAAATAATTTGAAAATGTTTATTGTTCAAATAGGCTGAGAATGTCATGAAACGTCGATATTTTAAGTTTGAGCAAAAAAAATTTCTGTCTGTCGGTCTGCTGTCTGTAACTTTCTTTGTGCACACGATTATTCTGGAACCGTTTAAGATATTGACTGGGAACTTGGTACACGTATGTGTTGTAACGAGATCTAGATTATGTTTTGATCTTATTGCTTTGAATGGCTGAGGGATCAATTGAGGTAAATGGGGGTAAATAGATAAATCGAGCAAGCCGGGGTCCGTAAAATTGGTATTTATATATAAGAACGCTTTTCTTAAGGTCTCAAAAAACTTTTTGTCATTAGCCGCCGCCCCCATTGCCACCTTCACTCCAGAAAAAAATAAAATTGTATGTCAGTGTGTATGTACAAGAACAAAAGACCTCATTTTTTTTAATTTCTTCTACTCTCATTACCACTCCCTTTCACCAACACCTCATTAGAACTGTGGCATATTGTCTTATGGGTTTTGGGATAGGCGGTTTTAAATATTATATTATTAATCTGGCATAATTTTTTTGTTAATTTCAGAATGAGTGTCGAAATTTCTCGAAGATCGATTTTTGAAATATGGGTATCCAATCCCAGGCAAAGCAGGTCAGATGCCATAATATCTTATATCCTACAAAAATTAGGTAACCACTCATTCCCAGATAATATTCTGAGCAGCATTCATAAGTCAGTGGACCTTGTTTGCAGCAAGATAGGGCAAAGATGGGCTAAGTCGGATAGACACCAGGAGCGATTTTTGAAACATAATCATTCTTGGCTTGATGGTAATTTTTTGCTACCTGACACCGTTTACCAAGCTATACCCTCTACTTCAAAGGAAAATATTACTCCTGTTACATGCGGTAGGCTCCAAAAAAGATATGAAGAGTCTAGCTACAAAAGCAAGAAACGTAAAATTCTTCATCTTGTTAATTCTGCTTCTCACGAAGAACTATCGCTTGCAAGTGCAATAAAGTTGCATAAAGTAGGTAAAAGGGATTCAGCGTCGATAATTAAAGAACTCTCTAGTGCCCCAGCAAAACAGGGCACATTAATAAAAAAGGCCAAGGAAGCCTTTTCCACTGAAAAACCCAAAGGTTTGTCTGTAGATCAAGCACTAGCAATGATGGTTGACGCAAAGTTAACAACACATCAATACGAAATTATACGTCGATATGTTAACGAAATAAATAGCAATTTGCTACCTCCATATTACTTGGTACAAGGAGCTAAGAAGCAATGTTATCCTGGTGGAATCAGTGTTACGGAGACATCTGCAGAGCTAGAACTTCCGCCGCTAATTGATCATACTGTTACGCGAATATATTAAGTACAAGAAGTATTTAAAACCTTAAATTTGGCTGAAGTTGAAACTCAAATAATTATAAAATGGGGATGTGATGGGGCAGTACAAAACAGATTTCAACAAAAATTTTTAGAAACTTTAGAAGTAGTGATGAAAGTCTATTTAGTATTTCTATGGTCCCCATTCAAGAAAATTATTTGGCAGAATAAATCCCCATCTTCAACTCGATATTGCCGACCCATTAAATTCATTTTTGCCAAAGAATCTGTTGACTTAATAACCATGGAAGTTAAAAACATTCAGGATAAAATTAGTTCACTTTTGCCAACGAAACTGACAATAAATGATATAGAAGTATTTGTAAAACCCACTATGATATTTTGTATGTTGGATGGAAAAGTTTGTAATGCCGTGTCCTCATGCGTGTCCACCCAGACATGTTACTTGTGTGGTGCTAAGCCGAGTGAGATGAATAATCCCAATGTTTTGCTTAAAAAGAACGTAGATACAGATATGCTGTCTTTAGGGCTATAACCATTACATTTATGGATACGTTTTTTGGAATGTATACTACATATTTCATATAAGCTTGAAATCAAGTCCTGGCAAGCTAGAGGTGTCGAAGATAAAAAACGAGTTTCTGAAAAAAAGAAATATGTTCAAGAAAAGTTTAAAAACGAGTTAGGTCTCTTGGTGGATATGCCAAAACAACAAACTGGCAACACTAATAATGGGAACACGGCACGTAAATTTTTTAGAAATCCAGAAAAATCTGCCAAAATAACAGGTGTCAACGAAAGTTTGATCAAACACTTTCACGTTATTTTAGAATGTTTAAATTCCGGTTTTCCAATTAATTTAAAGAAATTTGAAGAATATGTAAAAGAAACACGCGAACTATATATATATCAGAATATCCGTGGTACCCAATGCCTGTTACCGTCCATAAGATCCTTTTTCATGGGAAAGATATTATTGCTTCTTGCATTCTTCCAACAGGTCAACTGTCTGAGGAGGCGCAAGAAGCAAGGAATAAGCATAATAGACAATACAGGGAATTGTTTACTAGAAAAACATCCAGGAAAGATACAAACATAGATTTGTTAAATAGGCTTTTAATTACGTCAGACCCATATATTGCTAGCTTGCGAGCTCCTCCCAAAACTCAGCACGGAAAGATCAGTGCTGAAGTACTTGACTTGTTACAAGAACCGTCACTGAGTGATTAGTTTCTAATTATTGTTTAAGTTTACTATGTTCTGCAGTTTTTGTTGTTGCTCTCAGTTTCTTGGGTATTATATACTTATGTAATAGAATAATGACAATAATTTTTGCTATAAAACGGCTTTTTATCAGACACTTTTTTGTGTATCTTTATTTCATTCATACATTAATTATAAACATCGTAACAGTATTATGCCTATTGAGTTTAAGTGTTCCTTTTCTATTATTTATAACTTGTTTATAATAATTAATAATAATAAAATTAAATTAGAAAAAACATTTTTAAAACCAAGCTTTTATTTAAATGCTCTAAAAAGAAAAAATAAACTTTAAATTAAATCAAACCTACTAATATATTACATTTTACAATTTATATGATATAAAAGCTTGTCGCGAGATTTACCTGTGTAAATTTATTTTATGAAATATATACATTTTTTCTTAGAATTACTTATGTCAAGATCAAGTTACATATTGTATTCTTGTTTATTTACACAGGTAAATCTCGCGACAAGCTGTTATATCACATAAATTGTATAATGTAATGAATTGGTAGGTTTGATTTAATTTAAAGTTTATTTTCTTCTTTTTAGAGCATTTAAATAAAAGCTTGGTTTTAAAAATGTTTTTTTTTAATTTAACTTAATTTTTAAATTTTTGGCTACGCCTTAATTAGTTTTATTTATTCTTTGCATTGTTCCTATCCGATATAAAACTTATAGTTTAAACCGAATCCTTCACCATTTCTTAGAATGCAACATATGAGCGAATACACTATACTATCAAATTATAGTGTTAAAACTAAAAAATAACTTGTCCGCCATCTTTGAGAGTCCGCCATATTGGATTTGGAATGACGTCTTCGTATTCTCCTCAGCAGACCCTTTCATTTGATACCCATATCATGGGGGTGCATAGAAAATAACTAGTCCGCCATCTTTGGGAGTCCGCTATATTGGATTTAGAATGACGTCACTTAGCAAACCATGCATTGTCATTCAAACTAAACGTGTATGCAAAATTTCAGCTCAATCGGTTGGGGATAACTATTTTAAAATTCAGTTGCAAAATTTTACCTGAACAAACAAACATACAAACATTGCAAGTTAAATAAAAGCTTGTAAAAATACCAAAAAACTTCATATTTTTTTAAATTAACCTTGCAAAAGTTGTTAAAAGAGTCTCCTCCATTAATACAAATGTTAAAAAGCTTATTACATTAACATAATTTTTTCGCCAGAATTTTGTCCCCGTAGATTACGAAAATTCCACACTGTGCGGCGGCCTCGGGAGTGACGGTAATTGAAATTTCGTTCATAGCTACCCTTCTCATGTAGTCCTGGACAGGGCTTCATAACGTGTTTCTTTAATGCAAAAGCATCATCTGCCAGTAGTACATAGGGTACGGGAAGGTTTCTCCCTGGAAGGCAAGTACTTGGAGGAAGATCTAATTTTGAACCTTCCAAAAGTTCCTTAAGAGTGCTATTGTTGTATACTCCTCCACCAGACAACCTTCCTTGGCATTCTACAGATACGTAGGTAAAACAATAGTTAGCCTCAGTAACAGCAAGCAATACGATGCTGAAAAAGTCACTACCTGAATGAATAGGTACTTGTAACATGACGTGTTTTCCCGTCCATACTGCCGATGCAATGTGGAAAATTCCAATCACTTGCATGGTGCAACCATTCTTCTTTTGTCTCTGGTAACTGAAAAGAAAAAATCAGTTGAAAAACCACTATAGGAATAATCTACTAAAGAATGGGAAAAAGGGACTGTACATTTAATAATGAATATTTTAAATCATAGTAGTAAATCACCCCTTTTATCTTTAATGTCAAAATATCATAAAAATTAATAATATAGGGCTAATGACAATTTCTTATGTATAAAATATTTCCGTTCAGTTAGTACTCGGCTTTAATAACTACTGAATATACCGTGCGTGTAATTTCCCATTAGGCATGTACATTCACGTAGCGCGAGAGATTTGACAACACCGTCAGCCGTAAATTCGTCCGTCGATGGTGCATTCCAGCTCTGTTATTTCATTTCAGCTAGCTGGCACGCGCGATGTTGTAATTCTTCTCCCCATGCCTAGCCCGCGACTACACACACGGTATAAGCAATGTTTATTGACTTACCTTGCTATTATCCTTCAGCACTTCTATCAAGGCCTTAACCAACTTCAATCACAAACAGTGAAATGGTTGATTTTGAGATTTTAAACAGATAACCGAGACTTGTGTACGAATCACCAGTAGCCAAAAAACGTAATGTAACTGCTAGCTTTTCTTGGACAGGTACTGCTTTCCTGTAGTTTGTGTCACGTTTCTTGATTTTCTGTCCGATCATTGAAATCAAATACTCAAAGTCACTACTACTGGTCATTCTCAGAAAGTTTTGACGCTCCCGTCGCACCTCAGCTCACCACTCAACGGATCGACGTCATCTTCTCGGAGATCAGCTATCATGTCACTGCCACTGTACCTATCCCTAGCCTTCAACGAGGGTCTTACCCAATATCTTCGAGGACCTCTTGTACAGTGGCTGGCTATGATGACACAGGCAGCCGCGGCAATAATTGCGTCTTCTTCGTCCGACATCCTTGATACTACTGCCTAACCTTTCGCGCCAATTCTTTGGCAACAAGTTTTCCACTTGTTGCTCTAAATTTGAGAAGAGCAACTTTTAGTTTTCTACAAAAAATCTTCCACTTGTTGCTCTAATTGGCGAAGAGCAACTTTTAGTTGACAACTTTTAGTTTTCTACAAACAATCTTTTGTCAACTTTTAGTTGTCAATTTTGGTGTAAACGCGCCTTTAGATGGCTCAGGCTCTCAATGCCAGAATGATTTTGCTAGGGTGGCTTTTTTAGAATAGTTTTAGACTTGAATGATTCTTATAAAATTTCAGATGAGTGAAAGAATTAAACTCAAGAGTAGAGAAGGACCTGGAATGAAATATTTCTCCAGTAAACCAGTAAATATCCAATAGAAAAATTAAAATAAGTAGCAGCCAACTCACCCTAGTTCTTATGAGGTTCTAACACTTCACAAATCAGGAGAGAAATGTCAGGAAATTCTAGATCTCAAAATGGCTACATTTTTGCCTCTCTCATATTTTTTGTTCAAACACCATAACATGCTGCTTTACAGATTTTAAAGTCCCTGCACTAAACTGTCAAATCAATACCAAAACAAAGTGCGATTCAACACCCTAAAGTTATTTAAATAATATGCTTATCAAATAAGCTGGAGGTAAAGCTAGAAATATTTTAAGAACTTTTAACTAAATTTATTTTAAAACTCAATGTTGATTAATTCGAACTTATGTCATAACCTAGCCTGTTTTTTCCGTTTCAGGCCCATAAAATTGAAACATTGAATTGAAAAGGGACATAGCACACGGGATGACAGAAACAAGTCAATTTTCAACCATTACAATAGTGTGAAAATACAATTTTTATAACACGAGAATACGAGAAACCTATCCTGAGTATGATATAAAAAATAAATCGAAAATTCATGAAAGCTGTTTTACATTTGTCAATTAAATAATCAATAATTTGATTAAATGTTCTATTTTCCGTCAGTTATGTAGCAAAACTTAAGTTTTGAACTAAGTTTATTATTACAATAAAAAACTAGAAATAAAAATATTTTTGCGTGTTTTGCTTTTTATGACTTTATGTTCATTGAGTTATTATTAAAACTGCGAAACAACGGAAAATTATAATTTTAGCAAACACATTTTAAAAAGATATTTTTGATATTTTCCTCCTTGACAAGAAACTTCCATCGATGTAAACACGTCACTGTAAAGACTAAAGGGCGTATCTCAAAAATACGTGTTTTTGAGATAAGCCTGATAATATGACGAATAGGCGAATCTCTACTTCCGCCCACTAGTTATATTCGGATATTGAAAATCATGAGTACCGCCCAGCTCTTGCTCACGTGTCGTGCAAACATAACCTCAAATAATTCGTGAATAAACATTGCAAAGTATATGCAGTTTTTAGGTATTATCTGAGTTTTGTGGTGATAAGGCCGTTTACAATAATTATTTTGGGTGTTTAGTGATTACTCTGGTTAGTTTTATCTTTACACAAGGTATGTTATATTAATAAATTTGTATTTTTATTATAGAGTAAATACAGTTAATACTAAAGTCATGGATGTACTGGTAAGATGGAGAGACGGAACTGAAAATGTGGTTTTGTGAAGCCAAATACAGTGTTTAAATAAGTCGGATATGCTTAGAAAGGATTCAGAAATAAAAATGTATTGGAAGCCACATAAAAAATGGTATTTCGGAAAAGTAATATCAACGGAAGATATGAATTATTCCTCTAGTAGTTACAGTGAAAGTAATATTCCTTTGAAAATGTTGTGTACAAGATCTAGCAACAGTGAAGATGTTCTACTTCAAGTAGTAAAGGAAAACCTTAAATCAGTTAACAAAAATATAGTAATCAGTGAAAACACAACATGAACAAAACACAAAATTACAAGGTGATATTTTAGTCTTTGATAATGACACAGACAACAGTTGTCTGATTCTGAGCCCTCAATTTATCAAGATGATTCGGATAAAGATCCCAAACATGTGAAGTTCCCATTTGCAAAAAAGAAGTATTTAGTGCATGTCCGAGATACGTTTACTGGGGACCACTTTTCTAACAACGGAACTTGTGGTCGTATGCACGTAATTCAAGAAGTAGTAGAGATTCCAGGGCAAATTATAGAGATACCAGAAAACTTTGTTGTTGATGGCAGTACTAAAGAAAATGAAACAGATTTAATTTTGAAAAAGAGAGTAAACAAAAAAAAAGTTGCTTGCAAGCTTAGGAACTCAGGTGAAGCATATATAAGTTACAAAACAAAAAACCTATGCCCGCCAGAAGAATTACTCGACCTAGATGTATGGAGTTTCCTGTGAGAAAATTGGAAGAAAATGTAAGCTCTTCACAGATCAAGAACGAGAACGAATATTAGATGATTTTTATGGTACAAATAGTTTGCAACTTCAAATGTAGTTTGTGGCACGTTATGTAAGACAAAGAAACACAAAACAGAAAACAGGAAAAGAACAAATTTCTAGATGAGAAAAAACTAATTATTATTTTTTGCCAAAACCTGACACAGACTCTGATTTGTAAAGGAATGATCACGTGATGGCGTGTTGATTATTATTTCTCTGCTAGAACTTTGTTACAATAGTTGCAAACGATCCAACTACGTTTATGTTGCTGTGGTTTGTGGCTAATAGACATGTCAAGGTACATTTCTAGAGAGTGATATGTTATCTAGGGTTTTTAAAACGGGTGCACACTTTATAGCGGATCCTCGACCGACTCATTGACTCAAATTTAATTTGCAAACATGGTTATCGTATTGAAAAATATCGTTATGCAAAAACTCTCTATTATCATCGCATATGATTGTGTAGATGGTAGTAATATATATGTACTTCTCGTGCATGGTGTACCAGAACACCATGGCTTCTTTGTTCCCACGTTATAAAAGGACATACCTTCAAGTTTTGTTTAATTTTGTCGCTAGATGCAACCTTGAAACTTGTTTACATGTAGGCCACATTTACGGGGTATTCTGAATTTTCAGACAAGTGTTTTCTACGACCAAAAATTTAATTCAGAGGTGTGTCAAAAAGGGGGGTAAATATGCGAATAACTTTTTAGTATGGTATTTTTTTCTAGATACTATTTATTAAAATGAAAACGACTACGCGGCAACAGTTTTTCTCAACTTTTGCTGCAATAAAGACTCCCGAATTTCGTTCGCAATTAAGAACTATATAAATTAGAGTCGTGTAAACGTTGGCTTTGGCATGGAACGTGTGATGTGTCCGATTTGCATAGAATGCTGACAAATTATGCGAACCATACGCATTTCTTAGATTGAGAATTTTATTTCAGAGGTAGCGAAGTTGAACTTTTCAGCCAATGAAAAAAACGATATGCAGGTTGCCTGGGCTATAAAGGAATGGCTAAAGCATTCAGCAGCGCGACTTAATCAAGCCAATAGAATAAATAAATAATTTATTTTTTTATATTATCTATAAATTTATAAAGTAGAATGTTTTATTGTTGTTTTTAACCGTTGTTTTTCTAAATAATATATAATCACAAGATTTTTTATTATTTGTTTATATGTTACTACAGACTATATATACTTTGTATTTTAGTTTTTTGAATAAATTTAAGTTCGAATAAAACTGTATTATCATTAGAAATCCGGGCGTATTTACACTGGTTCATTTTCCATGCAGCATATTTGAAGCACAATTTTTGCAATGCTAAATAAAGCTAAATACATATTTTTGCTAGCATGTGAAATGGAAGAAGGTGGTAACAGTCAACTGATTTACTATCTCCTTGCATTTTACATCATCGCAGAAGTGATTTGCTATATTTACCACTAGAAATTATTTCAAAGATGCTGTATGAAAAATGCACAAGTGTGAATACGCCATAATGTTAAAAATAACGTCTGAAGAACATTTGAAAGTACCAATAAAAGTAATAATTATTAGGGTACTTCATACGTTAAAGCAACGTTAATAAACACGTTTTTAGAACGAACACTTTTACTCCTTCATTTACGTTGAAAACATGTATATAAAACGGTACACAATAACGTTGACATTATAAGATCTTAACACGTATAATATTCGTGTTTTATGTGCTAAATCAAACGTTTATGTATTCGTACTTTGCAACGTGTAAAAGTGCGACATTTAAAAGTTGATTCTACGTAATAGAGACTCGTATTTTTCTAATGGTGTTTATAATATAAAAAACGTTTTATACACGTATGTGTGTTTACTGGGTAATTCCCAAATTATATATGTACATATACAGCAAATAACCCTCTCATCAACATGAAAAGACGGGACTATCTGACAACCATAGCTCGTGAACTAACAGATGAGCATCTAAAATATCGTTCTATGCTCACCAACGTACCACCCTCGGTGAAAAGACGTCATCAGGAGGCCGTCGGTACTTCACAAGAATACTCTCAACAACCAGTAGAAGGTTCCAGAAAAAGATGTGAAGAATGCCAGGGAAAGGATAATAAAACTCAATATTATTGCAAAAATTGCTTATAATTTTTGTGCTTGTCTCATGGACATATTTTTTGTGGCACACGCAAAGAAAACAAATTACAGGGTGAATTTAATGAATGATTGTGGTCTCTGCTACATTTATTTATGATATTTAAACGAATTTTTTTTCAATTTTTATTTCTTCTTTGTTTTTTGAAAATTGTGACATTATTTTCACTGTTCTGTATTTTAGGTTGTAGTTTTCCAATAAAACATGCAAATATACTTCTGCGTATTACATTTTACAAAAATATATACAAATAATGAATTATGAACATGTTTTCGCTCATAATAAAATTTTAAAAAATATATATTTACATATTTTTTGTCGAGTCTCATAGACCCAGCGCGACTAAATTTGTCAAGAAAGCAAGCGCGACCACTGGAAGGTTAAAATTTATTCATGAGGCACCGAATGAACACATCGACGGTACTTTTAAGTACCAGCAAATTTAATATCACTTAAAACTACATTCCTGACGGTACCGACGAGTCTCGTCTATGAACCAATATAAACACTATTATGCAGTTGCTATTGTTTTTTGGTATTTTACTATTATTTTCGTGTTAGCATTTATATTGTGTAAGTTTTTATATAAATTAGGTTTATTCAAAAAAATATAAATTAACAAAATTTCCATTTTCTCTTAGGACGCAAAAGTACCGTCAGGAATTATGGCGCAAAAAATAAAATGGTTTTTCAAAAAACCGCTAAATGAAAACGAGATAGAAGAGATTGCAAATCAAAGATTGTCTGAAGATTTGCCACTAGACAACAACTTTTTAACAGATGAGGATGAAAGCGATCCTGAGCTGAGAAATTGATTCGCACTCAACTTCACCTAATTATTTTGTGGATTCCATACATATTACTGCAGAAAGTTCTCTTCCTATTATTTCCACATCTATAGACCCCCGACCGTCATGTTCCAACGATCCTCAGCAATTTTGTCAAGTAACTTCGGACCTGGTGGATGTGGACAAGAAAAGAAAAATGAGACAGCATAGACATAAAAATAGAAAAGTATTACGCCCAACAAATAGTAATGTAGAAGAAATGCCTGAACAAGAAAAGGAAAATGAAAAGAGACGTTGGAAAAAGGTAGCTACGGAAGAAATAATGCCTGATTTCCTGAAGAGCTTGTTGAAAAAGAATTCATTGGCTGTAATTCATGTACAGACGTATTTTTGCGATTACTCGGAGAATCTATTGATGACATTGTTTTTCAAAGCAACCTTTATGCTACGCAGCGAAATAAAACTTTGAATTTGACCAGGGAAGAGCTGCTTGCTTTTATAGGCATAAATTTCCTTATGGCATATCATCGTTTACCTGCGTGGAACCATTATTGGAATACCAGTGAAGACTTAGCCCTTCCCGTTATTTCCAAATGCATGTCAAGAAACCGCTTTGAGGTAGTTCTACAATATCTTTATTGTAATGACAACAGCCTAATTCCGAAAGATAATAAAGGTAAAATTTACAAGATTAGGCCACTAGCAAATACGCTAAATAGACGATTCAAAGATTGTTATGAGACAACCAGACGAATTAGTATTGACGAAAATGATACTTTTTAAAGGCCGAAGCTCACTGAAGCAATACAGTCCAATGAAGCCAATAAAAAAGGGCTACAAATTATGATGTGCAGCAGACCAAAATGCGTATATTTCAACATTTGAAGTTTATCAGGGTAAAAATGAAGAGCTCCAGGAAGAATTCATAGGCTTTGGGCTTGGAGAAAGGATTGTTCTCTCTTTGAGTAAATCGGAGTGTGCAACAAATACAAAATTATATATGCAGACAATTATTTTATATCGATCGATCTATTGGAAACATTATATTTGAAAAAGACACTGGCTTGTGGAACAACTAAAAATACAAGACTTGGATTTCCCCCAATGATGGATAACAAAGAAATGAAAAGGGGAGGACTATGATTATCGTATCTCTAATAAAAAAATCAGGGCATTCAAATGGAGAGCTAACAAGATGGTGCATTTTGCGTCAAATTTTCATAGTACTGAAGAAGTTACTGTGAAAAGGACACAGAAAGATGGAACTCGTCTTGAAATAAAATGTCCATCTATAGTCGCTGACTATAACAGACGTATGGGAGGAGTTGATCGCGCGGATCAATTGCGAAGTACATATGGCATGATTCGCAGATCCCGAAAATGGTGGCACAGACTATTTTGGGGTTTCCTTGATATAGCATTTGTAAATGCTTACATAATCTATAACTCACAGTTCGAAAAAATATCAACATTAGAATTTAGGTCAATTAGTTTGGGCTTTATAGCTATGAATTCTTGCAGAGCAAATCGTAGAAGATCTGGCCCAGTAGTAAAAAGGCGCAAATATAACTATAGCGTACCTAATGACGTACGACTGGGAAATCTTGGATCCCACTGGGTTGTTTATGAAAATAATAGAGGAAGATGTGAAATGTGTAGTGTAGTGCCCGTGCTATTCAATCAAAACCCCATAGCAAATATTCCACATGTGGTGTATTTTTATGTTGCAATCAAAATAAAAACTGTTTTCTTGAATATCATAAAATGGATAATTAAGATTACTTTTGTCGTTTTGTATTACTGACGGTACTTAAAAGTCCATTTTTTTGAATTTTGTCAAAACCAAAAATAAAATTTTCAAAAAAATTAGGTATCTTTTTTAACCGACCCACAGAGAGGCCGATAGCATCAAAAGTTGGCAAAAATTATTTTCTGTTGTTTCTGTAGTTTAAATTGCAAATAGAACTCAAAATAATGTGAAAGTATTATAAAATGAGAGATTCGATCAAGTAACATATACAGTGTGTCCACGGATATACTTGACTATACTTGTAACCTTATATTTTTGGGTTTTCAACAAAAATTCATTCTTCATAAAAAATGTTGCTTGTTCTGAAAAGTTCTTAGTCATTTCCAGGATTACGATTTACTATACGGGGTGATCGAA
The DNA here is from genome assembly GCA_936432065.2 of Rutpela maculata. Taxonomy (NCBI): domain Eukaryota; kingdom Metazoa; phylum Arthropoda; class Insecta; order Coleoptera; family Cerambycidae; genus Rutpela; species Rutpela maculata. Next base: position 86,649,509 of record OW386292.2, read on the forward strand.
AATGAAGAAAATTACCTTTAACATATTATCCGGATAGCTTTAAAAGTAAGGAAATTAGTGAAACAATGAGTGTTTTGTAAATAAAAAAGAGTGTAGGGATTTCTTGCTGCCATTGACCGTAAAATTAAAATAAAAAAACTTATTAATCCGACAGAAACAAAAATAAAAATAAATTGGGTATTTATCGCGCTTCATAAGCTTTATTCTTGTATTCTCTCATTTTTTGTTTTAGTTATTTAAAGATTTTTTTATTTTCCAAAACACTCATTGTATCGCTCACAATTTCAGGATAATCAAAAAATATATTAAAGATAATTACAAGTACTCTAATTTCAATCATATTCATCTTTAACGTCAGACTTGGTTTTGTTTGAGATTCAAACATTATATTTTGACTTTATAAACTTTCGCCATCCTAAAACTATTTATCGTACGTAAATAATAAGGGAAACAAAACATTAGTTACTTTATAAGATTGTTTTTGTACTGTGCCACTAATGTATCGCTTTTCGCGTTATTTACGAAAAACCGCCACGAAATTAAGAATTTTCAATTTTCAGTAACTTGGAAAATATCATGAAAAATTGTATACCACATTTTCTTAGAATTTGATTCTTTATCAGATTCCGTGAATGGTTTTTTATTATTTTGTTCATCCCTCCAGAAAGGGTAGAAACCACCCTCAAATAAACAACGGAAATTTTTAATAAGTAAACATTGCTTTAATTAGTGTTCAAAACACATTCTAAGTTTCGTTAAAATTCGTTCAGTAAAACTGGGTTCCGAAGATTTCCATTTTTTGAGTCTAACGATACTCCACTATGGATAACCCTTAATTACTCAAAAAAGTGCAAATATTAGCCCAGTCAATGGGTATAGAGGGAAATGCTGAGATCACAATTTTTGACTAGAGGGCTGTGTTTGGACTATTTAAGAGGTAAACATACCAAAAGTCCCCGAACGTAGGAGGTGGGGGGGGATGCAGGGGGCACTAAGAAGGTCCCGGTTTTTGGTTTTTCACTCATATCTCGAAAACGGTTAGCCCTAATCAAAAAGTGGCTATATGCAAAATTAAAGCTGACTAAATTTTCTACAATAATGTTTCTATTAATTTCTTTCGTATCTGTTATGGTTCAGTAATGAATTGTATTCTTTTGACTGTATTCTAACTTTATTATAAATTTATTATAAATTGAAAATAAATTTTAATAATCATCGTAGAAAAAAAATTCTTGTACAGATATCCGTTTCACAGCAGACTGAACTGAAATATCGAATAAAAAATGTTTTTGCGTCTGTAAGTGTGTCTGTGCGTATATATCTAAGTGTGCGTGTATATCGTTTCTTGTAAAAACGATAACTTGTTAGACTTAAAATATTTGATTTCAATTTGGAACATATGTAAAACACCATATTACCATAATCCCTATTGAAATTTGGTCATATCTGTAATACATGGTGATAACCAGAAACCTACAAACTCTCATACATAGAATACGTGTTATTTTAATTTCAGAGCAAAATATTACTAAGCATACAAAAATAAGAAGGTGTATAAGATTTCTAAACCGCAATATACCGGGTGTATATTAGGCAAACCAACTTTATTTAAATTAGATGATATATCAGTGTTATCCTAAAATATGGAACATGGTATTTTTAATAACATTGTTATGAAGTGAGAATTGTAGGCCTCTGGTTATCACCATGTACTACAGACATGGCCCAATTTCAATAGGGATTATTGTAATATGCTGTTTTACATGTTCCAAATTGTAATCAAATATTTTAAGTCTAATAGAAGTTATCGTGTTTACAAGAAGCGGTATACACGCACACACAAACTTACAGACGCAAAGACATTTTTTATTCGATATTTCAGTTCAGTCTGCTGTGAAACGGATATCTGTACAAGAAATTTTTTTCTACGATGATTTACATTTACATTTATTTTCAATTTATAATAAATTTATAATAAAGTTAGAATACAGTCACAAGATATACAATTCATTACTGAACCATAGCAGATACGAAAGAAATTAATAGAGACAGTTCTAGAAAATTTAATCAGATTTAATTTTGCATATAGCCACTTTTTGATTAGGGCTAACCATTTTCGAGATATGAGCGAAATACCAAAAACCAGGACCTTCTTCGTGCCCCCCTGTATCCCCCCCATCTCCTACGTTTGGGGACTTTTGGTACGTTTACCTCCTAAATAGTTCAAACACAGCCCTCTAGTCAAAAATTGTGATCTCAGCATTTCCCTCTAGAAACCATTCATTGATTGGACTATATGTGCTACATTTTTTTTTACTAAAATGAAAGAGTTCTGTATTAACGATAACACTAAATTTGTAGCGAAGCTTGATCGCACACCTATATAAACTAAAACTCCACGACTTATTATGAACGAAATAAGAAACAGGTTGTTGGTGGAACATGTTTTTAAAAAAGTTTTAAACTCAATATACATTAAAAGCTAAGTTTTATTTGAAAAAAATAAGCTTATCTGTAGCCAATGGTGCCATATTAATTCAAAATTGGTATTCGTTGCGTTATCACAAAATTATAATATAAGTAAACAATTTCAACGGTGCGTGCTTTATTAAATAGTAAATAGCAAACGATCTCTACGAAGCACAAGTTCTCACTGTTATAACTAGTCGCCCTTACGGTTTACCGCAGTCCCGAAATCGGTTTCAGGTAGCCAGTTAATACCCCTACCGATTTTAGATAATAATGTATCATAAGGGTGTAATTTGAAATTTGCAATTTTTGCCAGCTTTTGATGTCACCTCTGTGCGACCTTTTAACTAAAAAATCAAAAATAAATAACATTTTAGGCATTTTTCAATATCTGGGCACTCAAGGGTTAATGAACAAAATTGCATTAATATTTGGTGTATTTGGTGCATGTCGACGACAAGAACTTGTGAATATGCTAGTTACTCACGTAGAAGATAGAAAATCAGTTTTCGTAGTAAATGTACCAGAGACAAAAACCGGTAAAAAGTGCGTTTTTACCATTGTTGACGAAGACGAAATGAACAGTTTGAAGCTGACAAGAGACATGTCTTTACGACCACGTGGTTGTTCAGAAAAAAGACTTTTTCTGAGCTATAGACAAGGTCGCTGTACTGTACAGCCAGTTGGAAAAAACACATTTGGAAAAATCCCGTTCATCATTGCGAAATATCTGGGCTTGAGCGATCCTGATAAGTATACAGGACACTGTCTGCGTCGAATATCGGCAATTCTTCTGACAGAGGCTGGAGCCAGTATGACGTTGAAGCGCCATGGTGGATGGAAAAGTACGTCGATTGCTGAAGGATATTTAGAGGACAGTATATCTTCAAAAAATACGGTTTCAAGGATGCTGGCAGGCATACCTTCTGGATCTGGCTTTTCCTTAGAGAAACTTGATACCCAGACAATGAAACATGAATCAACATTTGCTGCAGGCAATCTAACTATCACCAAATCCTTCCAGAATTGCCAGTTTAATGTGAATTCGATTAAATAAAGTTAAGTAGATTATTTACATAATACTTTAATTTCATATTTTGTAATTAATAAAGTTTATTAATAAGTTAATCAAAAACTGTTTACGGCCCCCCGCGCGGGCCGTAAAATGCACTTTATGCCCACAAGGGTATAAAGTACACTATTATGTAGTTGGTAACTAAGCAATAAAAACACAATAATAAAATAGTATGTCATAATAGTATTTTATATAACAAGTGGCTAAAATGGTGTTTTTTTTACAAGTGGGGCATTTATAATATGATCCGAAGGCGAATGCTATAAACCACACGAATAAAAAAAAGAACACATTTTAGTCTCGAGTTGTATACAAAATTTTTTGTATCGCCATTCGAAATCAGAAAACAACAAAATTTTGTAAAAATAGACTAAATTCTATTGCTGTTTCCATAAGTTTCATATCACACTGTGAAATGAAATTTTTTTATTTCGCACTTTTTTCTGTATTTTACACTTGTCAATAATAATATTGTTTTGATTTATTGAAAGTGTCAAATAAATGCCATTTTAGGATACGGCGTTACAAAATAGCTATTTATGTAACCAGTTACGAAAGACGTTATTTTGTGTAACGAGTGGAATTTGCGGGACGAGCGAAGCGAAATTCCGCAAAATAACACGAGTTACACAAGATTGTCTTTCGAAACGTGTTACATACATGATTTTTTCTAATTTTAAAACTCTGAAAACAATTTAAACATAAATGAAATAGGTGTATTTAAAGATCTTAAAAATTAAGTAATCTTTTTCATAGTTACCTTTGCTGCTATCACACATTATAATTTTAATGTCAAAATTGACAGACGTTATTTAGCCAAGTTGCAATATTATTTGAAATCCTAATTTGATAACATAAGGTAAATCGTATTAAAGAGAAAGTTTTGTTAGCGTATTTTGAAGGAAAGAAGAATTTAGAAGCTTCCACTTTATGGACTTAGTATTCCATTTTGTGTTGAATAAACATTGTTTCTTTTTCTTTTTGAGAGTTATTTATTTATCTTTCCTAATTGATGACATAACGAACTTTTCCTCACCAGTTACGTAAAATTTTACTTTTCATAACTGGTTACATACAGTAGGACGTTTTGACACTTACGTCAGTTTTGAAAAGTGTCACTTTATGTGTCAAAATTAGAAAAACAATGTTATATAACAGGACAACAATTTATAATAAATATCGTAAATTTGTTTACAGAAGTCCGTTTCATACGCTGACCTAAAATATCGAGTAAAGAAATGTCTGAGCATCTGAATGTGTATATGAAGATCAACAACATCTCGTACTACAAAAAGAAAAAATACAATTAAAAAGAAGAGTAAAAGCAGGAAGAACGTTAAAAATGTAGCGTTCGGTGCTGGAATAGTGCGCAAGGTACGTGATGACCTACGTAAGGCCGCCGGCCGGTGGCAAGCGGATTATTGCTAATGATACAAAAAAAAATTCTCAAATGGCGCTTCAAGCAGCAGGGCGTCACATGAGGGCGGCTCACAGTGGTCGAAATTAATAATCTATCTGTGCAAAAGTCAAAATGAAACATAGATTTAGTAGCCCAGGGTCGATCCCCATGTTATATGTGTGATGCTCCACAAATTAGAGACAAGCTGAAAATTTGTATGGCGCTTTGTTTTGAAGTGCTAAATATACCCTGAAACCCCAGCGGTGAACCGTTGAGCCAGTCCCCCCAAAACAACCCCTCAAAAGGGGTAAAATTGTCTTTTTCTTACTTTTTTCTTTATAACTCAAGAACGAAGCATTGTAGCAAAAAATTCCAAAATGCCAAAGTTGAAGAGCAGAAAATTTCCCATCAAGTAAGTATACTTTGAAAGAAATTGTGAGTTAGCAGTGGCGGAGCAATTAATTTTTATTTATTTTTTTTCAAAATTTTAATGTTTTATAGTTAGGATTAATTATTAAAGTATGTAATAATCACCAGATAAATCAATATTATTGAAAAATATTATACAGTGACCAAAGCATTGACCCTACATGGGTTCTACAAAAAATTTTTTGTAGTTGTTCATCAGGAGGATGCAAAAAAGTATGTACATGCAAACGAATGGGCCTGAAATGCACTATGGCATGTAGTCAATGCAATGGAATTACTTATCTAAACCGGGTTGTAAATTTGGACATAGATGATATCTTTAGATAAGTTGTTTGTTTTTTTAATCCTATTTTAAAATTAAAACGTTTTGGTTTATTTAATCTTCATTATTATACCCACCATAGATTACCCTAAAAAATTTAGAGCCCTATAGTGCTACACTGTATTATTATATATTTGATTAAAATTGAAGTAACCTAGCCAAAGAAAACATTATTCAGCACTTTTTCGGAATACTTAAAAAAATACCCTAAATTTAAAAATTCATTGCTAACTCACTACTAACTCGAAATTTCTGTGGCATTTTTTCTTAAAATGCTTCGTTTTCGAGTTATAAAGAAAAAAGTGAAAAAAGGAGAATTTTACCCCTTTTGGAGGGTTGTTTTGGGGGGACGGGCTCAACGGCTCACCGCTGGGGTTTCAGGGTATATTTAGCACTTCAAAACAAAGCACCGTACCAAATTTCAGCTTGTCTCTAATTTGTTGAGCATCGACCTGGATCGACCCTGGGCTATAGATTTAATATGAAATATTGCGTTTACTATTTTAAGTCACATTTAATAATACTTAAACTACATGAACTACATTTATAATACAGGATGAGACAAAAATATCGAATATACAAATTATTTTAAGAGCTATCAGAACTTTCATTTAAATTATCTAGTACCAATTGTGCAGATTGGTCTTCAAAAGTATTCTGCAACAATAGGCATTTAACTTCATCATCAAGAGGCCTAATATTATATGATCGACCAAGATTGGTCCGAGGAAAATAAAAGAGTATTTAATAAATCTGTCATTGTTTGCTCTCGAGAAAATTTTCTTGTATGATACTCTCTATACATTCAAAAGTCTTTATTTCTGGCCTCCAGTGCTTCTTCCGAAAACATTCCGATAGGCAAAACAGCAGATTCTATAATATCTGCTCCATGGATAAGCAATTTATGTACACTGGAGGGCATATTATACTACGGGTATAGATCCACATACCTTTCTGCAGTCTCTTTTGCGTAATTTCTGAATGATTGCACATCTAGAGCATATCCACATGAAATTGTTTGTAGTATTACATTGAAACGATTTATTAATTTAATTATTCATCAATTCCTGGGATGGAAGATGCAAGAGCAGATTGTTCAAAAAACCGACTGGCAGTATTTCCATCATTTGTTGTACTATATGCGGGTTTCGGAATAAGACGGTATTAGTTTTATTTGCTCGTAAGTGCAAGGGTACAATGCGAACCGCAAATAAACTGGAATCCCTTTTTTGTTCTGCTTCATCTCCAGAGAATTTATGTTTGTATGTGTCCAGAACTTCCATCGCATCTCCACTTGAAAATTATTGTTAGGCCGTCCGATAAGTCATCGATATTTTGAGATAATACTTCCTCTTGAAACGTTGCTAATTTGTTATGGTGTGGTCAACAAGGGCCTGAACCGTTATTTCTGTAGATGTTTCACTAATTGTTATTGACTCCACTTTAAGATAGTACTCCTTTGTTTTTAATAGTGTGTCGTACGAAGGTTATATATCTGTGTGACGCATCTTGGCCCCATATTGCATTATTAAAATATACGTATGTTTGGTATAACGTCCATCAACAAATAATGCAAGTGCTTCGTTTGGTGTATATTTGATAGTATGTATGGTCGAAGATTTCCATTTTTTTTTAAATTCTAGTAGCCCTCTTTGGTGATATTTGAGAGACTTTGTGCACTATGTTTGCTGCATCTGTTTGTCCAGCCAAACGCAAACTTGTTTCTGCAGCAAACAACAATTCCTCTTTGGGATAATTCGGCACTGTAGGTAAAACTTTCCGTTTTTTTTTTGATGATGCCGCCAGTTCTTGAAACTTTTTTGGTGGTCGTCGCATTCTGCTGCTAGATGGTCCCGGTACTGAGTCGTCAGATTGATGCTGAGGAGAAAATGTGACATTTTCATGTAGCCCTTGAGATTCACGTGCTTATTTGAATTGAACGACGGGATTCTGTCCATTTTTTGGAAATCTTGCTATTAAAATTATGAACTTATCGCTTAATCTTATCTTCAATTTCACTGTCCGGTCCTAATTTATTACAAACATACAATAATACTGCTGAATTTTTCGCATTTATTGTCTTTTCCTTAAGCCAAACATCAAAGTAAGTTGTGATTTGCATAATACCTAAATAATTCTCTGTAAATGATGTTAAAACAAGCAGAGAGGAATTTCCCGAAACAATCGTCATAATAGACACATGAAAGCGATTGCTCTAGGAAAACCGCTGCCCAAGGAATCACTACTTCCACATTAAGATTCTCTATCCAAGTCACTCACAACGAAAAAACTTTGTATGTGAAAATAATTGTTTATGGAACTTTAATAATATAATATTTGAAATCCTCTACCCCAAAAACCCATAAAACGATACCCCACATAGGTAGTGGGGTGGGGGGGGGTAGTGGTAGGGGGTGGATGAAGTAAAAAAATATTTTGAGGTTTCTGGTTCCTGTACATACACTAAATAACAATTTTTTTTCATCCCCTTTAATAAGGGGGTGGTTTGATACCTTAGCTTCTCTTGTATATACTAAATACCAATTTTATGGACTCTTACCTGCTTGATTTACCTATTTACTCCAAATTTACCCCCCAACCCTTCGACGGAACAAGATGAAAATATAATCTAGTTCTAGATCTCGTTAAAGTACATATGTGTGCCAAATTTCAAGTCAATATCTTAAACGGTTCCAGAGTAAACGTGCGCACAAAAAAAAGTTACAGACAGACAGAAATATTTTTTCGCCCAAACTTAAAATCTCGACGTTTCATGACATTTTAAGCCTATTTGGACAATAAAAATTTTAAAAAATTTTTTTGTCGTTACTATACTTCCACTGGACGTGGAAGTAAAAATGGCAAAGGATTATATTTGAAACCGTACCGTAAAGAACTGGGTCTTTATTTAAAGCCACAAAGTTCCAAAAACTACTAGACACCCTACCTCTAAAACCTCTCATCGACATCGATCTTAAATATTATGCTGAGAAGATGAAGGTACCATATTTTCGAGGTATATTTATGCGTGACAATCTACCAAATTCTGGACACGTCATAATGAATCTGCCATCATAAATTTGGATAGTATAGATGACCCTGGAACACACTGGGTGGCATATAAAAACGTGTCAGTTTAGTCACATATTTCCATAGTTTTGGCGATTTACCCCCACCAAGAGAATTAGTCCTGTACTTGCACAACAGTTCAATGTCTACAGATAAAATCCACTATAGTTATGACCGCCAACAAAATTTCAATACAGTGTGGTGTGGTCATTTGTGCTTAAAGTTTCTTTCCTCAAAAAATTAAGTAAAACTCTTCAAATGAAATCTGTAACACCATCAATTGATCGAGAAGCAATTAAATAAATGGGACACTAACGATTGCTCTCTCTAGACCACGCGGCTTATTGAAGATGAGTAAACAGCAACTTTCAGATATAAGAAGTAATGACTGCACGTGCCCCTAATGAAATTGCGTTAGTGTGGGTTAAGTTACCCAAACATCTTCAGGATGACATTGATATTTTAAAATATCAGTACTGTCAAGAACATTACTCTAAAGATGACGAAAATAATATTGATGTTAATGATGGCTCACCGCCTCGAAAAATATTTTGCTGCTACTGTAAAGTGCACGAGTTGAACTTGGTGTCAAATAATGATATAAATGTATCTCCATCGCCCCCCCAAAAAAGAAGATTAATCCACAAATATTGTTGTAAATCACAATAAATTCGTGAAGCATCTCCAAAAACATCAGTCATATCACACACCTTCACTTTATCAAGCCGCTCAAGAGTGCTCAGTGCAGAATTTTATCCACATACTGGACTAGATATGGGTAATCGATATGGACTGGGATTAACTGGATTCTATTCATACAACTCTATATTTAATGTAGATGAGACGAACAGTTATTTAAAAAAAATTATTCCTGTTACGAGCAAACAACAACACACTGAAGTGTGAGATAAGGTCAAAATACGAAATTGACTTTACACAAGCAAACTCTATTGGTAGTCTGTTGAGGTTTGAATCGACATATTTAGATACAAACAAGACTCATGAGTCAACACTCCCTGTTGATATAATAAAAGTAAGAATAATACGTGTAAATTGCAACATTATTTCCGGAGCGTATCTTAATGCTCTTAAATCCCACATGCTCTTCGAATTTGATATTGAAGTTGAACCTGGATAAATATTTACCAGGAAGCCAGCTAACATCGTATATCTACCTGTAAGACCTGAAGGACGCCAATTTATCGACAAATTTACCCTCCACATTGGATGATAACACAGGCCACAAAAAAAAAGTTATTTGAACTGGGCCTCTGAATATAAATTTCTTTAGTATTTTTTCCCACTGATTACGAATCTGAAGTCAGAATGGGGGGGGGTTAATGCGAATATTACAGAGAAAAATCCGGAAAACTCTCAACAAATGCGTTTTTTATTGTTTTTTTTGGGTGGTAAAATATGCATGTGGCGTGTTCGGTTAGGCTGCATGTATTTTTGTTATGTTCTTTGCCCCACTGACCTCGAATCTATTGTTAGAACCCAGGGCTAATTGTCAAAATGTTGAGGAAAATTTAAAAAAAAAACGCCAAAAATCGCGTTTTTCACGGATACTATGTTTTTTTATGGATATCACGTTTTTTTTCATGAATACATAGCGTGTTACGGTGGCCTGCGTACACCTTTTTTGAGTAATTTTTCCCGCTGATCACAAATGTTGAGTCAAATTTGAAGGTCAGTGATGAAAATGTTGAGAAAAATAAAAAAAACTCAAAAATCGGGTTTCTTCATGGAAGTTGCGTCATGAACGCATAGCGTGTTCCAGTGGTCTGCATATATCTTTATCGAGTAGTTTTTTCTGCTGATCACGAATTTGGAGTCAAATTTTGGGGTCAGTGATGAAAACACTGGGAAAAAATCAAAAAAACTGTCAAAAATCGGTTTTTTTCAGGATACCCAATCATTGTGCGTGATATATAGTATTTCAATTTATATGGGTTTTCGTTTTCGAACGCGCTTATCTTCAAATGATCTATATAAGGGGTTTCTTCGTCGTTTCGTTCCTTTTGGTTTCACTTCTCTTTGTAGCATCCAACAGTAATCTGCTAACATGTTGATATCTCATTTACCCTGAAATCGACGTCTTTTAAATTTTGGTGGAATCTTTCTCCTTGCTCTTGCTGAAGTCGCCGTTATTTTCTGGAAACTCATCCAGGTGTGAATCGAGAAAGTGCAATTTCAAACTCATCATGCAACTTAACTTTTCGTAATTCTTTATCATTTTTGATACAATGTTTCTGTAGTCTAGATCTTTGGTATTACCCAGAAATTTTGTGGACATGTCAAAAATGGGTTTTTCTCATAGATAAAAAAAGACTGAATTACTATACTGCACGAATGTTAAAGGACTTGTAGACGAATTGAAGCCTGGCCTTTATGAACCTGAAGACTGGAGGTTGAACATTGACTCTTCAAAGCGAAGTCTGAAGGCGGTTCTCCTTCATAATACAAATAAATTTGCTCCCTTATTAACACATTCGACTGTATTGAAAGACGAATATGAGAACTTGGAAATGCTCTTTAAAAAATTAAATTATGAAGATCATAAATGGCTTATTTGTGGAGATTTCAAAATTTTGTCCATGATACTTGGGCACCAAGCTGGTTTCGCAAAATATCCTTGTTATTTGTACATGTTCGATGGCAGGGACAGATTAAATCATTACAAAAATGAGGTGTGGGAACCCAGAACGCCTCTCGTCCCTGGATGCAAGAATATTATAAATGAACGTCGATTTCAGGGTAAATGGGATGTTAACATGTTATCAGATTACTGCTGGATGCTACAAAGAGAAGTGAAACCAAAAGGAATGAAACGACGAAGAAACCCCTTATACAGATCGTTTGAAGATAAGCGCGTTCGAAAACGAAAACCCATATAAAATTGAAATACTATATATTACGCATAATGATTAGGTATTCCGAAAAAAAAAACAGATTTTTGACAGTTTTTTTTGATTTTTCTGTGTTTTCATCACTGACCCCAAAATTTGACTACAGATTCGTGATCAGCGGAAAAAATTACTCGATAAAGGTATATGCAGACCATTGGAACATGTTATGCGTTCATGGAAAAACACGACATTCATGAAAAAAAACCGATTTTTGAGTTTTTTTTATTTTTCTTAGTATTTTCATCATTGACCTTCAAATTTGACTCAAAATTTGGGATCAGCGGGAAAAACTACTCAAAAAAGGTGTACGCAGGCCATCGTAATACGCTATGTATTCATGAAGGAAACGTGATATCCATAAAAAAATCCGTAAAAAACGCGACTTTTGACGGTTTTTTTTTATTTTCATCAACATTTTGACAATTAGCCCTGGATTGTAACAATAGATTCGAGGCCAGTGAGGCAAAAAAACATAACATACATGCAGCCTTGCCGAACACGCTACATGCATATTTTACCACCCAAAAATCCATAAAAAACGCATTTTTTGACAGTTTTTCGGGTTTCTCTCTGTTATATACGCATTAACCCCCATTCTGACTTCAGATTCGTAATCAGCGGGAAACAATACTAAAGAAAAGTATATTCAGAGCTCCAGTTCAAATAACTTTTTTTTGTGGGCCTGTGTAATGGAGATTTAATTAATTTTCGAGGTGAAAAGATTATTGTGAAGCTAGAATTGAAACAATTTTAATATGTCGAGCAAAAATGGGCTTTCGACATAATCAGGAACGATTGACACATTGTCGATATAAAGCGTTGAACGATAAAAAAAGTGATTGTAGAAACCAATTCATTCAGCGTCCCCTCCTCAGACCCAGTGTCCATCAGAATGGACAGGCAGTTTAGAGTTTATTTGAAATTTATTCATTATGGTGGAAGTGGAAACTCATTGTCCATCTAAATGAAACCCATACCTACGCCACCTGCTAAGTAATAGGACAGCTAATGCAGTTTTAATCGAGTTTTTCTTTAGTTCTGCAATGTCGACTTTTAAAAAACTTACGCTTGGTAGTAAATATCTATATTTATTCATTATAAATAGTTTCTATTAATTTGAACTACATTAATCTGTTATATAATCTATTATTAACATATATATCAGGCTCAGGTTGTTGAGAGAATAGCTTGATATCTATTTACTTTACAATTTTGAAAATACCAACAGAATGGACATCACGACTGTAGAATTTTTGTGATAGAATCTTAACCTCACTTTTAAAAAATCTAATGCTTTTCTTGTTTTTTTAGGTATTTTTGGCGCAAAAAAATATTTACGACCTGTCGATGACAATGATAAAATATTACAGTTACTTGAAGGCGATACTTCTGACCTGGAGGGCCTTAAGGAAGACTCTGATGATAATATTGATTGTTTAGGTGATGGGCATAAAGTGAATAAAGGGAATGAATTTGAGGCAGAATCTGGCGAGGATGAAACAGGTGAGAAAGAACGCAAGCAAGATGAAAATGACCCCGGAATTAAAGCAATGGAGAGTGTAGAGGGAGAGGGTGAAGCGAATTTTGACAACTTACCCGAGCATATTGATGATGATGATGATGCCGACGACTTACCTTAAGTCTACTAATACCTTTAATAAATAAAAGTACTAAAAGAAGCAACAAGAGGAATTGCAAAGAAAAAGAGAAATAAGTTTGCCAATCCAAAATACACATGGACTAAATCTAATAATTTATGATATGAAATACATAGTCTTTGAATTTGACTGTCAAAGAAACCAAGCATTTTTTTTGTATTGTTATGTCGATGTCAGTACTAAAATACCGTCGCATTAGAATGTATTGGGCAGAAACTACTAGAGTGTACGCTATTACCTCAACAATGACAAGAGACAGATTTTTTACAATTAGAATCACCTAAAATGTGTGATTAATGGAGAAGTCTCAGAAGATTACCGAAAGATAGACAAATTATGGAGGGGTAAGGCCCGTTATGGATAAAGTAAAACAGACATGTCTATCCTTGCCGAGAGAAAATATTATTTCTGTCGATGAGCAAATAATTCCGTTTACAGGTATCTGTGGAATCAAACAATTTGTTCGTGGCAAGGCCAAATCCTGAGGGATTGAAAAATTTTGTATGTGCAGCTCCATCCGGGTAGTACTAGACCTTGAGGTCTATCAAGGGAAAAATAATTTTCTTATTGATACAGTAAAGGAACAAGGCGTCGGTCCTTCAGCAGTAATTAGACTTATTGAGTCGCTGACGGAGGGTTCACATGTCTTTATGGACTGGTACTTTACTACTATTCCTTCACTTGAATTTTTGATAAAAAATAAACTTCATGGTACTGGGACTATACTGATCGAGAATACCACAATCTGTACCTCTGACTAAAGAAAAAAATTGCAACGATTAGGAAGAGGAGCCACAGAACAAAGTGTTAGATCGGACGAAAAAATAAATATAATTCAATGACACGACATGAAATCTGTTTTACTGGCGTCCACCAGTCTGCAAGAACAATCTTCAGATGAGTGTAAGGGATGGTCGAAAGTGGAAAAATGTATCAAAGTCAAGAGCCCCAACATGGTCGCTAAATATAATGATTCCATGGGAGGTATCGACTCCATTGACAGAATGATCGCTTACTATAGAATTAATGCCAGGACTAACAAATGGATTGTCAAAACAATTTTCCATTTTTGACTTGGCCATAGCAAATTCGTGGATTTTATATCAAAGTGACCGACAAAAATTTGGAGATAAAAGCAAAGAAATCATGCAACTTTTTAACTTTAAACTCAAAATCGCTGATATGCTTTTAGAATCGAAGAATGAAGAAGACAGCGATGATGGAATTGGAAAACCGTTCATACCAGAAAGAACCCAAAAGGTTTTTTATTTTCGTCTGCATCTTCTCCCCGTTCAACCCACCTCCTACCATCTAACAATAATGCTAGTGTAAGCAAGAGGCAACACCTACCGCTACTGAAATCGGAGCTTAAAAACTCCAAAGTGCAACAGGAAAACCAAATTTTCTTGCGAAAAACGTGACTAGTTCTTTTGCATCACAGGAGAGCATAACTATTTTTGTAAATCGCATAAAAAATAAATTTGTTGATTGGGACCCAGTGGTAAATGGACACATTTTTCCAAGAAAATACGTTTTATTTAGATCCTTATCTAGAACCACATAAAAAAATATATCTTCTCGATTTCGATTTCGGGTTTCAGGAGCTTTTCATGACCTTCTAAACTGAGACATATAATAGATTGTCGGCTAAGAACCATACATTCCTTCAATTTATTGGATTAAAACAGAGAAAATTAAACAAAAATGGCAGCCATTACGTCTAGTGAAAAACTTGAAGTGTTCAACGAACCTACGTTTGATCAGTCACTTGCTAGTTTACATGAGCATACATATAAACCAAATGGATCACAGTATTATAAAAACTCTGATGAAATACGCATTCCTATCAATTTTCAAGACCTTATACTCGACATAGCAGAGTTATATTTATATAGAAGGAACATTTACTCCAAGTGATGCTACCAAGTGGTGTTATCTATCCAATAATGCACTAGCTTTTCTCTTCGAGGAAATCAGATATGAAATGGATGGTGAGCAAGTGGCTGTTGTTAGGAAGTCTGGTATCACTACCATAATGAAGACTATGGTATCATGGATAAACACAGGTTGAGGTTCTGATCGCAGAGAAGCAAGACATTTGAGATACAAACAGTCACGTATTCAGTGGTAGGCTGCCTCTTAAATAGACCATGGTTTTGCAGAAGATTACACAAGAGGTATTTTAAGTGCAAAGCAGGAATTAATTTTAATCATAGCTCGATCCTTTAAAGATAGTTAGATTGGTGAAGTTGATGCAAACCTAGAAATTAGCAAAATTGAGTGGAAGATAAAACATGTGCCTGAAGATAAACAAAAGCTTGAACTATTAAATAGAATTACCAAAAGTGGTAATTATGCCATAGTGAAGATGGCTTACGGCATGTGGGATTGTTGATGGACCTCTTGTCCACAGTCCGCCAATCTCCCTCAATTTTTTTAGGACACCCTGTAGCACACTCACCACTCGCCCAAGATGATACGACCCGATACGAATTTAATTAACGCAGCTAGCGACGAACCAATAAAGTAATAATTAAAATTTCATTTTAATTTAATTCTAACTTCACGGCGTGGGTCAAGGAGGCTTCACCCTGCCCGGCCACTCGATGATACCGTTACCATTCCAAAGCTAGAGCGGGACAAGGGGCTCGTTCGGCGTCATGCGGAAGGCCGAGACAATAGGCTAGCATCAATGCGCATCTTTCGAAATCGACGGACTTCGTGACGTCAGATCGCCGCGAAAGTCCGTCTCGTCCTAGAAGACATGTCTAGGTATCATTGGTGAAAATTTCATTAGCTTACGACCACGAGCAATAATTAATTTTGAACCTCGAAAGCGAGGGTTGCAATCCGTCACAGGTAACACCTCTGCCCAGGTGGACTCGCGACTTGCAGTCATCCGGTAGCATTATTAAACGACAGGCCACACCTTCCTCCGTCACGGGGAAGGGTGTTGGCCGCATTCAGGGTGTATACCACTTCACAATTTTCAAATTTCCTGACTTTTCAATAAAAATTCCAAAACATTTTTCTGCTCGAAAATGAAAATTGATGAGCGGAGGTGAAATAGAAAACATTTTTTGACGAGCAATATGAGAACAAATTTAGATATAAGAAGTTTTAATACATTTTCCCAGACTTTTCCCTGATTTTCCTGACCAAAATCAAAATCCCTGACTTTTCCAGGTTTTCCCTGTTTTCCAGAAAGTATACACCCTGCGCATTTAATCGTACCTGGGAAGTGTAACTCCAGATAGACACCTCCAGCGAATTATTTGCAAGGTCCACTTTAAAAATTCGCCACGGCCAAATCATTGGTCATGGAGCGACCAAACTTTGCCACGGGCTTACTATGAGCCTTATCTTCACTCCCACTCCCATATCAGCGGGGTGGCTCGCAAATTATATCAGTTAGCATCAAATAATTGCCTGACCACTGGCTGCAAGCAGAGTGGAAAAGTACCAGATGTGGCGGGTAGCTGTACCCACGCTTTCGAGCAACAAAACCAATTGCTAGTGGAGAAAGCAGGCAGTCATCTTCGGCCAATCTTAATTAATTTCGACACCCGACGCGCCGCGACGCGTTTCTTTACCAGTGTTGTGATTTTCAGATTGTACCTAGTCCGAAATTCCATTTTCTAGTATTGCGTACCAAGAACCTTTACTCCAAATTCATTTTCGTCAGCCTAGCATTCGGCGATTTAGCCCTTCTTGCCCATAAAAGAGCTCTGGAAAGGTCTTGCTTGTGTTAAAAATATTAAATTCACGTTCTATACAGAAAAACCCACCTCCGGTGATTTTTTCAGATTTTTGTGAATAAATAATATCATTTTGCCATTTTCTGACTCTATGTTCAACTAAGAAAAAGCCACCGTCTGTGATTTCTTCAGATTTTTTGCGAATAAAAAATATCAATTTGCCACTTTCTGACTCGAGGGTGACACCGACGTCAAGTCGTTTGAGCGCCCCACGTCAATCCATTCTCATTAAAAATATTAGATTCACGTTCTACATAGGAGAGACCACCGTCCGTGGTTTTTTAACGTTTTTTTTTGCGAACAAAACATATCACTGTTTCACTTTCTGACTTTTCTCAATTTTCAAGAGAATTACCGACGCTAAGTCACTAGCTCGGTGGTAAGCGCTTGCAGAGCTCCTTGTACTTCGTCAGAACTAGTTCTCGTAGAAGTCACAGAATTTTTCAGAATTAATTAATTTTCCATCAAAAAAAAAAAACTTAGTAATAATAATAATAATTTCGGTGGTGTCAGCAGCACCAAGATCTGCAATCAACCTCAATGGCGTGGTTCCCACTGAAAATTAACTTTTTTAATTACTTTCCGGAGACTAACCATCTCGGCGGAACAAGTTTTGTAAATTCCCTTTCATTAAAAAAAATATATTGTTCAAATTGGGACTTCACTCAACGTACATCCTAAGGTTTTTCTAAGTCAATTAAACCGTGCGAGATATTAAAATCTTCGACGTCATACGGCCAAACTCAGGCAGTCATTCCTAGAATATCTGCCAAAGGCGTAAAGCCATTTCCAAGTTCATTACGTGTCACATTTTACCTTTGGCTCTTTATTTAATTACCACTGGGCAGATATTTTTAGGGACGCGCCACCCGAGCATGGACGTAATTTTATTTTATTTGTTACTTTTACCTTGATATTAACCTGTGTATGCAATAATTTAACGAGGAAGGTTTGTAG
This sequence comes from Rutpela maculata, assembly GCA_936432065.2. Taxonomy (NCBI): domain Eukaryota; kingdom Metazoa; phylum Arthropoda; class Insecta; order Coleoptera; family Cerambycidae; genus Rutpela; species Rutpela maculata. The sequence goes on from OW386292.2 coordinate 86,667,554, forward strand.
TCGTTCCTTTAAAGGGAAGACCCCATAAACCTCTATTTGTGTACTAGAGTAGGTCGTAAAATTTCAAGCTGTCACCGACCGGGCGATCGTAAGACCAGCAAGCCATCTTCCAGATTAACCTATTAGCGAGAGTAAAGTTCAATGCACTTTAGTTAAAATTCTATTTTTCTCTTTAAGATATAAATTCACTTGTTCTCTATTGAAGAAAAACTAAATCTTATTAACATTGACAAGATAATGATTCGGGACGATAGAATCGAAATAAAAATATCGGATTGAATAAAAACTTCAGGCATCATAGGAGTCAACCTTTCTTAGTTTTGCCATTTTTTGATGCCGACCATAATGTATGTGTGGCTAGGACTATCAAAATATTTGGAAAAGACAATAGACTTGGTTCTTGCAAATTCTTAATTGTTACATGTAAGAAACCATTTCATAGAGCATCTTCTCAAACCATTGGTAGATGGATTAAAAACATCTTAGGCAAAAGTGGTCTTGATATAAGTCAATTTAAAGCACATAGTACACGTCATGCTGCAACGTCAGCCGCAGCCAGAAAAGACACTATTCTGGGTTCCTAGGAGACATTATTTCAAATAATTTAGAACGTGTAATATTTTCTCTGTTAACATCTTATATAACCATGGGAGTAATGTTGATGTTACATTAGTTGTAACTATAAAATATTTAGTAAAAAATCTAGAATAAAATATGTATATTCCTTGTTACTCAAATTAATACATTCTTGTCAAATATATTTTGAAAGTATACCTGATTGTTGCAACTTCTTTAAACAACTACATATCGTTTATTTATGAGACGAGGCCGAATATAATCATAAGATCAAACGAACTTACTTTAAGTGAAGTTCGATCTTGATTATATGAGGCCTCGTCGAAATAAAGACCCAACCCACCCATATAATTATGGGCGAATGTATAGTTGAAAAATTCTTTATAGTGATAGGGTTTATGACGTTCTGCGGGGAGAGACGAATAAATAGGGCGGGAAACAGATGTCCCGATGTCGATCATTGGATGTCGGCATCTTGCGTAGCGGTAGGAGTGACTTAACAGTCTAACGGTTTTGAATTCAGGACCGCAGTCGGCTGATGTGTTTGTACAGTAAGTAGCATGTGGCAGTATAATTCAATAATTACTTTTATATTTCTTTATTTGGTAATATGGCTTGGGTCCCATGACTCAATACTAAAATATGGCCAATCTAAATTTCACAAGCCACGGCTGACAAATACCTACAATGAAAAAGTAAACGAGCGAAACAATACAGTTAAATCCGGCTCTGCGTTCTGCACTCCTTGCCTCTCGACAACACCGCCTACTCATATCACTATTCCGATTATTTCAACTATAAGTATATTTTCTCTCGTAGTCTTATCGTTCATTAAGAGCTGATAAATTGATATTTATATTTAAATAGTTGTGTACAGCGAAAGAATGCCAACTAATTATAGCGGGTTCGAGATAAGATATACTTCCATAGACGAATAATAGGTCAAGGCTGCACTACCTCAGATCATTAACGACGCGCTCTCAGGACGTGATTTTAATTATTCACTGACAGTAAGGACTTTTACACCTTTGGATTATTGCGATTTTTGCATAAAAGAAATCTCTATTGAAGATTTCTCTCCGACGGGATTGGGATTTGACGTGATTTTGATCTGTTTATACGGTAATAAGTGATCTGACGTCTTTGGATTTCTGCTATTTTTGCATAGAAAGAATCCCTATCGAAGATTTCCCTCCGACGGGATTGGAATTTGACGTGATTTGTATCTATTTACCTACTAATAATGGTCTCTGCACTTAAAGATTTCTGAAGAAATCGCATAAAAAAATCCTTATCAAGCTCCCGTAAGGCCACCAAAACACTGAGTATCAGACTTAAGGAATCATGAGATTTCAATTGACTCAGTTATTTAAGTCTTCCAAACGAAAACTCCAGGGATTAAGACTAGCAACAAGTCCTTACATCAATAAAATGCAATTAGTTCAAAGTACCATTTATTTAATAAGTATAAAATCACACAGTGATTTTCTACAAAATGATATAATGTGAAAGAGTCACGCCTTCCCAACTAAGGCAATTACTTTTTAACCATACAAGTGAGAGCGTGCGCTAACAATCGATTTGGTAGAAAAGATTCATTTAACTTCCTCAGAATTTAATGCAAGCCTTTTAAAAATAATTTAAAAATTTTGTATTTTTGGTAATTATGGCTGACTGAAAATAATATAAAAATATTTTACTTAAAAAATTTTGGTTCGCTTCTGAGTAGCTTAAAGGTCCCATATCGTGATTATATCATTCACGGGACGGCGTTCGACTAATACATGAGTTTAATAACTTTCGGCCAGTCTTACGACGTACTTGTCCCCATGCAGGCTCAATATAGGAATAATGGCAGCGACTCGCCTCCGAGCTTTTTGGCAAAATGGATTTTTGAATCCTTTGTGTACAAGGCGGTTTTCTCTTAACTTTATTATTTGGAAAGCCCTGCATTTGGCTTTCCTACCATCGCTTTGTATTGATCACCCAACGCACTCGTCCAAAATGAGAGTCGCTGGGTGAATTCAAACTTGTTTTATGCGAGAAACCGGCCTTATGCATTTTCATTGATTTCTTGCCAATTTTTGCTTATAGGCGCTACAACGCATTTTGCCAAATTCATCGGTTTCGCCCTTTTGATACCTTGCATCGTTAAAATTTTATAGTCCGTCTTTAGAACAGGATATATAACGATTGTACTTCCATGATCAATGTTTTCGGCGGAGGCATTAAAGTTGAAAATATTATGAATATTTTCAGAGTGCATTTTTGGCGTACTTTTTAAAAAAGTATGTGGTTCATTTTTCCATGACCACCATATACTTTCACTATCATATCCTGGACCAAAATATATTTTCCTTAGTAAAAATTCGGTGTTTTTTCGAATTTTCACCCGGTTGTTTCTATTGTCTTTTCGAACTCATAAGGGTCCTTTTGGACTAGTTTGTGGCTCTGAAGCCCTTCAGACTCGTCTGTCATGATTGAAAATGGCCTTAAATGAACTTTTTACCTAAGTCTAAATTTTATTTTGGCTTCGACCTAGGTCAATTCTGGGTGGTTCTATAACATCTACATCTCAGGACTGCTTACGCCATCCAAGGTCAAGGCTACGATGACACAAAACACGTTTCCTTGATAAACGTACTTTTCTAAGGTCAAGTGACATGGTGCGAGCCGAACTCAAGAGCAGCTCAAGGACCCTTACGTCATCCAAGGCCAAGATCATGATGTTATAAAAAGTGGTGGGGACCTCTACTAGTGCAGTCAGGTATCCTTGTTAGTTTATTCTTTGCGTTCATCTGATAAAGTTATATCACCTGTTAAAACTAGAAAATTGCCTGTTTGGGATTAGACCAATGCGAGTACTCACCCCGACTATGAGGTCATTAAAGACCATTTGGCTGAGATAGTGATGGTTGAAAGTAATATTTTTAAGAAGTTTATTTTATATGACGTGGTGAAGATTATTTCGGCGGAGAACGGAACAGATAAAGTAAATCAGATTGTTATAGTCGACATGTCGAGATATATCTAATTTTTATACGCGCCTGCGTATCCCGTAGATGTGCATCATATTAAGCCTGAGATTAGAGGTGATACTATTAGCGTGCGGTTTGGTGGGGTATGATCTGTACTTCTTAGATGTAAAAAAATATCGGTCAATGTTTATTGGTCCGTGATGAGTAACGGGTAAAGACCTGGAAGCTTTAGCGTCACTTGTAAAAAAATTGGGACGAGGAGTCGTGGGGCCTTGCCGTGGTGAAGAGGCTTAAGTAATTGCAATGATTCTGAGAGCGATGCCGTCGGGAGTCTTGTATGTATTCCTGCTAGGGTGACCCATGCCGGTAACGTCAGAGGAGCGGCGAAAAAACCAAGGAGGTCTCAATCCAAACCATGGTGTAAGACACCGTGCTGAGGGCTGAGTGGTCGAAGAGTCAAATTGATCGCGAACGTTGCCTCGAGGGCACCAGTCCTTGGAAAGTACTACTAAAAACATTTTTGAAAAGATCGTGCAGGCTAAAAGGTCAGAAGCACAACCAGAAAGCCAGATGGCTGTGCAGGCTATAGAGCCAAAAGCACAGTCAAAAGGCCCAACGGTCGTGCTGAAGGCCGACAGGCCAACAATTCCAAAACTCCAAAGATCAGCAGTGCTAAGGCTGAAGAGCCACAATCTAATAGTAGCGTCAAGGTCAACTCGGTGTAAGAGGTTGACCTAATCTCAGACCATGAAGTTCACTTCGTGCGTCTGTCAGGAGCTTCTAAAAAGAAGCTCCAGGATCTGATCAAGGCAGATCAGGACTACCTACAGGCCAAAATAGCTGTAATCAAGGACAACTTGATCAGATTCCAAAAAGGCCAATTACAGGCTAAATACCCCAAGGAGGCCAAACAAAGGCCCAAAGAGGGGAAAAGACAGGCCAAGAAGTCAGATATAAGGCCTAAAAAGGAAGCCGTTGTCCCCCAGTGGCAGAAGAAAAGGGTCAAATTGGAGGATCCTTCAAGGAAGCCCTGTCTGTCGAGGTCATTGTGGTGCAGGACGGTTTCCCAATATAGACAATGGACCCGCAGAGGCTGAAAGTCATCCAAATCTCAATAATGGAGGCTCCTACGAGAGGATTCCGGTAGAAGGACCTCAGGTGCACTTCGCTAGATGCACATACAGGGCAGGTTACCTGTTGGTGATATGCGCAAACGCACCAAGTTCGGGGTGGCTGGGAGATGTCGTTCCCATGCTCCAGCATTGGAAGGGCGCAAGCCTCAAAGCGCTGGAGGGGAGCGAGGTTGCGGGGCTACACTCATGTTCTGTGTATGTTTCCGTTGAGGATGGCCAGATTGGAGGCCAACAGAATACTCATCAAATTGAGGGTGAGTAACAAGGGCATAAACACTAACCTCTGGGCGGTATTTGGAAAAATTCCGTCCGAAAAGAGACCACTGTGGACTTTCTCCAAGGATAAGCAACCCATGGAGAAATACCAAAAATTGGATATGGATATGGATATAATTTCGGGAAGGGAATGATAAAGTTTCGCCCGAAGGAACAGGAAGCAAAGCCAGACTCAGCAAAAGGCGACAAAGTCCAAAAGCCGGGAGAAACACAACCCCCGAAAAGTAGTCAAATCACCTCGGGTAGTGTAAGACAGAGGGAGAGAAAAAAAGGCAAAATGCAAGAAACGTTTTTCACCCTTGTTAGAATTTTTTCAGAAGGACAAGGCCACTCTCAAGACATTTAATCATGAATGAAAAAAACTTTAAAATATTTTTTCATAGAAAATGAAGATCTGCAATTAGTTGTCAAATGCTTGACAGAAAAAAATCCTAAATTCGAAGCTAGACGTTCCTTCTGGAAAATACCCCACAATAACACAGGCCTACAAAAAAAATCTGTTTCAAGGACTAAACCTATCATGCATTAAGAATTTGTGTAAAAAATTTTTTAGGGGACTGCAGCAAAAATTGTACTTCTCTGTCAAACTTACTTCACGGCCGCATATACCTATTGCCTAATCATCAAATTTAATCAGGCATAAATAAGCATCTATTTATATATTACACTTTTAAGGGCAACCTTGCCGTTACGAGAATTATATTGCTTACGCAAGTAGATATTTTTTTGACATCAGTTTCCGTAAAATTCCAAAACATTAACAGAGACACTGATAAATTAATTTTGAAAGAAGCCTACTAGTAGACTGACAGTTTCAATTCGCTTTCAAGCTAATAACGAAAACAAATGAAAGCGTCACTAGGTAGTTTATTGACAAGCTGCACCGATTATGTCAGTAATATTTAAAATTTTACAACAATTTAAGGAAAAGATTTAAAATGAGTGATAGTGACAGCGACATTCCAGCCGAAATTCATGAAGCCGCAAATATGGCAACATTAAGTTTATTGCCAGAAAAATCCCGGCAGATCTATCTTAGACAATATGAGATTTTTATGGAATAGTGCAATACACATAAAACTAAAAATTTGAATGAAGAAATATTTTTTGCGTTTTTGTCGGAAAAAGCCAAATGGTACAAACCAACAACACTATGATCCACATACTCAATGTTAAAATCTACAGTTATGGTCAAAAATAACAATGAAATTAGCAAGTTCTCAAAGGTAATTGCTTTTTTAAAGAAATATAATGTGGGTCACCAGGTGAAAAGGTCGGCAGTTTTCACAAGTGATATTAATAGGTTCCTAATAGAAACTCCAGATGAGGATTAATTAATGTGGAAGGTAATCAAACTAAGATTTTCGACATTAATAATAATTGTTTCTATAAATATTTTGTTATTCTTAGGTGTGCTTGATAATTGCATTGGCTGGAGCCTGTAGGCGAGATGAGCTAAGAAAAATGTCTGTCTGTCAGTAGTAAAGAAATGACAGTTCTGTGACACCCCCAACCAATTTCTCAGAACTCCCCTCCACTTTTCCCTAAGCCACGCCCCACCCCCTCCACTCTTTCATACCCCCCTCCATTTTTTCATAAGCCTCGCCCCATCCCCTCCACTTTTTCAGAACCCCCCTCCGTTTTTTCATAAGCCCCCCACTTTCTCAGAACCTCACCTCCACGATAATTGAAACCCCCACCTCCATTCAGAATCCCCTCCCTACCTCATCACCATGTCATGTCATAGGTTAGGCAGTACATATTTTACTACTTTATCATTATGTTCGTCTGTATGGATGTGTATCAGATGTAAAAGTGTATTAAAGGAATACATGAAAATCTATCCCACCAGAATTCAAACCTCCCACCTCACATCCCTACTATAATTCTGAACCCCCTTCCCTCCTCATTACCACGTAAGAGGGTAATCTGAGATGTCATAGGTTAATCAGTACATATTTTACCACTATTCTAAATACTTTAACATTATTATACTAATTGTGTATGAATGTGTCGGGTGTAAAAGTTTACCACATCATACTGTGTTCTTCGTGATTAGTTACCGAATCAATTGTAAGGATTTTACGGAAGATATGGATCCAGCACTGAGCTGCCCACACTGTCAAAGAAATTATTTAATAAAAGAGCACCAGCATAGTAAAAATTTGTATGATTTTACCGAGGAAGAGTTACATTTCCCATTAATATATCTGATTGAAAAAGTCAAACCCATTGAACTTCTTTATACATGGTCTAAATTACCAAGAGTATATACACAAGATTTTAAACTAATGATTCAACTACCTTGCTTTATACACCATAACCGACCAGAATGGCATAGTCATGTGGATAGCCCACCAGACCCACAATCCAGATGTCATGTATGTAAATGGGGGCTTCAAAAATGTGGGTGATTTATGCTGTGTTAAATAATTGTAAATATTTATGATAATACCTTTTATGTGGTGAAATAATAAAAAAACAAATAATAATGTCTGTCCTTTTGTTTAAGAAATAAATTAATTTTTCATTGAACCACCCTGTATAATTAGAGTTGTAATAAGAAAACAAAAATACACATTTAATTTTATACATTTATTTTGTAAACAAAAATTATGAATATGCATATATTAATAAGTATTAATAATAATAATAATAATAACAATAATTATAATAATAGTTAAAATAAATTTAAAAGCAATTACAAAAAAATAACTTTATTTAAATGGAAAATTTACCACAAAGTTTCTCACATATTCCAAACTCCCTTCAATTTCATTTTCCTTCGTTTTTATATGGGAGTGTAAATCGGCTAATTTTCGTTGTTTTTTTTTTCAATTTTGTTAAGTTCCCTCTTTAAAGTACTTTGCTGAATTTGGCAGTGTCGAGTATACCTCCCTGACTCAACAATTAACACCTTCCGTACCTCTTGCAGGAATTTAGTTCTAGCTCCATTAATTTCATCATCATGAGCATTACATTTCCTCTTAACTTGTTAAATGTAAATTGTGAAGAGCTCATCTTCCGAGTTATCCTCATTTTCATCAGAATTATGACGAGCAACCTCTCTTCTCCGATGTGATGCTGATGAGGCTGCTTCAAAAATGGGCCGAAAGTTGCAAGATCACCTTCAGTGATGCACAACTCAGAATCTACAGAATCAACTGAACGAATTGAGTTCATTCGCTGACACAATTTTTCTTCAAATGATATGTCTTCATATAATTCATCAGGAGTTGCAGAACGTTTGTTACTTGAAAAACTTTTTTGTGCACATTTTTAATAATTTCTTATAGTAAACAAATAACGCAAGAAAAGTGAGACAAACTAAATGTATTTCTGATAAAGTCAGGCTTTAAATATGGAAATAATGTGCTGAAATTGCAAGTGGATATTGTTTGCGAAGAATTGATAAGAATAGATGAGTAAGGTAATAATTTACTAAATGAATTCATTGAAATGAAAAATGTGTAAGTATCTTTTATCTACATTGTTATTTATTACAATAATGAAAGAAGCATTGTCAGGTCATACAGAAACTATAAACACACACCACCGAGTAAGGAAATAATGTGCTGAACTTGCAATTGGATATTGTTTGCGAAGAATAGATGAGTAAGGTAATAATTTACTAAATGAATTCATTGAAATGAAAAAAATATGTAAGTGTCTTTTATCTACATTGCTATTTATCACAATAATGAAAGAACCATTGTCAAGTCATACAGAAACTATAAACAAACGCCACAGAGTAAAGAAATAATGTGCTGAACTTGCAAGCGGGTATTGTTTGTAAAGAATTGATATGAATAGATGAAAAAAAATATGTAGGCGCCTTATTTATCTACATTGTTATTTATCACCTCTTTCGAGGCATTGTCAAGTTATACATTTTGATAGGAATGAAACAAACAGCAAACTCATTTAACCTTCTCATGAAGATAACTAGTCAGCAAGTATTGAAGTACCTTCATTTCCATTGTAATAATGTTTGATTATTAATTTGTATTATTCATTGATATGACTTACCATATTTACACTATGTAACACAAGTACCACCCCAAAAATTATCCCCCCCCCACACCCTCCCCTTTGGGTACTGCCCCACAAACATGTATACTACCTACAGTCCATATACCGTTCATATTACGCAATTAATTTAAATTCAGTACACCATTAGTATATAATGACATTCAACATGACAAAATGTGATAAAAATGTATCAAAGCACAATGCACTAATTTAATGTAAACAAAGGCTTCTTCATTCAAGATAATAAATACTTCCTCATTATAAAAACCAGCTATAAATAGAACAATGGACTATTATTTTCGCAATTTATCAGTTACTGTTCATATATTATTTAAAAAACACTTGAGTAAATAAAAAGTATTTTATTGTGATAAAACTTATTTTATTACAGCATAAATTTATTATTAATTAAATGAAATCTTAAATGATTAATATAACTTTATTTCACTATGCAATGAAGCGTTTAAATAATAGATAACTTGAGATGCACATCTTTTACACGGTGGTCTATACAAATTTAGTATGCTATTGCAGGTACCCCCACCACTACTTTTGAGAGATATAAAGAGAACATTTCTGATTTTTAATATTAGAGTTTTTCTTGTGTCGGAACGCACATTTCAATAATGCAGTGTCCACAGAGCCTGAAAACTTTTACTGCAAAAAGTAGTTTATTACGTCATCAACGGGAAAGTTGTCGCTATAGAGAGATCAGTGAAAGTCATACAATCAAAAAAAAATGAAAGTAAAAAATTCACAATGTGTTGAGGATAAATCAGTAAATCAACCTGGCCCTTCATCTTCGTCTAGCATAGAGTTTCCTATAAATTCACAAGAGACTCGTTGTCCAATATGTGACAAAAAAGTGAAAAAAAATGAATTAACTGGTCATCTAAGAAGTTCTGCACACAATAAAGGGATTGATATGTCTGGAGACGGAATTGAAAAGCTGCAGAATGCGTTTAAGAATCGTATTGCAAGTTTTCGTTTTTCTTCAAAGGAATGTAGTGTTGATATATCCCAGTTTTTGGATGAAATAAAAGAGAAAGTTTTCCGTTTGATTGAGGAATATATTAAAATGTACTCGAGCTTAAAAATTAATGTGGAATTATTTGGGTTATAACTTTATTGAAGAGAAAGAATTGTCAGAAATAAAATCACTCAATACAAGAAATAAAGTTGTAACACTTTCAACCGATTTATTAAACTTATATAATGACTTCAAGGAGGAGATAATAGAGAAAGCCTCGACATTTCAGGAGCGAGACTCAGGATGGGCTTTGAAACACGTTGATTTTCTCGAGATCAACATTAACAAGTATAATCCACTATTTGCATCATCATACATTAAATTGCCGAGGCAAATAGAAAACAGAAAAGCTGTTTTAAATATCGAGAGTGGGGATGAAAAACGTTTCGCTTGGGCTGTCAACGCCGCCATCTTCCCTGCCAATGGAAATCCAAAAAGTTTCATCTTACCCTGATTATTCTAAATTTTTAAAGGTATAGATTTTCCTGTTAAACTTAAAGACATTCATAAATTTGAAAGTTTAAATAATATATCTATAAATGTATTTGGTCAGTGAGATTGTAGGTCCCTTATATTTTACACAGAGTTGACAAAATATACATGTGAACTCATTACTAATTACGGATAATAAAGGGAACAGTCACTACACACTTATTAAAGACTTATCGCGGTTAGTTTCTTCTGAGATCAAAACATGATGGTAGAAATTATATTTGTGATGGTTGTCTATATTTTTTTTTAACTCTCGTGAGAAATTAATGGCGCAAGCAATGATTGTAACCATTTATGCACCATATTACCAAACCCAGAACCTCTAATTAATAAGTGTGGTGAAAGGCTTGCTGGAAATATCCTGAAATTTACAAATTTTGAAAAACAATTACCCGTTCCTTTCGTGATATATGCTGACTTTGAAAGTCTATTAAAACCAAATCATCACAATGAACCATGTGATAGTAAATCATTTACTGTTAAAACGTTCCAGCATGAACCATATTCATTTTGTTTCTATATAAAGTGTAATTATGATGACAAATTTTCCACACTTTAATATTATCGAGAAACTGATGTTGCGGAAGTTTTTGTTAAAAAATTGGAAGAACATGTTTTACAATATAACAGAATCATTTAAAAAATATAGTTGAAATGAAGTCATTGACAGAAAGTCAACAAAAATTTTTCGACAACAGTCAAATTTGTCATATTTGTGATAAACCGTTTGAGAATGACGAAGGAAAGGTCCGCGATCACTGCCATGTTTCTGGTAATTTTAGAGGAGCTGCGCATTCTTCTTGTAATCTAAATTTCAAAATTCCTAAATTTACACCAGTATTTTTCCACAACTTAACAAATCATGATTCTCATCTATTTATCAAGAAATTAGCCTTAAAGAAAGAAAAAATGAAAGTTATTGCGCAAAATAAAGAAAAATATATCACATTTTCCAAACACATTCTTGTTGATAAATCTGATGATGAAAAACCGAAAAATATTTACATTAAATTGAGGTTTGTGGATTCATTTAGCTTTTTACCCGCTTCATTAGATAAATTACGTCAAACATTGGAACTACATCAATGCCTCGGAGTGAAAAAATATTACAATGAGAAACAATTCAATTTAATAAGACGAAAAGGCGTTTTTCCATATTCATACGTTGAATCCATGGACAAATGAATGACACTGAATTACCATCACTTGAACAGTTTTTTAATATTTTGAGTGGTGAATCAATTTCTCAGGAGGATTATGATCATGCTTGTGGTGTGTGGCAAACCTTTAATTGTCAAACTCTTGGTGAATATTCAGACATTTACTTGGTATCGGACGTGCTGCTTCTTGCTGATATTTTTAAAAATTTCAGACAAATATGCATGCAAACATATAAATTAGATCCTGCACAATATTTAACAGCTCCGTCATTAAGTTGGGATGCTATGTTACGAAAAACTGATATTCAACTTCAACTTTTAACTGATATAGATATGCTACATTTTTTTAGGAAGGGAATACGAGGCGGTGTCAGTCAGTGTAGTAATAGAAAGGCTGTGGCAAACAACCCATTTATTTTAAATTATAATCCATTAGAACCAACATCATATATATTATATTTAGACGCCACAAACCTTTACGGTTGTGCGATGAGTCAATATCTGCCCACAGGAGACTTTAGATGGTTAATTGATTGTGAAATTGAAAACTGACTGTACTAATCTTGGTGACGATTCATCAAAAGGTTATGTACTTGAAGTAGATTTGGAATATATCCGCAAAATTTACAAGATAAACATAATGATTTGCCATTCTGTCCTGAAAATATACCTCAAGACTCTAAAAATTCAAATTTACTATTAAATTTACATGATAAACATAAATACATAATCCATTACAGAAATTTAAAACAATGCATCGAACATGGGTTAATACTTAAAAAAATACATAGTCATTGAATTTTCACAATCTGCTTGGTTAAAAACTTATATAGATTTGAATACTAAACTTAGAAATGGTTAAAAAAATGCATTCGAGCGAGATCTTTTTAAATTTTTTAATAATGTAATATTTGGCAAAACTATGAAAAATGCAGACAATAGAATTGATGTGAGGCTAGTATCGCATTGGGCAAATAGTATAGGCAGTGTTGGTTCTGAAGGATTAATTGCAAAACCAAATTTCAAATCCTGTACAGTGTTTTCGGAAAATTTAGTAGCAGTGCAAATGTCTTTGTTAAAATACTATACGATAAGCTGCTCTATGTAGGTTTTACCATTTTAGATATATCTAAAACTATAATTTATGATTTTCTTTATATCATAAAAAAGAAATATGATGACAGAGCTTCTCTATGCTACACCGATACAGACTCTTTAATTCTAGAGATTTACACTTCTAACGTTTACGACGAAATTAAGAAATATATAGATTTATTCGACACATCAAATTTTCCTATTCCAAATATACACAACATTCCAAAAACGGAACCAGTTGTAGGCAAAATGAAAGACGAATATGCAGGTGTACCAATAGATAGCTTCTTTGGCACTGGAGCAAAAGCTTACTGTGTTCAAGCAAATGGTGACGTCACAAAGAAAGTTAAAGGAGTCCCAAAAAGTATTATAAAAAATCAATTACATTTGATCAATTATTATCAAATTGTTGAGGATGGTGGATTGATATTTCGAAAAATGTACGTATTTTCATCACATCTGCATACTCTATATACCGAACTAAAAAATAAGGTTGCACTTTCAGCACACGACGACAAACGATATGTTGTAGCCGGGAGTTCAAAAACTTTGGCGTGGGGGCATTACTCTATCAGTAATTTACACAATAAAACTAACCATAATACCGCTGAAGATGATAATCTCACAATTCTTTTAAGGCTAGCCGATGAAATTATTGAACAGGAAAATCTAGCAATGGACTTTGATTTATTGTAAATAATATGAATAACATCACTAACTTTGTCTAATAAAACACTATTATAAAAATTTTGTTTTTTTTATCATTTAGTCCCATCTTATTACAGTTAAATCATATGAATGAAAGTGGATGTGTGTAAAATATAATAAAACAACATTAATACTCTGATTATGTTTTTTATTAGATTTTGTGTATACATTAATAAGCTATTAGGTACATGTTTTGGGTTGAGTGATAATCGGTTGCAGGAGACGATACTTTTCTTGTCGAAAAGGAGTTCCAAATTTCACAGGACCAAAATTACAGTCAACAAATAAAGCACTATTTAAGTGTAGGGCTTTTCCAATCAAGACACAATCAAAACAACACAGCAATAGGAATATTTCATGGCTCAGATGTATCCCTGGTATTACATATATAAATTCTATAATTTGTATATTATATTTTCGATGGTTGAATACACTAAAAACATTGCGGTAGCTTGAGGATGGATGCCAATCAGTTTTGTCACATTTCGCTAAATTCGTTGTTGAAATAAAATATGTTCATATCTCCAGTGGTGTTAGTTAATTTTAATAGTAAGCAAATAAAACTACCAGCTATTACCCAATGTTGACCTGGTAAGTTTCTCAAAACTTCGTATTCTGCAGGGAAGTGTTCTTTAATTATTTGCACCAATTTATAATTCCACGTGCAATAATTCACTGCAGGAACTCCTGAACATATCACGTAAACACTCTACTCATTTCAGCTATTAAATTTATTTTGGGTTATATAAATTTTATTAAGCAACTGCCATTCACAAGCTTAGGTTTCCTTTTATAGTAGATGCTGTGACCTCCAAATATTGGCAACGTCGCGTTATAATCTTAGCCATTCTCTCCGTTTATATTTATTACATCTACAATATGATTTTGCCTGAACCATGTTACCTGCATATTTACAGTTCATTTGGGTATAATGTTATTTCCATGGCAGTTTTTTAACTTTCAGTATTTTAAATTTTATGGAAGTCGAATAGTTGCATGTAAGGAATAGTATTTTGGCGCTCGGACAATATTGCACAATTTTCTATAGTTTTCTAGGTCTTGAATACATTACCCAGCGATGAGTTTATAGACAATTGGTATTATGATAAACAAAAATTGCGTGATGTAGAAATGTTATTTCTGCCGTCTGGACCATGGCACACATATTTCTTACATTATTAGATGTATGTAAAAAGAATAAAATATAAAAAACTAATTTATAGTGAAAAAAACTAAAGGACACGCTTTTATTACAAATAAAAATAAAAAAATAATTATCGTTCAGTGCCTTTACTAAGTAATGAAAACACAAAATTACTGGTTCTAAATAACTAAATATAAAAGTGTGGGGTGCTCAATGAATAATTTGTTTTCTAATTAAAAGAATTGATTAATCAACTTTTTGATTCAAGAGAATCCCTTAGCCGTCATTTTAGAAAAGCTAAAAATTATTGAACGCTTTGGTTTTCTTTTGTTGAGGTTATGAAATTCACCTAAAAAATAAGTTATTTAAATGTGTTTGTCTGCTTTCATCTTAATTTTGTTTTAAAAGTTATGATCGTGTTATCTAAATTAAAACTCAAACAACTTATTAAATATGAAAAACACTTATAAGTTGCTGTATACTGAAATATAAAAAATTTAATTAAATAGTGGTAGACTACAATGTTATGAAATTTTTTGGGGGCAGTCCTCCGATTAAAGAACTTATATCTAGATACATAATTGTACTGATTTGTATGTTGCTGAGATACAATCTAAGGCACTTCTTCCCATAAGTTCTTGATTGGCTAGTCGATCTATTCGCGGCCGATTCGGGCACAATCGGTAAGTTCGATTATCATAATCTCAGTTTGACACTTCTGACAGTGTCCGCCATTAATGTTAATAAGTGTTTTTCGTGTTTTTCGATCAAAATGTGGTGAAGAAGTCTTTTTATTTTAAGTTGTGATTTGCTTAATACCTAAATAATTTTCTCTATTCATATTTATACAGTTTAGTGACAATATATTTAGTGCAAAATGGTTAAGTGCTGTGCCGTTTGCAGAAAGCAGTTTAGAAAAGAAGAAAATCGATCGTTCCATAGTCGTAACATGATGAAGTTCAGTTTACAGTTATAAAGTGAATAGCAATTAAATTTTAATATCCTTTCAATACATATTTATCTTGCTGTATTATCTTACTGTAATATCGTATGCCTACATCACGTTGTATAAAGAGCCGGTAATGCAGGAATTGCAATAATTCATTTTAATGAAAATATTTACCATTCTACTCATTTTCTATACACACAACGCCACTGTTGCCTATGGGATGTGATGTTCATCTATTCTTTTTAATGGACATATAATGTGACTATGTTAGGAGCAAACAAGGTATATAGTGAAAAGATAGCTTGTTATGTATCTAGACATAAGTTCTTTAATCGGAGGGACAGTCAGTCTGTCTATCTATTGGATTAAAATCTGAGAACTTGTTGATATAGGAAAATAATATTTTGCAACACTGACGAAGGAAAAATCAATTACGTGAAACTGAATCAAGTGTTTCAATTTGTTATAAATATATATTTACTGAAATAACACGATAGACTTTAATTCCACTTCACATAAATGGATCAAGCAAATAAGTCAGTACCTGCCAGCTGTCAGTAGTATAATTACGTGGTTTTATTTCATATGCGAATATTTTATTTTATAATCACATATTCATTGGAAAAAATTAAATACAGCAAGCGAAATGAGAAAAATTTGCAGCTTCGTCTAGCAGCCCATAATAGGGAACTTGCGTATAATTTTAAAAATAAAAATAATACTAAAAAACATAGCGTAACGTTGTAATAAAACGTGTATTTCAGAAAAAAATAAGATTTCTAATTCCACGCGACCAGTATGAAGGATCTAAATAGCGATAAAATTGAGGTGGCCCGGAACGAGCTACTACTGGCTGTGACGTCACACCCTACAATATTCAGTAGTCGTCGCGTCGGGAAGCAACACAATCAGATGTTTACCGGTGTTATTAGACTGTGGTTGATTTGTTAGTGACCGTTCTGATATAAATATATAATTGTGTTTTATAGTATCGCTTATTGTAGTTGTACAGATATTTTAAAATGACCGATCAAGGTTTTTCAAAGGGCCAATCTGATAATTTGCCGAAAGTGGATATGTTTATGGTGGCATCTTTTATACAAACTAGTGAAAGTTTTTCCCTTGGAGAGGTGCGCGGGGTCAAGGCAGACAAGTATGTATTTTTTTAGCTTTTAGTAATAATTTATAAGCATAAAGTAGTTATAACTTGATTACGAAATAAACAGAAATAAGTACAAAATGCTTAGTCGTAACTAAGCATTTTTAGCACTTAGTTTTATGTTTGAAAGAATTGAGATATTCTAAAGCATAGAGAAATATTCTACGTTTTTTTTTACTATACTATGCCTGTTTTCTACGATTATTATTTAAACAGTGGAGGACGTTTGTTCCCACAGTACCAAGGAATTATTATAATCATTATTATAGCAAGAAACTTTTTCATCTTATTAATATGGCACACTATTCAAAATATCTAAAAAAACTAGCTTATTTATAACACAACACTACCCATATAAGTATTTTGTTACCCTCCTGCGAAAAACTAGTACACAGA
The DNA here is from genome assembly GCA_936432065.2 of Rutpela maculata. Taxonomy (NCBI): domain Eukaryota; kingdom Metazoa; phylum Arthropoda; class Insecta; order Coleoptera; family Cerambycidae; genus Rutpela; species Rutpela maculata. Next base: position 86,684,682 of record OW386292.2, read on the forward strand.
CATAAACTAATTATTAATAGTATTTAATAATGTACTTACATTAAAATGATCTTCACACACATGTAGAGACTTACTGCTCTGTGAAATGTCTTTTTCATTTCTTCTACACGCTTTTAACCATTTTGATTGACGAATCTTATCATCTGGCAATATTATAAATATTTTATCTAGCACTTTCACTGCAGTATTCTTACACAACGGTTCAATGCAATATTTAAAATAAGAAGTTTTTGTTTCCATTTTAAGTATATACTTCAAATTGATGGCGATGCTGGTATTTTTACGGTTGAATATGAAATCAAGCGGTCGAGTGCTGGGATCTCCGTCGTCGCTTGTAAATTGTAGGGTGTGACGTCACGCTTTTGAACCTGTTTCAAACGGTTCGCTGGCGCGCGAGTCTTTAGTCAGTAAAATAACATTTGAGAATAAATTATATATTCCAAAATGGATGAATAACATTTTGCTTGAATACGGCACAATTCGCTTTTACTAAACAGAAAGACAGTGATGCATATTAAATAAGTCCGACGTCTTTTATGTCAAGAAAAACAATGGCACTAAAATTATACTAAAACAGTTAATAGAAAAGAATTAACAATCACTCTCTATGACGGATACTGCCCAATTTCAATTTTATAATGTCATTTGATTCAGTCAAATAGGTAAATCTAATTAATAATGTTTTATATGGTTTTCCATAATTCGCTATAATCTGGATACATAAAAATATCATACATGTACAGGGTGGACCAAATTAGATGGGATTTGAGGTTTTCTCTAAAACTATGGCAGATAGACGAAAACCTGAGCTCGGTTTTCGACAAACAAACAACTACGCAAACCGCGATCGTCTATCTTTTTCCACTACTGAGATACAGAGGAAAATTGGCATTTTTTGGATGACCTCTATTACCAAGTGTCCAATCGAAAATCGAGCAGCACATTCTTTTTTATGTAGAATCCGTTGCTGATAAGAAGAAAATTATGCATGGCTCAGTTTTCGAGATATGTTTTTTTAAATCGAACACCCTGTAAATTATTTCATTATTCGGTCATAACTTAAATTAGCTATCCAACGGTATATTATGTCATACTTATCTCTAAAAAAGTGGTTAATTTTTGAAAAATTTAATACATTTGTGAGGAGGCCATGGAAAACTATTAACAACAACACTTCTTATAATATAAAATAATTTTGCCAAAAATAGGAAAAATTAAACTTCAATAAATGTTAGAATTGTGACATCTATGCATTTTTGACACCTTCTTGTTACAGTATTTGTTGCATTTCCAATCATGACAGAAGTTGTTATCCGAAACGCAGCTAATGTTTTGTTTTCCAATTCTTCTATGTTATTAGAACGTTCCCTATATATAATATTTTTTAAATAACCCCAAAGCCAAAACTCGGCGGGGATTATATCGGGAGATCTAGTTGGCCACAAAATAGGACCATTATTTCCTAAAAATTAAACAATATCTAAACTAATTTGTTGTTTATTAATGTCCAGTTAGCTAAATTAATTGTTAGTTATCAATTTAGCTAAACTACACATTGATATATAGATACCTATCCAATCCTCCCTATATTGAGTATTTAAAAATTTCATGTTTCATTTGACGTAGGACCTGGGGCGCCATCGTGTTGGTAAATTAATCTTCGAAATTATCTTACAGACATATTGTCTACAAAGGGCTCTATTTCTTGTCGTAGAATGTTAATATAGTTTTCGGTATTCAAATTACCGTGAAAAAAATGAGGACCTATTATTTGGTATCCAATAAAACCACACCATACACTAAATCCACGGCCTTGACGATTAACTGTAGCGGCTACGTAGCGGATTTTCATGAAAAATTAACCACTTTTTCTAGAGATAAGTATAACGTATAATATATCGTTGGATAGCTAATTTAAGTTATGATCGAATCATGAAATAATTTACAGGGTGTTCGATTGGTGGTTATTATGCCGATTAAAAATTCCGGAACTACTTATATGGGCTTCTTCTGTCCCTATAAATGTTCCATGAAATCCTGGAACTTCATTGCACTGACGAAAAACCACAGGCAAAATCTAGACGCCTTTGAAAGTCGTTTGGGTGACTAATGCTAATTTTGTAGTGTTTGAATTTATTATTTTTTAAGCAACGCAACGCAGTTGTTTTTGGGATTGGTAAATTTTCCTATATTTCGCGAGACGATATATTAGGATTTTCTCTTACAGTTTCTAAAACAATATTTTCTACAGCCTCTCTACCTGCTTTATTAAATATTTTTGCTCGCGGTTTTACAAATGATCCAAATTCTTTTAAATTTTGTTGTAGCCTTTTGAATATTTTTATGTTTGGCTGTCTCTTTTCTGGATATCTAAAAATATTTTTTAGGCGGCACATTCGGCACAAAGTTTTACTGTCTATATCTTACCTTTTAAAATGCTCGGAATTTAAATTTGAATCTTCTCCGCATTTTATAAAACACTTAACCATATCATATTTTTTACCATTACTAAACTGAACCATTTTTAACAATGCTCACTCCCATTTATCTCACAAATTAGTTTTTGACATTTACGATTATTTTGATGTTCTTGCCATGATGGCTTTCTCAATAAATATTCAAAATTATATTAAATATGCAATGGAAACAATTCGAACATTTATTATAGTTTATTTTTTTCCTATTTTTGGCAAAATTATTTTATATTATAAGAAGTGTTATTGTTGTTAATAGTTTTCCATGGCCTCCTCAAAAATATACATTTTTCAAAAATTAGCTACTTTTTCTAGAGAAAAGTATGACAGATATCGTTGGAGAGCTAATTTAAGTTATGATTGAACAATGAAATAATTTACAGGGTATTTCATTTAAAAAAATAAATGTTATGTCTATATCTCGAAAACTGAGGCATGCACAATTTTCTTATTATCAGCAGCGAATTCTACTGAGAAAAGTGCCCCGAGAATGTCTTTCTTACTCGATTTTCGATTCGACACTTGCGATGTGGGGTATCGTTTTATGGTTTTTTGGGGTAGAGGATTTCAAATATTATATTATTAAAATTCCATCAACAACTATTTCCACATACAAAATTTTTTCGTTGTTAGTGACTTGGATAGAAAATCTGGATATAGAAGTAATGATTCCTTGGGCAGCGGTTTTTTACTTATTATTAGTGTTTTTATATTCAAAAATACTATAAGATTACATAAACTTAAAATTTTTATAGCTATTTGTTTTTTGTCATTATATTTGTTATAAAATATTATGTAAGTATAAAAAAAAAATTTAAATTTTTTTGATTGTTATAAAATTTTTTTCCTTTTTTCATTATTTAAACAAATTATTAAGAAAAAATCTTATTCTTAAAATTTATTAGTTGCAATTCTCTGCAAGGTGGAAAAAAATTCTTGTTAAATTATTTGTTTATTTAATAAACAAGTTGTTACTAACAATCGCCGAATGTGTTTATATTTTTTTTAGATAGAAAAAAGAATAACAAATATAACCGTATGCGTAAACATGTCAAAAAAATTTTTGTTATATTTTTTATAGAATTTTAAATTTATTTTTTTTTTTGACATGTATATGTATACGGTTATTTTTGCTATTTTTTTTTCTATCTAAAAAGAACATAAACATATTCGGCGATTGTTAATAACAAATTGCTTATTAAATAAACAAATAAATTAACAACAATTTTTTTTCTTTCTTCCACCTTGTAGAGAATTGCAAATAATATATTTTAAGAATAAAATTTTTTTCTTAATTTGTTTAAATAATGAAAAAAGGAAAATTTTTTTTTTTTTATTTTAATCGTCTTATTTATATTAATGTCCTGGCGGAGTTTAGCCGTAGGCTATTCTACCACTCAACCAGGACGGACACACACACATAGACAATATCACAACACCCATTCCCTGCGACATTGCCATCTGCCGCAGCTGAGACTCGAACTCAGGAGAGGAGAGCGACTAGATTGTGTTGTCTCCCACACAACAGCAATCTAGTTCACTGCTACCATCTCGGCAACACATGAAAAACGCCACTACACATCCATACCCTAGCCAGGATTCGAACCTGGGACCCCGTGATCGCAAGCTTAACACCTTAAGCACTGCGCCACCGAGCCGGGCAAATGATTATAAACAATTATTAAAAAAAATATATTACTTTTTTTAATCATAATAGAGTAAATATAATGGCAAAATTTTTTTTTCAAAAATACGTAATTTATCTATTTGTTTATAAAATTTGTTTAAACAAATACCGATAAAAATTTAAAGTTTATGTAATCTCATAGTATTTTTGAATATAAAAACAATAATTAAAACTAATAAACAAATTTTTCAATCTCTTTTTCATTTTTCAGTTTTTTGTTAAGTTAAATAATTAATAACTAATAAATTATAACAATTAAAAACATCGAAATGTCATAATCCCATAAAGTATAGTTGACATAAGTTCTCCACAAAGCGAAATAATTTTAGTGGCTTTTGTTTAATAATTATCCAACTTGAAATATAGTAAACTCTAAACAAATTTGTTAATTAACAACAGGCTCATTTTATAAAAAATCGGTGAAACAATATTTTTCCAACGGAATATTGTTCCTTTAAGTGTCTAAATAATACCATAATTTTTTTAATTTTTAAATTAATATTTTTTAATAACATAAAAAAATATTTTTATTTATTACGGCCGGTTTCAGAGTATCGTAACGGCTTAATTTTCGTCGCACGGAGTTCTATTTTCAACATTAAATTAAAACCATTAATAATAGAGATAGAGTTTCAGAAGTTTGAACTTTTTTATTGGAGAAATTCTTCCTCTTTAAGAATATTTGTTTAAAATTTCTTAAATATTAATAGTTTTCGAGTTATTTTGCAGAAAAGATTGAAAAAATGACGAGTTTATCATTTTTTTCAATCTTCATTTGTTTATAACTTTTGCAATTGTTTATGTGAGGATTTGAAACTTTTGCACATTTTTCTAGACGTCACTTCGAATCCAATGAGCCCTCACTCATATTTTTACGAGCTTTATCAAGCCTTAACACAGCTTTGAACTTGTGAACTAATCTATATTGTTAAAAACACTTTTCGAGAATTGACAATTTGAGAGGTTTTTTTATCATTAAAAAAGTTTGGTACCAGAAAAAATATCATCAATGTTTAATTTCATAATAGTATAGAATGTCATATTTTTTGACAAGAACATAATAATATATTTTCAAAACTTAATTATGTGCAAGAGGTAGGTATATTTTTATTATGATCCGGACAGCCGGCGGGTATTCAAACTCAGACATCTGTAAAAAGAAGCGGGAAAGAGCTATCCCTAATTATTAGCCAAAGGTAAATACAGGGCCGCATTTTTTTCTCGCCTAGGGACCCGTCAGGACATTTTACACACAATACTAGGCCACGGAATGGGGAAAATTATACGATACATGGACTATTGCTCAGTAAAGTCTTTAGAATGAATCGTACATTTTTTTCATGGTTTTAATAGGTCAATTGAACGAATTCATGATCATTAATTACTTCTTCTAACCTGAAAGTGTGCGATTCTTTGTGAAAAAGCGGTGTTTGAATTTTTTTCATCAGATAGTATGATAAAATTGTTAAAATATGAAAATAAATCATATAATTTATATTATTTTCTTTCAGTTGAAACATAACTTGTTGACATACCTTTAAAATTATGGGTTTCACAACCATTTGAATATAGCCGTGCGAAACGAAAAAAAAACGTCATAATATGGCGACTATATTTAAAGAAATACTGATAATTAAACAATAATTATGAAGAACGTTGTTCTATATATAAGAATAGATACCACACGTCATGACAGACGTTTTGTATATACATATATGATGGCTATCTCAATTGCTGCATGATACCTCCAGCAGCATCATGACATCTGTCGTTGCCTGTTAAGTCAATATGTCGTCTGCCGTCGTTGTATGTTAAGCGCACGGTTTCTGGACTAGAATTTTTGCTGTATGACACGCCTAACTTGGTTACCTGTTGAATGTATATGATGTCAGCAGAATTTAATATTTTTATGTTGTTAATACTGCCTAATGTTTATTTTATTTGAAAATATATAAAGTGCTAGTTAAGTGAGTTTAGTTTTGTTTTGCAAGCTAATCAGACAATTTAAATGCCCAAAATTTTGCATATAATTTAAGCACTATTATAGACACCTCATCAAGTGAATGAGAAAGTTTAAATTTTACCTGGCGTTTTACTGTAGAATTTAAATCAGTCTTTCAATGCAGAGGAAATTCTACTTTTGGAGAAACTTTTAGCTTCAACTTTTATCTGCAAATTTCATATAAAAGGAGTGGCTTACAATAATTTAACGCTAAAGTAAGTAGTATGTCTCTAGTAATATTGATGATATACAATATAATATGCATCTGCTTTCGATTTAAAAAAATAATAATCATAATTTAGTATCTCAAGTATTTCGTATTTCTATTACGTGATAATTGAAATTATAGGTGCATAACTAGTTCTATGAATTAATAAGTCCGGTACAGAAAAAAGGTCGTCAATGTGTTTATAGAAAACGTCATCCTTAAGAAAAATATATCGGTTTGATCGGGTTCTATTTTAGAAAAAAAAAGTTTTCGAAGATAATTCATTCCACTAGTAATAAGTAACCAATTTTATTGCGATCGCTCGGTCGCATTTGTAAAAGCACTTAATTTGGGAAAAGCCAAATCTCTAATTTGGCAGTTTATTGCTCAAGTTCTTGCAGATGTCAAATTGCACGAAATGTTTATTAGACGATGCAATAAAAATTGTACAAGTTAGTGCAATTTATTGCATCGTTCAAACAGCTTTAAATTCTAGCAGGCGAAGGAAAAAAGTTTGTAGCCTCTCGACATCAGCCAAACAAAGAATATCAAAAATATAACGCAGTTTCGTAGTGTGTGAAATTTGGAAAATATGATTTCTAGAAGAACTGATTTAATTTTGTAAATGGCAAAAAAGATTAACCGCAAGTACCTCCCTTTTCTTATTTAATATTCTAAATAATTTTTAGCATTTTCTTTATCAGCAAGATAGTCTATAATTTTTTAAACGTAGATTACGTTGCTATAGGTTTAAAATATTCTACGTCATTCTTCTCATCAATATTAAGATTAGTAAAAGTTTCTTCTAATAATTTGTTATACAGTCTTGTTAACTACAGCGACTGAATATCTTATATGGGTCTGAATTCACTAATTTGAAAGAACTATATGTATATTGACTCTCATATTTCTGGTAATATTATTTGGCGCAATACACCATTACCCCATATAATCTCCTGTACTTAAATAAAGTATTGGGTTGTTCAATATCCAGTAATTCTCATTTAGGTATACTAAAAAAAGTTTAATAATATTCAGTTTAACTTCATATATAAAAGTGGAGTAAAAAAAGAAAAAAACCGGTCATGTGTGAGTACTCGCACGCCGAGAGTTCCGTACTTCTACAAATAAATAATAATAACACAACCTAGTAGTAATTTCAAGCAAGAACTAGATAAATCGCAGCCGAGCTCTGTCGACGCGACGGGTCAGCGGTAAGTAATTTATTTTTTTCAAAAATTATAATTGTTAATTTATTTTTTCGGTAATCTTTACTAGACTCTCTAGCAGTGTGAATGTTTTCAAATTTTTTTACGAAATTCGGAGATAAGGGGGATATATTTTCAGGTTATATATATATTTTTGTCAAAAATTGTAAACGTTAGATATATCGTTCTATTTTTCCTGTAATCTTAGGCCCTAGGCCCTCTGTTGGTGTAAATATTTTCATATTTTTTGACTGATGAAATTCGGAAATAAGGGACAGGACATCATAGTTTCAAGCGCCGATTTTTGTCCAAAACATATTTTTTACAGTTTCTATTTTCAGATTACCTATAGACATATACCAGACGGCAAAAGTTTCCAAACTGTTACTTCTAATGGAGAAGGGGTCGATTCCATTAAAGTATAAGGGCAAATCGTTAGCAGAAATAGATTTTGATACTAGTTTGGAATATGCCATAGAAAGTGATAATGAAGGTAAAATAAAATTTGTTTTATATTCTCAGAAATTTTAATCTCATTTACTTTGTCATTATTTTTAACATTACCGGTGTTTTTGATATGAATTAAATTTGCACAGACGATGGAACATTTAATTTGGATAAACTCTTCCATGAACCTTGCGTCGCAGATGAAGTAAATAAACCCACTTCGTCCTGTGATGGAAATATTAATTCTAATTTAGACGATACAGGGAATGATGCCGTCCATTGTTGACAAAAAAATGAAGGAACAGGGAAATTCGGGTAAGGTTTCTTGAATTTAAATAATATATAATAAATATATCAAAATTATGCACAGAAATGCATATCCGTTCTCATCACAACAAAAATTATTTACAGATTTATATGAGACCAATAAGGATTCAGATATTTCCCGTAAAAAACCAATAAGAAAAAGACGTAAGTTAAAACATAAATGAAAATAGAAAAAAACTTAAATACGGCAAATTAATTTTAGGATGGTCCAATGATGAATTAGCTTCTATAAAAAGTGAATTTGGTTCCTTTATCAATAAGAAAACTTATCCCACATGCGAACAAATAAAGGAATTCATAAAAAGAAGAAAATTGTATCGAAGTGCCAAAGTTTTAAAAGCAAAACTTCAACATCTCATGAAAACCAAGTAAAAAATGCCTATAAATAGCATGCGCTCTATTATTATTTCTTGTTCAAAATTTCAATAACTTACCAAGATTCCATTTATTAAATTTTAAACTTTATGTTTCTATTTCCACATTCACGCAGTGAAGTGGAAGTTTAGTACCGGTATAATAAATGTCGCCCAAATAGGCTTGCAATGTTATGAAACGACATTTTAAGTTTGAGCAAAAAACTTCAAAAAAAAATATTTCGAAAAATATATTTCTCTTTTTATTATTTTTTTAATTATAAAAGAAAAGGTAGACATTATACACGCCAATTTGTAATTTAAAGGTCCATTTGAATTTAAAAAAATAGTTTACGTTGAAAAACTAATGTCGTTGGACAATGCATACATAAATCATGTTTAATCTTAGTGTTTGACGAGATAATATTTTGCAGGTGCTTGCAAACTGATTTTTAACAATTTTGTCGCGGACTTCTATGATTAAAACTAAAGATTGTAAAAGATATTTTTTTTTTTGAAAATCAAACTATCTTCAACCCTTTGTATTTTGTCTGGTAGGACTTAAATATGCAAAAATATACATGTTGTTCCATTTAAAACATTGATTTTCATGTAAATTGCGTCGAAACCGGTAGTCGGCATTTTGATTCTTTACATCACATAATTGGAAATTAGATCTCATATACTGCTCCAAATTTTAAAAAATACATCATCCCATTCAAAACTTACAACAGTATCACTATGGGCTGGACCACCCGGTATACCGAAAATAACCATTTTTTATATACATGGTGTTTCGTGAATGACTGGCCATACACCAATGAAGATTACAGAACCCTGAGGCGATCTCAGAATGATCTTTAGTATATCCCGAATGCTCTTTGTTTCTGGTATACGTGTTTTCTATTTTTTCAGAAAATAATAGATGTTTCAATAATTTAATATCGCAAATAAATAAAAAATAGGACTGGGGTTAGTTATCTTTTTTTTGGCAGTTACCTAAAACTATCGTCCTGTATATGGATTTTGGCAATTTACAATACCGATTTAAAAAACAGTTTAATGATGTACCTAAACTATGTAGTTAGTTTTTTTGTCACACTTTTAACGCTTCGAGAATTAACAGACGAGTTTCACAATAAATCTCTTTAAAAAATATTTGGATGACTTCCGGCTACAAAAACATCAGTAATTACATGAGAAGCTTTAATTTCATGAGGAAAGATTTAATTTGTCTGTTAGAATTTGTCAGGATAATATAAAAGATATTAAAAAAATTTAAACAAACATTAAAAAACGAAAAAGAGTAACAATTATACAGAAGTTAAATAACTGAGGAAATTAATATTTAGTTTCATTAACTAAAAAGAATTTGTTTAAAAATACTTTCACAAAATTAAGATAACACACCCAACACAACATAACACAACAAAAATAATTAAAAAAAAACTGATTAACTAAATGTGCTAAAAACTGGTACATGGTTTAATTATATTAGAACAGTTGGTAAAACCAAAAGTGCACACCCCGAAAGTTGTTTTATCCAATAAATGTTATGAGTGTAACATCCAGTTCATTGGCCAAATTATTACTATACTGTTCGTAAATACGAAAACAAAATTTCGGTCTATCAGTGTCTGTCTGAAATGTTAATTCCAATTATTTATTTATATATTTTAATAGACATTTGATAATGAGTGGAAGTTACGGTCGGGGCGTGACCGACTGCCTATATCTATTTCATTCATATTCTGTACGGACACGACGTAATTCATATTTAAAGGGTGCTACTCGCAACTGAGGCCTGAGATTAAATACTCAGTCAATATATCAAGGTGTAATAACTATAAAAATCATCATTATAACCCAATAATCTCAAGTAGCAATAATTTATTTTGTATGTGTATGTGTTCTCTTTATTATTTATTAATAAAATTTATATACAAATTGTGTTTTTCTTATATGAATTCTCTCAAAATAAATGGTAATCAAATAAAAGCTATTTACTATTTAAGCTATTACGCCATTTTTTACTAATACGAACTTTGTGCTTCCACCTGCCGTAATAGTTGTGTATTATTGGAAAACAACTCTGCTAGCGCTACCTATTCCCCAGCGGACAGACACGGTTGGTTTCCACCGGATCCGACGGACGAATAGCCACTCCTTTTAAAATATCAGTACTGTCAAGAACATTATTCTAATGATGAAAATAATATCGATGTTAATGATGGCTCACCACCTCGAAAAATATTTTGCTGCTACTCTAAAGTGCACGAGGTGAACGTGGTGTCAAATAATGACATAAATGTATCTCCATCACCCCGCAAAAAAAGAAGATTAATCCACAACAATTGCTGTAAATCACAATAAATTCATGCAGCAATCTCCAAAAACATCAGTCATGTCACACACCTTCACTTTATCAAGCCGCTCAAGCGTGCTCAGTGCAGAATTTTATCCACCCATTGAACTAGATATGGGTAGTCGATATGGACTGGGATTAATTGGATTTTATTCATACAACTCTATATTTAATGTAGACGAGGCAAACAATCGTTTTTGTTATAGAGAGCGTCCAAAACTACCCTTCGTATACAAGCATATACCATATGGAGCCTATAAAATTAATAAAATATATCGAGTAATACTGAAAGCTATACCAGCTGATACAGAGGAAGAAAAAGAAAAATTATTCCGGCTACGAGCAAACAACAATACGCCGAAGTGTGAAATTTGGTCAAAATATGGAATTGACTTTTTACAAGCAAACTCTATTGGCAGTCTGTTGGGATTTGAACCAACATACTTACATCCAAACCAGATCCATGAATCAACACTCCCTGTTGATATTATGAAAGTAAGAATGGTACATGTGAATTGCAACATTATTTTCGGAGCGTATCTGAATGCCCTAAAATCCCACACACTCTTCGAGTTTGATAATGATGTTGAACCTGGATACAAATTTACCAAGGAGCCAGCTAACATATATATTCACCTGTTAGACCTGAAGGGCGCCAGTTTATCGACAACATTACTCTGCACATATTGGATTTTATGATGTCATCATCGAGATTTAATTAACTTTCGAGGTGAAAAGTTTATTTATTGTGAAGCTAGAATTGAAACAATTTTAATATTTCGAGCAAAAGTGGGCTTTCGATATAATCATAAACGATTGGCACATTGCCGATATAAAGTGTTCAACGATAAAAAGAAGAGTGATTGTAGAAACCAATTCATTCAGCGTATAGCTCTTAAACAGTTAAGACATAGATTGTCGGCTAAGGACCGTGCATTTCTTCAATCTATTGGATTAAAACTGAGAGAAAATTAAATAACAGCAGCTTTTACATCTAGTGAAAAACTTGAAGTTTTCGACGAGCCCGTATTTGATAAATCACTTGCTAGTTTACATGAGCATACGTATAAACCATACAGATCACCGTATTATAATAACTCGGATGAAATACGCATTCATGTCAATTTTCAAGACCTTATACTCGACATTGCAGAGTTATATTTATATAGAAGGAAAATTTACTCCAAGTGATCTTACCAAGCGGTGTTATTTATCCAATAACGCACTAGCTTTTCTCTTCGAGGAAATCAGATATGAAATGGGTGGTGAACAAGTGGCTGTCGTTAGGAAGCCTGGTATCACTACCGCAATGAAGACTATGGTGTCATATGGACAAACATATCTCCGATCACTTTTAACTGCAGGTTGGGGTCTGACCGCAGAGAAGCAAGACATTTTAGATACTACCAGTCGCGTATTCAGTGGTAGGCTGCCTCTTAAATACATCATGGGTTTTGCAGAAGATTACACAAAAGGTGTTATAAATGCAAAGCAGGAATTAATTTTAATCATAGCTCGATCTTTTAAAGATAGTTACATTGGTGAAGTTGATGCAGATCTAGAAATTAGCAAAATTGAGTGGAAGATAAAACATATTGTGCCTGAAGATAAACAAAAGCTTAAACTATTAAATAGAATTAATAAGGGCAGTAATTATGCCATAGTGAAGATATATAGGCTGTCAAAACCACTAGCAGCCTTGAGAGACCTCGATACATTATTATCGGATTTCAAAACAATGACAATTCTAATGATAGAACCAAGGACGTCACACAGTTTATATCTGCAGATATTAATAATATTCGACTATATTTGAACTCTGAAGTATTTCCATATGAGCGTTAGAATTTGGATTTCGATAAGAAACTTGACTGAGCAGCATACCATGCACACGAGAACTTTCAACGTAGTTACTATGATAGAGATATGGCTGAACCATTGATGGATCTGGGAGAATTCAGAAAATCTCCATTATTTGTCATAGATTTCTCCTGCCAACCGGATCCAATTAAATCATCCATGTAGACATTAAAATAGAATTTGAAACTCAAAAAACGAATTACCATGCACAAATTCGTGGGTATGCGCTTATACTTCACGATACGTATTTAAGATGTAGTGCATCGGATGGTTCAATTCAGTCTGGAATTGCTGGTGCTGAATAAAGCTTTCTCTTATGTCATCATTAAGCAACGGATTTCCTGCTTTAATTGTTGACTTACAAGGATTTCAATATAAAGAGAATGTGTTTACAGTAAAAGAATTGGCTGTGGTGTGCTCTAACACTAACCAGCAAGCACATTACTTTTTCAAGCCACCATATCCTTTTTCATCACTAACCCGAGGTGAACAGAATCAATATTGATGGCTACAGAACTACTACCATGGCGGTGTAAAATGGAGTGTTAGATATATTCAACTGTCAGAATTTCCTATGATACTTCTACGGCTTTGTCAAAATACAGCTAATAATTACGGATGTAATGTATCACCACAGGATGTTATAATTTTATGCAAAGGCAGACTAAAGAAAACATTATACTGCATCATCTAAGATGGAATAAATTCATAGACCTAGATGACTGCTCCCCCTGCATACCTAGTCTCAAATCTTTGAGTGTACCAAGATGTATTCAGCCCAACAATAGTCATAGTGCTCTTGCAAATGTTCACTATCTTAATAAATGTATTGTAGATTTAGATATAAAATTTGAATAAATATGTATTTTCATTACATTGTTTTTATTGCAAACAACATTGTGTTAATAATCTATTAGCGTCCAGAATCCGTAAATCAGATAAATGAATAGTGGAGAGAAGAAAGTTATAAATTAAATTAATATTATTCAAAATCTCTGAAATACAGAACCCTAAACTAACAACTGGTCACATTCTAATAAAAATAATAAAAGTATGACGCCAGTCTCCACTCTGACCTAAAATACGGAATGTCGGAATGTATAATTTATTTGTAGTGGGGCGTGTTAGAAAAGGAGCATCTCAAAGGGTGGTGAGTTTAAGGTGACGCCAATTGTACATCATCAATTACAATTTTACAATAGTTGTGTAATTCTAATTATTATACTATTCACCTCAAAATGAAAAAACAATAAGTGATTAACTACTAACTGAGTTGTCCACAGTTTCTTCATCAGATTGGTCGAGTTGATATTTTTTAATATTTTTTTAGGTAGATATTTTTCTATATCATATAGAAAACGTTTTAAATCTATTTGTATCATTTGCTCACAAAATTCTTCTAAATTTAAAATACCGCAGGTTAGCACCGGTATTATATATTTCAGAATCTCCCTTAAGACGTTCAAATTGTTCAGCATCGAAGCAGAAATTTAGATCATAGTTTATAGCATGAAGAGAATCCATACTTAGATCGCTCAGTTGACAAGACAGTCTATCAATGGCCGAATCAATGTCTTCCGCCCTTGTCCATCTTTGTGCCGAATATTGCATCCACATATTTGTTGGTTGTGGTAAAGCTGGAAATTACATAAATAAATTTAGAAAAAAATATAAAAGAAAAAATTATAAAATTACTTACATGGATGCTACTGATGGAAAGTAAATAAACTGAATCGAAATGCTTATGGTACAAGTCTATGGTGATGGTGACAACTAAGCCTGATTCGATATGAACTATAAGTGATCTAAAAAAAAAAGATTATATTTCGTAATACTTCTACCGCAGCCATTCTTTCACTATACCTTATTTACTAACTAGATAATATTTTAAAACATTTACATATTTTCTGATGTATTTAATCAATAAGTTTGAATTTTAATAGTGACCTCGATATATGGGAGAACTCTGTCCTAAATAAATCAACGCGTATTTACCGTTGTATGAATTTATTTCATCCATAAATACACTTTCAAGTTCTGCAATACGTCTAGGTAAAAAAGATTTAAAGGTAGTTTTTTTATCTTCGTCAAACAAATTTACTAAAATCGATTTACCAAACCGTATATTAAGCGTCATCATTTTCTTTATTTAAAGTTAATGATGAAATAGGTTTTAATTCTAAAACCTCCGTGTCTTCAATGATACGTTGACAAACGTACCTTTTCAAGGTCAAGTGATATGATACAAGGACCTCTACTAATGATTTGGAATATTAGCTTAGTGCGTATTTTAGGTTCTATGCCAGCCACTTCTTGTGTTGAGTTGTTAAAGATTTTGTTAAAGATTTTGATC
Source organism: Rutpela maculata (assembly GCA_936432065.2). Classification (NCBI taxonomy): domain Eukaryota; kingdom Metazoa; phylum Arthropoda; class Insecta; order Coleoptera; family Cerambycidae; genus Rutpela; species Rutpela maculata. The sequence goes on from OW386292.2 coordinate 86,699,966, forward strand.
TTGATTTGGACAGTGATATAGCTTGTGTTACTACAGATGACGCAAGTGTCGTGAAAAAATTGGGTTAGTAAAATCACGGTATACATCTTGCTGTATTAGATGTGTTATATGACAAGAAATCTCTACAAGCTAATAACACTCAAGCAGAAGTAATAGAAGAAGATCCTGAACCTCAAGATAATAATAATGAGGATGATATTGAGGATGAAGAGAATTCAGAAGAAGGAATTGAATTAATCCAGAAACCCGAAATTGAAGACGTACTTGATTTGACTGCAAATTATAATAACATTAATTTTACAATAAAGCAAGTTCGAAATGTAGTTAAGATGTTTCGGCGTTCTCCGACAAAGAATCCTATTTTACAGAATTATGTAAAAGCTAAACATGGAAAAGAACTTTCGCTTATATTGGATTGTAAAACCAGGTGGAATAGCCTTGTCGACATGTTAAAATGATTCGTTTTATTAAAAGATTGTATTAAAAAAGCACTGATTGATTTCGGCAATCCAACTATAATTAATGACACTGAATTTGAGCTCTTGGAAAATATTGTTAGCTGCCTCGAACCAGTCAATTTAACAGTAGAAGCTTACTCTACAAACTGAATTCGCTTAACTTCCCAACGCATATCACGAAACTTATTCACTCTTTTTTGACGGGCAGATCACTGCAGGTTAGGGTGAATAACAAACTTTCAACTCGGCGGGACATTCGCGCGGGCGTCCCCCAGGGGTCGTGCCTGTCACCAAAGTTATACAACTTATACGTCTCCGACTTCCCGGAGTTTCCGAATACGAACCTTGCCAAGTACGCCGACGACACGGCCATATACGCGCATTCGCACAACGCACAAGCAGCGAACATGCTGCTGAAGGCGCACATGGCCCGTGCCACGGCGTATTACGACAAGTGGAAGATTCGGATCAACGCCGAGAAGTCGGAATCAATTCTCTTCACGCGCCGCTTCACCGAAAATCGTTATTATTACACCACTTTCGATAGGGGGCCGCCAAATTCCAATAAAGCGGTGCGTGAAGTATTTGGGGGTGAACTTGAACAGGAGACTGACATTCAATACGCACGTAAACGAGACGATACGAAAAGTCTACTCCATGTCCAGGAGTCTGTATCCGCTCCTGGCGCGGGGTAGCGGACTAAACAGGACCAATAAGAAATTGCTGTATACGATGGTGATCAGGCCGGCTATCACATACGCGGCGCCGGTGTGATGCAGCATCCCGGCCACGACAATGCGAAAACTAAAAGTACTAGAACACAAATTTATGCGCCTCATTTCAGCCTCTGATAGGTACACCTCCCTCAGAGATCTCTATGCACGCTGCTACGACATAACTCCACTAGCGGACTTCGTCCAAGAAACATCGCAAAAATTCTATCAATTCAAACTGGGCGACAGTCCGCTAACCCGAGACATTACACGAATCAGACAGCATAATGCCATACTTTTCAACCTGAAACACCCATTACCATACCAGGCGTTGCCTATCTTTCGGCAACCTCCCTAGCAAAATCTTTCCTATACCAAAATCTCCATTTAACCAACTTTTAGCTTTCACCACCTTTTATTCTCAAACCCTTTCTCTGTTCCCTCTATTAGTCACCTTTTTGTTAATTTTGTTAATTTCTGTTCTTTTGTCCCTTTTTGTTCTCTTTCAAAATCCCCTCTCGACCAATAACTTCTTGTAAATCAAACTTTTTATTAAATCACAACTTCCTCTCCACCCTATCTTTCCGAAGGCAGGCAGATCATCGGAAGAATACTGTCATTGGCTCGAACGGGTTTTTTCATTAAGTCTTTTCCCGTATCAATAATCCAATTTTTAAAACTGTGCGCGTGTGCTGTGCAAACTAAAACATTAGTGTAATTTTTAAGTGTTTTTAAGTGTTTTTAAAACTCATTCTAGTTATAGTTCGCCAAATTGTTAGATTTAAGTTTTTTGTTCCAAAGAACAGGAGTTCTAACCTTATAATTCTTCATTTATTGTTTAAGCCGGAGTTTTTTTTTTTTTTTTTTTTTTATGAGGGGAAACCTTCAAAAGGGACCCTGCATGGTGTTTTCTCTGCAGGGTACTGTGGGATTTGACCTCACTAAAACCCCTCTTCCATATCCGGAACCGCCGTCAAGCATTACTTCGGATCTTCAGACTTTCTTGATCTAGTCAGTGTGCATATCATCGTAGTCCTTACTTCTTAGCATGTCACAGCACATAGTACTGATAATTGTCCATTCATCTTCGCTATTTAACAAAATGGGGACAAAGTTATTGGCCCTTACATCCTGGCCTATTGCTAAAGCAGCTACGGCACGCTCTTCCGCCCATCGAGGGCAATGAAGAAGGGTATGGTCCGGTGTATCCTCCTGGTCGCAATACTTGCATGAGGTGTCTGGCCTCTTCCCTATGCGGAAGAGGAATGTACCGAAGTTTCCATGCCCGGTAAGGGCTTGAGTCAAGTAATAATTTAGCTCGCCGTGCTTCCTGCTGAGCCAAGGACGGACTTCCGGAATCAGTAGGTGCGTCCATCTCCCTGCTTCCGCCGTGGACCAGCGTTCTTGCCACCTGTCGAGTAAAAAACCTCTATTAATCAGTTTGTCAGCATTGCTAGCACCATGATTGAAAGCTCTTTCCCTCGCAAGGAGGTCAATAGGCGGGACACCCGCCACCACCTGGAGGGCCACTGTGGAGACAGTGCGGTAGGCACAGCTAATGCGGATAAGCATGGCCCTCTGTGCCCTAAGGAGTCGGTCGCGATTTCTCGCGATGTTGAGGGCGCCGTACCAGACTGGCGCTGCATATAGTAAGGATGACGTCGCCACCGAGTTTAGGAGGCGCCTGGTACTAGTCCTAGGGCCTCCAATGCGTGGCATAAGTTTGCAGAGTGCCATTGACGAGGCTTCCGCCTTCGCTATAGCCCTCTCGATATGAAGTGTCCAAGACATTTTTCTGTCTAGGAACACGCCCAGGTATTTTATTGCCGGCTTACTAACGATCGTGTGGTCTAAGATGCTTACGGTCATCTCAGCGACCTGTTTGCGCCCCACAAGCGCGATAGCCTCAGACTTATCCGGGGCGATTTCCAGCTCGTTTTCATCCATCCAGTTTATAATGTCCATGATGACGGAATTCATGCGTGCCATCACCCCCTCCTCGGTTCTGTCGACGACGACGACGATGAGATCGTCTGCGAAGGCGACGAGCCGGCAGTCTTTGGCAGTATTACGTGTATTCAGCCCGAGAATGCCATCGTACAGGACTTTCCACAGAAGCGGTCCAAGAACCGACCCCTGCGGGACTCCGCATGTGACATCTCTCAGGCTGTCATCAACCAGCAGTCCTCTATCAGTAAAATAACTCCTGATCATCTGTATTAGGTACACGGGTACCCCCCTCCTTTTAAGCGCCTCGACTATCGGTCTCCAAGGAGCCGTGTTGAAGGCGTTTTTTACATCTAGCGCCACAGCGAGACATATCTCTCTGTGGCGCCAGTTGCCCGTGTTTGCGGAGCGTGCTATACGCACGACCTCCTGGACTGCATCAACCGTAGACCTGCCCTCCCTGAAACCGTATTGGTTATCAGAGAGACCCCCTCTCGCGTCAAGCTCCTCGGTCAACCTGGTGGCGATGACTCGCTCAAGGAGTTTTGCCGAAGTGTCTATCAAGCAAATCGGTCTCGGCACCGAGCCCGGGGGCTTGCCCGGCTTAGGTACCAGCACCAATTTTGCCACTTTCCACCTCCGGGGTATTACTCCGGTTCTAATTATATCGGTGAAAGTCTCCGCGATAATCGGCGCATGGCCTGCTACCGCGAGCTTGACGACCTCCGGTGGGACCCCATCAGGTCCAGGTGCCTTATTAGGCTTAAGTCTAGTAGCGGCCTTGGTCAGTTCGTCCTCCATTACCATCGGAGGGGGGAGTTCGCCCAAGTCGAACTCCCATTCGATGGCAGCACGCAGGGGAAACAACCTCTCAGCCATTTCCATTTTCTGCTCCGAGCTCATCATGAGCTGATTACGGATACCGGTCCTTTTACAGGCTATCCTGTATCCACTGCCCCACACGTCGCTGTCGACTGACTCTATGATGGCCTCCCAACACCTGCGCTTGGACGCCTTAATGGCAGCCCTGAGGTCATGTCGTGCAGTACTATACGCTGCGTGACTTTCTGCCAATGCAGCGGCATCGCCCAAATGACGAGACTTAAGCCTCGTCCACTCTCTCTTACGCCGGAGGCAGTTGGTGCGGAGTACAGCAACTTCTTGGCACCACCAGTACATGGGTTTCCCCCTGCTATGCGTAGCAGGCGGAAGAGCAGCCCTACACGTGTTTGTGAGAACGTCCGTGAGGGCGTCAGCATTCGCTCCGCGGGTACGGCCGAACTCCTGCCGGAGGGAGTCGGTGACCGCAGCCTCCCTGGACGGATTGTAGCGCCACCTAGTAGTGACGCGCGGTACTCGCACCAGGGAGTCCCGCGGGACCTCCTCCAGCAGGTCGAAGGCAATCAACAGGTGATCGGACAGCGTCTCGTCGTCCAACACCCGCCAATCACCCACGAGCCCCGCCATATCCGCAGAGGCGAACGTGACGTCGACAACGCTCTCCTGATTTCCACGCCGAAACGTGGGCTTGTTACCCTGATTGATAACTACCAGGTCGTGGGCAGCTAGCCAATCGGCCAGCAAGACCCCCCTTGGGTCACGCGCAGCCGACCCCCATAACGGATTTTTGGCGTTGAAATCACCCGTCACGACGACTCCGAGGTCATCGCCGAGCGATCGAAGTGACTCCGAGAGCTCCTCAAGGAAGCCCTCAAACTCCCTAAGTTCGCAGTTCGGGGTTTTGTAGCAGGAGTAGACACGAACTCCCCTAACAGTGCACCAGGCAATGCCGTTACCACTACCCGGTTCGCAAGCGTCTACCCCGTACACCCTAACCGCTGCGTCGCAAAGCTGGTCCTTGAGCCAGCCCGTGTTGGAATTCACGTGCCTCACGTTTGGTTCTGTGACCAGGAGAATGTTAGCACCATAGGCCTCCTTAGCCTGGTAAAGCAAATCCTGGGCCCCCCTGCTTCTATTCAGGTTGATCTGCAGTACGCAGGTCTTCCTGATTATCTGCGCGGGAGTTTGGTCGCTGAGGTTCTCTGAGAGGGCCTCCGCTCGAGCCCCTGTCGGTTCTCCGAAAGGGCTTATCTCGAGTTCTGGCCTCGGACAGGGCCTTCCGGAAAGCAGGGCATCTGCCAGCACCAGCCTTGTGGCCCGGTTCCGAACAAACGGGGCACCTCTCAGCATTGGGGCATGCCTTGGCGGCGTGTCCCACCTCCCCACACTTAAAACAGTTTTTAGTTCTGTCCTCCGACTTGCAGTTAGTCCTGATATGTTCATAGGACCAGCACCGGCTGCATCTACTGATTTCCACTCGCCTTTCAATCGAGCACTTCACCAGCCCGATCCTGATGAACTTGTCCGTGAGAAGCTTATCAGCCTCCACTTTGCCAATTCTGAGCGTCACGGCCTGAGTGTTGCGGGCATTAGCCCGCAGATCGCTCAGCCTGTAGCTCTTGTCCGGGAGGTCACCTAGCCTGGCCGCAATGGCCGCTATGACCTCGGGTTTGCCGGTGTTCGCGTCCATCCCTCGGATATGAAGCGTCTCTAGGTCCGCGTCAGCCCCAATCGCGTGGAGTGAAAAATTGTCTGTTGACTCGCTGCAGGCCTTCCTAATGTCCTCCAGCGCCGCGTCATCTTTATCCAGGGTGATGAGGAGCTTGCCCTCCTTTGTGCTTTTAATGCCTCTGATGGCTTCGATGGCAGAGCTGCTTTTTATGCAATCCTTTACTCTACTTAAAACCTCATTATACTCCTTACCCTTTTGTTCTACGACGAGGGCGTAGGAGTTTCTATTTCTAGTCTTCGGCTTGGGGGCCGTTGCCGTCGCGGGAGGTGGCTGATTCCTAACATGGATCCCCACCTTGGTTTTACTGCCGTGGAAGATGGCCTCGGTCATCTTCCGTAGCATCGGAGTCTCAATAGCACTAACTTGGTGTAGAGCCACCCAGTCATCCTCGGCCGTTTCACTCTTGATTCTTACGAGTTTGTACCAAATGTCCTCTTCAGTGCCATCGAGGACTACTCTTATGACCTTTCTTCTGGCACTGCGGTTCTGGGATCTGATGCTCACCGTCTGCTCGATGACTTCGAACTCCTCCTGGATGCTAGCCATTTCCGGGAACCGCTCCCTGTACAGTCTAAGGACCCCCTTCTCCATCCCAATATCATCGAATTCGACCAGGGCCACCTTCACCACGTGGTCCTTGGTTTCGACTGGGTTGCCAGTCACAATCTCGGTGTTCTTGAAAAGGTCCTCCTCCCAGATCTTGTTTGCTACGGGCAACCATTCCTCGTAGGTCCTTACAGTATGCAGAGATGAGATCCCCGTTTTTTTCCCGTGCCACGGATTCGTTTGAGTCGAAGCATCAGCCATTTGTGGCTTGGAGCTTGTTCCGATACGTACCTCTTCGGCGCTTGCTCGGTCCTCCGTCATGTACCTATGGATTGCTAGCCAGTCCTGAATTCTAGAGTCGGTCAGGTTGTCGGCCTGCTTCTTTAGCGTGGCCACCAATTCTTTGATCTCGCGCTTGGTGTTGGTGCTCTCGGCAATCTTAGTGTCGAGGGATCTGGAACATCTAATTATTTTATCAATAGCACTTACCAGCAGGGCAACCACTGGATCCTGTACACCATCGGGCCCTACAGTAGTCTGGATGTCACCGATGGAAGTGTCAAAGATCTTCCGCTTCTTGACTACCAGCGAGTTGCACCTCTTACGCTGCATAACCGCGTTTAATCTGCTAAACATGGGCGCCATAGGGGCCTTCTCCTTCACCAAGTCGCAAGCAGCTGGCTTTTCTACACCTTCCACACTATCTGTAATTAGCCGGAGTTAAACCCGTTTCACCCGACCACCCATCTACCACGACGTTGCACGCCGTGGTGGTGTGGTCGGCTCTGAATCGGGACTTGACTCAGGCGCACTTTTGTATTATTAACTGTAATAAAACATTTTTGAATTGAATTGAATTGAATTTGAGCTCTTGGAAAATATTGTTAGCTGCCTCGAACCAGTCAATTTAACAGTAGAAGCAATTTGTAGAAGAGACGCAAATCTCTGTACTGCCGACGCAAGTTTTAAGTTTTTATTTGACGAACTGGGAAAATTAAACACTGTACTGGCCAGTGATTTTGAGATAGCTTTAAAAAATTGTATAAAGGAACGCCTTTCAATATTATCTGACGTTTTAATGTACATGCAAAATCCCAATAGGCAACAAACTGAGAACGATTATTTTAAGTTACCCAGTTCTAACACTATAGCAAATTTTATAAAAAAAAAATGTGGGAATCTTCACATCTCAGTGAAGGTGAAGGAAATGTAGAAGTTGACAGTAGTCAAGAAGGTGGCGATGACGCCGATGACGTACCTCTTTCTGAAGTAAAGAAGATAACTAAAACAAAAACTTTGAAGGAGAAACTTGAAGAAGCTATAACAATGGCTACGAATGAGATTGATCCCTCAGCAAGAAGTGGAAATTCACGAGAATGTTTAAGGATTGTAAAGAAAGAAATGGCATTATTTGAAAATGGGGGGTTGCGAGGATTACACTTGCAGAAATGTTTTGACAAATTACTAACTGTTCCGCCGACAAGTGTAGAGTCGGAGAGAGCTTTCTCGTCAGCGGTTGCATTTGTTACTAAAATTCGATCCCGCCTAGGAGCCTCGACGTTAAATGCACTGGTGCTTTTAAGGGCACGCACCCTTTAATTTTAATACAGTTTAAACCACTTTAAAATATTTACTCATTAGATATTTGTTCTTATTATTGAAATCAGAAGTAAACTTTACTTTTTTTACTACAAAATAATTAATGTTTATGTAGTTATTGTTCCTTTTTATTTATTAATTGATAATTAAATTGTGAAGTGTGGACTGGAGGGTTTTACTTAAATTTCGGGATTTCGGGATTAGTCCCGAAATCCCTATACTTTTTTATGAGTCTCGAAATCGGGATCCCGATCCCGAAAATTGGAAACCCTAGTGACGACTCGTAGAGTTGGAATGTACACACAGTCCATATTTATAAATTACAGATCATCATTTGCAGCTACACCAGTAGAAGTATTCGCTAATGGTCACTTTAATCCACTTGATCGTGCCATATCAATTATATGAAACTTGGCGGTAAGATTTTTTCATTTCAATTATATTCTAATTCAAAATTTGCATATAATTTTAGAAAAGAGAATTATGGCACTCGTGAGATAAGAAGTATTGTAGAGAATCTTTGGAAAAAAGAGACTATTTTGAAACAAAGGTGTCAAAATTAGCGTTCACGAAAATTCTGTTTGCTGTGTACTTTTAACACCACTAATTCAAATAGTGAACTGCACGCAGATACTAGGGCGATTCAGGCAGGTAGACCTGCTAATGCCGAATTGAAGAAAAAAGTAAGAAAGAAAAAAATGAGCATTAAGTTCAAATATATTCTTAAATATAACTAATGCCAAAAATCATGGCAGTTCTCATTAATTGTTTAAAAAACCATTACTTTGTGTAATATTATTAAAATGTAAAATAAATTACACCAACATTTGTAACTTTTTCCTACTTATCATCACATTTCAATAAAATTTCTAGTTCTACAAAAATATTTATAGAATTTAATTTCCCTCTTATTTACCTTGACTTCTTGGTAACAGAAAATACATAATTTCATTATAGCAAATTCCGAAAAATGAAAAATTATATAACTCCTATACGATCATCACATCATATTTACTTCATATTTTGAATGTCCGCTGCATCTACTTAGGAAACGAAATGCACTGGACCTGCATTCGACTCCTATATGATTAACGCACTATGTAGCACTAGCACAATATGGAACGGAAAAATGCATCCGGAGTCAATCAGCGGCCAAAGCAAAGAACCACTGAGGGTTAAAGCAGAATAGTTAATCGAAGTCTTCCTAACCGCGAATTAACGAGTAGAAAGCCCGTTTTGGTAAAGTAAAGTGAAAATATCTCTCTCCGAGTCACAGTGGTCGCCATTTGCATATCGCCGCACCTTTCGTGCAAGTGGAAGACGCGAGGGTTGCAAATACAAACTTTACGCAAGAGGTAAGCTCCGCCGCCCGCTTGAAAATAGCTCCACTAACAAGGGATAAGGTTGAGTCGACGAAAGGACGACTCCATTTTGAATAATCCTTGGCGTCCCTTCAGGAAGCGTTAATTAATTTTTTTTTTCTTTTCATCGTTATTGGAATTTATCTGACCGTCTGAAGATTTTTAGTGAGTCGCTTCGAACAACGATTCGCAGCGATCCCAGTGTACAGCGAGGGGACACGACAGGTACAATACCTGCAATTTACCCCGGAACAACCGACATGTGATTAATTGAGACCTCACTGACTGGTGCCATTCAGGCTCCTACTGCAGACACTCCTTAGGCATTCGCGTCTTGGGTATCTAATCAAAACTATTACGTGAGGGGTGAATACGCCCAGTAAAAAAATTTCTTTCCTTAAGTTCATGCTATTTTAAAATTTTACTTTAATTTCTTTTATTTTTTTAATTCCTTTATTTTAATTAGCACCGTTCTCTCATTATCATTTTTAATTATTAATTGTCGCTTACCCTTTCACATTCTCGTTGTGGTAACAAATTAGCATTTCATAACGAACCACTGGCCCAGGGCTACGCTCACCTCCTCGAAGGCGGTAACGATTGTGAATCCCTCCGCTCACCTGAAACTCAGGTGGGCCCTGGAAAGGAGTGCATCCGACATGTACAAGATAGCGAGCCGAGGAATTTTTCACATTCCATGCAAGCAGACGCAGGCATACAGCTATTTGGCTGGTGTTTCAGCTCTATCGTGTTATATAGTATTCTCACTTTTATATTTGCATTGTCTGTCGACGTCTCTAAAGTGTGCGAAACTTATCCCAGTCTGATTCGTTGGATCTCCAAGTTTCACTTAGTCAATAAGCATCATTCCATTCTCTTTCGATCTACCTTTAACAGGTGAGATGCGCCATAGTTAACCTGTGCTTAGTCATGGCTCTGTCTCTGGAGGGAGTGAATCTTTAAAACCATTAGAATACTCGTAAACTATTTTGAATTTAGCAATCATTGTGTATTAAACTAAACGTTAATTCTTACCATATAGGTTTAACCCTTGCGAGTCAGGTGTAACCGAGTGGCAGACGTGAGCACACGCGAAGTTGTTTTTATTTTAATTCAATTTTTAACAGCAGTGATTTGTCAGTAGAGGCGCGTTAGTGAATAAAGCTCGACGGGGGGGTCAAGTGTTGACGCCTCCTCATTACAAGTAGACAGACTCTCGCCGCATTGTTAATCTGTCCTAACGCCTACCTGTCTTCCACAGGTGGTTTTTATAGCCAGGGCCTTAGCCCAAGTGCGTACGCCTGTCAGGCCATCTTCGTTCAGCATAAGCATTACCTTTTACCATTTGACTAGATTTTAAGTGATAGTACTGGTATTGGGAACAATTCCCTACTGCCAGACCGAGTTACCGCCATACTGAGATAAATTGATGGCGGAACTCCTGTATTTCTAATATTTCTTTTATTTTACTGTCTTTGTAGTTTGACTCAGTTATTGTTGATTATCTCAATAAACCAGGGGAGATATCTCCGTCTTTAATTGAACTTATTCTATCATTTCTTTTTCCTCATCCGTGATCTGGTTTTTTACATCCAGCACTCGCCTTCGCCCTCGGCATACTAAATTACGGCATACGATTTTTTTATTTGGTTGTTCTTAAATTTTTCTTTTCGTTTTGTCTTATTTTATTCTATTTATTTAATATTTTTTATTATTTTATTTTTTATTTTTACATTGGTTGGTTAGCTTTGATTTTAAAAATAGAGTCGGTCCAGTATACGGTATGTACTCAGTACTCGACCAGAATTGTTTTCATAGCATATCATATCATATCATTTATTTCACCATTTAAAATACAAAACATATATGGCACGTCAATTAAAAAATATAAAAAATAATATATAAAATATAGGCATAAACCTATAAGTCAACAAACATTAATTTTTGTATCCTACACAATATAAAACAAAATAATAAAAGAGAACAGAGAAATACGTAACGAAATACAAAATAAAAATAAGTGGCCGTGCAACATTATTGTTGCATGTTCAAACAAGAGCAAGAAACTGAAAGAACAAGGAAGTGCGTACCACGTCAAATGGATGCCACTAAACCAGCAATGTTTTCGGGGTTTGTTAAAAACGCCACGAACTCGTCAGTAGAGTAAAAACCGTGGATTAAAAATAATTTTTTCAATATGCCCTTAAAATGGTTATAGGTCAATCATTTTAATGGATTTGGAAGAAAATTATATAGCCTGAGGTGCGGCGAATATTTAGACGGTCTTGTCAGTCGATGCCTAGCTGGCCTTAGTAAATCAAGCCGATTTACTAAGGCCAGCTAGGCATCGACTGACAAGCCGTCTAGTGCTGTAATTATGAAAATTTGAATTCCTTTCAAAAGAATTTAAGTTTTTGTGTATATCCAGTAAACTAAGATAAATATATAAAGGTACCGGCATAATGCCCAATTAAATAAATAGAGGCCTACAGTGGTCTCTATACCCTGCATTGGCAATGATTCTAATTGCTTTCTTTTGTAGACGAAATATTTTTATAGTATGACAAGAATTACCCCATAAAGTGATGCCATAACTAATGTGTGAATGAAACAGTGAAAAATAGCTCGTTTTCAAGGTTTCCAAAACCAAATGCCTTCTTAGCTGGCGGAGCAAAAATATTGTGCTGGTAAGTTTATGGCTTAGCTGATCAATATGACTAAACCAGTTTAGTTTATCGTCCAGTGTGACACCTAGGAGTTTCACACTGTCACCCTTGTCACTGTGTTACTCGTGGAAAAGACAAGCGTCTGAGTTTTTTCCTCATTCATTTTCATTTTATTAGTGATGAACCAGGTTTTGGCTTGATCAGAAATTAAAGAAGTTTGTTGATGTAAAACGTGAAGGTTACTATGGGAAGTTAGCAATGTGGTGTCATCAGCGTAAGCAATACACCTATGGGGCAACATATAATGAAATATATCATTGACATATATAATAAAGAGGAGTGGCTCCAATACAGAGGTTTCAGGTAAAGGTAAACTACTGAAGCTCATTTAGTTTATCAATGTGGGGATTCATTCTCCTATCAGCCCTATTAGTGTTTGGTCTCCTTGCGCGTGCCAGTCAACTTTCCGACGATCCACAACCTCACAAAATCTACCCTCCGTTAGTTACTCAATTACCCTGCCCGGGCAGTTCGTACTACAAATATCTAAGAGAGCACCATTACCTTCCGTCTTGTCGGTCATCATCTGCTCGTTAGCGAGACGTGTGAGGGCGGCGTCTAGCCAAGGGGGTTCGATCATTCTAATTCGCCAAAAAGGAGATATACGAACACGGCGTCCTTTGCTGGGAGTTAGATAAAGTATCTAACTGCCCGTGTTGGTCCGGGTTCACCGCCCAGTCATTCTTCGTGCTCTCTACTTAATTGCGGTCGGCACTGACCGACTGTCGTGGTTGGCGGTAAGGGGGTTGGTCCTCCGCCCTCCACGAACTTGACAGCTCCGAATTCATTGGGCTTAGCCCAGACAGCTCGACCGAACAGTGTAAATAAGGGGAATAAACAGTCACTCTACAAATTCGTGAGTGCCTTCAAGGGAGTTGTTAAGCCCTAGCGGTCGACCAAGACGTCTCCCTGAACAAATTCTTTCACTCTCCCTAATGCCGATAACGTCGACAAACACACGTTGTTCCACTGCAATGAGGGCCACTGGACATGTTTTAACCACACAGAATTTCATGAACACCATGCTTTCCAATGAAGACCATTGGGTGATCATCAGAACTATGTGCTGCAATATAATAAAGAAGGTCGAAGAAGAAAGAGCACCCAACCCATAAACCAGACAACACCTCCGACGTAATGCTTCAGTACAGTTCCGGAGTACGAAGAAGGGGGTTTTTAAGTGCGGTCAAATCTCACATATTCCTGCACGATGGAACAACAGCTAGTGCGGAGAACCTTTTGAAGGTTTTTCCCCAAACATCAGAAGCTTAATGAGACAGTTTATCCACTGGCTGTATGAACTGGATCAAAAATTATGTGAAATGTGAATTTGGAGTGTGCCGCATTGCGATTGGAGGAACGATATATCCTGGCAGAAGAGCGACCAAACAGTTATGGTATAGGTACATCGATTATATCCGTGATAAAATGAAATTTGAAGAATTGAACTGTACTTGTTTTCAATTTAATGTTATAGTTATTTCTACTGTTCAACAGTAGATAATCAGAGCGGGTTCTAAGCCACGATGGTATGTGTCCATCCGGAGTGACCATTGTGGGGGTGGTGGTTGCCACTGTGGGGGGGGGGGGGTGCGAAGAGTTCTTGGAGAAATGAGAAGTGTCCAGAGGCTGCTGAAGACAATGACCAGGGGATGTGGTGAAAGAGACGTGGATGACGGGTGCGGAGATTCGGATTCGGGGGTGGCGGGGAGGGCGTGGGTTGCGACGCGAGAGGTGGAGAAACGGTGATGGTAGAATTTTAAAATAATTGTGCACTTTTAAGGAAGCGGGTGCTGCCTTTAATGAAAGATAATTCGGAAACGTTTACTGCTGGAAAATATAGCATAATATTCCAAGGTCTAAAGAACGTTAATTATAATAAGCCATCGCCAGGAATTACATTTGAATTTGTGGAAAGTAAGTAAATTTTATAATAGTTATAATTATTTATAATCATTTTTTTATTTTCTATTTTTAGCAGACGGAAGCGGCAGTAGCAGTGGTAGTGATAGCAGCACAATCACAATCATCTTCATCTTCAATTTAGCTATAAAACAGAAAACGTATAAAGGATCAGCATTTTAATTAAAAAAGTACGTACAAATTTATTATTAGTGCTTAGTAGAAAAAAAATCAGTTCATTAGTTAACGTATCAAAAAAAAAAATCAATTTATTGAATACATATGTTAACCTTAATAACTTCATGAGCTAAATTGTTTTAAAAAGATGAGGTCAAAGTTAAAACAACATTTGTTTATTAGATATCGTGTCATATAGATATGACATCCGTGTCACAATGCAAATTATACTGCAAAAATGGAAATGGAAATGTGTAATTTAAGCGATGATATTGTAAAAGAATGTAATCAAGTGTTGAATATTTTAAGTGAGGGTAGTACAAATAATTTAGAGTGATTAAAAATAGTACATCGGCATAAACGGCTATTAAACAGGGCTTTAAAAAATTGTGACAGTTGTTTGGATGTGAATGGCGGTGGTAAAATAAACAGAAGTAATCGAGTGCGTTGGGAGGATATAATTTCAGCACTTTCAAATCGTATACGTTCGGGTGTAATAACAAATTTAAAACATAAAGATGTTTTACAATTTATGAGGGACTCATACTTTCTCTTTAAAGAATTTCCCGAATTTTAAAATCACATCCCACAATGAAAGTAAATACAGTTTTCTGTGGTGAATTTGTTAAACAAAATGATGATAAAGAAGTGTTAGAATATAAATATATGAATACAAAAAATGTAATTGAAGTAGGTACAGATTTGAGTACTTGGTTTCAGCAAAATGTTACAGATGAAATATTAAACAAATTAGAAGAGTTTTAGGAGAAAGATTCTGGATGGGCTCTAAATAAAATTGTTAATCTTGAAGTTAATATTAATAAATTAAAAATCGGTAACGGGGGCTCGTCTTATCAGCATATCCAAAAAGATTGCAATGAAACGGCATGTGTTAATGTTAAAAATGACGATGATGCTTGTTTTGCTTGAGCTACCATTATATCCTGTGAATTCCCATTCATACAGAATATCCTCATATATCCACTACTTACATGTCCTAAATTTAGATTAAAATTACACTGTGGCCCCAGCTAGAGTGACAAAAACTAAATTAGAAAGGCATGTAAATTTATTAATGATTCAAAACAAGTTTTTCGATGAAAAATATATGAATGATAATGATGGTGGTAATTATGATGATGATGATGTAAAATATCACTTTTGCTGGACAAAAGACTTGTCTAGACTTGTTTCAAGTCAATTAAGTAAAAGTAAGTCTAGACTTGTTTCAAGTCAATTAAGTAAAAGTAAGGGAAAACTCTGGATTTGCGATATATGTTTAAATTATTTCACTAATAAAGAAAAATTAAATTTATATTTAGTAAACTGTTCAGGAATAAATAAATGTAAAGTTTCATTCCCAAAAGAAAGTACTATTTCTTTTAAAAATAATTATAAGCTATGTCACATTAGACCAGTTGCTTTCCTCTTCATTTCACCTTTATTTCTTCATAAGATAAAGATGATTGCTCGAATCTTAGATAAATACCAGTACCCGTATCTACATAATTTATTATAAAATCTACTTTTTCTATTACCTTTAATACTATTTATGTGTAATAGGACTGGATTAATAAAAGTACTTTTGGTGATCATACCTACCATATTAATAATAAGTATAATAATAAGAACAAATAAGTAATGCAAACGATTTAATTATTGATAAAGGATAAAATTGTATTAATAGTGATGATATCGAATTCTTGCACGAGTAGTGAAAATGAAAATTGGCTTATTTCATGCTTCGAAAATTTTCGAAGCAGTGATAACTGTCAACAGCCGTCAACATCGAAAAATCCAGATGACTATTTAAAAACTGCTAAATCCACCAATGTTTCTTCGAGTAACGTAAACGATCAATTGTATTCAAATTCATCAGATATTTATGAGTTTAAATCGGACAGTGTTGAAGATGATGACAAAAATGATAAAGATTTTAATGTCAATGAACACGTAAGTAACATTTCTGATGACATAGAAACTGAATCATCTGCAAGTAGTGTTTCGGAATATCAAGCAGAATTTCATAGTATTAATGAAGAATTTGATCCCGCCCCCCTAGTATCTGAAAAAAATAAGGTAGGTAAATATAGTACCTAGATTATTCTTTACAGAATATTATATAAAATAGTTATTACAATATAATATAGAAAAACAACATGAAATATATAAGGTGGTCCAAAATTTCTCCCGATATTTCTGCGGTTGATATACATTCAAAAATAATAGTAGTCTTTTATACAAACTAATTTCCAGAAATGAATAAGGGCGATAATAAATTTAAGTTTTTCTGCAATATCTTCCGACTTCCTTAAAATACGAAATTCACATTTTAAACTTAGTCATAGGCCATAGGCCATCCGGACACTAGTTTACATGGTATCAGTCAAAACCTCTTTTCTACTGAAGTAATACTTTTCAGATCATTAGAAATAAAAAAAAGGTATTCTTATTGCATTTCGATAAACCAACCCGTTCTCGAGTAATTTATGTTTAAAAAACAACGTGCATCATTTGTTATTATATTAATAAATTCTCTTACACATAAAGAATGCTTTGAAATATTAATATATTTTTTATGCATGACGGCGTAACACCGCATTATACCAGAGCATGGTTACACAACCACTATCCTAATAGATGGATTGGCCGGGGTGCAGATGCACCAATTAAGTGGCCTGTTCGGTCTCCTGGCTTAACTCCTCTTGATTTCATTGTGTGGAGTTATCTAAAATCACGAGTTTAAAATACTCAAATTGACACGACAGAACAGTTGAGAGAAAAATCGAAGAGTTTACAGTGCTACATAATGATGAAGGAATTTTACAGGGTATTCATCGTTCCTTAAAAAAGAAAGATTTAGATTGTGCATAAGGAAAAATGGAGGACATTTCGAACAATTTTTGTAATTAATAATTAGCTATTTTCTACGTTTAATTATATTTCAAAGCATTCTTCATGTGTAAAAGAATTTATTAATAAAATGTTGCAAATGCACGTTGTTTTTTAAACATAAATTAAAAAGTTCGCAGGAAAATACTGACAGTCACCCCCTAAAATTACCCCTTAAGCAGAAGAGAGGGTTTGACGATACCATGTAAACTAGTGTCCGGATGGCCTAACTTTAAAATATGAATTTAGGCAGAGAACGATATAAATACTGGCTGTTATAGTGGAGTCAATAGATGTTTTCACTTCGGAAAAATTCCGGGAGGCGGTAACTTTTGAGAATACATCTCTGAACATATCAGGAACAACATACCAAAAATTATCAACAATAGTCCTTGAGCGTAATTTGTTATTAAACAAATAAGTTGCAAAATACCAGTTTCTGTCAAATATATCTTAAAATATTTTTTTTCTTTCAAAAACTAATTGCGCCATTCGAAAGTGCAAGGAATTTCACATCAAAAATGTATATGAAGATTTTTTGTACGATCAAAAATGTAGGCTCCAGATTTTTTTGTTTAAAGCAGGAAAATGGAACGCGACGACACGTAAGTACGGCGTGCGCGGCCTCGGACGCGCTTCACTAAATTTGTTGTAATTTTTGAACTAATTAATGAAATTGACCTTAGAAAAGCTTAAATGAAAGAAGAAATATGTAGCTATTGGATTATTATATTTTCAAATGTAAAAATGAATGTATGTAGGAACAGGACATATATGAAGTCGAGACATAAAAATATTTGCCATGAAATCGGTAAAAGCTCCTACCATTTCTAAAAATGTTAAGATAGAAACCTGGGTCTTCCACATTTTACTCTTAAAGTAATGTATAAAAAGATCCGACGAGTGAAAAAAATGTCAAAAATTTATTATTGAAGATGTACACTTCCAAAATTTCAAAATTTTAAGAAAGTGATAAAATTTATATGTATAACTACAATTAACCACCTATTACTCTGATTGAAATCGCGTTATCAGATATCTGTAGGTGCAATTTTTAAAGTTTGAAATGTGTACTTTAAGATTCTTCAAGGGAATTTACCTTAAAAATTAGATTAACCCTCTTTTGTTTACGAAAATAAAAAAAAATTGTGCTCGAAAATTCGTGAAATTATGGGTAAAATGAAGGTTAATAACTTTTATAAAAAAAATATTTAGCCTACGTATCCAGCATACGTTTATAGTAGGACCTCAAAGTAAGTGAACAATCACTTAAATTTGTTTAAATAAAACACACTCTTTACTGTTGTACTTCACTCTGCTATCATATAAAGACTGACTGCCTGGTCCTAATCCTTGTCCTGAGTCAGCAGTTATATCATAACCGCTCGAATGTTTTTATTATAAGAAATCACATACACCAATGAGTAGTAGTACACTACATCCACTTTTTCTTTTACAACAGTGTTAATGAAATTAACAATAATGTCCACAATGTGAGTTATGGCGGTGCACCAAATATAACAATATACCTACTTAACTATATAATAATAGAACAATATAAGAATATGATATAGCAAAATATATTAATATAAAAGTCATAACCAAAGGAAGGTGCAAATTTGAAGAATACCAGTCTACGGCCTCTGATCCTTTGTCGGTCACGTGGACATGGATTTGCCTTGGATCAACTCATCTGTTACTGTAACATATATATAACAATATAGTAAAGTAGCATACAACGCATGTCACACGACGAATTAGGCTTATGAAATATCAGTAATTATCTGACTCTTGTTTTTTGTCGGTCACATGTACTTATTTTGAAACATACACTGCCCATTCTCCCTCGATCTTCTTTAGATGCACGATGTTCCTTCTGTAGTTTTGGCCTGTTTCATCATATTTAATTTGTATGTCTACTCTATCCTTACTCATTACTTGTGTACTTTGATTAAAGTTGAGGCAAGTTGTGTTTTCCTTTATTAGGTGTTTCAGGTACACCTTGATGTTCTAATGGGGTTTCTTCTGATCTTCGCTTCCTGTCGCCGTAATCTTTCCCTTTTTTCTTTTGAAGAAGCTCAGACAATATCCATTACCAGCAGACATTGCTAGTGTCGGAGATGAAGATCAAACCCAGTACACAATAGAGAGTGTGACCAAGCATGCTCGCCCTAATACGCCTTAGCCCGCTGCGCTACTATACCTGCTCTTGGTAATTTATAAGAATAGCAAGCAGTTCTACCACTCACTTTTTCCAAAAATGACAAAGTACTAAAATCAAACTGAATTTTTTGGTTAGGTTATACAAGGGGCCATAAAACGTATATGTCTTAAAGCGGATGTGTTAACTCCTCAGTTTAGCATAGGTTTTAAAATAGCCTACAAGTTTTAAGAAATAACTATATTAAGACCGATGGGACTTAAAACATACTTCTACAAGAATAAATCAGCGTACTTAAAGAGCAATTGGTTATTTTGTAGGCATTTTAAGACAAGACACGTTTGAAGTAGAATTATTCACAACTAATATGGTCGATGCACACAGCTGCCACCACTTCCAAAGGTCAAGAAATAAACAACGGTCAGCCACACTGGGAAGTTTCCAGATTGAACATAGAAATGTAATTTTTTTTGTAAGAGAAATGTTTTTTAGAAAGAATTTATTAACATTGAATCATATTATGGAAAGATGATACTGATTTATTTATTTTTAAGTCATCGAGGAGAAAAATAATTTATCCATATAGTTATTTAAATTTGCGTTTTTGGAGGGCGCAAGAATTTTGTAAGAACTGTCTAACTAGATTTTACAGTAAACTTAGCCTCGATGAAAATTTTAGCCCACTACGAGGGCTCTCAATACTTCATTTATAAGTAATTTTTCTCAGTACTTGCGATATATTCATTTTATAACTATGCATGGTGTCCCATATATTTTCTTTTATATTTACTTTATTAAATACAAAACATTCTCTCAAGCATTTGTGTGTGCATTGTAGCAGGCATATTGCCGCCCCATAAATTATAAAATATTTTAACTTAAGCGTGAATGTCCGCGGTAGATTTAAATATATTTCTTAAAATTGCTTTTTAATTAAACACAACGGTATGCAACCAGAGTTACGCCTAAAATCAGCTTATTTTTATGAGTGGAGAGGGTAACGAAGCGATGCGATTTATACGCACCGAAAAAGAAAGCAGAACGATATAGTTTTCCGTTACTAGAAGGTTAGAACTTCGATTGCTCGATGAACTTTTAAATAGTGATGTATTTTCATTAAATTTTTCCTTGAAGACTTCAAGATTGAAAGGGTTGATAGTCCCTCTTCTTAATTATGAAGCAGGCCTAATTATCTTCACCGGTTTAATCCGTAAGTAATTTATAAAGAAATAATTTTTTTTGTAACTTAGATTTGGCAGCGGCCATTTTACAACTCACGCTTACACTTCACTTCTTTCCAGGGTTTCACTATTGGATAAACAATTTTATTAATGGATAAACAATTTTCATATTGGATCCAAATAATTTAGTTTTGGACGAAAAATGTTAGTATTGGACAAAAAATTTTTGTATTAGATGCAAGTTTTATTATAAAAATGCAAATCTTTTAAAATTGGAAGCAAGTTTTATCAATCTTGGGATGCACATCGTATTTATGCATTGCTTATTAACGTCATATTAAATTTTGAGTTGGAAACAAATTTTGTATGGAGATCGCGACGATAGTATGGTAGGATAGTTGGGATTTGTCCTTATGGAATTTCTGGAAGCGTCGAATATGGTATTGGAAACTTCTAAACCTGATCCCGAGCTCTTCTAGAAACCAACAATTATATCACTGTGGGTTGGATTTCACCAACATCATCCCCTACTAAGAGTCACAACTTTCATTCACAGAAAAATTCCAGATAAGTGTCACAAATAAGTTTTTTTTTATCTAACGTTTTTTATATAAATACTTCATATTTTTACCTTTTAACATTTTTAGAGTTTTTAAAGTATCATGTTCTATTTTTTTTAAAACTATTTCTATTTTCAATTTTATTATTAACATGTTTCAATGAACAGTTAATATATACTATTTTTATTAAGTTATAAATTATCGACGTTACGTCTAATTAAAAACAAATTATATAAAAAGTTCTGTAAAGACTTTGTGATCACAATTTCTACGAAACATTTAGGTATAGTTATATAATAAAATTTGACTTTTAAACACCATATTGTCGGTTCATGTTTTAGACAATATTATAAATAATATCTGCATAACATTTTATCGTCCACTCGATATATTTTTTTGTATATAATTTCACTTAATATTAAGGACTCAGTTTAGTTGTTTTATAATAAAAACACACCAAGTTTGATTGATTTATAATAAAATCAATTTTATAATCACATTGTCCACTTATTTCAGGTATTTTGATACAAACCAAACTTTACAAACTAAATATTTCGATATTACTTACTGTATTAATTATTTAATCTTTGATAAAAAGTTGAACATCCTTTAGTAATATTCAGAGGTATTAATCTAATCTTGACTTGTGCTAAATTTAAATTATTAATTTACATTTTTTTTTTATACAACTAGTACTTTCTCTAAATTTTGATTAGTTTATCTTTCTTATAATCAAACTTCAGTTTCAGTGTAAATTATAATTATAGAAAGATTGGCGCCCCGTTATTCTGGAAAATTTACCATTATCTAAGTGAAATTAACATCTCTTAAAAAAAAAAAAATTATAAAAACATCTATCATTTATTAGCCTTTATCTACCTAACACGTAAAACCATTCGTAAAGCATTTTCTTACCCATGACTCATCTGCCGAGTCTCTGAGCTACTGGGGTAGTAATATTTTTTCTTCAAATAACATAAAGTGCAGTAAGACTCTCAAACACTTGATGAAAATAAAATTTTATTGAACAGCGAAGAAATTATGTTACAGCATTTTAAACTTTAATAAGTACTTATTCTAAACAAAGTAAGGTTTTATAATACCCTTCAGATATTCTACGAGCAGAGATTTAGATGATTCATTAAAACTTGAAAGCTTTAAAAGTAGTTTTAAATGAAAATATGTAGGCCTTTCTCTAGGTGGTCCCCTATACCCGTATAGTCAGTCAGTTTTATAAAGTCTTTCCAGACCATTTACGTTTATAAGAAGTCTCAGAAATAAGCTTTTAGAATGTGTTATAGAGTATGTTAAAATTAAGATTGTTACTTGGGTCTTGCTACCTGAATAAATGGGCATATCTATCAACACCTCCTAAACTGCAGGTTATTGTTTCGTCATTATCGATGTGGAAGACTTAGTTTGTTTCTTCTTCATCGGTGTCTTCTTGTATGGAATGCACATTCGCCACTTTCTCCTTCTTGAATTTTCTAGGAGGCTCTACATATGGTTGATTGTTTCTCACGCGTTTTTTTCTTTTTGCATGTGTCTTATATTGAAACCTGAAATGTCCTTGGGATCCACAGTTACTGCATGTCTGATTTAAGGCCGGACACTTTTCACTTGAAGAAGAATGCTTGTGGCTTCCACGTCGACCACAAACCTTCGGTGAATAGTGAGTTGTAGCTTGATATACATCTATTTCAGCTGTTGCCTCTACGTACGCTCCTGGAATACTGAAATATATTTCCTGCAAGCACAGTCCGCTCATACCTTTTTTTTTACCGGTCCTCAATTTTCGCTGTTTGTGTCAAAGGACCTTTTGAAAATTGTTTATTTGTGACTATTTTAATAATGAAAATTTAGCAGATAATTAATACAGTCAATTCTCAAAATATTAATAGTCACAAAATTCATTAAATATTTTATTTTCAATTTTAAAGTAAATCAGAAATATTTCCG
Organism: Rutpela maculata; assembly: GCA_936432065.2. NCBI lineage: Eukaryota > Metazoa > Arthropoda > Insecta > Coleoptera > Cerambycidae > Rutpela > Rutpela maculata. The sequence goes on from OW386292.2 coordinate 86,722,720, forward strand.
TTCTCCGCCCATGCTTCCGTTCGAATCGTTTCACGCCGAGATCTTTTCTGGTCTATTCGGATGCATGTCGTGAATATTAGAGAACTAATAACTTTTAATATAAACACCTGACAGAGTTGTAAAACAGTTCGCTCCGAATCATCAAATCTATTTCCAAACAAACCTTGGACTACAAAATGGCAGATTTACACAGATGTGTATTTAATTAACAAGTGTAATTAACTACTGTGATTAATAAAATATTTTAAGTTTTCTTATGTTACAAAATAAACGAAAATATACATTTTTTTTTAAATTTAATTCATTCAACGAAATGCGAGTGGTTCAGTCCCATACCCTAGAAAAATAATACACAGAGTATTTAAACTTAAGTGACCCTTCTGTCAAAAAGTCGGAAACGTTTTGCGGTGATTTTCAAGTGCGCGATTGCTCTATCAACTGAAAAAGCATCGTGTTCATTTGCACGCGTACGTTGATTTTTCCTATCGCAAGCATTCTGAGCAGACATATTTATTCGTCTCATCCTGTATACGATACAAAAATTTAGTTCCTCGGCTTAGCCAGTCTAGTTGCTATTATCACTAATATTATCATCATCATTACATTATTATTATTATGATTATTATTGGATTTAAGATTTAAAGATCAGTTAATTCTTCACCAGCACTTGTATCAAAAAGTGTCTTTTATAATGAATGTAAAATGTATAATCATTTACCTACTGATATAGAAAATTCCAAGTCATTTATTTTTAAAAGGACGATAAAGAATTTGTTAAGGGAAAAGTATCAATAAATTTCATTTAGTCTTACTATTTTTTACGTGTTATATTACTTGTAGTTTGTTATAATGTATGTGTTGTGTGCTCCTTTATACAATTTTTTTTACGTGTAATTTGATTTTATATTTTACATTTTGTTATACTAATGTAATGTTTAGTCGATTTATTATGGTATGTATTTGTGACGCACTCCTTATAGCCACTTGTATGATTATTACTTAATTGTATCTATGATTGGGATATAAGAATTATTATTAATATTGTTAAGAATTTTAGATTTATGCGACACGCTTTCTTAGCTGAAACTGGAAATCATCAAACCCATCCCATTATTATTATTATCACTATTATTATTTTTTAGACTTCGCAAGCGGCACACTTATTTATTAGTTATTATTATTATTTCCAACGCTGAATGACCACGCACCAATTCGTATCCCCCGCGTATGTTCATTCGTTGTAGCATTTTTTCTGGACCCATTGTTCCTCGTGTTCGATTCGAACAGATTCCGTGAGGCTTTCTTTCTTAGTATTTTGGACCTAAGTCCCTTGTTTTTGGACCTGAGTCCCTTATTTTGGACCTGAGTCCCTTGTTTTGGACCTGAGTCCCTCGTTTTGGACCTGAGTCCCTCGTTTTGGACCTGAGTCCCTCGTTTTGGACCTGAGTCCCTTGTTTTAGACCTGAGTCCCTTCTTATGCGAGTGCGTTTAATACATTTTATGAAATTCACTTTTTTGTGTTAATTACTGTACGCTCTTTTAATAATAATAACGCCAACACCAACAATTTTTTGATTCTCAAAGACAAATAATAATTAAAGAACTTTATGGTATACTAGTGATTCAAAACATAAATGATTCGGACAAATATTATTTCTATTTCCTCCTAAATGCTTGTAAATCTCCCTATGATAAGGGTTGTTTTAATTGGTTTTCTTAATTATATTATAAACATTGTGATATAATAGTGCTAGGCCCGTTTTCTTAGTACCCAATGTATATTTGTTGAAGTTTTCCTTACAAAGTTTATGCTCTGTTCCTTCTTATTTTTCACTGGATTTACACATTAAAGAATTAAAGCGCACTCGCTTTTATTTATATGGTTAATCCTCGTCGCCACTGAACAATCACTTAAATTTGTTTAAATAAAACACACTCTTTACTGTTGTACTTCACTCTGCTATCATATAAAGACTGACTGCCTGGTCCTAATCCTTGTCCTGAGTCAGCAGTTATATCATAACCGCTCGAATGTTTTTATTATAAGAAATCACATACACCAATGAGTAGTAGTACACTACAGTAAGTAAATCTAATGTAAAATTTTTTTTTGGAATATACAGGCTGTCCAACTTAAAACTCTCGGCGTCATTTTCTCAATAACCAAAAGCGATATTTGAATTCTGTAGAAAGGTATTCACTAGAATATATAAATGTCTTCAGTTTTGAGTAAAAATGGTTATTTTACACATTAGGGTGAGATGGCGTTGCAATGCAAAGAAATTTTTCGATCCTAGGAACGATGAAATGAGGTGCTTGAGATGGAGAATTATATTCTAAGCAACTTTTTTAATAGGAAAAATTTTTGAAAAATCAGTGGTTTTCGAGATCTTTGAACTTCGATGTAATTTTTCAAGTAACAAAAATCTCATTTTTTTTTTCATGTCTACAATTTACAGTGTAATATTTAGTCGAACATATGACGCAAAAATTAGACAATACAGAATAAACAGAAATGTCAAAATCTTTAATTTTCAAATAGCAGTTGCAGACCTTTGTTTTATTAAAATAAAAAAGTATTTTTGTGTTTTGAAATAAATGTTTCATTACCTAAGCCTGATTCACTATGAAAAATGTCCCAAATGACTTATCGTCTAAAATGTATTTTAAAATAGTTATGACAATTTTTATATTTCAAAAAATTATATTTAAGTTCGAATATCTCGAGAACCAGTGATTTTTCGAAAATTGTTCGTTTTATAAAAGTTGCTCAGAATGTAATGTTCCTAGGATGAAATAATTTCTTCTTCCATTTGATATACCAAAGTACATCAAACTGCGATAGTTTGGAAAGACTCAAAGATTCATTAAACTTCCCATTTGATATAAAGTACATCAAATTGCGATAGTTTGGAAAGACTTCAAAGATTCATTAAACTTCCATTTGATATACCAAAGTACATCAAATTGCGATAGTTTGGAAAGACTTCAAAGATTCATTAAACTTCCATTTGATATACCAAAGTACATCAAACTGCGATAGTTTGGAAAGACATCAAAGATTCATTAAATTTCTATTTGATATACCAAAGTACATCAAACTGCGATAGTTTGGAAAGACTTCAAAGATTCATTAAACTTCCATTTGATATACCAAAGTAAGTACATCAAACTGCGATAGTTTGGAAAGACTTCAAAGATTCATTAAACTTCCATTTGATATACCAAAGTACATCAAACTGCGATAGTTTGGAAAGACTTCAAAGATTCATTAACCTTCTATTTGATATACCAAAGTACATCAAACTGCGATAGTTTGGAAAGACTTCAAAGATTCGTTAAACTTCCATTTGATATACCCGAGTATATCAAACTGCGACAGTTTGGAAATACTTCTGGTGTTGGAAAACTTTGTAGGACATATCACAAAAAAAATAGTTAACATACAATTTTGCTCTTAATCTTGTGTTAGCAAAAGAAATAAACCAAGTAAACCATGCATGGGAGGCCATGATATTGGATTTCATTTGGAATTTACATCAGTAAAGGTTTTTAAGAAAAAAGTTAAAGAAAAGGTATATCATTTGCATTATTTAAATTCGTTTTAAATAAATTAATATCAATATTTGGTTTTGGACAAATAAAAAATTCCTTTTTTATACAAAAATAGCACTCAACTGTATATTTAGTCTTTCCCAAGGCTATTTAAAAAACACAAGGACTGTGGTTACATTAGTACTTTTGTCGTTTAACGTTTATAGGATTGAATTTGCTTTTTGTTTTAGAAATGTATATAAATATTAATATAAGTATGTATAAGACCAAATTCCTTTTGTTTTTAAGTAGTCTTGAGGAAGACTAAAGCCGGAATTTAATCAATAATATAGCAATTTTTAAATATATTTTTTTAATTCCAAACCCAGCAATAACAACTAAATATTTATTTTTTACCATATTAAATTACATCATTCTTTTTATTGTCAGATATAACTGATAGACAAGCATTCAAATTTATAGTATAATACAAACTGGAAAACATTAAGACTTTTACCTTTATTTCCATGATATTTTAAACTAAATGTGACTATACCAGTGCAAAAGAAATAACAACGGATAAGTAAATGATCTACAAACTTCCAGAATTTTACAAGTAAGTAAGCCTACGCAAGAGTAGTTCAGAGAGCCTGACTTGAAACAAACACTCGCAGCATTGTTTATTTATTGTTTAACACAACCCCCGGGTTACTGTTACTATTACTGAAGTAGTTATTCATTATATATTTATTATGTGGAATAATGCATATTCGTTTACTATTTAAGTGGATATATATGTACACTTAATCTTTTAGTATATTTGAACATCTTTTGTGTTTTTTAATATTTATCTGTTCAAGTGTCTTCTGGAGAATGAGAGCCAAGCTTTAGATATCTTTTCATGAAATGGATATTATTAACCTTCCCGATCCCCCTGATTCTGAAAATTCTGAATAAAAGGCGATGGTAAGTTAGTTTAAATTATTTTTTCTGATTTGAAGGCATGAAGTTGTAAGTATACTTTAGATATGATTTATGATTCTTTATTAAAGCTACGTTAAATTTTAAAAATATTTGTTTACAGTTCTGTTGATTATTAATGATTTTTTTATGAAAGAACCTTTATTCAGTGTCATAAAATAGCATTTAATCTTGAAGTTACTCCTTATTTCATTGGGTCTTAAGTCACTGAAAACAAAAAATACAATGGAAAATATATCCTGCGCAAGAGGATTTTTGAAAGTACATATTTCCACGTAATTGTGATTTCCAAAAATATGAAAGAGTTTTTCTGCAACGACGTATTCATTTATAAAAAAAAAACCTATAAACATACCCTGTATCTTGTATAGTGTAGCAGAAACAGCGCTTTTAATTTTATTTGTATAACTTTAAAATAAATTAAACGCCGTATGTTTGCTACACTAACCAGATCAAGGGTCTGTTTATAGAGGCTTGGTTTTAATAAATACATCCATAGAACCCGTTCTTGCAATAAAACAATTTTTTAAAAATATTTTTGAAAATCACAATCGTGGAAATAGGTACATCATAGGGAAACGGTGCCCATATCTCAAAACTGCTGCCCAAGGAATCAGTACTTCCACATCCAGATTTTCTATCCAAGTCTCTCACAACGAAAAAATTTTGTATGTGGAAATAATTGTTTATGGAACTTTAATAATATAATATTTGAAATTGTCTACTCCAAAAACCCATAAAACGATATCCCACATCTTTAGTGGGGTGGGGGCGGTAATAGCGGGGTGGTAGTGGGGGTGGGTGAAGTAAAAAATATTTTAAGATTTTTGGTTCTTGTACACACACTAAATCACAATTTTTTTCATTTCCTTTAATAATGGGGTGGGGGTGGTAATGGGGGTGGCTAATGCCAAAAAATTTTCTTGTGTATACCAAATGCCAATTTTATGGACTCTTACCTGCTTGATATACCTATTTACCCCCCAACCTTTCGACGGAATAAGATGAAAATATAATCTAGTTCCAGATCCCATTAAAGTACATACGTGTACCAAATTTTAAGTCAATATCTTAAACGGTTCAAGAGTAATCATGTGCACAAAAAAGTTAGACAGACTGACAGACAGAATTTTTTTTCGCTCAAACTTAAAACTTCGACGTTTCATGACATTCTCAGCTTATTTGAACAATAAAAATTTTCAAAATGTTTTTGTCGTTACTATACTTCCACTGGATGTGGAAGTAAAAACGCAAAATATGAAGAGATCAAAAACGTTGCAAAATGGCATCTCTTTACAATACAGTAAATATAAAAAAGCAGTGGCGTACGACAAAACAATTCTGACTAATTTAGAGAGATTATTACCCCTGACGATGAGTATCTTTTCTTTTCATAATATTATAGGTCATGTGCTTGACCCCTATTGATTTTGTCATTTTTTACAATATTACTAGAGTTTAATAAATAGTAGAATTTTACCTTAAACTTGCTATTTTCAATTTTCTTGTTTGTGGCTGTCCTAAGTTATTCTCAGGTTATTCCACAGCGATCTACTTTTCGACCATAAGAGGGTAGCATTTAAGTCAGTTAATTTTTTTTCTGTGGATGGCGCCCTAGGTAAAATCTTTTAATTACGCTTCTTATTTGGTCGGAAGGTAAATCGGTTTAATTTTTGACACTGTGAGTATTGTGGGTTTAATCTTTGGCCTCATTTAAAAATATAAAACAAAAATATAATTATAAAAAATAGGAACCCACGAACCCAGCTCTCCCACGAGATCGGCTAGTCGCTAGCCCTCGGATTTGTTTTTGTTTAAAATATTTATATTTTAATCAGGATTAAGTTCGAGTGTAACAATACTATTTATTTTTTAGAAAGTTTAGGCATAGTTCCAACAAAAAAATAGATACCTACTCACATACAAACATAGGTACATGCAGACATAAGTTACAGGTAATTAGGTCAAATACTATATGTTTTAAAAAAGTTTTAGGCATGCAGGAATGAGTTTTCATAGTTCCAACAAAAAACAGATTCCTACTGTATTCATCAAACAATGATATATCTGTAAGATAACAAACAATAACACAGAACACAGAAACTATTCAAAAAACCGCTGCCCAAGGAATCACTACTTCCACATCCAGATTCTCTATACAATCACTCACAACGAAAAAACTTTGTATGTGAAAATAATTGTTTATGGAACTTTAATAATATAATATTTGAAATCCTCTACCCCAAAAACCCATAAAACGATACCCCACATCGGTAGTGGGGTGGGGGTGGTGATAGGGGGGTGGTAGTGGGGGGTGGATGAAGTAAAAAAATATTTTGAGATTTCTGGTTTCTGTACATACACTAAATCACAATTTTTTTTCATCCCCTTTAATAAGGAGGTGGGGGTGGTAATGGGGGTGGCTAATGCCAAAAATTTTTTTGAGACCTTACCTTCTCTTGTATATACTAAATACCAATTTCATGGACTCTTACCTGCTTGATTTACCTATTTACCCCAAATTTACCCCCCAACCCTTCGACGGAACAAGATGAAAATATAATCTAGTTCTAGATCTCGTTAAAGTACATATGTGTACCAAATTTCAAGTCAATATCTTAAACGGTTCCAGAGTAAACGTGCGCACAAAAAAAAGTTACAGACAGACCGACAGACAGACAAATTTTTTTTCGCTCAAACTTAAAATCTCGACGTTTCATGACATTTTAAGCCTATTTGGACAATAAAAATTTTTAAAAATTCTTTTGTCGTTACTATACTTCCACTGGACGTGGAAGTAATAAAACTATAAAATGAATTGATTTTTATTTTATATAGGTATTTTCTGTTTTACTGTTTATTAATATACAGGTATATTCTCATGTTTTGGCAAATAAGAGATAGGTACTATTTATTTTTAAAAAGTTTTAGGCACGAGGCATGTATAGTTGAAACAATCGGAATAGTGATCGCCTATTCTCTGTGACAATGTAAAAGCTGAGGTGAAAGTGAAGTAAGGACGGGAGATCCCCACTCGGGCTAATGCATTTGTCTCCCTGCGCATAACGCCATAACCCCGTACACTATTAAGAATATTTCAACTATACTTAAGTATGAGTTTTTATACTTCCAGCAAAAATAGATACCTACTCATATTTATTCATCAAACGAGGATATACTTGTAAGATAATAAACAATAAAACAGAAACTATTCAAAATAAACAACTATACAATTAATTGATTTTTATTTTATATAGGTATTTTCTGTTTTACTGTTTTTTAATCTACATTCTCATGTTTTGGCAAATAAGAGATATGTACAAGCAATCATAAGTTACAGGTACCGATGGTACTCCTACTTTAGAGAATATAAATAAAAAATCAAAGTACATACTGAATATATAAAAACTCAGTTATTTTTCTATGCATTTTACAATTCATCTGAGGTAGGTTAGGCATCAGAGACATTAAAATTTAAAAGCCATAAGAGTAGTTCGTCTCTAGCCTACATTTCTAGCCAAAAACTTAAAATAAAAAATCACAATAAGAATTTTCAAATTAATTTGCACAAAGTGACGGTTCTCTTTTGTAACCTTGTATATTACATTGGCTAGAAAAGTACCTACTAAATGATCGTCGCCTTCGTCGTGGTATGTTTGTGCAGTAGCAGTTTACTAACATTTCCACGGATATACATTGCCCATTCGGTGTGTTGACCAATTTTACGAGTCCAATATCGCTCCCTTGAGGACAGTACCTTTTGAAATTCCTCTTGGCAGCGACCGAAAAGGTGCATCCACATTCATAGTTGTTGTCATTACATCTAAACCTAGCCACCCATCGATGCGGATTTCGCCCTCTTGTTACCACCGGTTCAATATTATCTAATGTATAACCTGGAGAAACTGCTCCAAGGATGATATTTCTTGCCGTATTTACCACCGCTGTATCTACGTTATCTGTACAAGGGAGGAGAACGGTTACTGCACCATCCAGAAGTAAAACAAGCAATACAATTGCCCGTGGCATTGCCTGAAAAAATGATGAATATTCAATGTTTACCCGCAAGTATATTTTTCTTGCAAAAATGCAAAACAAAAAAGTAACAAATGGAATTTATACATATATTTTTTTGTTAAATGGTTTATAGAAATTATATATAAAAATAAAATATTTAATACTTTATTACATTTTTGTATGGTTTTTTTTTTTAGCTTTTATACCTATTTTAATTAAAGTTGAACGTTTTGACATGCCGTTGAGAAATAGAGTACTTACCTTATAACTCATGACGCTAACTTCAGCTGTTCAGTGTTTATACTTTTTGTGTGAACTATGAATACTGAAATCTCGCCTCACAGAAAAGATAATATATTTGTGGTCACATTAAAAATTCGCCATTTCGGAAACGGTTTATGATTTTTTTATGTATAAATTGTACATATCTAAAATACGAAGTCACTTCCATAGAGATGTATATCGGACCTAAAAATGGGGACTTGTATCGTACCGACGTCCAGCAGTGTTACCGTTGTTCTCGGAAGTCAGAACGATGTGTTCTTTTCCAATATAAATGAAATTACATCTCCTGGAGAATGAATCGGATTTTGCTTGTATTGCAAAAATAGTAACTGTGTTTTATTCGAGAGAATCATGAATAGGATAAAATGAGGGGGGGGTGCACTTCTTATAAAAAGTGATTCCATTCCATTTTTATTCATTCCAGTGCGTTCATAGTGTCTAGCTCAAGTGTCCATATAAGTACAGTTATTTGTGAAGACCGATTCGTATATTATAAGTGAGTATTGATCATTTGTATATTATTAATTGTAATTGTATTGCCTTAATAAATAAATAATTATTTCGTTGTAAAATCAGTTCAAGCTAGTACAATACATTAGTCACCATCAAAATTTCAAAATATTCGGATATCAGATGAGCGAGATATGAGGGTGGCTCCATGAAAAGTGGGGTCAGGTGTTAAATTGTACAGTATGTACGATTTGACAATGCCAATACTGGCATTGCAGTCATATTGGAAATAAAGTACCTATATTATTATTATTATTATTGGTATATATTATCATTATTTATTTATTTATTTATTTATATTATCCATCAGACCAAGACCCATTTACCGTATAAGAGTAGACACACGTACAAATAAAAGAACATAGATATAATTATAAAACAAACAAATCGAAGATAAGAAAGAGTAATATTCAAAAAATATAAGAATACATTATCAAATGATGGTATTATTTGCCTTAAAAAAAATCAATCATATTATCAAAACAAGCGCGGATCTAGAAATTTCAATAATTTTTTTCTCGTCTGTGGCACATGGGACCCATACGAAATATGGGAAATAACATCTCGGGAAGCACTTCTCTAACGACCCCTAAAAAATTTTGAAAAAGCAGTTTGCGAAAATTTTTTTCAAAATTCGGTTACCACAAAAATTTCAATTCGTTGTATTTCAGTTAGTAATGAAAATATTTTCATAAACTTCAAAACGTATTGTTGTATTTTTATGAAAAGTAAAATGCATATGACAAAAAAAAAAAAAATTTTAAACAGGAGTCCCTAGACCTGCGAGGTAACCGAATTTTGTAAAAAAATTTCACAAACTGCTTTTTCAAAATTTTTTAGGGGCCGTTACAGAAGTACTTCTCAAGATGTTATTTCCCATATTTCGTATGGGTCCCATGCGCCACAGACGAGAAAAAAATTATTGAAATTTCTAGATCCGCGCTTGTATCAAAATTTTATTTCAAACAGTCTATTAGGATTATTTTGAAATCTTAACTGAGGTAAATACAAAAACAAAAGCAGTTTTTTAATTTTTTACTAAATATTTATAAAATATTGAAAGGTGAACGAAATCCCAGGGTACAACACAGCGAAGTTCCCGTTAGTGCAAATATCTGGCATACAGAATTTGCTAATAATAAATAAGTATAGAATTAGAAACCAGTAATTAGAATTAGTATAGAAACCAATTTGACATAAACCTACTAAAGAATCTGTATACCAAATATTGGCCCTAAGAAATGAAATACCCTGTATAAATGAATTTAGATATATTCTAAATTATTATTAAATTTGCTTTTCAGGCAATAAAACATAAAAACATAAACACACCACAGATAGTAGACAACCCCCAAATCCATAGCCAAGGCTGTGCGGAAGGGGGTTACACATTTGGAAAAACGCAGAAATACATCCACACCCACCGGTGTTGTCAATACCGGGGCTGGGAGTCGAACCCAGAGCGTGGTAGGCAGTCGATCAGCATATTCGCCACTCAATACGCCTTAACCGATTGAGCTACCGCGCCGGTAATGGCAGAAGAGGCGAAAATAGCGAAAGAAGTGCTTATAGATACATTGGAAGCAGCAAGAAAGAAAATATGCCGCCTTCAGAGGGTACAACCAAATCAAGACCTTCAGGAAAAAATAATTGAGATAAATGGATGGCTACGAGACAACCAAAAAGTGCCGAATGCCGAGGTATTCCACTCTAAAAGGCGAGAACTGGAGAAAATTATGGAAGTTGCCGAAGACTCCCAAGAGCAAGAAGGAGGGTCCTTCAGCCAACCAAGGCCATGAAACGTATTTGGTTGCGATACATATTTTTTAAATCTTTTTTTAATATAACAGTTATAACATTTTAATATAACATTTTATGAATACATATTATATCTATGTAACATTTTAAAATAAAAATATTCATGTATTTAAGTAACGTGTTATTAATGTTCTGTGTTAACGAAGGAACAAATTTACTTGGTTCGATTATACTTTAAGTTGTTGAGGTAAATTTTCTTTTCACCTTCAGGGTTTTTTAGAACAGACATGAATTAATTTTTTTGCAAATTGTAACATCATTTTAATAACAAGGAACATTGTTCTGATTTTTTTTAAATTATCTCATTATGAAGAGAAAAAAAAAAGGAAAAACCCAAAGTGAAAACTTAAAAGTATAATCGAAATAGTAAAATTTGCCTGTAATTATTTTTAAATAAAATTGTTAATAAAGAAGCTATTAGCTGTGGCTACTTCGCGGAGACATTCTATATAAATTATTTTTTCTATTGCACGTTTCTTAAAAAATCACTTGTCAGAAAAAAAATTATTGTTAAGTATTGCCTTTGCTTTAGGAATCGAGAGAAGAACAGATTATCTGAAAACTGTCAATGTGAGGCGGGTGACATAGTTAACACCTAAAGCGAAATTTATGTATAATTTGGCTCGAGAAAACAAACGGTTACTGTATTGGATCAGGAAATCGTATACAACAGAGAGCGCTTGAAGGCTGTTTTTTATGCAGCCGGGGAACTTCAAAAGTAAAGTGAATAAATAGTATTTACGTTACAAAACCGGAAAGTAGTGTTTTGCAGGTCGACCCAAGCAGATTTCAGGGCGAACCGCAGGTGAGTCCTGGAAGCTTGTGGAGACCTGCAAAACACTGTTTTTTGGTCGTTCGTGTAACGTACAATATTTTTTTTTTCGGCCGACACTTCAAAATCTGAATCCATATTTTCCCTAACTTGTGAATTGACAACTCGTAAAAGTAAAGTTTATTTATCTATTTGACACTTATCTCAACAATTAACACAAATTCGTTTCCATAGAAACGAGAAAAGCAGGGATCGGAAAAGATTTTGCCGATCTCTAATGTCACTTTCCGGCCAAGCCCGGGAAAACGTTATTTTCCGGCGAATAATGTCTCCAAAAAGGGTGTACCTTCTGGTCGGACTAAAAAAAAAACATCACTAAGGTTCCTGAATTTACAAATTGAAGTATAAATTAGGAATGGTCGAGGTCGCAGATTTACCACGGAAGATAAAATATTTGCCAGAAAGGGTACCGATTATTGCAAAAAGTCTTCGCACTTCTTTCAAGGAAAATACTATAAGATTTACTAAGGAAAGTTCCAGCTCACGTTTTGAAAAGAGCAGCGGAAAAAATATCTACACAAGATAAAACCTGCATTCTTATGTTTGACGAAATGACTGAGTCAACTGCTTTATTTTATAACGTGAGGATAGTATTTATGACTTCGAAGATCATGGAGATGAAAATAAGAGAAATAAGTTTGTCGTCCATACAATGGCCTTTTTGGCAAGAGGTATCCACAGGAAATGAAAATTACCAATTGAATATTACTTTACCTAATTTTGCAGTTAATTATAAGAATGTTATAAAAACTCTACGATTAGCTGGCTTTGAAGTGGTGGCTACTGTATCGGACCAAGTATCAACCAATGTGGCTGCAAACAAAATTTTAAGGACAGTGCCTCAGGGATGGCGTGGAGGATCAATACTTTGGATTCGTAGTTGATGGAAAGCAAAACGTAGGTAGGTACATCTATATGATGGGCTTCATTTATTAAAAGAGATTCTTAACCAGAAACTGTCGTGTGTTCAGATGACTTCAAAACAAAATTCAAATTGAATCTTGGTGGGATGTAATTGCACTTTTACGAATTCGACAAAGCAGCGAATGATTTCACACTGTGCAATTATTTGATGCACATTTATAGCACATAAATTTAAAAAATGCTACTCAGGTAGGTTTTTTCACAGCGAGTTTCATCTGTTATTAGATTTTTATCTAAATGCGGTAGGTAATTGTGTATGTCTGTTAGAAGCTTTGTCTTACTTTTTATTTTTTATAGAACCGGGGCATTCCACAGTACCTGAGACAGCAGAACAGTACTTCTATTTAAAAATTAATAGGAAGGAAAGCATGAGTGCTGTGCCAATTGATGCTGAAGATAATCAGTATGCTGTACGGTTGCTAGTACCTGCTAAGGCATCTGAGCAATGTGGCGTGTGCTTTAGTGTATAAGACACAAACTGATAAAATAGATTCTTTTGTTAATATCAGAATCGGTTTCATGTCAAAAACATATGAGAAAATGGCTCTGATCCAAAGCGCAGTCCCTTTTTCTTCTTTCTTTTTTTTTATTGATCTGTATTATTGAAGATGATGCAGCCTTAATGTCTCCAGTAGTGTAACGGTTCACTTTTTAGTTAGGGCAATTAGTACCATTTATAGTCAGTCTGCCCCTGTACAGTTTAGCGTCGGACTAATAGAGGACATTAGTTCAAATAAAGTAAGCATAGAATTTTTATAATTCGTTGCTTCCGCAGGGACGGCTCCCTTTCAAATTCTTAGTGTGCGGGTAGTATAAAACGGTGGTGATATCTTCGAGAATAATGTGACTGTTTTTGCTATAGTGGGCAGTGGTCCCAGTAGGCCAGGCTGCGGCCTGGCTGGCTACAGTAATGTGTATTTTCTTCGAGTTGACAGACCATAAATGGGGTCTGGTTTCTGGAAAATGTAGAATTTGTACTTCGGGTTAAGGACATCTCTAATGGGGCTTTAAAGTCGATATGAATTTAATTAGAGAAATTACGTCTGCAACCCAGTAATATTAATTTGCCCAGTTAAGTTATGTTCCTGTAAGTATTAGTAGAGACGCTTAAACAAAGTGAGTGCTACGAAACTTTGAGATGTTGTGATTCCCTTCAAGACTAAGTACGATTTGCTGTGTTCCCGTTCCATTTTCCATGTTTTGTTTGCTGTATCACCAGGAGGTGATACATTGTCGCGAGACACCTCGCCGATTCAAGCAATCAGCTCCGACTGTTCGCCAGTCCTCTCTCCTTCACTTGACTCGTACCGCTTGTTCTGGTGGCGAATATTGAAAATTTCGACGAAGATTTGTTTATCAACGAATTTAAAACTCAAGAGTGCATCTGGAATTACAAAAGTGATATATACAGCGATAAAGTAAAGGAAGATAGAGCTTGGGCAGCTGTATGTGAGAAATTTGTTCCAGAGTTTAATTCTAAAACAGTACAGCGGAAAATTTCGTAAAGTCCCTCTTGCAGCGATTTCAAGGCAAATTTCGCAATCTGACAATGAACAACTGGTTCACCTCTGTTCCTTTAGCAGACGACCTACTCAAAGAACCTTACAAAACAACCTTACTGGGAACAATCCGAAAAAACAAGTGTGAAATTTCCTTAGAAAAGCTACAGATTAAAAAACAGAAAGTCGGAGTTCAGGATTTTGTTTTGATAAAAAAAAGTGTTAGTTTCTTACAAATGAAAAAATAACAAAATGTAATGTTGCTTTCAACTATGCACGAAGGCAAAAGCATTTCGAGGAAATCGGAAAAACCCGAAATAATTGAAACATACAATCAAACAAAAGGTGCCATCGACACGTTCACCAACACTGAGAAAAACAAGGAAATGGCCACTATGCATATTTTACGGCATGCTGAATATTTCTTCTATTAACTCGTATATTCTCTACAATAACAGAGAATTAAAAAGACTCAACAGACTGTTTTCTAGAGGTTGAGTTAACATGGAAACTGGAGCAGGTGACTGACATTTTCATTCATGAACTTATGCAATCATATGGGAATTGAGCCGTCAGTCTATGCAAGAATTGTATGAAGACTGTGTTCCAGAAGCGACATTGTAAATTCAAAATATTGGCTGGAGAATGGGTCATGAGTAGTTAAGTAATGAAAGAACTGCCGGAGCGGAGCAATGTGCAAGGTTCTGTTCAAGGTCAAAACCTATGACAGTGCTGGTGGAGCAGTGTTCAATTTCCAAGAAACGTGAATGATCTATCTGGGAACCAATTAAAACTATAACTCTCACGATAACATCTGGTGTACACGTGTGGTATACATAAAAGGTGAATGACCGTTATTTGTAGGTTACATGAAGGTCAAATAGGTCAGTAACCCAGGATACGAGTCATCCTTTTATCTGGCGAACATGTGGTGTGCAGGTACTACTCGTAGAACAGATTAGAATACATATTCCAGTAGGTGTAAGCCATCTGGCATGCATCTGGTTAGCAGAAAGTGGCCTTATACAAACCGGAAGTGACCAGTTAAATCGGAAGTGTCAGAAATCAAACCGGAAGTGATTTGGTAAACCGGAAGTGTCAGAAATCAAACCGGAAATGACCAGGTAAACCGTAAGTGTCAGAAATTAAACCGGAAGTGATCTGGTAAACCGGAAGTGTGAGAAACCAAACCGGAAGCACGTATGGTAAACATATGGCATGTAGATAATGATCTGGAGGTCAATGACTCACCTCATCCAACACACGGCTTCATTAACTATTCAAGTTAGATCATATATCCGGCTGATAGTCGTGAGAACTATTTAAATTACCATTCCCACGATCAAGCCCATCTGCAGATGTGAGGCATCTAGTGTAGACTTGGCAACAGCTAAATGTTCCATCTCTGCGGCTGGTTTTATGATATATATATTGTTAGGATAAAACACATTCTCCAGTACCGTATAGTTTCTTATATAACAATGAAGTGTGAACACTGTAAGAAAGTGTTTTCATGCAAAAGCAGCTTAGTTCGGGACAAGGTGTATTAAATAGGCGATGCGACAAGGACCCGTTGAGTGGCTTCCTAAGTGCTTACTTTGAATATAATGTAATAGATGGCAGGAGAAATAAGTTCTGTTGTTATTTATGCATAAAGACAATTTTACATTTTCTGTGCATGCATGCTAACAGTATTGCAGACATTCCCCGCCTCTTGTTTGTGTTTAGTGAAACAAGAGTCCAGTGACATTTGACATTAAGTAGCTAAATTAAAAACTTTGAAAGAATATATGCAACACTACATGCAGCAAAGCAAATTCATCTATCTATATACAGGATTTTGTAGTACCTTATAGCCCGCGCCATCTACGAAATTAAATAGAAATTATGCACTTATGAAGCCATTATTATCATAGGAAAGTGCCGTATGTCGGGCCACCTATTTAATATACCCCGATTCGGGATATTCGCCAATATTGTCCGGCTCTAAATAATGGAAAACGTGGAAATGTAACTTATGATTCGCCGAATAAAACACAGAAGCTTGATAGTATACCTTCTAAAAGTGATGTTAATAGAAAGCAGTGTATCAGAAAATAAAATTCTTCGAGTGGTTTAAAAACTTGTGATTATTGTGGAAATAACTTTTTCTGAAATCGATCGGCAATGTCTACATTTTCGGCGCGATTTCAGATCGAAAAACGCATAATTCCAGTATTTTAGTTCGTTGTCAAGAAACTATCAAAAACAAACCGGAAAAGGTCCGTTGCCAAACAATGATCAACAAAACCGTACGGGAATGTTACTTTCCCGGCCTAGGCCGGGAAAGTAACATTCCCGTACGGTTTTTTATGTATATTTTAGACAGTAAATAAATACACGCAGACAAACCAACTCACATTAAAATTGCATTTATTAGTAAGCAGTTAGATTATAATGAAGAAATGTTATACATTAATACAAATTCCTTATTTATAATATTGCTTGTGATTTCAGAAAAAATAGTATGTGTGCTTCGGTGTGAAAGCACATTCCCGGACTTCGATGCTTGTTGGCCTCGGCCAACAATTTGCGTCGTCATCCGAGAATGTATTGCATTCACACCTAAATACACAATATACTATTTCATCACCTTTTAACTTACGGCGACATATTAATAATAGATGCACTGTCCTGAACGATTTGTTTGATATTGATAGAAAAAAATTAATCGCCCTATTGTGAGCACTTTGGGGGATGGTGTTGGAGAACTACATCCTCATAGTATACCTTCTACATGTGGTATTAACAGAAAACAGAATTCTCCCAGTGGTTCAAAAACTTGTGAATATTGTGAAAGTATTTCTTTATCATCTTTCAACTTACAACGCCATATTCATAATAATAGATGCCCTGTCCTGAACGATTTGTTTATGATTGATAGAAAAAAAATTAATAGACCTATTCTGAACAGTTTGGGAGATAGCGTCGACAAACTTCATTGCGCATTTAAAAGCAGGATTGCTAGTTACTGTTTCAGCAGCCCTAGAAGCCATATCGATTATTCTGATTTTCTAAAAGAAGTTAATCAAACAGTTTTAGACAAAATTGAAGAATACTTACAGAAATACCAGACCCTCAAGATAAACTTTGAATTATTTGGACTTTATGAAATACCAGAAAAAAAAGTCATTCAACACAGAAAACAAAATAATTACTATATCAACGGACTTGCATCAGATTTTCGAAGAATTTTTAGGGAAGAAATGACCGCACAGGCATCAGAAGTCCAAGAAAAGGACTCTGGGTGGACGCTGAAGCATATAATGTTCCTTGACGTAAACATAAATAAGTTTACACCAATGTCAGCCTCGTCATATATTAAGCTACTCACAGCTATAGAAGCAAAGAGAGCCGTCTTAAATATACAAAACAAGGACAATGCATACTTTGCTTGGTCGATTAATGCAGCGTTATTTCCAGCAGGAAGACTAGTTCATATCCACATTACGATAACTTGTTAAACTTTAGAGGCTTAGAATTTCCCATGAAATTAAAGGAGATAGTCAAGTTTGAAAAAATGAACATCTCCGTTAATGTGTTAATCAGAATTCAAGGATGGGAAAACCATTACAGAAGTGGTTGGACCATTACATTTTACAACATGTCGACAAGCCATAGACGTCAATTTACTACTTAAATCAGATGATGCAAGTAACAATCATTATTGCCTTATGTAAGATTTATCAAGGTTAGTTTCAAAACAAAAATCAAGCCATGATGGACGATTACATATTTGCGATGGATGTCTATAATCGTTTAGGAAAGTAGAGCACTTAAGAAAACACGAAGAAAACGACTACATACACGAAACCACCGTTAATAAGTATGGCGAATCAGTGCCTGAAAATATTCTTAAATTCATAAACTTTGAGAGACAATTACCGGTTCCGTTCGTAATTTATGCCGATTTTGAGAGTTTGCTGAAATCCATCGACCATAACGAACTGTGAAAAGATAAATCATTCAGTTAAAGTATCTGAACACCAGCCATATTCTTTTTCTTTTTATGTGAAATGTAATTTCAACGATACTATTCGAAAATTGTGACATATCGAGGACTTGATGCCGCTGAAGTATTCGCTGAGAAGTTGGATGAAACAGCTCTAGACTTGTATAATACCCACTTGAAACATGTTAAAGATGTTACCTCTGGACGGACCAAGAGAAAGCTGAATATGAAAACGCGGTTTGCTGCCCCATTTGCAAGAACCCAATCAAGAGGTCCACAATCATTGCCATGTAAGTGTAAATTCCGTGCAGCTGCTCATTCTGTCTGTAATTTGAACTATATGTCAAAATTCATACCAGTTTTCTTCCACAATCCAACGAACTATGATAGCCACTTATTCATTAAGAAGTTGGCATGCAAGAAGGAGCGTATTTCTGTGATAGCTCAAACCAAAGAAAAGTATATCTCATTCTCTAAATCAATACTTGTGGAAAAATCACCAAACCCTAAAAAACCAGATACATACCTGAGATTGAAATTTGTAGACTCTTCGATTTTTATCCAAATCTCTCGATACATTGAGTCAGAGTTTAGAATGTAATCAGTGTATTGAAATTAGAAAATATTTTCAAGATGATGAGAAATTCAGTTTAATCAGACAGAAAGGTGTTTTTCCTTATAATTATGTAGACTCGTTTGGAAAATTGGGAGAAACACAATTACCTTCAAAAGATAAGTTTTACAATTAATTAACAAATGTGGCCATTTCTGATGACGATCACGAACGAGCCAACAAAGTTTTGAATACCTTCAAATGTGAAACGTTGGGAGAGTACGCAGATTTATATCTAAAATCGGACGTTTTATTATTAGCTGATGTGTTTGAAAATTATCAGAAAGTGTGTTTGGAACAGTACAAATTAGATTCGGCTCATTATTTCACGGCGCCTCTCTCTGAGCTAGGATGTCATGTCACATCACACTTGTGTTGAACTTGAACTTTTAACCGATGTGGATACTGTGCATTTCTTTAGAAAAGGTTATTCGAGGAGGCGTGGCTCAATGTAGCAAAAGAGGCTGTAGCAAATAATACACTTTTGCCGAACTCTGATCCTGGTAAACCAACATCATATATCATCTACCTAGACGCCACAAATTTATATGGATCCGCAATGGAAGAATACCTGCCCACAGGTAATTTTAGATGGCTGGAGAAAGAAGAAATCGAAAATATTGATTGTTCCCTAATTGGAAAAAATTCGCTAAGAGGTTATGTTCTAGAAGTGGACTTGGAATATCCATCAGACTTGCACGATGACCATAATGATTTGCCATTCTGTCGTGAGAGAATGATTCCTCCGAAAAGTAAAACTGCCAAATTAATTCCAAATTTACGAAATAAATATAAATATATCATTCACTACAAAAATTTGAAACAATGTTTGAAATATGGTATGAAATTAAAGAAAGTGCATAGGATAATAGAATTTTCCCAATCAGCCTGGTTGAAGTCATATATTTATTTAAACACAAATATCCGAAATTCTGCTAAAAACGAATTTGAGAAGGATCTATTCAAGTTGATGGTGAATTCAATTTTTGGCAAAGCTATGGAAAACGTTGATAAAAGACAAAACATCAAACTATGCTTGTGCTGGGAAAATAAAAAAAGGTATTAGGTTCCAGAGCATGAATAGCCATGCCACATTTTAAATCCTGTTCTATATTCGATGAAAATTTATTGTCAGTTCAGTTGGAAAAATGAAAAGTTGGTGCATGACAAACCGCTCTACATAGGCTTTTCCATTTTTAATATTTAGACTATCTACGAATTTTTATACGGTTAACGTAGAACGAAATAAAACTTATATAGTTTTATGATTTTCACAAATTTATTTATATATTTTTTACAAATATATAATTACATGACAATTGTTTCGCCAACACAGTGGCTTCTTCAGATGTGAGTGCTAGACTAAAATTACGATACCTAACAGGGTGTATAAATCGGGAACAGAGGGTAATAAAATTTTAATTATTTTAATTATACCTAAATGAAAGATTACTCAGGTATACAATGTTACTAGGAAAGATTTATAATAATAAATATCTGTATTGGTGTACATTATTGTTTGAAAAAAAAAATAATTTAGGAACATGTTAAGCAACGGCGAATTATTAGTTTCTTTCTGATCGTTTAAAATTATGTCTGACTTTTTCAGTTTATTGATTTCTAATGATTCTAATAATGTTAATTTTGGTCCTTTATTTTCTAAATGTAAAACTTCAAAGTTTTCATTGATCTCATGATTTTCTTCTAAAAGGTGGTTCGCATAAGTAGAATTTGTATTTCTGTTATTAAAACTAGATATATGTTCATTAATTCTATTTTCGAATTTTCTCCCTGTTTGTCCTATATATATTTTAGGGCAAGTACCACATGTTAGCTTATAGACTCCTGATTAGTGTTCTTTCTTTGTTTTGTCTTTATTGTTTTTTTATTAATTTGCCGAGAGAATTGGATGTTTTATATGCAATATTGATATTCTGTTTTCTTAAAATTTTTGCGACTAATTCTGTAGGAGTTTCGATATATGCGAGGCATTTATATTTTAAAGTGTTTTTATGAATAGGATATACAAGGTTTATAGCTTTTTTGAATGATTCTGAAGTAACTATATTATCTATCATTTTAGAGTTATAGCCATTATTTAAAGCAATTTGTTTTATAATACTTAATTCTTTGTTGTAGTTATCTTCGGACATAGGGATATTAATTAATCTATGAATCATGCTATTGTAGGCTGCTTGTTTATGTTTGGAGGGGTGAGTAGATGTGTTATGTATTGTGGTATCTGTATGTGATGTTTTATGATATACTGAAAATTCGTGTAAATTATTCTTTTTAGTGATAGTTAAGTTTAGGAAGTTTATGCTGTTTTCTTTTTCTATTTCTAATGTAAATTTTATGTTAGGGTGTAAACTGTTAATATATTTTATGAATATTTTTAACTGCCTTTCTGTTCCGGCGAAACAAGCTAATATATCGTCTACATATCGGTGCCAGTATATAAAATTTTTTATTAGTTTATTTTCATGAATCTGTTTTTCTAGGGAATCTATAAATATTTCTGCTAAAATGGGGCTTGGGGGGTTTCCCATAATTAAGCCATCATTACCTACATAAATATTATTATTAAATTGGAAATAGTTTTGCTCTAAACAAGTTTTTAATAATTCTAAAATTTCTGACTAGATTACCGGGTTAGTATTTGTTTCTCTAATATTTCTTTCACTATTTCTTTAGTTTTTTTTCAAAGGAATACTAGGAAATAGATTTTTTACATCGAATGAAACAAATACCAATACAGATATTTATTATTATAAATCTTTCCTAGTAACATTGTATACCTGAGTAATCTTTCATTTAGGTATAATTAAAATAATTAAAATTTTATTACCCTCTGTTCCCCATTTATACACCCTGTTAGGTATCGTAATTTTAGTCTAGCACTCACATCTAAAGAAGCCACTGTGCGCCCCCTTGTCCGAAGCCTTACTAGATTCAGATTGTTCTTTAACTGGTCGGACGTGACTATCCTTCATTATATATATGTGTGTGTGTGTGTGTGTGTGTGTGTGTGTGTGTGTGTGTGTGTGTGTGTGTGTGTGTGTGTGTGTGTGTGTGTGTGTGTGTGTGTGTGTGTGTGTGTGTGTGTGTGTGTGTGTGTGTGTGTGTGTGTGTGTGTGTGTGTGTGTGTGTGTGTGTGTGTGTGTGTGTGTGTGTGTGTGTGTGTGTGTGTGTGTGTGTGTGTGTGTGTGTGTGTGTGTGTGTGTGTGTGTGTGTGTGTGTGTGTGTGTGTGTGTGTGTGTGTGTGTGTGTGTGTGTGTGTGTGTGTGTGTGTGTGTGTGTGTGTGTGTGTGTGTGTGTGTGTGTGTGTGTGTGTGTGTGTGTGTGTGTGTGTGTGTGTGTGTGTGTGTGTGTGTGTGTGTGTGTGTGTGTGTGTGTGTGTGTGTGTGTGTGTGTGTGTGTGTGTGTGTGTGTGTGTGTGTGTGTGTGTGTGTGTGTGTGTGTGTGTGTGTGTGTGTGTGTGTGTGTGTGTGTGTGTGTGTGTGTGTGTGTGTGTGTGTGTGTGTGTGTGTGTGTGTGTGTGTGTGTGTGTGTGTGTGTGTGTGTGTGTGTGTGTGTGTGTGTGTGTGTGTGTGTGTGTGTGTGTGTGTGTGTGTGTGTGTGTGTGTGTGTGTGTGTGTGTGTGTGTGTGTGTGTGTGTGTGTGTGTGTGTGTGTGTGTGTGTGTGTGTGTGTGTGTGTGTGTGTGTGTGTGTGTGTGTGTGTGTGTGTGTGTGTGTGTGTGTGTGTGTGTGTGTGTGTGTGTGTGTGTGTGTGTGTGTGTGTGTGTGTGTGTGTGTGTGTGTGTGTGTGTGTGTGTGTGTGTGTGTGTGTGTGTGTGTGTGTGTGTGTGTGTGTGTGTGTGTGTGTGTGTGTGTGTGTGTGTGTGTGTGTGTGTGTGTGTGTGTGTGTGTGTGTGTGTGTGTGTGTGTGTGTGTGT
The DNA here is from genome assembly GCA_936432065.2 of Rutpela maculata. Classification (NCBI taxonomy): domain Eukaryota; kingdom Metazoa; phylum Arthropoda; class Insecta; order Coleoptera; family Cerambycidae; genus Rutpela; species Rutpela maculata. The sequence continues at coordinate 86,745,660 of OW386292.2, forward strand.
GTGTGTGTGTGTGTGTGTGTGTGTGTGTGTGTGTGTGTGTGTGTGTGTGTGTGTGTGTGTGTGTGTGTGTGTGTGTGTGTGTAATAAAACATTAAGCCACATTTTATTATTCATTTATTTTTCATGTATAAAGGTCGAAAATCCATTTGCATATACTAACAATATAGGAAATTTACCATCAGCGCACAGCAGCTCCAGAACGACATAGGCGCTCTCGATTTTTAGTTCAGAGCAGTGTAAAAACTCGTTTGGACGACGTTCAAACCGTAAGAACTTTTTTTTCATATTATTTATAGTTCAAACTTATTTCTCATATAAATTTTAAGGAGAATAATATTTGACAATACCCTTGTAAAATATTACAATTTTGTCCCGCTTGCCAGGTGTAAGAAACGTTTTTTCATACACTATTTATTAAAAACTAACTAACAAATGAGTTTCAAGGAGAATAAAATTTGACAAATCCTCTGTCTTACCCCCCCCCCCCCCCCCCCCCCATGTATGGTCCCACCCTCCAGGTGTAAGAAATCACTTTTCAGTATGGGGAGGATATATAGGGTTTCCCGGTGAATAAGATTTGACACAAATTTTTGTCGTGAGCTCCCGGTCTAAAAAGAGTTTATGACATCGAAGGCACTGCATTTTATCACAGTTTGCTAAACTATTCTACTGAACCACTGAACAATTGCAACTAACTGTATTTCAGCTAAATCTGAAATTAATACTTACTTGGCACACGTTCGACATGCTTATATACGAGGTAAAACAAAGAAAGTTGTTCACCAGAGCCAGTTTAACCGGTCTTACAAATTATGTAACTGGATTAACCGGTTTCAGAGAGTGCTTCAACCGAAAAAGTCACTAGACTTTTAATATCGCCTTAAAAAGAAGTATATTGACCTCGGAGTGTTTGTGACCTTCAAAGCTGGTTATTTTCGCCTATTTGACCTAGAAAGCGAGTTTTTTTAACCTTGAGAAATGGTGCTCTCAAGGTAACGTCTTTCAAAATCTCAACCAGCTTTTTTGAAGCAGCGTGGAAATTATTTTTAAGAAATGAATTGTTTCGGTCACAAGTTTTCAAATGCAAATGCTATTTAATGCGTGAATTTTACTGGGATTGGACCAACTTTTATCATTCAAATCTTTATTTATTAAATAAAATATCAGTGAAAGAGGTATTTACATTCGATCGCTGCCGATCGCTATTTTTATTTTATATTAATACCTAAGAAAGTTGCAATTTAATTTCAAGTATGATTTTAGGATTTTGTTTTACTTTGGCACAAGCTTCTGTAGTACATTTTAAATAAATACCTACTTATGATCTTGAAAATCGGTATTTATCATGTAAAATAAATAATTAACCATCATATGCAAAGACAACACATTTCATGAATTTACCGTACTTAAAGAAATTCTATAAGAAAATATTTATCTTTACTTTTTATGAATATGTAAATTTCAAATAAGTTTTAAATTTTTCTAAGAGTTTTTTTCATAAATGAAACATAAATTTGAAACAAGTTTTCGATAAGTCCTATTTTGATCCACACGGCGATAATTTGATGGATTTACAATAAGTTGCAATTACAATTTCACTTAGAAGTGTTTTGCTATGTTTTATTACATATCTGAGAACAAATATTTTGCATCATCTGCGTATTATAACGAAAGTAATTAATTTTATACATGCACAAGAAGTGACATCGTTAAGTTCGGTAAAAATAAATATAAGTAATCCATTGTGGTTGTAATTTCTTGACTACTAATTAACAACTTACAAATATATTGCATAATAAGAAGATCCAAGCATCGAAAGAAGAATGTTAATAGCCTATCAAACTAGACATCTATTTTTGTCTGGGTAACAGGTACCAGGTAGATGGTGGTACCGTGACCACTCTCTCAGCTTGTCTTGTATTTATTTCAAACACAAAACACGAAAGTCGTTAAGAATATAGAATGCGAATACTCTGTGTTAGCCTCTAAAGCCTTGCTTGAATTCTTTATTTTTGTCTGGCTATAACGTACCACTATAACATAACCAGTCTTTCGAGGGAATAAAGAATGTTGCCAGCTCTTAAAGCGAAGTCTGTCTTTTTTATTTTTGTCTACATAACCATGAGCCGGCACCCGAGTTGATGTGAGTATAACGAGTTTGAAATAATCACGGTACCTGCTAACGATGAAGTTTTTAATAAAAACTGGTCCCCGCGGTGGGGTGAAGCTTCGACGGGTTTGCAATAAGGTTTAATTTGGCTTTAATGGCGTGGGTTAGCTTTTGCTATTATCCCACCGCATCAGTTTCAGATCGATTATTTAAAGACGATCCCGCGTCTGCAGCATCACAGTTTCTATAGAACAGTTTAACATGAATCCGAAAGTTAAGTTGGTGTTATCCATGCAAAAAGCCAAGCAGACTCAGCATGAAAAAAGAGAAAAGTGATATTAAGTGTTAAGATTTATACGAGGACTTCTCCTTTGAAAACAATGTTGTGAGGGAATTGAACGCTGCGAAGTTAGACGATTCCATTAGTTCGGGGATATGTGTACTCGATTGTACATTCTCCGAATTAAAACCCATAGGGGGTTCATTATCTACAGGTATGAGTGCTACTTCACTACCCACTATCAAGGTTGTGAGTGGGACGGGGACGACTGAGATATCGGCGTTACCCAACTACAACAGTTTCGCGCCGGTTACAAAATCTACGCCGGCGAGGAGTGCGGATGAAGATGCTCTCAACTCCATTGATTTGGCGGTGTATCTGAAGAATATGGAGGCGACGGTTGCCGTCGAACAACGTGCAATTAGTATGAAAAGGGAGGCTTTCTTGGGCGACGTGCGCGGATACCTCAAGGAAAAATGTGGTAGGCACATCAAAAACCTACAGATATATAAAAGCAGTGTCAACAGCAAAATCGTGCACCTGAGGCAGCTGCGTAAAATGATAACCTCCTTGAGCGAAGGCGAAAAGAAAATCGATGAAGAAATTGACTATATTTCGTATTTTGCAGATCATTTCCCATTGGAGGAATGTGGAGTGACAAACATTTTTGTAGTTTTAATTTTAATTTTTGTATATATGTTTTAGTACTTAAGTATAGATATAAGTTTGTAAATATTAATTTTAGTGCTTTGTACATCGCCATATTTTTATATTTTTAGTAAATATTTTATATTTAACTTTTTTTATTTTCATTTAAGCTGCTTATTTTCTGAAAATTATGATTTGATAAAATAAATAGGTAGTGTGATAACACTCTTTATAAATATGCATTCAACTTTTAAAGTAATGCGTGAAAATATTCTGCAATAATATATTTGCAATGAGAGTAATTAATTTTGAAATATCAATTATTTAATTACCCAATTTAAAACAGTAGACAATTTGATTAGGATAAATTTAACACTCATTTCATATTTTTAGTAAGAATTCATACTACGTTTGCAGGGCTAGTTATATTTACCACATATTCACATAGAGTTTATTTCACTTAATACTTTTTTCATGACTTGTCAAATACAAGTCCATTTCAGATATTCATGGAAAATATAATAGTTATAATATGAAATTAGTTCGTTTTCAGTATAGTCGATATAAAATCAAACAATTCAAATTTTTCAAAGTACCCACTATAATAAAAAATATTCATTAGAAGTTCATTAAAGTAATAAAACACATCAGTACGTTTTAGTTTTTTATTCAAACTCATATAACAAATACAGGGTGTAATCAGTTTCATGTCATTAAAAAAAAAACTGGTGGTGGGGAACGACTAAACGAACAAAAAAACCTTATATAACATGGTGTCTAAAGCCCATAGTTTTAGGAAAAAAAATAAACAAAAATTTCGCAAATTTTTAATAATATTGTTTGAGAACTGCTGGAATCATGAGGTAGGTTTAGATCGTCGCGTGTCTTTGCCTATAATACTCGATATTTGTGCAAATAGCTATCGGCGGTCTTTATTGGTGCGGTAAAGATGAAAGACGTCGACGTTTTCTGAGTGTTTAGTAGATCTGAAGAAAACTATACTGACTTTCCCTTGTGCAATATTTTTTCTAAGTTTTTCTTTTATTTTTCTTTATTGACAACGTTAGTTATTAGTTTAGTGTTTAGTGTTGAACGGAGTGTCAAACTGTGTATTGATGCAGATGCAGAGATTTCGAATAATTTATGTAGGTAAGCTTTTAACCCAGGACACTCATTTATGTTACAAATGTTAATAAACCACATTTAAATTTTCTAAATTATAAACAATAATCCAGTATTTTGTTCCAAATTAAAAAACACACATGTAAAGAAATGCTCTGTTTAAACCTCTATGGCCATTATTTGCTTGCAGTTGTGCAGAAAGAATTAGTTACCTCTTTATAATTGCCTCAGTTCGGTTGAGGCGGCCCATCAAAGGCCTTTGCTTTGACACCACGGACCGCCGCGTGTGCCGGCGAGGACTTTGCACTTTTTATGACAATTTAAAAGTTGTATAATTGGGAGCTACAAGCCCATTGACCAAGAAAAGCAGTGGTTCTCAAATGTTTTCTACCTTAATATTCAAATTGTTGACCTAGGTCAGTTTTTTTTCAAAGTGCCCCCCTAGAGGGAAAAGTCACAAAGGTTTTTGTTGGTCTAGTCGGTCCCCATTACCAGTTTTTTTTTAATGACATGAAACTGATTACACCCTGTATACACTCAAATAAATATGAGACATATTATTTCAATGGTATTAATTAATATAATTACTGTACTATGATTTTTAATAAATTATTTTTTAAAAAGTTTTCCTATCTAATCCTATCTTTTCCTAAATATTAATAAAAAGTACTATAAATATTACTTCATGATGATACACTGATTTTCTTAGAACATCTAGCAGATGTTAATTCGTGAGAAGACGCAACTACGGTCAATTTATTGGGGTATGCAGTCATCATACCAGACTCTACAGCTGTTGCAAATGAACCCTCGTTGCTAATATTTAAATCGAATTTTTCTTTGATTAATTTCGCATACAAGCAATTCTTACTATATTTCAAATGATCTTTAATGGCCATGTCACCAATTTTATCCATCTATGAATTCCTACTTTGCATCAGAAACATCGTACAATATCACTTTCACCTGTATAGTAAAAACCTGCTAATGCGAGCTCAACAGGGGGTAAAACACCAGTTCATCCATCGAATGACATTAAACGTTCATCAAATGTATTATATGAGACAACTATATATGCCTGAAAAATCTTCAGCGCACATTGCTTATGTGAGAAGGTAATTTATTTTCTATTAGGACCAATATCACAGGAATGAGAAAAATGTGTATAATTTCTTAACTGATAATTGGTCAAGGAGTTTGATAATTTTGTGCGAGGGAGTTATCTCGTTAGAGAAAGTGGTTTCGTTGGAGGGTGTGGAGGTATATACTATAACTGGTGGGAGCTGAGCAGCATTCTTTTATTTCAGTGAGAATTCTAGAACACCTCCCACCATAATTAGGGTATTTATTTATCAATGAGATAACTAGAACCCCTCATCACATCACCCCCACTTACCAATTTAATAATGAGAGAACATCACATCACCCCCACTTGCCAATCTGCGATTGGGTGGTGGTGGTGGTGTGGTGGGGGTTTCTAGTTCTCTCGTTCTTCCTCCTACTCCTACTACCCTGGCACGGCGAGTGCCGCCGCGATTCGCGTTTTATTTAGCCTTATCCTTTTGTTAGGCGCTGCGTTACCTTTTAATTTCGTTCAATGAAATACATTTTATTTTTACTTACCTGAAATATCTTAAGGGAAGTTTTAAACTCTATGACTTCATGTACAGGGTTCATAGCAATTTTTCAAACTTAAATTCCCTGACTTTTCCAGGACTATAGGAAGGTTTTTTCCAGGTCTAATAGTTGATGAGCGTGGTAGGGACACTGTGGCGTCACAAAATAATTGGAACTAAACTAGAAATACAAAACTCAAAATTTCTTTTGATCAGCGGGGGCCTGGAAAATTATTTTCAAATTCCCTGACTTTTTATGAAAATTACTAAAATTCCCTGACTTTTCATAAAATTTTCCAAATTCCCTGATTTTTCCCTGACCTTTTTAGGCAACTTCAAATTCCCTGACTTTTCCAGGTTTTCCAGGTCGCTAGGAACCCTGTTATATGCAATAAAGCCAAATTAAGGGAAAGGGTGTCACCAGCGCTCGCAAGCATAGTGGGCGGAGACTAATTGGGCTGCGCAGAAAAGTATAAAAACCGGCAGTTTTCACCGTTTCGAGTTCGACTCTACCTTGGCAATTCTTAAACTTATCTACTTGTTCTATTCTCTGGCGGTGGCCAGAGTAACGGGAGTTAGCCCATCGAACGTCCCGCTGGAAATTCGCATTGTAGGACGCGGCCGCACCCACTATCATCGGCATAGGATAAAGACGAAAATTACAAAGAGACGGGTGACGCTCAGGATGCGACGCCCATAGATCTAGAGTAACTGTACGCAGTCTTCCTGGAGCTCAATCCAGATGAGTACCACAATCAACAAACCTTAGTGTGGGAAGACGTGAAGAATAATAATCATTCCTGATTGGCTTCAGAGACACGAGTGTCATCGGCGTTAGTATAAATAGCATCTCCTCCACCAATGAAGTGCGCAGAAAATGTATAAAAGCGGACAGTTTCCAGCAGCATCAGTCAGTAGCTCGCACTCGTCAATGACACTTCACCAACCCAGGCCTATTTACGTGGTAGAAGCGTCTACACTAGAGCCACCAACTACTCCGGCGGCAGTTAGGCCAACCCCCTTCTCCGTAGAAGAAGTGGCAGACACATTACAACAGATGCAGGCCCAGGTGCAGCAACTTCAAACACAGTTAGCCCTCGCGCAAATAGTCTTCAAGCCAGGCATTCCACCCAAGAAACACGGACGCGGCCCAAACGGCCTTGCACCGTGGACACGAGACCAACGTCTCGCTCTCACTTGTGCTCCGACCGTCCAGCAGCTCACATCGTCCACGCCGAACCACTCCAGTCTCTAGTATTCCACCAGTCGTCGAGTCAACTCCGTGGATAGCCACTACACAGCGAATCGAGCTCCATCAATTATAGAATACCAACTGGCTCTTTTCAGAGCCCCAAACCTATATTAAAAATTGTCAGAAAAAAAAAATTAGCATAAATCGGAGGTACTCGAGCTCAGAAGATTACCAATTTTCCTGCCAAAGGATCGGCTAGAACGTTAAACAGTAGTGAAAGTAGTGCTTCGTTTAGAAGGTAAAATTATAAAGTGATCGTTTCGTTTTTTTTTCTTTTTGGCGAACAGCGAGCTGAGTGATCGTACATCATACAAACAGGGGTAAGTCATACTTTCTTCAGCAATTTTTTGCCAATTCAATTCAACTGCCCTGGTTAAGTGCTGGCAACTTGCTCACCCACGTGGTAACTTCTTTTAAGACACAATCGTCGTTTTAGCTATTCTATTTTTATAACAGCGTGTGTAAAAGCATGCTACCACGTCTTTGAGCCCTGCCACGTATTTTATAAAAATACATTCTATCCTTTTGCACGAGTCAGATACAGGGAGACGTAATTTAACTGTTAATTTTAAACTGCGTGTTCTTTATAACGCGCTTTACTCATTTCGTACAGTTAAAGTATAGAGAATTATTCAATAACCATTTGCTTCTAACCACGTGGTTATCAAAACACGTTGTTTAAGTTTTCTTTAAGTTAACTGTAAGGATCCTACTATTCATTCATTTTTATGAAGCATTAAGATATTTGGTTATACGTTACCGTAAATCGGAACGAAGGCCAACCAATAGTTATAGACCCGCTGGTACTAGGTACATTTTAGCCATTTTTCCTATTAGCATCATTATTATTCTTGTACATCGCAGTTTCCGCCATTTTTGGAGTGTTATAATTATACCGTGATTATTCTGATATTAATACTGTACTTGTTATCTTAACATGCGATGCTTACGTAGTAGAATTCATTATTTTCGTGCCCTGTTAACCATATTAACCACGGCGTGATCGTAGACCGGAACTACGTCATCCATGCGGGCACCACCCTAGCGTGTTCGTTCTTTTAGCAGAAACAGAGCGCCCCCTAGTCGTGCCACGCCTTGGCAGCATTTAGTTGGTAATGATTACGTTTAGAATCAACGAGTTTTACATGCGCTGAAATGTTTGTTTGGGCTTTATTTTGTATGGCTCCAGAGAGCAGGCGCTCAATTGTGTAACCTAGCAATTTTTTTTTGTGTGAAACTAGTGGCGCTATTAGCAACCTTCAACCTTTTGTATTGTCATTTTCTGGCCCGACATGGGCATTTAGGGCCAAGGAGCCGAATATACTAATGCTGTACTGCTCTTTTCTTTAATTATTAATATAATTATTTCGCTACCTATTACATTAAAATTATTAATTAGCTCCAAATCTTTCATACCTGTATATATAATATTCTGGTGTACTCTTCATACTCCTAGATTTACAGGGTCTGCATCTAACATTAAGAGTATTACTATAGAAATAACTTAAGAGCATAGGTACGATTCTTGTCGCTGTTGTTAACCTGAGTTTTTTTTCTTCACAATAGACGCTTATTACATTACTCGTGTCTTTCTTCTTTCTTTCTCTATTATCAATCAGCTGCTACCTCGACGGACCACGCACGCCCTGGGAGTTCGAGCAGGCGGCCTTTTTGTCAGTAAGGTCAGGGCGCTGGCGCCCATAGAAGAATAAATTTGTGATCCTGACCAGGCGAGGAAACATTCCTTTAACTTTTTTTAAAATATTTTTCTGCCAAAGTAATGTTACTCACGTTTATTATATATATATATATATATATATATATATATATATATATATATATATATATATATATATATATATATATATACTTTTTTTTTTTTTTTCATTAAGACCGTGCCCCGTTCGACAATCCCAGGTGAGTTAAAATAATTTATACGACATCTGTATCTTACACCTTGTATACCACTCGAGGATATAAAAAAACTGAATTTGAGACTTATGTAAAATGACCTGCTGTGTCCGAATTTTAAGGTCGCGGATTAATTTGGGATTGCGAAATCAGTGAAATTGAGAATTTTTGTTTTTTTTTCGAAAATCTGCGATTTCTTCATATCATATATTTAACTCTTTTTTATTATCGATTTTATTAATCTAAAATTTTAAATATTTCTGATCACATTGGAATGAACAAAGTTAAAAAATTTAAAATATTTAATTGCTCTATTAATAAAAGAAAAATGAAATAACGTAGCTTTACGTAATTTGTAGCAGAAAATGTAGTCGCCTGCTAACTTTTTATTATTAAAGATAGCTTGGTACTATAAACGACAAAGCTGTAGACAATGAAACACAGAAGTTTTTTTACTAAAATATTTTTTTAAAATTTTGCTTAGTTTTCGAGAAAACAGGAGTTAAGGCAACTGTATTATTTGCGCGCTGGTCTATCGCATATTTATGATTTCACCCGTGCGTGTCCAAGTAGTACACGTTGTGACGACATAATACGATGTGTGCATCGTATTATGTCGAATAGTGTGCGTAAGCTCATTTTGGTTGAAAATAATAAATATGCTGGTATATGTCATTGGTTATTGTGTATTGATGCGTGTTAAGTGCTTGTTGAGCATATAAGATAATTTTGTGAGTTCATTCAATACATTTATTTATTTAAAATTTATTTTTATTGAACTTATTTGTGTTTGCCTATAGACCAGCGATTCCCAACAGGTGGTCCGCGAAATGCCACTGAGATATTCAATTGGTTTGTATTTTACTTGACTTGTAGTGGTAGATTCTACATAATCTTGAATTTAAGCTTTTAAGGGGACCTTGTCAGTATAGCGCCCGATGAGGGGGTCCTTGAAACAATCTTGTTGGGAACCACTGCTATAGACAATTATAATTTAGGTACTTTATATATACTACTGAGTATACTTTTGGTATCTATACGAAATGGAGAAATGTGGTAGGTTCCTACTTTTTATCTTCATTGTTATTTAAAAAAATCTTAAATCTTTTAGTTACATTTCCAACAAATCTTAATTACGAGCTTTGTATAGTTTGTCAACGGGATAATTCCGAAACTGTGCAGAGTGTGAACGACGATCTTCAGTTCATTAGAATACTCTGCCTCACGTAAATTTAACAAAATATCAATTGTCCTAAAAACTCACCTTAAGGAGAGGGTGTCTTTTTTCTCGAAAAATCCTGACGGGCATGCTCAATGTAGAAGATCATATACAAGAATATATTATAATAAAAGATCGCAACCTGAAGACGAACAATTGCCAAAAATAAGGTCAGAAACAACGGCAACATTAACAAATTTTTGTTTCATATGTTGCAAAGAACGTGACCAGAAAGGCAACAGAAAACCTACAGTCGTGGTTTCATTTAATAGGCAAAATGAAATCTGGAAAAAAGCCAAAGAATTCAATGATATTGAAATATTGCTCAAAATTCAAGGTTTTGGAGACAGTTGTGTGGATATGATAGCACACAATTTTAAGTACCACCCTTTGTGCATGACAAAGTTTTTATGTACACCGTGCAATAAAAATGTTCAAGTATTAACATTTGAAGAGTGAAATATGAAAAAGGTCCCAAGTGCCATATTTTACGAAATTGATATTATTACGGTTTTGGGGCCTATGTACCACCAGGAACTTGCAGTATAAATTCTATACCTATCGCATTGCCATCTAGCGGAAAAAATCAGGATCTTCTTCAAACAGGCCCAAGTGCCATGAGTGTTGCACATGCGTTTTGTAGGCTATTTGTCGCGATTCGCAGTACACGTGGTTATTCATTTCAGTTCTAATTCTGTTCCCGTAGTGGTCTTTTGCGTTTAATTCGTGGCATATTTATTTACAATTTAAAATGAACGAAGATGTACCAACAGTCAGTGGATGGATTCCACAAGAGTTGCAAAAAAAGAAGAAAAAGAAGACTGGCGATATTCGTAAAGAAACAAAAGTCCGAAGAAATAGTGGGCAGCCATACAAAATTCAAGATTATTTCGTGCCTGGAAGAAAAGCACCGATTCAGGTAAGTTCTGTGTTAGGTATTTTATTCAGTTTTAGTTTATTAGCATGTGCTGTGGAGTCTGATTACTTCCACATCTAGTGGAAATATAGTAACGACAAAAAAATTTCAAACATTTTTATTGTTCAAATAGGCTTAGAATGTCATGAAACGTCGAGATTTTAAGTTTGAGCGAATAAAAATTTCTGTCTGTCGTATGTCTGTCTGTCTGTAACTTTTTTTGTGCGCACGTTTACTCTGGAACCGTTTAAGATATTGACTTGAAATTCGGTACACATGTGTATTTTAACGAGATCTGGAATTAGATCGTATTTTCATCTTGTTCCGTCGAAGGGTTGGGGTGTAAATTTGGAGTAAATAGGTAAATCAAGCAGGTAAGAGTCCATAAAATTGATATTTAGTATATACAAGAGAAGCTAAGGTCCCAAAAAAAATTTTTGGCATTAGTCACCCCCATTATCACCCCTACCCCATTATTAAAGGGGATGAAAAAAAAATGTGATTTAGTGTGTGTACAAGAACCAGAAACCTCAAAATATTTTTTTACTTCGTCCACCCTCACTACCACCCCCACCCTCTACTGATGTGGGGTATCGTTTTATGGGTTTTTGGGGTAGAGGATTTCAAATATTATATTATTAAAGTTCCATAAACAATTATTTCCACATACAAAATTTTTTCGTCGCAAGTGACTTGGATATAAAATCGGGATGTGGAAGTAGTGATTCCTTGAGCAGCGGTTTTTTATATAGTTTTGTTGGACATATGTTTTTCTTTTTCAAACATCCTGTAAGTGCAACTTTGCCTGCAAGTCTATTACGCATGACGCTAGACTAAACCTCTTTAAAAAATTTTGGAATATAGCGAAATATAGTGAACAACAAAACTTTTTGAAACTTCTTGTAGAATGTTCTGAAATAAATCGACGGAGACATGGTACTTACGAGGCACCACAATTCAGTAGACGGCAGCGCACATTTAAGTACTATTTGCTATTACCTGGAAATTCAAAAATTGAAGTTTGCAGAAAAACTTTTTGTGAGACATTTAATATAGGAGAAAAACGTATCAAGCTAATTTGTCAGAAAGTTGCTACGTCCGATGACATGATAATAAAAGAAAGACGAGGTGGGAAACGTCTTAGAAGGGATCATTCTTGGAAATCGAAGATAATTGATTTTATTAAGTCTATTCCAACCAGAGAGAGTCACTATGGTCGAGAAAAGAGCTCTAAACACTATCTCTCTGAGGACTTGAGTATTCGAAAACTTCATTCTGCTTTCATTGAAAGATATACCAGAAAAAATACTAAGCCGCCTGTATCAAGACAGTGGTTCAATAACATTTTCAAAAAGGAATTCAACCTGTCATTTGGCCGCCCAAGGGTAGACACTTGCCCTGAATGTGACTTATATAATAATGAAATAAAAACTGCTACCAACCCTATTCAGAAAAAGGATGTTGAACTAAAACGTAATCTGCATCATAGAAAAGCTAAAGGGGCTCAGGTTATGATGTCCAATGACTCTAAAGTTGCCAAACTTGAAGATTCTCCTTGTGTTATTTCCTACGACTTACAAAAGCAGTTCTATATACCGGCATTAACACACACTGATATGTACTACAGTCGTCAACTGGCTTGTGTCAACTTTGGTGTGCATCTTGAAAATGAAGGTACTTACCGGATTTTTTTATCTTTGGGACGAGACAAGGAGAAAGCGTGGATGCAATGAAATAGGCACATGTGTTTTCGACTATGTCACCAATCAACTAAAGACACCTAAAAAATCTTTCATATTATGGTCTGATAACTGCGGGGGGCAGAACAAGAATCAAGGGATTCTTGCAGCGTACATTACTCTTGTTGCAAAGGGATACGCTGATGAAATTGTACATAAATTTCCACAGCCTGGTCATACTTTTCTCTCCTGCGACAGAGACTTCGGCTTGATAGAAAAAACTAAAAGAGCAAAAAAACCCGAAGTTCCATTTGATCTTATTAAAATTATAAACAGCGCAAGGCAAAATAAACCGTTTACTGTAAAACTCACTAACAGTTTTTTTGACTGGATGGCACTAGCAAAAGAAACATTAAAAACCGACCACTTAGGAATATCACAGGTCGTTATATTAAAACTTACCAAAGACTTACTACAAGGGGTAGTTGAAGTAAAAAATAACTACACTGATATATGTGCATATCGTAGGGTAAAAATGTTTAAACAAGATATTACCCTTGGTCATTTTGAGCAACTAGATGTCAATCTTTCCGATTCAAACCCAAAAAAACCTTGGCCACTTGCAAAAATACAGCAAATCCAAAATATGATTCCATATTTAAAGGAAGAAAATAAACCATTTTATGAGCAACTCATCGAAAATATGAAGAAATATTCAAAAGTTTAAGAACTATTTGTAAAAACTTCTACTTAATCCATATTATTCCTAGTTTTTTTATGTGCACTATTTGAGGTACTTAGGACGTTTTGATTAAGAATTATTATAAATTATATTTTTGTTCCAATATCCGATTATTTTCGATTATTGTTAATCAAATACTCATTTCTAAGAAAATAAATATATTTTCAAGCAAACAATGTTTTTATTCATTTAAGAATGAAACGTTTTTCGTCCCTGCTGCAAAAAACATATGATTGGCACTTGGGACCTTTTGCATATTTCACTCTTCATTTAATGATATATCATGTAACATTCTGGAGGAATCTTTATTTGTCAAAAACCAGTTATTTACTATTGCTGATATTAGAACACTCCTTAATGCTGAAGCAAATGTACATGGTATTACATGGAATGCTAAATATCCCAGTAGTGATGATATATCACATAAAATAAAAACAAAATTTCACGATAAGGTACTTATTATTTCACGAGGTGCAAAACTATTAAACTACGTGTGTTCGGCAGAAAAGGTAGTTAAATTATTTAAATCGTCTAGTGAAAATTCTGATTCTGAAGATATTACTATACAGAAGAAATCCCCCCATAAGTTGCAGTCTAATGTTTACCATTTTGCTAAATTCTTAAAGCAAGAAATGAACTTGTGCAAATCAGTAGTAGAACTAAAAATAACAAAATGTGCTTTTGAAATTATTCCTAACTCCATCTACAACTTCATTGCTTGGGTTATAACCGATAAAGAAGTACATTTTAATGCGGAAGAAAAAATGATATTAGAAATCAAAGGCTCAGAAAAGACACTAAATATATGTCAAGATTTGTTGTATGGTGCTATTGGATTAAAATCGCTGAAACATGTTGGGCCAGCTATTTATATTTTGAAGCAAACTAGGTAAGTTTATTTTGTTCCACTTTACCCTTCGGTATAAAATTTATTTTTGTTTCTAAAAAGAAACAAAAATAAATCTCCTATAATAAACTCCTATAATAAAATTATAGGAGTAAAATTATTAACATATTGAATTCATTTGGCAACTGTGTTAGTTATTCAGAAACACAGCGGTTCATTAACGACATGGCTGTTTTTGTAGATCAAGAGACAGATAAAAAGGGCGTATTTGTACCTGAAAATATAAGACCTAATGTTTCCACTTTGTTTGCATTTGATAATTTAGATTGTAAAGAGCGTACACTCGACGGCTATTCTACACATGGTACTACACATATAATCTATCAGAAATCAGAACTCACAGAAAAAAAAACTTCAATCCTATTAAAGCATTACCAAAAGAAAATTCAAAGCGTCTGTACGATGTTGAATTTTAGCGGAGAAATGAAGGCGATAACAGCAAAGGACCGGACGAGTAGCAGGTGCTTTGAAAATATAAATTTGAAAGCAGTTCTCAATACTGAAATTAATCGCTTGTCATTAATATGGAATTTGCTAAATTTTGACTCCAGTGACGCAGATTCATTTTCGCCGATACAATGGAGCACATTTTACGAAAAATTAATTTCAACCGATGATTTTAAAAAATCTGCACTCGGATACAGACCTTTTGTGTCCGCTTCTCCAACCGGGGTAGATGTGG
Source organism: Rutpela maculata (assembly GCA_936432065.2). NCBI lineage: Eukaryota > Metazoa > Arthropoda > Insecta > Coleoptera > Cerambycidae > Rutpela > Rutpela maculata. The sequence goes on from OW386292.2 coordinate 86,760,744, forward strand.
TTCAAAAAAGTATTGACTATTTTATAAAAGTTGCTAAACTGTTAGGACAAAAATATATTATTACGGTAGATGAGGCGATTTACGAAATAGTTCACGCTCTTAAAGATAAATATTCCGAAACATATCAGCTGGTCATACCAAGAATGGGCGGTTTTCACATATGCCTTAACTTTCTAGGCGCAGTTGGTCGAATTATGTCATGCTCTGGTATAGAGAATATTTTAGTAGAGGTTAAAATCCTGTTAAAGGGGACAGCGAATAAAGTAATAACCGGGGGCAAAGATTAATACAAAATGGTGCGCGTCCATACGTTAGTACAGTCTGCAATTTTTGAGTTGTATTGGGAAGAGTTTTTGAATTGGTTAATGGAAGAAGACATTTGTGATGAAAACATGAATATTCTTTTAGAGGAAATTAAAAACCTACATTTTAGAGAGAAACATTATGATTGTGCAGCACTAGCATACAGTAATATTAGACATTTATTACTGTGCACCGACAAACTTCGAACAAAATTTAACTCTACCTTTGAAACAAATCCTACTGCGCTCTTTTGAATACAATATATAGATATGATATGCATTTTACAGTGGTACATTATGTCTGAAAGATTTGGAAACTGGAAACAACATTTATTATCAGTGGAAAAAATGCTTCCTTATGTGGTAGCTGCCGGACATTACAAGTTTATATCGTATATTCCTCACTATTTAGTGAATATGAAAAATTTAAAAACAACGGCACCTGATGTATGGAAACAATTTCTAGAAGGTAACTTTAACGTTCACGTTAAAAGTGGTCGGTTCAATGGTGTATGGACGGACTTAGCCTTGGAACAAACGTATAATAAAGATGCCAAGAATCACTTATTCCAAGGTATAACTATGAAAGAGGGTACGATTCAGAAATATTTGAACACATTACCTATCGTGGCGACAATTTCAGATCAGATGGAGAAAACTTTTAAATGTGCGGAGGCAGAAGAAAGTATGGAAAAGCACCATGAACTAGAAACTACTGCTTTAAAAAATTATAACTGTAAAATGGAAATAATAAGGATAATATAACAAAAGATTCACCCTTTCAGACAGACATCAAACGATTTATTAAATATTTATTCCGGATATATAAGTTTATCGACCGATGTTTATAAAGCAAAAGATATAGGTCTGAATGCCATACGCAAATGACGAAAACAAAGAAAAAAATCGAGCCTGTCAAATTAAAGTTTTTCACTGAAAAAGAAAAAACTAAATCATCCGTGTCTACATATGTACTTTATAAAAATGAGGAGGAAATCTTGAGGCAGTTACATTTTACGAGAGAGCTTGACAACCAAATGAAAATTAGAGTATTCTCTTTTGAATGGACGGAATACCCACCTTCATTTTTTTCAACCACAGCCTTCTGAAAATAATTTTTTAATGAGGAAGGGGACCAAAGTTGAATTTTATAAGGCTATTACAAAAGAGTTACGATCTAGAATGAAAGATGTTAAGCATTTTTCCGCAGAAAACTGAAAGAATTGCATGTTATTGATATGATGGCCTTTATTCAGCGATATCAAAGCTTTACTTGTACTACCTTTGAAGAATTATTTTTTAGATGTCTCATTATTAGTAAGTATGAAACCAGAACATTGCAGTTTTATCATTTGCGTTGGAGATCGATACGACTTCAAAAAAAGTATTAAAAGTACAGAAAGAAGGAGATCCAAAACGAAAGACAATATTTCTTACGAAATTCGTGACGGCGTCAAGATACCTAACTGGAAGACTTTCATTGCAGATGCTAACAATAAGAGAAATCTTTTAAATTACTTTGCTACAAAGTTGGTAGAGCAGAATAATCACATACCTGAAGGTATACAAATTTTAATGGCCGGGATGGTGCACGAAAATTTCAAAACTATATTGTGTACCTGCTCCGAATCGAAAGTGATGGAAGATTTGCAATTTACCAATCACGAAGAAGTAGATACACGAATTTTTGCACTTATAAATTAAAAAAAAAATGAATTTGACACATTTCTTATTTATTCCATGGATAGAGACATTATCGTTTTTGGCACTGTACTACTCTACCAACCTGAACATTGACATATGGATTCAACGGAAAGACCTATACATTCCATGTGAATTTATAGCAACATCATTGGCAGAAAGTATTGGCGAGTGTCCGTTAAGACTGACAAATCTTTTGTTAGCAGCTTACTGTTTAAGTGGTTGTGATTCGGTAAGTTTTCCCTTCAGGAAAGGAAAAAGGAAAGTAGTTAAGCTGGCAGTATCTAAAACATCAAATATTACTAGTTTGAATTCGTTTGGTGAAAGTAACATTGATGACGAATATTCTGTATCAGAACAGTTATTGCAGGCGTGCAGAAATTTATTTTAATCCCTACATAGACGGCCGAACTTTACTGGAAATATGGACGAATTAAGAGCCCATTTGTTTCCAACCTGTAAGACAGATATTAGGTAAAAAACATAATGCTAAATATATACTTAACAATAAATTAAATGTACCTATATTTTTTCAGAGACCTACTGCCTACGGAAAATGCTTTCGCCTTTCATGTAAAAAGAGCGTTTTTACAATGCGCGATGTACAAAACGCATACCAAGTGAATCCGAGAATACCAGATATTTTGGAATTTGGATGGTGTCAGAAGGAAAATATCGCTTCTGCAGTTATGATGTCAATCGAATCTAAACCAGATTTTCTTAAACTGTCACCATTCTGCAAACTGTTCTGTTAGGTGTAGTTGCATGAAAGCAAATGTGCAGTGTGTTATAAGTTACTTATGTGAAGGGAAATGTAATGTATTCTACCTAGAAAGTTAGAACATTAACAGTATTATAATTTATCAGCAAACGCAGGTACATGGTTTTTATTAGATTTAAGTGCGAATAAAAATTTGAGAACTACCAAATTATTCAATGTTATATTTAATATCAAACAAAATGCCTAATCCAATGATTTTAATGTAACATAAATAACAAACAAGGTTTAAGATCATTTTGCCACAACGCGTAAATAAATAAATTTTAATTTATGCTGTATAATTTATTTATAATAGAAATATGCACAATAATATTTATTTTGTAGAATATATAATAATATACATATTACTTTCCATATAAAAATTACCTAACAAACTTATCAAGGACTACCTAAATCATTTTTCCGGGAATAAATCTGCAGACATTAAATACATTAATTGAACGGTATTGTGGAGTATATTATTTTAGATACATTTAAAATAACATAATTAAGATGGTTATCATATTTCCTTATGAATTTACTTATCAGTAATACTTTCGTAAGATTTCTGGAAACCCCTAAAATAACTATATTTATTATATTTTAACACGTGATGGTGCTATCCGATGCGACGTCAAGTATAGAGCAGCAGTAGCGGCAATTATCCTTAGATACGGCAAGTATCGGCTAGTAAAGAGAAGTGGAGAGCGCGCATAAAACTTTTGGGTTTAACTTACTATACCTAACTTTTTTTTGCATTGAAGCTAAAGACACACTTTTTTCACTAAAAACAATTTTGAAGTTTTTCAGCGAAACTTTGTCGCAGACTTCTTTTTAAATTTCAAGAAACAATAATCGCTCCCCGATTAGTCAAAATGTTACTACACACAAATGACAAGGTCTAATAAATTTTTCTTTTCAAACGGTTGCATAGAAAACAATTTAACAGCACCAGTATTATAGCTAGATACCAACGATCATTTAGCAAAAAAATTAGCTCGATAACTTTTTAATTGTGAAGATATGACTTGAGAAGTACTAAAAAACGTGTATTTTCTATTTTTCGATTTTTGGGTAAAATTGACATTTAGGGGGTGTTCGCAATTCCGAATTTCATCGCGACCTCAAAAATCGAATGCGGCAGGTGGTTTTCTATGAGAAACCATTTTGTTTTTTTATGTTTTCGAGTGGTATAGGCCTCTTTTTAGAAGCGTTTCTCAGGCGGCTCGGTTTCCTACTATTAATATATTTTCAGTTAAAAGTTCTAATGACGCAGTAGATGAGACATTTGATAATTAATGCCAGTCAACAGAAACTAAAAGCTAATAGAATTCGAAAAAAACATCAGTGCATATTTTGTGATATCACAGTTACCAATTTCTCACGACATTGAACACGAAACCAGTGATTAATTCGAAGTACAAAAATTTCTGAGTTTAAGTAAAAATAACCCAGAACGCAAACATTTAATCGATAAATTGCGAAAAGAAGGGGGTTTTTGCACTGGAATTTGGCACCCATCCTTTGAGTTTACCCTGCATTTACTGTAAAGGTATTTGCTTTATGCTTTTTGATTTTACCGGATAACTGCCTTTTTAACTGTTTTGTTTAGAGAGTTTAAAAAGTCCTTTTTTATGGTCCATATTTAAAATATTTATTGGCATAATCAGCTGTTACCAGGAATATCTCTATTAGCTTGAAGTAACCCTAGCCTTCAATGTTTAGAATTATTGGTTAATTTTAAAATTTACGGAATTTTTCAAGTTAATTAATAACTAGTTTTGAATGTACAGGGTGATAAATGTTCCCCCTCTAACTTGGTTATTTTTGAACCGATTCGAGAATTTCAAAAACTAACTTAAATCATTTTCTAGCAAGTTTTTGTACGTCGTATTAAGAAAATAATGACGTCCAAATCTAACTATGTACAGGGTGTTACTTGATTTTTTAAACGGAACACCCTATATCTAACTAGAGAATCGCAATACCCATTTTTCTCTGATTTCAAAAATTTCACATAGCTATCTTCTACAATTTTTCTAAGAACGTCGATAATTTATAAATTACAAACTGACCTGACTGATTTATGATGAATCACCCTGTACATCTGGTAAATATTCAATTACTATTTACTAAGCTTATATTTCTTATGTATAAAGGTTTACTTTGACCCGCCATTTTATCTCTGAAGCCTTAAATTACTGTTTTAACAACAATTATTTTTTAGGCTACTATGCAAAAACAACTCTAAGGCGCCATGTTAAAAGATGTCCTTTTAATAATAGTGGCGGATCATCTGCTCGTACACGTCATTAGTCTCAAGCACAAAATCTGATGGTGTCTAATCTTGGTCCTAACGATCCTCTTTGAATTTCGGGTCTTTTCGATTCTTTGGCGGCTGATGAAGTTTCGCTGGTAGCAAAACAAGATAAAGCAACATTAAAAACAATTTAGCATAAATCGGAGGTATCCGAGCTCAGAAGATTACTAATTTTCCCGCCAAAGGATCGGCTAGAACGTTAAACACTAGTGAAAGTAGTGCTTCGTTTAGAAGGTACAAATCATAAAGTGATCGTTTCGAATTTTTTTTCTTTTTGGCGAACAGCGAGCTGAGTGATCGTACATCATACAAACATACTTTCTTCCGCAATTTTTTTTTCTTGCCAATTCAATTCAACTGCCCCGGTTAAGTGCTGGCAAGTTGCTCACCCACGTGGTAACTTCTTTTAAGGCACAATCGTCATTTTAGCTATTCTATTTTTATAACATCGTGTGTAAAAGCATGCTACGTGTTTGAGTCCTGCCACGTATTTTATAAAAGTACATTCTATCCTTTTGCACGAGTCAGATACAGGGAGCCATAATTTAACTGTTAATTTTAAAAGGCGTGTTCTTTATTTATTTATTTTATTTATTTATTTATTTATATAGTTACACCACCCCACAGTAAAAACCAATTACGGGGTGGGAAAAAAACACAATACAATAATTTATACCTAATGGTAAATAATATACAAACAGACAAAAAGGATAATACACTAACAGATTAAAAGAATATTAAAATAAAATTACAGATTACTAGGAAAAGATACACTTAATACTTGAAATACTCGAGTAAAATATATCAAGCTGTCCTTCAATTGACATGTAAGTGTTACACATAAAAAATAAGGGAGAGAACATTAGAGCATTTGTTCGTGGAGTGAGAAGATAAAATGTTTTATGATTACGCGTCTCAAATGAGGGGGCATGAAAATTTAACATATTCAAGATGTTAGGGCAATCGATGAGATTAAAAATTAACTTGTGCAAAAACAAAAGAGAACAAAGTTTCCTGCGGTCGTGTAAACTAAGAAAATCAAATCTATTTAGCAACTGTCCATGTTCGAAGCCAACAGCGGGATATACATGATCAATTTGGTATGAAACGAATTTTAGGTAGCGCCGTTGTATATTCTCTATGCAATTACAATATTTATTATATCCTGGATTCCAAATAAGTGAAGCATATTCAAGTCTGGATTTAACAAATGCAGAATAAAGAAGATTTAATAATTCAATGTCATCAAAACCACTTGAATTTCTAATCATAAAACCCAAACTTTTATAAGCAGAGAGAACAATATTTTCTATATGTTTGTTAAAATTTAGTTTCGAGTCGAATAGAACCCCCAAGTCATTAAACTCATCTGATCTATTTAATACGATATCGTTCAACTCATAATCGAAAACACTGGATTATTCTTTCTGCAGAAAGACAGAATGTTACATTTGGCGATGTTTAAAGGCAGATTATTTAGAAGACACTAGTCATTAACATAATTTAAATTACTTTGGAGTAACGCACAATCCTCGTCAGTATCAACAGTATAATACAATTTCATGTCATCAGAATATAGCAGGTAGTTGACATCAACACAAGTTACTAAATCGTTAATAAATAAAATAAATAACGAAGGCCCCAGCACTGAGCCTTGGGGTACTCCGGAAGTAGCTAGAAATTGATTAGACTTAAAGCCACGGTATTCTACATATTGGCTCCTTCCAGTTAAAAAAGATGAGGAAGTTAGCAAGTCTGAAAAACCGAATACTTTAAGTTTATGTAGGGCAATGCCGTGGTCAAGTCTGTCAAAAGCTTTGGAAAAATCAGTATATATAACGTCAAATTGTTTGCCCGCATCGATAGCCTCAGAAATAAATTGTGTGACAGTGAATAAATTTGTAACTGTTGACCTACCCTTTACAAAGCCATGTTGAGATATACTGATCTGCCCTCGCACATTATTATAAATTTGGTCATATAAAGAAATTTCAAAGACTTTGGCGAAATTACAAATTATCGTAATAGGACGATAATTTTCAACGTAATTTTTATCTCCCTTTTTTAAAAATTGGACACACTCTGGATAATTTCCACCAATCTGGGAATACACCGGATTTTAAACATAAATTAAAAATAATCGTTAGTGGGTAAACAAAAAAGCGTACGCACAGTCTCTAATAATAAAAGCCGGTATGTCATCCGGTCCCTTAGTGAACTTAGGCTTCAGTTTTAGTAAGGCTTCTAAAACATTTACTTCATTAATAGTATATTATATTACTAGGAGTAGAACGCACTCTTTTTTTGTGTTGAGCCCAGGATTTGCGGCTGAGGCGAAGCCGAAGCCGCAAACTGGGCGAAACACAAAAAAAGGCGTTCTACTCCGTGTAATATATACTATTTTTTCTTCAAGCGTATTAAGGTTGCCGGTGCCGTGCTTAAGAAAATGATTTCGTAGTTCGAGGATTTCTCTTACATCCCTGAACCAATTCAAAAAATTTTTGATAGGCCTTTAGATACAACATTATAGAATGATACCAGACTACTGAAAAGTCAAAAAAATTTTTCTCAAGTAAAAAATTGTTTTCTTTTTTTAGTTTTAAATAGCCTAGTACCATTCTATACAGCTGTCTCTAAACGAATATCAAAAAAAAATTTCAATCGGTTCAAGGATGAAGGAAAAATCCTCGAATTACGTTCACGAAGCCGCCCACCTTAAAATGCAAAAATTCATTTATTTATCATAAATGTACAAATATTTAAACTAGTCTTACATGTTGATACAATATGACAAGTGGCTAGTGGATAGCGCGCCACCGGTGGCTTTCGGTATTAACATTATGTTACTAGTAAAACAATACCCACTGCGGTGGCGCTTTCGGAACTAACATTATGTTACTAGTAAAACAATGTCCACTACGGTGGCGTTCGGTACTAACATTTTATTACTAGTAAAACAATGTCCTACTTCTACTTCTGTTTTTGGTGACATAATTTAAACATTTTAATACGCTTGAAGAAAAACATATTTATATGCGTGAAATTTGTTGTGCTAAGTACATCACCAGGGTTCCAGTTAGCGTTATTCGGAGTATATGCAGTTTGAAAAAACGAGGCAAAAGCGTTGACAATGTCTAAGGGATTTCTGTATTCACGGTCGTTATATATTACATGATCAGGCAAAGAGCCACTGTTTCTTTTGGAATTTACATAGGACCAGAACTGTTTCGCGTTTGATTTAATATTATTTTGTAATCCATTCAGATATTCTTTGTAGGAGTTATTAACATCGATTTTTATTTTTGCTCTTAACTGTTTAAATTCGTCATAAGACTTTGCATTGTTATGTTTTTTATAATCTCTCCACAGAATCGCTTTTTTCTTGATGTCCAAGATAATACTGTTTGTATACCAAGGTGGGTATTTTCTGGGGCGTGACAGTGTTTGGGGACATATAATTCAAAAACATACAACAGCAGCTCATAAAATTTCTCACATGCTAAGTTACAGTCCTAAACCTCAGATAAAAATGTCCAATCAAGTGAGTTTAAATGAGTATATAAATTTAAAAAATCTGCTTTTCGGAAATTAAAAGTTTCAGTATTGTTCAGCGGAAATACATTATTCTTCACGGATACTTTACAAATTATACTTATGTTAAGTGCGGGATGATGATCTTCAGGAAGTAGTACATCTTTAGATTTTACAACATCGCAATTTTTATTGGATAGGACTAGATCTAACACCCTGTTATTTTGATTAAGTATATTATTATATTGTTTCAGGTCATAGAAATTAGAGAAAGACTTTAATAGCAATGCTAGATCAGTGTAAATATTACGTAGGCAACAATCATGATACTCGGGAATATTAAAATCACCAACAAAGAAGCTACCACCTTCACAAATATGTTCGAAGGTTTCAAGACTCTCAAATAATTGATTATAAAAGGTTATATTTAAAGGTGGAATATAAACCACAAAAATAAAGAATGTGTATAGGCGTAATTTCATTCTGGCTCCGACTATATCTATACAGGGGACGGCATCATGAATAAAATCTAAATCAACTTCATCAAATTTAACTGTTTTATTTGCAGCTAATAAGACTCCACCGCCTCTCTTTGCCTGAGTATGTAAAATATTTCTATCGTCCCGTATGACCGAGTATTCGCTACTGAAAAACTCGGAATTTAAAACATTAGACTGAAGCCAAGTTTCACTAAGCGCAATGATATCATAGTGACAGGTGTAAATCGCATTAAGCAAATCGTGTGTTTTGGTGTTTAGTCTGCGCACATTTTGATAGTACATATCTAGAGTGGGGAGAGTTAACGTCTGATTAAAACCATTAGACATAGGAATAGGACTATGAACATTCGTGCTCCCGGTATCGTCCAGGTAACATGGTAGTTGCTATTTGACAAATTGCAGATTTGACTTGAACTCTGCTATCTTCTGTTTATACACAAAGCATTCATTAGCGCTCCATGCCGCATGGTTAATAGAAATATTAGCCTTGTTTTCATCATTATAGTTAATGCAATTAATACATTTTAAATCAGAAGCTTTACAATCTTTAACCAGATGGTTATCAGAGCATCTAGGGCAGTGAGTATTATTAGTACAACTATTAGAAAAATGGTGAAAGCCACTACATTTAAAGCACCGTTTAATTTCAATTGAATCATAGACGTTACAGAGACTATACCCCACAAACAACTTACCATTACCGATTGACATTATTTTATTATAGGATTCAACATCTATTTGAAGGACAGCCTGATATATATTTTTATTCTTTTTTGTGGGAGACATATGCAGCACCTTACACTCAGACCTATCACTAACTAGTGACTTATTTTGAAACTTCACAAAATTCACGATGTCTTCGGCACTAAATTCGTCGGTCATTCCAATAAGCCTAACTCTGGGATTAAAATTCGAAACATCCTTGATCTCATATTTATCGCCCAATTTCTGATTCGCTAATTTTTTAAATTTGGAAACGCCAGCGTCGTCATTACATCCGATTATGATCCCTCCATTTTTAATATTTTTTACTCCAGAGATTTCAATTTCAGACTCGACAGGATTGATATGTTGTAGCACATCGGATTTAGTAACATTATTCTTTTGCTGCTGATTTTTAGGCTTCACTAATATAGTCGATTTGGATTCGACAACCGCAGAATATAGCTTGGCAGCCTCCGGTTTACTGTTTTTACCTAAATCCTCAAATTTTTTATCGGCCCATTTCATAAAATCATTCTTTAAAAAAGTAAACATTTCACTTCTTTGATAATAAATTTAAATTTTTCATCGATAGATTCCCCAAGATCGAAGCAGGAAGGGCATTTCCAGGATAAGCCAGAGATTTTGTTCAAATTTTTTAGTACATCAGTTGGTAAATTGGAACACTCTGCGTGATAATGTTTTCCGCAAAAACCATCACAAGTAACAGTTTTTGCCCGCCGGCCTATTGGACGGTCACAAAAAGTGCAGATCGTATTCACCATTTAATTTACCTTGACTAGATAAACACTAAACATAATTCCAATTGCAAGAGAATTACACAATATTTACACAAACGGATTTGCTCGTTGTAATCACCGGGACTTTAACTAAGTAACATATAAGAAATTGATAATTTAATCAACTCGATAACGGCTGAAAATTGACTACAATGCGGAGCTCACTTTATATCGCTATTCTACTATATCTACTGTCGTAGTAATGAATTGTATATCTTTTGACTGTATTCTAACTTTATTATAAATTTATTATAAATTGAAAAAAAAAATTAATAATCATCGCAGAACAAAATTTCTTGTACAGATATCCGTTTCACAGCAGACTGAACTTAAATATCGAATAAAAAATGTCTTTGTGTCTGTAAGTTTGTGTGTGCGTGTATATATGTGTGCGTGTATACCGTTTCTTGTAAACACGATAACTTCTGTTAGACTTACCATATTTAATTACAATTTGGAACATATGTAAAATAGCATATTACAATAATTCCTATTGAAATTGGGTCATATCTGTAACACATGGTGATAACCAGAGGCCTACAAACTCTACGTAAAATAGGTTTTATTTTAATTTCAGAGTCAAAAATTGTGATCTCGGCATTTTCCTCTAGACCCCCTTATTGAACGATTGACAGGACTAATAGGATTTATCAGAAAAAGGACATCCAGGTCAGTTTTTTGAAGCTCCTTGTGTCTTCATTGAAAAAATGTCATCGATCTCAGTTATTTAATGTCTGCAAAAAATGCATTTTAAGGATGAGAATAAAAAGTTACCAGTTTACTTCTACATCCAGTGGAAGTTTAGTAACGACAAAAAAAAATTGAAAATTTTTATTGCTCAAATAGGCTTAGAATATCATGAAACGTCGAGATTTTAAGTTTGAGCAAAAAAAATTCTGTCTGTCTGTAACTTTTTTGTGCACACGATTACTCTGGAACCGTTTAAGATATTGACTTGAAATTTGGTACGCCTATGTATTTTAATGAGATCTGGAACTGGATTATATTTTCATCTTATTCTGTTGAAGGGTTTGGTGATAAATTGGGGTAAATGGGGGTAAATAGGAAAATCAAGCAGGTAAGAGTCCATAAAATTGGTATTTAGTGTATACAAGAGAAGCTAAGGCCTCAAGAAATTTTTTGGCATTAGCCACCCCCATCACCTCCCCCACTCCATTATTAAAGGGGGTGAAAAAAATATGATTTAGTGCGTGTGCAAGAATAAAAAACCTCAAAATATTTTTTACTTCATCCACCCCCACTACCGCCCCCATATCACCACCCCCCCACCCAACTAGTGATATGGAATATTGTTTTATGCGTTTTTGGGGTAGACTATTTCAAATATTATATTATTAAAGTTCTATAAACAATTATTTCCACATACAACATTTTTTCGTTGTAAGAGACTTGGATAGAAAATTTATTTAACCACTGTAGTAATTAAATTAATATCGGTTAATTTAATTTCAATAAATAATTAATTCATCATCTCGTTCATTACACCGTTTTATTATTTTTACTATAAATTAACTTTAAAACTAGATAAACCTAAATTACAAAATTTTGTTGAAATAGATTAATATCTATGAATTCATAATTGATTTGATAATTTTTTCCGACAATCCAAAATATCATCATGTAATGTTTCGCAAATAGTCGCCTTTATAAAACATAAAGGAAATATTATTATTTGACACGGCTTAGATGGAGTAAAATATGTCTGTGGTAAAAATAATTTATATGCTTGCCACATCACAAACTTTTAGTTTTATTATTTTACAAAGTTAACTTCTGTAGTGATGCTCAAAAATATAAAGTCAAGATAATAAACCATTGCACTTTTCCTTCTTTGGCGTTCCAGTCAATTTCCTTCTGCAATCCATTTACATTATTTCTCAACGCTTAGTTACGTTACAAACTGATGAAGTTAATTAAATCCTCCTGAGCGCCTGATTGTGTGACAGCAGGTCTAGAACAGTAAATGCGCGGTTTTAAACTTCGTCTCGCGAGCGCGAACGTTAGGGAAGTTTGGCTATCTAGCTAGGTGTTTTCTAAACTTAATATAAGGTATTACTCGACCCCGAGAATTTAATTTATGAGTGAATCCTTTCTTCTCCCCTATCCCGCCAGAACTGGGCTAAACCCCCTTAGCTCCTAGGAGGACAAGCTGTGAGCAGAAATAATAAATTCTGAAACGAGCACAAGGTCTCGCAACGTCTATTTCTTTTCCCTAGTGAAATTTAAATTAAAAGTGCCTTCAGGACAGGACTCAAAGGTAACTTTCAATAAACATTAACCTGGGTAGCGGGGCTGTCAGCCTGCCAGCCCCAGTAAATATTCAGTGTGTCTAGGTAGCGGGGCCTTCTGCCTGCCGGCGCCTACAAACTAATCAGAATTAGAACTCTCTGCTGAGGTTCTACAAGGGACAGAGACACTTTGCTTTTGCCAGCCCTCTTCCAGGGAGTCCCGCTAGTGTAACGTAGAGCCAGTGCCCTTTAGACTTTCAATCAGATGCAGCGAAGCAAAGCAGACCAGTGAAATTTTCCATGTACAATTTCTTACAGCTTTGAAGCCGAGTTCCAGTCCTGCAAAAGGTGTGACCGCTTGTGTGGCGTAGATCAACTCAATTACTAGCATTCACCAGGCCTAAGGTGCCCTGTAGAAGTAAACTAGCGTTGATAAGTGACACAAGCCGCCCCACTGTCTGCACCACAGAATTTTGTTAAATTGCTCTGTAACTTTTGAACCATGTAAATTTCCAACTGTCTGTAAAGTGATTATTTCGTTCTAACGTGAGTGGAAAGCATCCCGAAGAGCTCGGGCGGCTACCTACGTTATTAACGCGAATCACAAAATTTTGCAAATCAGCTGATCAATTTCAATCATTTTTTACGCAGAGCACAAGCGCTCTTGCAATTACACCACGTCACGACGCCTCCCTCAGCAAGGTACAGGTGAATTAGTTTTCCCTGTACCACAAAGTTGAGCTCAAGAACTATCAAATCCCATCAAGTTAAATTTCGACGGACTCTCGAATTTTAACCATCTCGAAATTTCTTTCTCGGCAACACTTTCCAAGTGCGGGCCGCGTTTCATGATGTCACGTTCAAGCAGCAGCACGGACACCTTACCAGCTCACATTCAAATGGACTGGGAAGCTTTGCAACAAGACCTCGCGCTACGGTTTCTCCAGCGAGATTGGACACCTAGCTTGCAAACCACTGTCGTGTCGAGCCCACGCAGGCGGCATTTCTCACCACATTCAAATCCCGGACTACACGTCGAAGAGGCTAGGGAACCAGAAGCACGCGCCGGGCGATCTGGAAGACCTGCAGGTCTGACCATGACGGCGAGGCCACTCCACTCTAACCACAGCGTACAAGAAAGCGCAGGTTCGAGTCAGACTGGTGCAACGCAGATGCCGCAAGGCATACGTTTTGGAGAGAGGGTAAGACAGATGCCGCTCCATGGTCACAGCGAGATGCCACCACGGGACGTGCACAACCTTGTGCGTGAAGACGTCGAGTCTGCACAGACGCAGAGGCTCAACCCGGCGCTCTCGCCATCCAACCGACGACACCCTCCTACGTTTTCCCCCCGCCGAAGACATGTCGCCCAACTCAAGGGGCAATCGAATCATATGACCCAGCCGGCGCAACCCCGTCCCAGGAGGGACTCACAATTATATTCACGTACATATGCACCTGATGACGGTTACATTCACATCGAAAGAAGAACTGTAACGTACAGGGACGTACAGTATATGCCAGAAGAGGCACAAAATGAACATCAGGGTTACGAATCAAACCTGGACAAACAACCAGCGTGGGAGCACTCTGCGAGAAATCACTCAAGAGCCCACCCAGATGACTTTCTGGGTCTTCAACAAGAAACCCCGTGGCGCCCATCACCTGAGCAGAAATATTATGCCCAAATGTTCCAGGATGCACTCCATACATTTGGTGAAACCCTACGTGACACGGTTCACCAAAAAAACAGAAAAATACTTATTACATACAGTGGTTCTGATTACGAAGATAGATATTATTTTCTGAAAGAAATTGAAAACCATTTCCGCAGAGCACAAATTAATTATGCGGACTGGACGCCCACTGCGATTAGTCAGTTACGAGGAGAAGCCAAGACATAGCAAGAAATGTACCGGATGGTACTCCTCGATTATGAAACCCTTCAACGGCGCCTGTTAGAGAAATTCGACAGCAGGGCCACCAGGTCCAAACTACGTGCACAGCTGTATGGCAGACGGCAGACAACCGAGCCAGCAGAACTGTTTATATCACAGAAGACTGCATTGCATCGCAGGCTGAACCCAAACATGGAGGATGCCGATTTACCCTGTATTATCAGCGAATTGTTGTTACCTGAAATACGATCAAGATTACGTGGAATATACCGGGTGACACAGGAGATATGTAACACCCCATAGCATGTTTATTTAAAAACACATTATTTTGAAATTTGGTAGACTTATATAATGCGTGATTGTCCTTTTTTTGGTACAAACAAGAAATTTTTTCCACTTCCGGTTTCACCGGAAGTGACATCTGCCTCGTTATTTTAAATAGCACCCTGTATATATTTTTTTCCTATCTGATTCTACTTAAATTTCTCTTTTCAACTATGTATAGCAACATGGCATTCGTTTTTAAAATGACTGCTGAAAACCATTTTATTGCACTTGGTCAAGTTGGCTATGGTATGAAATGTGGCGGTAATTAATGCTTAATGTGCTGCGATATCAAAAGAACCCTGGTACACAATTTTGTGTTTCATATTTGCTTTGTTCTAATCAGTAGCCGAAGAGACTTTGTAGAATTTTTATATTAAAGAAAAATATCTAGACTAAATCCCCGAAATCATAAAAACTAAGATAGAAACACTAATTTTAAATTTGACCCATTTGTAAAATATTTATTCATCTTTCACTTTTACCCAATACAATTCATTGTTGTGTCTGATTTTGCTTGCTTTTGAATAAAATTGTTTTCGAAGAATCTTAAAATGTTGGCCATTGTTTTCCCTGCAGCGTCGAATTCTTGTAACAGTACCTGTAGGCATATTTTCTAACTGCAATTCAGTAATCTCATTTATTGCTAACCTAATTCTCATTTCCAAGTCTTCCCTATTTTGCAGTGGAGTTTTATAAACTATTTCCTCGAGATGGCTCCATATGAAAAAATCAAGTGGCGTAAAATCCGGAGACCTCGGGGGCCATCTAATTGATAAAAGTGAATTACGAATAAATATTTTACAAATGGATAAAATTTAAAATTAATGTTTCTATCTTAGTTTTTATGATTTCGGGGATTTAGTCTAGAGATTTTTCTTTAATATAAAAATTGTACAAAGTCTCTTCGGCTACTGATTAGAACAAAACAAATATGAAACACAAAATTATGTACCAAGGTTCTTTTGATATTGCAGCACACTAAGCATTAATTACCGCTACATTTCATACCATAGCCAACTTGACTTAATGCAATAAAATGGTTTTCAGTAGCCATTTTAAAAACGAATGCCATCTTGCTATACATAGTTGAAAAGAGGAATTTAAGGAGAATCAGTTAGAAAAAAAATATATACAAGGTGCCATTTAAAATAACAAAGTAGATGTCACTTCCGGCGAAACCGGAAGTGGAAAAAAATTTTTGTTTATACTAAGAAAAGGACAATCATACATTATATAGGTCTACCAAATTTCTAAATAATATCTTTGTAAATAAACATGCTACGGGGTGTTACATATCTCCTGTGTCACCCGGTATTAGAAAATATTGACCACCTCGTGCAGATTGCTACTGAAATTAAAATGGACTTGCAGGATATTAGGAAAATACCTGCAGGTACACAACAGCCGGTTCAGAGACAAGCGAGCCAGCCAGCGAGGGAACCCAGAGCGGTAGCCCTACCGAGCTCAAGCCTCGAACCGCGCCGAGCGGCGCCTGCGCAGACCAGCCAGGCGAGAGGAAATGTAAACAATTCCCCCTACCCATGCAGATATTGTGGGGGTAATCACTATAATCGGGACTGTCCGCGAGAACGCAGTTCAGTTGTGGAGTCAACACCCAGCGAAGCAAGTCGGCAATTACCCTCAAATCAGTGCTGCTGAGTGTGTAATTACACGAAATGCGTGTAATATTAATAGACAGTGTGTAAAATTCTAACAAACCCGAAAAGTGGGTAATTTCGTATATTTTCACGAAATAGCGCGTGGTAGGAATATTTAGAAAACTGAATTTTAAGTTACACAGAAAGAGAAGAGAAGAGATTTCACAGATTGTGTAGTCCCTGTCTGTGACATGACATAACCTCTGTGCTTCTCTCTGGTGTCAGGCAATTGGGCGTGTCGGACTGTTTATTGTTTTGTTGGTGGTGAAATTCTTCATTTATTTTTATTACTATATAGATCTTTTTATGACTGACTGATTAAGAGCCCAAACTAAAGTGGGTAGTTTGTGGGATAGAGTTAGAGTTAATAAAATGGACGGGTGGTTACTTAAGGTGAGCAAGTGAGTTTAACATAAGTATAAAAATAATACAAATTTGTATTTTCTAGACTGATCTGATCGGGAATAAATCGGCGTTGGACACTGTTATAGTATGTATTTATTATTATTTTTTAGGCATTGAGTACCTATTTTATGTTTTGTTTTTAGTCTGATGAGGACGTAACAAGTGATGATAAAGGTACCGATGAGGATATAGCTATTCCCGCTGCTCCTGCGAAAAAATCAAAGTTAATTAAAGGGAAAAAGAAGTACAAAATTTGCTCTTCCTGGTTAAATGAGCCAGCATTCAAAAATTGATTGATTAAATCCAATACTTTGCAAAAGGATGGATCTGAGTATGCACGATGTAAAGTTTGTAAATGCGACATTTTACCACACAAAGGGTGTATTAAACGTCATAGCGAGTCTGGCAAACACAAATTTAACTGGGAACAAATTATGCAAAATTTAAAAGTTACAGACATGTACAAAACTACTTCTTTGGAAGATAATGTAAAAAGGGCAGAAATTGAGTTGTGTGGTCTATTAACTGTAAATAACTTACCATTTATTTTAATGGATACATTAAGTCCTTTGCTTACTAAAATATTTCCAGATTCACAAATAGCAAAAAATTTATCGGTTAAAAGAACAAAAGCAACCGCAATAGTAAATGAAAGTTTAGGGAAAGTATTCTTAAATAGTTTATACAATAAATTACGTCAACATGGCTTTTTTTCTCGTTAGTAATGGACGAAACGACTGATATTTCAGTGAAAAAGCAATGTGCTTTTACTATAATTTACTACGACAATGATCTTAACAAAGTAAGAAAAGTTTTTTTGATTCAATTGAAACGGAAAGGGGTGGAGCAGATGACCTTTATAGAGATCTGAAAAATGCTATTACATCAAAAAACATACCTTTTACGAATTTAATCGGGTTCTCGTCTGACACAACAAATGTAATGGTAGGGGCTTATCATTCAGTATTTTCACATTTAAAAAATGATCTTCCTAACATTGTGTGTGTCAAATGCTCATGCCATATGGCTCACCTAGCTGCCTCAAAAGCGTGCTTAAAACTGCCTCGTTCGGTGGAAGATCTCCTAAGAAACCTTGGGTCGCATTTCAGTAGAAGTTCATGGAGACGAAAAAAATTCAGAGAGTTTCAAATATTCTTTCAAACTGAAATTCATAATATACTTACTCCAGCAACAACACGATGGCTGTCTGTTAAACAATGTGTAGATCGGGTGCTGGAGCAGTATGAACCGCTGAAAGCTTACCTAAGAGAGCTATTGTTTACAGATCCTTCTGTGACTACCGAAAGTATGATAAACACTATGGACAATAGGTTTACTAAACTATATTTAGAATTCATGTCTTATACGCTGGGACTATTAACTGACTTTAATCTTTTATTTCAATGTGAAAAGCCACTACTATATAAAGTCAAACCACCAACAGAGGCACTGTTGAAAACTTTATGTTGTAATTATATGGACCTGAAGCATGTTAAAAACGAAAATATTTTTAAATTAAACCATCTAAATCCTAAATATTTTGTACCTTTGGACCAAATTTACTTAGGTATACTAGCATATGAGAGTTATGAGGAATTAAAACGTGATACTAATGTCAATAAAAAAGACTTGGAAACATTTTCAAAAACGTGTTTAGAATTTTTTATAGAACTTGTTACAAATATAAAAGAACGTTTTAATTTTGAGGATTCTATTTATGATATATTGTCAATAGTGGATCCTCTAGTGGCTCAATCCTTCGAGCCAAAATCATTACAGCTTGTTATTAAGAGGTTTCCAATTTTGACACAACATATTACAAATATACAAACGTTAGATAATGAATGGCGACAACACGCCCTTTTGCAACATGAGAAATTAACGTTGCCACAAAATGCTGATGAATATTGGGCCAGTATTTTTCAGATGCAAAATGCAGCAGCAGTTGTTTTTCCAAATTTATAAAGAAAGTTATATCATTTCTCTTGTTACTTCCTTTTTCTAACGCAAGCGTTGAAAGGATCTTTAGTGATTTATTCAACATTAAGACAGACAAGAGAAATTGTTTAGACACCAGCACAATAAGGTCTATTCTGGCTTCCAAGCAGGGCATTGAAGCCCAAGGAGGTTGTTTGAAATTTGCAGCAACTAAAGAAATGCTTGCTACAAAGTAACAAAATAATTTGGTTAAAAAAAGTTTCTCTTTCACCTTGTTGCTTATTTTTACCATCCTGTAAAAAAAGATCTTATCTTTTTTTACAGGGCATAGCCGGGTAAGCATGGTGTAACTGCCCCCAAGCGTCTGGCGCTTATATTTGTGCAGTAGGAAGCACCCTCGGAAAGTAGCAATTTTACAAAACATTAGCCCGAAAAAGGGACCGGTTTGGGGTGAGTAAGGGAGGGTTGGTTTTAGCAAAACTATTTTTTTTCTAAGAAACGGCGCATTCAATCGTTTTGTAAAAAATATGTGTTAAAGACCTACTGAGAAAGTACTAAATAGAAAATCACGCTCAAATTCCGAAAACAGATACAGTAAAAAAAACATATATATTATTTTCAAAATTTTTTTAGGGTAACTTATCCCTGGGGTACCAGCCTGAATTTTTTTCTGTGGCATGTCTAGGGACTCACTTATGTTATATTTTTTTCCCAGTCTTGTCCGAAGATTACGCCATACTTAAAAAAAATGCCGAAGTGTGCAGTGTCGTATGCATATTTTGTGGACAATTAACCCCTTGCAAGTAAAGAAGGCCAAAATGCAAAATAAATATGTATACCTGAGTAGTGCTTACATACTAGTGATTAGTGACTATGGAGATGGTGAACGTTGTAAGAGAAACCAACATAAAGCTGCAACGCTGACATTTAATTAGGTGATCAATAAAGTTTAACTTTCTTGCGCCGCAAAAATCAGTTTATAGCCGGAATGTTAAATATCATTAAGGGTAAAAACTAAAGTCAGCGGTACTATCGATATTACCGTCGGCGGGGATAAGAGCTTGGTCTTAACAGTCATGTGTTGTTAACAATTTGCAGCACTAAATCTTAGCATTACTAACCTGTGATGGATATGGATGTTAATCTTCCTCACTGTCATCTGCAATCACTGCACTCATGCTATCCTTCTGAAACAATAGAGAAAAAACTTCTGCCGGTTTAGGTATGCTTGATAGATATCGTCCTTGCGAAAGATAATGCACGACAGCAGCTACATGGGAACAACATCCGACAGTTCGATTCCCATTGGCACATTCAAAGAAATTGAAAAACTGCCCTTTGTAGATATTTCCAGCAAATATGTACTGGACTTTCCAGAAATGACGGATTAAAATTGTTTTTACCGGATCGTATCAATATAAACAAACGATTTCGTACCTCGAAATCATAAATAGAACACTTAATCTTCAGTACGTTAAGGACCAGTCCAATGTACTCAAAATACAAGTTTGTTCACGTCACATCAAAACGAAGGTTTACCGATGTTTCATCGACTATATTCCCCACAGTGTCGGATGTTCCGGCGTTAGAAGACATTTCTGTGAATGTGCCAATGGGTATCGAACTGTTGGATGTTGTTCCCATGTAGCTGCTGTCGTGTATTACCTTTCGTATAGACGATATCTAGCAAGCATACCTAAACCGGCAGAAATTCTCTCCCTATTGTTCCAGAAGGATAGCATGAGTGCAGTGATTGCAGATGACAGTGAGGAAGATTAACATTTATATCCTTCTCGGGTTAGTAATGCTACGATTTAGTGCTGGAAATTGTTAACAACACGTGACTTAAAACCAAGCTCTTATCCCCGCCGATGGTAATATGTAAATAATGACAGACTTTGACAAGGTACTCCATAGTACCGCTGACTTCAGTTTTTACCCTTAATGATATTTAACATTACGGCTATAAACTGATTTTTGCGGCGCAAGAGAGTTCAACTCTATTGATCACCTAATTTACTGTCAGCGTTGCAACTTTATATTGGTTTCTCTTTCAACGTTCACCATTTCCATAATCACTAATCACTAATATGTATACACTACTCAGGTATCCATATTTACTTTGCAGTTTGGCCTTTTTTACTTGCAAGGGGTTAATTGTCCACAAAATATGCATACGACACTGCAAACTTCGGCATTTTTTTTAAGTATGGCGTAATCTTCGGACAAGACTGGGAAAAAAATATAACATAAGTGAGTCCCTAGACATGCTACAGAAAAAAATTCAGGCTGGTACCCCAGGGATAAGTTACCCTAAAAAAAATTTGAAAATAATATATATGTTTTTTTACTGTATCTGTTTTCGGAATTTGAGCGTGATTTTTTATTTAGTACTTTCTCAGTAGGTCTTTAACATATATTTTTTACCAAACGATTGAATGCGCCGTTTCTTAGAAAAAAAATAGTTTTGCTAAAATCAACCCTCCCTTACTCACCCCAAACCGGTCCCTTTTTCGGGCTAATATTTTGTGAAGTTGCTACTTTCCAAGATTGCTTCTTACTGCACAAATATAAGCGCCAGACGCTTGGGGGCAGTTACACCATGCTTACCCGGCTATGCCCTTTGGAATTTTAGGTCCTATGAATTTATATGTAGTTTTTAGTTTTAAATTTTATTTCATTTCCACGTGTATATCGCTGTTGGCCTATGTCTAATTAAATGATACATTTAATCAATATTTTACTCGTTTTGTTTAACCCTGTCCTGTAATATAAAACATTATTCACGAAATCACTAAAACCATTGACCAAGCATTACTAGACGCTAAAATATGATTTAAAAATTGTTGGAGTGCGTGTAAAATCGTGTAATTTAAGTACGCTCGGTGGATATTTTTACATTTCATCATTGGCAGCACTGCCTCAAATAGTGAAGTGTTAAAACAAGTGAGAGTGCAGGAAATGCCAGCGATCGCGAATAATATGGAGATAATGTGCAAGATGGAAACTAACGCCAAGTTACCACACGTACAGATCAGATTTAATGGACAAGACGTGTCGGCAGTCCTGGACACCGGGGCGACGTTCACAATAGTGAGTAAAAAACTGCTTGAGCCGGAACAGTTACCGGAGGCCACCCAACCTATACGGTTGGCAAATGGAGAGATGGACAAGGCATATGGGCCTGTTAAATTACCGATGTATATTGGGCCGCAGCTGCTAGTGGTAAAGTCGTTTATATTAGAAAGAATGCACGAGGAAATTCTTTTGGGAGCTGATTGGATGCAGGCAGAGAAGGCAGTCATCAATTATGCAAATCGTACCCTAGAATTCGGTGCAGAGGAGCGATACAGTACTCGAATGTACCTGGGAAAATCAGAGGTACAGGAAACCGCTGTACCAGTTCCATCGTCGAGCCACGGAACCCCTGAAGGGGAAAGTGGGGCGATACCAAGAGCAACACGGGCGCATCGGCCCGGAAGGGTAGAGATACCCACATTACATAATCTACAAATGCAAGGGAAGTCCGCAGAGGAACCCTCTGCCACAACTCGAGCAGCGAGGAGCGCTGACTATGCTGGAATTCTGCATTGGACAAAGACGGATAGGGAACGTAGGGTTCCTTTGGCCCTCACCCGGGAGGCATCGATGCCCAGACTGGATTGGGCAGATACCGTGGAAAAAAGGATAATACAATACCACCATCACAGCCCGGAGTTCAAAGAATTAGCCATGGTGTGGAGAAGGATCCAGGGCAAAGAGCCTAGTACGCTTCCCACGTGGAAACAAGACCTGAAAAGGGATTACTTGTTAGAGAACAATGTGTTGTGGTATGTAAGACACGGACGTAAAGCCCTCCCAGTGCCATTTCAACTACGGAGTGAGGTGTTAAGCGAGTGTGAACATTTTAAAAACACGATGTCGCACAGTAAAGTGTCCGAGGTTATTAGATCTAAGTACTATTGGCCCGGCATAACAAATAACATTCGATCAAAACTACGTGCTAGTGATCATATCCCAAAGGTTACTTTCCCTTCTTGTGAGCGTAAACGGCACCAGGATGATGTAGTATCGGTTGGTGTTGTGCAAAAACAAGCCGAGTGCGAATCTGCCGCGACACATGCGCGTAATGGATCCCCGACGCCCACGCCAGCGAATTTAGGAGTCTCTACAAGAATCGACTTACCGACTTCGCCTGAAAAAACCGATGAAGACCAAGGAAATCTACTGCGGTCTCTGAACGAGCTTCGAATGCTAGATGCCCCACCCCCATCAATGATGGAAGAACAGCAATCGCAAGTACCTAACCTGATGGACTCGCTGGTCCCAAGATGGATCCCTGGATGGGAGTGCTTGCGGAGCGAGCCGGCACAGCCGACAGTTCCTCTGCTCGAGTCGAGCAGGGCGACCAACGTTTCCGTCCCCAGCCCCACCCGAACTGCTGTTCGAGGGCGCCTGCGGGCTAAACGGCAGTAAGTCATTATTACCATTTATTCCGGAGGCATTCGCCCCATGGCTACCTAGCCACACTAATTTATTTTAATTTACTTTATTTACCGGCGCATCCGCCATTTTATTTTCAAATTATTTCGCCCTGTATAGGGAATATTTAATCACATATTATCCAAATATTCTAACCAATATTAAAACTATTAACCTAGGAGGCATTGCTCCTATTATTCTTAAATCTTATTATTTCGGCATATTGCCATTTTATTTAATCTCAATATTATCAAGTATTTACTTACCTTATATTTTACTGGCCAGAAATTTTATTTTATTTTCATTACCCGCCAGTAACGTCTGCCATTATTTCCAAATTTCAAATCTCATCTCCGAGTTCTCAGCTGGAATTCCGCTGTGAGCTCAATCCATCATTTCTATTAACTTCTGTACAAACATGGTTCTTGTACATTTCACCCTTCCGTGCGAACGAGTCCAGTTTGGGCTAGTGATCTGCCAAACTGAGGTTCAACAGTCCTGTCGTGGGATGGGCCAAACCCTGCCCCACGTCTCAACAAAAGGGCCAACAATCCCGTCGAGGTTCAGGCTGGAGATGCCTCACCTCCGAAGGGCAACTTGTGACCACGCCGCACACAACCCAGATGAAGCCAGCATACCGCGTATGTAAACTCGCTATGCCAAAAGGCAAATCTCTGTTGTATATAAAAAATTCTTTTAAGTAAAATACCTTATGTACTAAAATCATGTTTGCAATTTTACTATTTTATTATTTGTTGTACTGATAAATACTTAGCTGCGCCCAACTTAGGTGAACTATTTAATTTATTTTAAGTTAGATTTTGTATCGAAAGATAGCCAAAATTCGCTAGTCGTTTCGAAAATTTCTACGTTAAAATTTCACATTCAAAATTCCACTTCAGTAAATTTTTCCATGGTCCGGTCAAATTTTCACTTCCAATTTTCTTCACTCCCGAAATTTTGCCTTCCCGGCAGGGTGGTGTTATAGTCCAGCCAAAATAAGGCTGACCAATCAGAGCACAGCATTTCGCTCAGCTCAAGTAACCCTGCCGCGCCATCATCAGTCTACCGCGGTCCATTGAACATGTAGCACCCAAGGCTCGATCATCAGCCTATCTGGCCTATAATCATCTACCTGGGCATCATCCCACATCTTTAAATATCTCTATTATTATTCAAGCACGAAGAAACGCTTCTGCAATCCATTTACAATATTTCTCAACGCTTCATTACGTTACAAACTGATGAAGTTAATTAAATCCTCTTGAGCGCCTGATACTGGATATTTGGTTTATTCCACCACGGTTAGGAGTTCCACCCACACTTTTCTAAGTTTATTCCACCACGGATTGACTGTCCCCAGCACTCTCACCATCTTGGAAGCCAGATTGTGTGACAGCAGGTCTAGAACAGTAAATGCGCGGTTTTAAACTTCGTCTCACGAGCGTGAACGTTAGGGAAGTTTGGCTATCTAGCTAGGTGTTTTCTAAACTTAATATAAGGTATTACTCGACCCGAGAATTTAATTTATGAGTGAATCCTTTCTTCTCCCCTATCCCGCCAGAGCTGGGCTAAACCCCCTCAGCTCCTAGGAGGACAAGCTGTGAGCACAGAAATAATAAATTCTAAAACGAACATAAGGTCTCGCAACGTCTATTTCTTTTCTCTAGTGAAATTTAAATTAAAAGTGCCTTCAGGACAGGACTCAAAGGTAACTTTCAATAAACATTAACCTGGGTAGCAGGGCCGTCAGCCTGCCAGCCCCAGTAAATATTCAGTGTCTAGGTAGCGGGGCCTTCTGCCTGCCGGCGCCTACAAACTAATCAGAATTAGAACTCTCTGCTGAGGTTCTACAAGGGACAGAGACACTTTGCTTTTGCTAGCCCTCTTCCAGGGAGTCCCGCTAGTGTAACGTAGAGCCAGTGCCCTTTAGACTTTCAATCAGATGCAGCGACGCAGAGCAGACCAGTGAAATTTTCCATGTACAATTTCTTACAGCTTTGAAGCCGAGTTCCAGTCCTGCAAAAGGTGTGATCGCTTGTGTGGCGTAGATCAACTCAATTACTAGCATTCACCAGGCCTAAGGTGCCCTGTAGAAGTAAACTAGCGTTGATAAGTAACACAAGCCGTCCCACTGTCTGCACCACAGAATTTTGTTAAATTGCTCTGTAACTTTTGAACCACGTAAATTTCCAACTGTCTGTAAAGTGATTATTTCGTTCTAACGTGAGTGGAAAGCATCCCCGAAGAGCTCGTGCGGCTACCTACGTTATTAACGCGAATCAAAAAATTTTGCAAATCAGCTGATTGCACCACACTGGAACTTTCCCTGTGGTAACTTTCAATTTCAATCATTTTCTATGCAAGCTACGCTTCGCCACAGAGTACAAGCACTCGGTAAGCTACGCAACGTCCTCGGTAAGCTACGACATCATCCCCAGCGAGGTACAAGTGAATTAATTTTCCTTGTACCAACAAAGTTAAAATTCGACGGACTTTTGAATTTCTTCAGCGTACTTTTGAATTCGAATTTCTTTCTCGGCGACATTTCCAAGTGCGGTCCGCGTTTCACGATGTCGCGTTCCAGCAGCAGCACGGACACCATACTAGCTCATCTTCTCATGGACTGGGAATCAATTCAGCACGATCCAGCAATACGTTTTCTACAGCGGGACTGGACTCCAAGTTTGCAAGCAACTGTCGTGTCGAGCCCACGCAGAAGACATTTCTCACTACATTCAAATCCCGGGCTAAACGTCGAAGAGGCTAGGGAACCAGAAGCACGCGCCGGGCGATCTGAGAGACCTGCAGGTCTGACCCTGACGGCGAGGCCACTCCACTCTAACCACAGCGTGCAAGAAAGCGCAGGTTCGAGTCAGACTGGAGCAACGCAGATGCCGCAAGGCATACGCTTCGGAGAGAGGGTAAGACAGATGCCGCTCCATGGTCACAGCGAGACGCCACCACGGGACGTGCACAACCTGGTGCGTGAAGACGTCGAGTCTGCACAGACGCAGAGGCTGAACCCGGCGCTCTCACCATCGAAGCGACGACCCCCCCCCCTAAGACACCTAAAATTAATAGA
The DNA here is from genome assembly GCA_936432065.2 of Rutpela maculata. Classification (NCBI taxonomy): domain Eukaryota; kingdom Metazoa; phylum Arthropoda; class Insecta; order Coleoptera; family Cerambycidae; genus Rutpela; species Rutpela maculata. The sequence goes on from OW386292.2 coordinate 86,787,402, forward strand.
TCCAACTTCGGTGACATTCATCTCGGCGCTTTTTCAAAAATTGCAGACATTCATTTAGTAAATTCTAGAAGGAATTAATTTTATTATAAATACCCTCGATTATTTTTGTAAGAGTCCACACTTCCAAGTCTAACAGTTCGGTTCAGCTCTTAGACAGTTCGGTTCAGCTCTTAGAGCTCCTTCTAAAACAAACAGTTATCATCTTCGACGCGACTTAACAAACGTACAGCAAATTTATATTTCAGTGATTATTCGTGCCTGTGACATTAAACTTAGTTAACTATTGTGATAAATCAATACAAACATTCTAGTATTCTAAATCGAACTAAATTGACTTTCATTTCGTACCCGAACCTAAAACTTCTCTACAGGGTACTCTAAAAACCAGTGACAAATTAAATAAATAATCAAATATTCTTAAACCAGGTTACAGCGCATTGTTCTAAAGTGCACGTTTCTACAACTACCCAAAGAAGATTCGTGTTCATAAACTTATCCAAAACACTCCCAATAAAGCTGCCTCACCGACCACTCACTAATTTAGATCTAATGAAATATTCGAAAATGCTTAAAATTCCTCATTTTCGCCATATATTTATGAGATACGCTTCCCAAAAAAATAAAGAAGAATGAAACTGGTATAATAAATCTAGATACGGATGATGGAGAGGGGACTCACTGGGTAGCGTATGCCAAGAAAAACAAAGAAATAATTTACTTTGACAGTTATGGCAATTTAAGACCTCCAAAAGAATTAATAAAATATTTTTTAAGTGACGGCAGCTTGAATACAATCAGATCAGACTCTGGTTTTTAAGATGGTGACAACTGAGTAGTCAAGTAAAAATCACTGCAAAGATTATTATAAAATAACAGCGTTAAATAAAAATACAACATTAGTTAGTAAAGTTTGGTGCAAATTAAACAAGGAAGAACAAAATTAAGTATAGAAAAGCAATATTATACGGACCTAGTTGAAAAAGATACATACATTTAAAAATGGTTATTAAAAAACAGTTTATATCTGATGTGGAAGAAGTCCTATTAGCAGCATTTAAAAAAGAAGATTTGTTGAAAAACATAAGTAAGTCTATAGCTGAATGTGTATTTAATAAATTTCAAAAAGAATTGGATAATAGAGAAGAGGTGGGCGAAATTAAAATGGAATTTGAAATATTTAAAAAGAATGCTGCTGACGTTGAAAAGAAATATCAGCAAAAACTTAATAATATGGAACAATATTCAAGAGGTAAAAACATAAGTTTTTGGATTAAAAGAAAAAAAGAATAAAAATATTGAATTGGCAATTATAGATATCTTTAATAAAACACTAGGAACTAAAATAACTCAATTAGATATCGATAGATGTCACAGAGTGAGCAAACAAATTGAAAATAAACCGAGAGCTGTAATATTAAAATTTAGAAGTTATAAAAACAGGATTGAAATTCTCTCTAAGAAAAAACAATTTAAGGGCACTGGAGTAATTTTCAAAGAAGACCTAACACAGGATAACTTGAGCAAGTATAACGAAGCAGCTGTTAAATATGGATTTAAAAACACATGGACCAAAAATGGTGCAATATTTGTAAAAACGGCCGAAACGACTTAGAAGACGAACCAAATGAAGAACTCCAAGATAATGAGGAAAATTATGAAAACGAAAACTAAATGCCTAAATTATATTAATTATTATGTTATATACATACATATTTTTATTTGTTTTTTAAGTAAATTGAAGTATTACATAATTATGAAACATTGAACCTTTTATTTAAATAAATATACTTAAGATGGTCTTTTTTCCGAAATATTTAGATAAAATTATTTAACTTCTGATTATATAATATTTATTTTCTCTGTTCTGTATTTGTATATAGGTACTCATGTGTAGGTATGCATATATGTAACCTACGCTACATATATATATATATATATATATATATATATATATATATATATATATATATATATATATATATATATATATATATATATATATATATATATATATATATATATATATATATATATATATATATATATATATATATATATTATATAGGAATTAACCCCTACATATTTAAAATATTATAAGTCCCAACTAATGCGTAGTTCTTGTGTCGCATGTACTATTATTGTTTATTCTATTGTTTATACTTTAAATTACCCTAATGTCAAACTTTTGTAAACATTATTTATTTGTTAATTTTGAAACTGCTGAGTTATTACTTTTCTTAATGTTTTTGATTATTTCGAACGCAATTCGATAATTACCTAAAGTCTATGAAATTTGATACTTTTCAACAAGGCCCTTTTATTTTTCAATACTAATTTATTACTTTGTTTTTTGGGTGTAATTTATTACTTTGTTTTTTGTGAACGCAATATTGTCGACATTGCAATTTGTCATCAGCAGATTCAAAACATATAAAAGGCCAAATTTGTAAATTCGCATCATTCTATCTTGGTCAACGCTTAACTTAGTTATTAACATTTAGTACTTTGTAACAGAGATCTCAAGCTTGAGAATCTCTAATATAAGTCGTGTACATAATAATAAAATAAAAATAAAGTAAAAAGTTTTTAAAAAGTGTTTTTCGAAATAATCCATATAACAATTTGGCGCAGTCGGTAGGATTCCGAAAACACTATTTTGGAAAATAAGAAGAATAGTGGTGGATTCCAATCCTTTGAAGGAGAACCTAGAAAAAATTAATGAATAATTATTCCAATTATTACAAAGAAGAAACAATTGAACAAAAAGAAGAACAATCAACTAACTTTAACTTAATGGAAAAACGTACCAAAACTCAAGAATTCAAAGAAGAATTCAAAGAAAAACAAAAGGACAGAAAAACCTTTGAAGTGAACAAAACGCAAACTTCAAAACAGAGGGAAACGGTCAGATCGGAAAAGAAAACCGAAACTGGTTCGCAAGTTACCCCAAAACGTTAAATTCCAGTTCCTGGTCTCGAAACTTGGTGTCTTCGACATTGAAGTCAATCCCTGTGGAAGGAATACCTGGTAACACCCCTGGCAGTGGAAACTTCGGTGGAGCAACGCTTACGGAGTAGCATTCAATTTTCAAAAGAAGATCTAGAACATGGCACTTTTAATGTAAGTGAATATTATTGAATTATCCATCTTTATTAAAGAAAATATATTAATTTTTATTATTTAAGTTAATATTGAACTATTTACGAATTTAATAATTATATTTTTAAGAATTTTAAAACTAATAAGAGCAAAATACTAATCACTGAGATAGAATCTAGTGAATATAAAAAATATTTACTATAAAAAATATATATTTACTAAAAATATAATTCCTTTCTATTATCTAAAATTTAATTTAAAATGGCAACTGTTGAAATTGAACCGTATAAACTTTCAGAAATTTTTTCATTAATACCAGAATTTGATGGTGACCAAATTTTCCTCAATACATTTTTAAATGCTTGTAATCATGCTTATCGAATATGCGTTGAAGATCAAAAAATGTTATTAACATTACATATTAAAAATAAGTTGAAAGGAAAAGCAGCACAATTAATAAATTCTCGTGACACACAAACTTGGTCAGACATTAAACAATTATTAACTGTACATTTTGGTGATTCTCGTGACCTAACGTCTTTAATACAAGATTTACAGAGAATTCATCAATTGTCTAATGAATCTCCTTTAACTTTTGTTTCAAGATTACAAACACACAATGCAAAAATGCACGCTTGCATTCAGCAACAAAATTTAAATCCTGAACAAAAAGCAGCCCAAGAGCAATTAATTGAAAATATGACTTTAAATACTTTATTAACCGGACTAGAACCACGATTAGGACAAATTGTTAGAGCTGGAAATCCTCCAAATATTTTAACAGCCTCAATGAGAATACGTAGAGAATTACAACTCTCGTATTTCGAAAAACAGAAATTTCAAAAAACAAATGTTAACCCAAGTCAAGACAAAAAACCCAACACTTCATTTCAAAAAATGTGTTCTTATTGCAAACGAAAAGGACACACTGTAACTGAATGTCGGTCAAGACAAAGTCAAAGCTTCCAAAATTTTCAGAATTTATCAAGAAACTTTAATCCTCAACAATCTTTCCAGACAAGACAAAACTTTCCAAATAATACATTTGGTACAACTACTCAAAATCAAAATTTTAGACCAACTAATCCACAATTTCAAAATAATTTTCAAAGAAAACCCAATTTTATGCCACAAAATAATAATAATAATAATCAACAAAGAAATCATCATGTTAATGAATACGAAAATTATGAAAATTATAATAACCATCAGAATGATCAAAATTGTTATGGTGATTTTCAAAATTATGATGCTCGAAATTATGATTGTCAAACTTATGGTTTTCCCATTGAACATCCAAATTCCGAACAAGTGGATTTTCAAACAGACGTTTATTTAGACGATCCCCCGGATTTGCAAGAACAAATTGCCAATTTAGAAACTCAAGTACAAACAATGAGTCTCGAACACAATTTTATGTAAAAAATCCAAAAATTTATTAACCGTAAGTGCAACTAATTTATATTATATAAAAGATATCACAAATACTTTCAAAATTTTAATTGATACTGGTGCAGGAATCTCGATTTTTAAACCTAAAACTGTTGAAAAATATCCTCAAAGATTTACTGAAAACTTACCAATTCAAGGAATAACAAACCAATCAGTTTTAATAATAAACCAATCAACGAACATACCATTTAAAACCGGTGATCCACACAAAGTCTATATCTGTAATTTAGATATTGAATTTGATGGTTTACTAGGTTCAGATTTTCTTGAACACTATGATTGTATTGTTGATATTAAAAATCGTCAATTAATAACAAATTTCAAAACTGTACCATTATTTAAAGCTGAAAATCAGGAAATTGTGTTTAAATCCCAGGAAAATCAAACTCAACAAAATAGCAAAACTTTACCAGACTATAATCAAATTCAACAAAATAACAAAATTTCACCAGACTATAAGTCAATAAAACCAAGACAAAATAATTTTGCAAACAAAATTTCAATTGAGCCCCGAACTGAACAAACAATTAAATTAAGATGTAATTTAGCTAACACAGATGCTATTTTACTAGCGCAAGAAAAAGAAAGAGTCTATTTACCAAATGCAGTAGTTAAAATAAATCAAAATGGAGAATTTTTTATCACTGTACTAAATGCGAATGGTATTCAAAAAACCGTATATTTCTGATTTACAATTAGAAATTTTTCCAAATTCACAAACAATTTTAAATTTTAATTCAGAAAATAACATACAGTGTCAATCGTATGATAGAAAAATTCAAATACAAGACTCGTTACGCTTGGAACATTTAAATGAAGAAGAAAAGGACTTAATTACAGAAGTATGTTTAAAATTTGCCGATATTTTTTATTTAGAAGGTGATGCGTTAAGTTTTACAAATGAAATTAAACATGTAATAAATACAGGTGACTCAAAACCAATTTATACAAAATCATATCGCTATCCACAAATTCATAAACAAGAAGTTAAAAAACAAATTTCAGAAATGTTGGATCAAGGAATAATTCAACATTCAGTTTCACCATGGTCGTCCCCTGTTTGGGTAGTACCAAAAAAAATGGATGCATCAGGCAAACAAAAATGGCGTGTAGTCATTGATTATCGTAAATTAAACGAAATTACCGTCAATGATAAATATCCTCTACCTAATATATCGGACTTATTAGATCAATTAGGACAATGTCAATATTTTTCTACACTAGACTTAGCCTCTGGGTTTCATCAAATTGAGGTCGATCCAAAAGATGTTCAAAAAACTGCATTTTCTGTAAAAAATGGGCATTATGAATTTTTACGTATGCCGTTTGGATTAAAAAATTCGCCGTCAACTTTTCAAAGAGTTATGGATCATATATTAGTCGGTTTACAAAACGAAAGATGTCTAGTCTACATGGACGATATAATAATTTATTCTGCAACAATACATGAACATATTTCTAGATTTACAGAAATATTTACGCGACTAAGACAAGCTAATTTAAAATTGCAACCTGACAAATGCGAGTTTTTGAGAAAAGAAGTTATTTATTTAGGACATGTGATTACAAAAAATGGAGTCAAACCTAATCCAGCAAAAATTGAGTGTATACAAAATTTTCCTCAGCCAAAAACACAAAAAGAAATAAAGTCATTTTTAGGTTTAGCAGGCTACTATAGACGTTTTATACCAAACATCGCTAAAATTTCAAAACCATTAACAAAATTACTTCAATTACTTTGACACAGAATGTGAAAACTCGTTTCGTGAGTTAAAAACGGCTTTAACAACCACTCCAATTTTAATTTATCCTAATTTTAATGAACCATTCTTATTAACTACTGATGCTAGCGCATTTGCAATCGGCGCAATACTTTCTCAAGGCCCTATAGGTAAAGATCTTCCAATAGCTTATGCTTCAAGGACATTATGCCCTGCAGAATCAAGGTATTCAGTTATTGAACGTGAATTATTAGCAATATTATGGTCCGTGAAGTACTTTAGGCCTTATCACTTTGGCAGGAAGTTTAAACTAGTTACTGATCATCGACCTTTAACCTGGTTATTCTCAATAAAAGATCCTGGCAGTAGATTAGCTCGATGGAGATTGAAATTAGAAGAATATGATTATGAAATTATTTATAAACCCGGAAAAATAAATAAAAACGCTGATGCTCTATCCAGAATTAAAATAAATCATTTCCAAAACGATTTAACTCATTTTCAAAAATGCATGACTTTTCATAATAATATGCAACAGCAAGAACCACCTACGTCAAGAGAAATTGACACTAGCGACGAAAATACCAGACATAGCGACGAAAATCCTGAAGAAATTGAGGTTATTGAAAATGAAATATCTCCAGAAGAAATTTCTCGTGAATTCGATATTTTCCAAAATTTATATGAAACAAAATCACTAATTGATTATTCAAAAATTGTATTTTCTAATACGCAATTATTAGATAAAGATCACAAAAACATTATCACATTTTTTCAACAGAATAATTTAAAAGACTTTCATTACAAAATAATTGAAGACATATTTGAGCAAAATCCTAGTTTCGAAAACGACAAAATAAATGTTTGTTCAAGCCAACGCGTCAAAGGTAGAAAATATTATATAATTCCATTACCAGCTGAACATGACAATGCAATATTACGCTTATTTGTAACTTTTTACAAATATCAAAATGAAATCAATTCTTTAAAAACATATTATGTAGAAAACAATATCAATTTACCAATTCTTGAAATACTTTCTTTTATTTTAGCTGAAAAGGAAGTGAAATTAATTGTTTGTCAAAATATTGTTCAAAACCCAGATGAAGACCAAATACCAATAATATTAGATCAATATCATTCAGGAAAAAGTCATTTACACCGAGGAATTAACGAAACCATTAGACGTATAAAAGAAAAATATAATTGGCCCGGTATATCAAAAGATGTAGAAAATTTTATTAAGAAATGTGAAATATGTCAAAAAGTCTATTAGTAATAACTGAAATTCCAAAAACCTCTTTTGAAAGAATTAATATTGATGTTTTAGAAATACCCACGAAAAATTATATTTTAACCATTCGAGATGAATTAACAAAATTTACACAAGCATATCCTATGAGTGACAAAACTGCAAAATCTATAGTAAATACACTTTTGCTTTATTTTCAACATTTTGGAACTTCCCTTAGAATACACTGTGATTCCGGACGAGAATTTGAAAATAATCTACTTAAAGACCTTTGTACACTATATGATATTAAATTGACATATTCAAGTGTCAACCATCCCCAATCAAATGGTTCACTTGAAAGATTTCATGCAACACTGACAGAAATGATACGAGCACATGTCACTGAAAACCCTCAAGAACATCCCTTAACAATATTACCTTATGCAGTAATATGTTATAATAATTCAGTGAATAAGACGCATGGATTTACCCCCTACGAATTAATATTCGGGCACACCTCTGGTAGACCCCCAGAAACTTTATATAATCAACACGAATTGATTACAAAGTACGTAAGAGATTTAAATAACCGTATATCATATTATTATAAGTTAGCACGCGCAAGAACTAATTTGCAAAAAGAAAAATCTAAAATTCGCTTTGATAAACATGTTTCGGAAAATGTCCCGGACTATAAAGTAGGTGACAATGTATATGTAAAATCTAGTCAAATTCAAAGTAAACTTGGAAATAAATTCAATGGACCCTATGAAATTAAAGAAATTTTAAGAAATTCAGCTATCTTGTATAATCCTGAAACTAAGCGAAATACTAAAATTAATTTCGATAAAATGAAACCCTATTTTGAAAATTAATTTATTTGAAGGTTTCTGCTTATTTTAAGCATTTCATCTATCCGTGTTATGGCCCTACCAACAAAGTTTTCGCTTAAACCAATAAATAATACAGTTGGACTATACTATCATCAAGAAGAATATCTTAAAGTGTCAAATGACAAATGGACATTATTAGTATATAAGGATATGTTAACTTTAAAGGAAAATCTCGACTACAATGACAATATATTAAAAAGTTTAATCAATTCAGTAAGTTTTAATAATAATCAACCCCGCGGTAAATTATTTTATTCAGAAGTAGAAACTCATATTAGTTTTTATTAACCCATTTATCTGACTCACTTCAATTAAAAATATGAAGAAGTTTTTGCTGATACTAAACGTTATAAACGAGGAATATTAAACGGTGTCGGAACCGTATGGAAAGCAATCACTGGAAATTTAGACGCCTCAGATGGAGAATTTTATACAGAGTGTATAAACAAATTATTAAATGATGAACATCAACTTGAAAACTTAATGAAAAATCAAATTTCAGTAACTACATCTGTCATAAAAACTTCAATGAAACAATACAAAATTTACGAATTGATGAGGAAGCGTTTAATAAAGACATTAAAATAATTGAAAATGTTATTTTGAATATTTCAGATACAATTGGACTTATAGAATCAAAACTAAAAGTAATTGAAATCTGTGAAAATCTCATGGAAAACTACATGTACTTAGAGAATGAATTAACTGACATTTTAAATGCTATTACTTTTTCACGTTTAAAAATTATACATAGCTCAATCATAACACCAAATGATTTGGTCATATCACTTCAACAGATTTCTCAAAGTTTACATAAAAATAATTTACCTTTAGTTGCCTCTAGTGTAAAAATTGCTCAATATCTTGATATTATTGAACTCGAAGCTTTTCAAACTGAATCTAAAATTGTTTTCATATTAAAAATTCCCTTGGTTCAACCAGAAGCATACACCATTTATAAGTTATACCCTATACCAATTTTTGATAATAGAACAGGACTTTTTCATATCTTAAGTATCTCTGAAAAATATATTGCTAAAGATGATGATTCGTTAATGTTCATATCTTTTTCAACTTTAAAAAATTGTAAAAATTTAATCCCTAGATTAAAATTATGTTCAAATATGGTGCCTTATCCAATTGATAGTGACACAATTTGTGAAGCTCAAATTTTGAAAAACCCAACAGTGTTACCTAAAACTTGTCGATCTTCCCTTGTACTTGCAAAGAATTATAATATTCATGAAATAGAAGATAATATTTGGTTAATTTCAATATCTGATCCTTTAACTGTTACAATTAAATGTCAAAATCAAGAAGCTTATACTCAAATTATTTATAAAACTTCAGTTTTACAATTAACAACGAATTGTAATGCCTACATAGGAAATACAAAGGTACAACCAAAATTAAATCAAGGATCTGAAATAAAATCTAGCTTTCACACTGTTACAATACCTTATGATTGTTGTCAACATTTACCTGATAATGTAAAATCAAAATTAAACCTACAACCGTTAAAATTAAATAATTTTAATACTGAAAATTTAGATATTGCAAAACATAAATTAGACCAATATTCTCGAGATTTGGATAAAATAATAAATTAACCTTTTGTAAGAAAACATATTTCATGGTTCACATATTTTATTATTGTATTAATAATAACTCTTATATTGTTATACTTATGTTGTAAATGTAAAAATCGCAAAAGATTTAAAATAGCGATTCAAAACTCTGGTGATCAACCCCCTAAACCACCAAGAAGTAATAGAACTTTAAGGAAAATTGTTAAGTTCCTTCCTAGTCGAAGACCCAGTATAGGAATTCAAGAAGATTATGAAGATGAGAACATTGAATTGAATACTAATAATTTTAATAAAAATTATGCTTAAAAAGTTGTCGCATTGTATAGCATCAACTTTTTATTATAAAAGGGAGTTGTTATATAGGAATTAACCCCTACATATTTAAAATATTATAAGTCCCAACTAATGCGTAGTTCTTGTGTCGCATGTACTATTATTGTTTATACTTTAAATTACCCTAATGTCAAACTTTTGTAAACATTATTTATTTGTTAATTTTGAAACTGCTGAGTTATTACTTTTCTTAATGTTTTTGATTATTTCGAACGCAATTCGATAATTACCTAAAGTCTATGAAATTTGATACTTTTCAACAAGGCCCTTTTATTTTTCAATACTAATTTATTACTTTGTTTTTTGGGTGTAATTTATTACTTTGTTTTTTGTGAACGCAATATTGTAGACATTGCAATTTGTCATCAGCAGATTCAAAACATATAAAAGGCCAAATTTGTAAATTCGCATCATTCTATCTTGGTCAACGCTTAACTTAGTTATTAACATTTAGTACTTTGTAACAGAGATCTCAAGCTTGAGAATCTCTAATATAAGTCGTGTACATAATAATAAAATAAAAATAAAGTAAAAAGTTTTTAAAAAGTGTTTTTCGAAATAATCCATATAACATATATATATATATATATATATATATATATATATATATATATATATATATATATATATGAGAAATATTGTATTTTGGTGAAATTTAGTAATATTTCATAACTTTGGAGGGTTTTGTACATACAATTACTTATTATGGAAATTAACAATTTATTTAATCTCATAGAAGAGACTGATATCCAGACTCTGGAATGTAGCATAGATCAATACAAAAAACATGTAGTACATATTGCATCTAAGAAACAGCGTTACCACATTTGGTAGTTTTTTATTTCTTTTTAGTAGAATTTTAAGGATTTTTTGTAAAGTTTGGTAGGTAAAATTTGCTGGTAGATTTCTAATAATTATTATCAGAATTCTACCAGCAAATTTTACCTACCAAACTTTACAAAAAAAACATTAAAATTCTACTAAAAAGAAATAAAAATCTACCAAATGTGGCAACGCTGCTAAGAAAGTAAGTATTAATATCATACATTTAAATATACGTAGTATAAATAAAAATTTTGATGAATTATTGATATTATTAGAATCTTGAATGATATAAATATTGATATTATTTTTCTTTTCGAAACATGGAATATTAGAGAAGTAAAACACTATAATATACCAGGATATGAATTGTTTTATAATAAATCGCAATTTAATCAGAATGATGGATTGTTGATATATATATATAAATAATAAAATAATTAGTAACACATTGCATATAACATATAATAATATTATAATCTCTAGAACTACATTTAAAGTAAACAATACAAATTTTGTAATAAGTAGCATGTATAGAACATCATCATCTGATGTGAACGAGTTTATAAATAATTTGAATATTTATTTAAACGAGTATATTAAAAATAGTAATACAGAAATTTTGTTAGGTGACATTAATATAAATATACTTAAAGAGAATGAGTGGGCAAATAACTATAAAAATTTACTGGGAAGCTTTGGTTTCATATCCTATATTAATAAAAATACTAGGGTTGATGGAAACACCCGTAGTAATATAGACCACATATTTATAAATAAACAAAGTAATAATAGTTTAAAACTATCTCCTTTTATTTTAGATGTTTCAATTACAGATCATTTTGCAACAAGCTTAAATATATATTTTGATAAAAGTAATACGCCAACAATTACTGAACAAACTATTAGAAAGATCGATGAAGACAGACTGTTGAATCTCTCTCTAAAGAAACATGGACTGAGATAATAAATTGTCATAATCCTGAAATTGCTACAAATAAATTTGCCTCTCCGTTGTTAAAATATATAGATAAAAGCTCAAAAAAATTGTTATTGAAAATAAATACAAAAAAATAAAACCTTGGATTACTTCAGGCATCATAGTCTATTAAAACTAGAGATAAGTTAAAAAAGAATTAAGCAAAGTTTTAAACAACAGAGTAGCTTCTGATAAATATAAGAGGTATAGAAATAAATTAAATATAATAATAAGAAATACAAAAAATAATTATTATAGGGATAGGTTACAAAATTCTGTCAATGACTCTAGAAAAATGTGGAATGTAATAAAAGAAGCCACTATTACATCTAAAAACCACTTGAATAACATAAACATTAAGGATAAAAATGAGGATATAGTTACTGACGACATTAAAATGGCTAACTTATTCAACGAGTATTTTATTAACATAGGTGTACAAATGGCCAGTTCAATGGGCAACGTGAACAATAATATTAACATAAAAGAAGAAATTACACCACAATCTCTGTATCTTTTACCGGTAAATGAAAAGGAATTAATTATGCAAATAAACTCTTTAAAAAATAAAGACAGTTCAGGATTAGATGGAATATCGGCAATACTTATTAAGAAAATACACTTATATATATTAATCCCTTTAAAACATATAATTAATTTAATTTTTATCACAGAAAAATACTGAATTAACAATATATGAACTTATAAATTACATTAATGACAATTTAGATGAAAAAAATAAATGTGTAGCCATATTTCTAGATCTTGCGAAGGCATTCGATACGGTATCACATAGTATATTATTTGAAAGAATGCAAAATATTGGAATACGGGGAATGCCTTTACAAATAATCAAGAATTATTTGAATAATAGGGAACAATATGTAAAAATTAACAATAAATTAAGTTCAGCATTGAGAATAAAAATTGGTGTCCCACAGGGCACTGTACTGGGGCCAATTTTATTTTTGATATACATAAACAATATGTTCGCACAAAACTTTAATGCAAAAATACTATCATATGCAGATGATACAGTCTTAATATTTAGCGAAAAAAAGTGGGAAACGGTAATAAATAATGCATCAGTTGGACTCAGTAAAGTGCGTATGTGGTTAGATACGAGTTTACTAACATTAAATTATGAGAAAATCAAATTTATCTCCTTTTCCTCTACAAATATGGGCCATAATCCAATAGCTGATATAAAGTTGCATACAAATACATGTTTTCTTAATAATAATGTAAATTGTTCCTGTACAGAGACCATCCACTCTGTATATAAAATAAAATATTAAGAGTCGACCAACATCTAAGATGGAAAGAACATGTAGAATATATAATTGTAAAAGTAAGGTCATTGTTACCAATATTTTATCATTTGAGAAATATACTAAATTATAAACAATTGTTGATGGTTTACAATGCTTTAGCGGAATCTATACTCAAATATGCTATTTTAAACTGTGGTGGATTGTGTGACAGTACTTTAAAAATGCTACAAACAACACAAAATTATTTAATTAGTCATATATAAAAAAGAAAAAAGATATTCTACGGAACAACTATACAATGACACAAACCTACTCAATATCAAATTAATATACATATTACAATCAATATTTTTTATACATACAAAATTTCAAAAACAACATGTAAGGCATAATTATACTACAAGAACGATAACAAGCGATAAAATAAAGCAAAATTTTTACAGGAAAACGTCTTGTCAGAGATTTATTTCATATCTTGGTCCTAAATATTATAATGTTTTGCCAATAAATATTAGATATATTAATAATGTGAAACTATTCATCAAACATGTTAAACGTTACTTATACATAAATAAAGGTACTTTTCTAAACATTTAAATTCATTTGAAAAATAATAATAAATATTGATCGATGCTGCATTCCCAGAGTTTTCATATCACTCATACATACATACTTCTTTTTTCATTTTTTACTACAAATTAATTTATGTTGCACTAGGAACACTATTGTCTCCGTCTTTCTAATGCCAATTACAATAACTAAGCAAGGAGCACAGCACAAGTTATTATTTAATTTAGAGTGCTCCTTTAATAACATTCATATATAGGTATCACATATTTTCGTTTGTTGTAAATATAATAGTCAATATATCCCAAGTTTATATGCAATATTAAATGATATATGTATATTGTATAATAGATAGAAACCGTATCATTATTATATAGGCAACTCAGTAATTCTGTGATGAAATATGATATGTACTTATTGAATAAACTTACTTACTTACTTACTCTGTGCAAAATTATAATTCATGTATCTGTGGACATTTATGTTTATTTTTTTTTGTATAATCAATATAAATAACAGATTGATTGATGGTGGGAGGTGAACTCCACCTGATCTCATGATAGATCATTAATTCATAGGAGAAAAAGAGTTGAATAGCCACCTACCATGCATTTCTCAGTGAGTGGTGAGCTTCCCTAAATTAATTTGTGATATAGCATATTTACAATTATTTTGACATCATGCAGAAATTGGCATCCAAATGTTACAATAAAAATAATTGCATGATAGATTTTTCGATTGTATCAAATAATCCAGTAATATATGTCTTTCGATGAACGTTTATTATCATTTGAAAAATGGAATGGCACTGTGGAACCATCAGAAATTGCTCTAGCAGGATTTTATTACAGTGGCTGCCACGATGTAGTCAGCTGTTTTTGTTGTGGAATCGAGATTTATAGATGGGAGGCGTGTGACATACCTATAAATGAACACTTGAAATATTCAGCAGATTGTTCTTATGCAAAATTAATGAGAAGCCTATTGCTGCGAAATATAAAGGAGCACACATGTATAACAAAAAATCATTTGGTTGGTTTTAGAAGAGATTTCACGTGGCTTGTGACCATAAGCTTGCATGTAATAAGTATCTATATGTTTGATACTTAACATATATTTATAAAAAAAAACAATATATACATCTGTACTAATATATTGGATATTATTTCTGTCTGTACATGGATTTGTCTCAGATGTAAAAGTGTTTTAGAGGAATATAATGCACCCATGGATAATAAAATATATACTGTTTGTAGCAATTGTGATCTAAGTGATAGAAGGGCACACGTTGCCTACACGTTGATATTTTATAACATAATTTATGTATGTATGCAATAAGCATCTGTATATTTACGAATGTAATTTATAATAAATACCTTAATAATAAATAATTTGTTTCAATATTTTTCAAATTATCCACTTTTCCTCATCATTCAGTTCTATAGTTATACTTCAAGCAGTGATTTTTCAAATTTGAAGAATAATTGATTTCCTCAACTTCATTCTACCAACATTTCACAAATTTACCCCCCTCCCAAATTATATATATTTTCTTGTAACTCACGAATATTATATAAAATATTAAGAGAAAATAAAAAAAAATTATTAAAAAAGACATTTTCAAACAACAAAAAAACACCTTAAATTTAGAATCTTAACCACTAACAGTCTAAAAATTAAATAAAACAAAACTAAACTAATCAACTAACCTACAATATGCTACACTTCAGTCAAAGGGCATATTGGCCATAAAAGCGTGGCACTTTTTTAGCTCCACGTTAACTACACCGACTTTCGCCTCTACCGTACCGGCTTCTTCAGCAATAAGTTGCTGCCGGTGGCGAAGTCGGTGCAGATGCTGGAGCATTTTTGATTTTGAAAGTTTTAGTTTGTGAGCGTACTTATTCGCCATTTTCACCATGCACTCCCGCACTTCACGTTTAGATTTTTCTCTCTCATTGTCCACTGCCGCCTCCTGCTTCGCGACGTCGCACCGCACAAGGACCAGCCACCAGTAGGTAAAGAATGAGAGAACTAGAACCCCCCACCACACCACCCCCACCAATCGCTGATTGGCAAGTGGGGGTGGTGTGGTGGGGGGTTCTAGTTCTCTCATTACGAAATTGGCAAGTGGGGGTGGTGTGGTGGGGGGTTCCAGTTCTCTCATTATTAAATTTATAAGTGGGGGGTGGTGCGGTGGGGATGTCCTAGTTCTCATTGATAAATAAATGCCCTTGATCAATATCCTTAGTCTTATCAACGTGACCTTGACAACAATAGCCATATGTATAAAGCTGAAGTAAAAATTTTTAGTACATGATTCAAGTTTGTTGAGAAATTATCCTTGTTATGGAGAGGATTGAAGAAAAGAGTGATAGTAGTGACTCGGACAAGAAATCATATCAACCAATGCGTTTTCCTGTTGAGGAGATGGATCCTCAAGAATTTGAGGAAGTGTGTGAAAGTAGTGACACAAAATTAGACTCAAGTACGTTGACTCAAAATATGAAAACGGGTATTAAGAAACTTGCAAATTTTTGGTTTGACAGTACTTGGATGGCTACAGAAAATGTGCTTAAAGTTGGTTCGGTTGATATAGGCGCATTACATGTGTGTATGATGTTTGATATTCAACGAGGCGCAGATTTAGAACATAAGAGGAAAATGAATAATGCTAAACAGTTACTGATTAAAATTTTAAAACATATGATGAGTCGTGGTCAGGATATTCGTTTATCAACAGATTATGATGCGAAGTATATTTTAGGTGACGTTTTAAGAAAATGTCAATTGAATGAATTTCAGACATTACCAATAAAAAGCTACACAGAAACAATACGAATAAACATAAGATAAAGTGAAAATGTGGAGCAGTGGGAGAATCCCTGTAGAATTATAAATTTATGATTGAGAGTTCAAGAACAACCTCACACCATCACCGTCCAATGAAACAAGTACCAATACCTCCCACCATTCTACGGCTCAATCATATTAAACATATGGGGAGTTCTAGAACGACCCCCCATCAAATACCTAAATAAGATAAGCTTTTGTAATAGCATTCTATATAAATTGCCGTTAATAATCTTCCTTGATTCAGTTTTTCAAGATGACGCAAAATGGTATTTTCGATTTACCTGAGCTCAAATTTGATTTTTTTGGTGATTTACCTTCAACACCTCAGAGTAAACATGACTTAGTAGTGCTCGGTAAACGAACAGATAAGTTGAATAAATCTAAATGTAAATTTGTGTCAACAGGGTTATCATATGACTTGTGCTATACCCCTTGTATAATACTGTCAGGAAATAAAAATGATGTAATAATTTTCGATGAAAACGAGTGGACCCAGTTTATTGCAAATGAAAGTATAATAACAAATTATTTATACACTAATGATAAAGTGGAACCTATACGTACTGGAAATTTTTCTATATACTTTGAAGAAATTTCCACATCAAGAGTGATTAAAATTTGGAAAAATAATTTATATATCTATTTGGGATATGAATCAATCTGCAAATTGTGGGAGTTACCACTCATTAAGTACCGAGTTGACATGTTAAGAAGATCGCAGTTTGCAAGTTATTTCAAGATTGTGCAGAAAGGATTACAACGTCAAGGAGGAAATGTGTTTGACAACGCAAAGAATCTACTTCCACCCAGTGAAAATTCTAATAGTGAAAATTTTGGTATGCTCATGGAATTAATGTACATTTACCCAAATATATTCGAAGCCGTGTACTAGAAAGGTGTAAAATGAAGAAAGTGACATTTAATGAAAAACATAATCAAATTTATTTCCTTGTAACATGGAATTTTGCGTACAACTCATCAAGGAAAGAGTCTTAGATGTCATTAGCTAATGATAGAGTGCGTTTCCAGAGAAAAATAGCATTAATTTCAAAAATTATCACACCATTTTAGATAGTAATCATAGATGTAATGTATATAATGAAAGATTTGCTAATGAGATGTAAACAATTATTGATATGTTTTGTGTGAAACTGGTATATAAATAAAATTTGTTTTTATTAAAAATTAAATATTACACTTTATCCTTCTTTATCCTTATACAATTTGGTCATTTGAAATCCATGAATTATATCTCTTGTCCAATCCCAACCATTTAACATAAAGTTTATTCCCCTTTCTTCTTAGAATCTTTTCGACAAGATATATGTCAGGATACTTTACTCTCTGAATTTCTTGTTCATAAAAACGACCTTTAATTTCATCACCGTCTTGATCTTCTAATAGATATGTTCTAGGATTACTTTGGTGAACTTCCCTGATTTTAAAAATTTCATTTGACCAATTAGGTGTATACCCTTTTGAAAAAGCCTCACGATATTTACTTATCTTCACATGATCATTGACATTGAATTTTTGTTTCTTTGGATCGATTGTCTTTAAGTTGCCATAAATAAATCGCAGTAAATATTTTTCATGTTTTTTTTTAACATCCTTTGGTTTCATCCCTATGGTTTTGTGATTAGTGTCATTGTATTTCGCTACAATATCCGGTAAAATGTTTAACCACTTGTAATTTCCTTGTAAACTAAATTGTTTCCACATTTTATTTTTTAATGTTCTGTTCGCTCTTTCTGCAACACTTGCTTTGAGATTTGAATATGTATTATAATGATTAATTTTCCTCTCATCCATTAATTTGTTGAATTCTTTATTGAAAAATTCTTTACCCATATCCGTTTGCAAATTTGTAGGTTGTACTTTAACCTGTGACAATATATTTTTCATTGCTTGGGCAACCACTTTCATAGTTTTATTTTTTATTGGTTCGCACCAAACAAACTTTGAGAATACATTAATGACTACTAAGATGTATTTATAACCTTTATTTGTTCTCGCGTATGGACGCATTTCTATAAGATCTGCTTGATAAAGATCATTGAGACCTTTAACAATTACTCTTCGTCTTCTAAAATGTTTTCTAAACTTCGTTTACTATGTCTTCTTTAAAATTAGTCATTTTTAGTTACTGGACACTAGCACAATTTGAACGAACAAAGATGGGTGGTTCCTCGGTACTAGGAAAGTAAACTCATCGCCTTTATTTATGACTTTACCTATAAGTTTATCTGTTGTAAAGATAGTAGTACCCACAAAAATTGTTGAATCAATGGGTGAAATCTCGATATTTTCAATTTTATGATATGGGGAATTTGTATTCAGTTGCAGCGTTTTCTAGTGTATAACGTAATAAACTTTGAGATTTTTCATGATGACCGCGAATATTTATAATACATTTACTATGATGTGAAGATGGTTCACAAATGTAAAATGGTGATGATATTGGTGATGATGTTAAAACAGGTGAATAGTTGGAATGTGGCGATGATACGTTGATCTACTTCGCAACATATGCCTTCCAAACTTATCGATAGGCATTGTTAAAGCTTCAATGCTGCACACTAAATGACAGTACAATTTTTTTACATACTATTTATCTTATTATTTCACTCTCCCTCAATTCCTCTATTACAGAAAGTATTTCATTATTATGTCCAGTGTTCCCCGCCAATTGTGATGCTGTAAGTAATTTTAACCGATCTAAAATTTCATTATAAACATCAAAATGCTTATATTCAATTTTTTTGTTATTAAGTTCCAACATTTTCAGGTTTCCACCTTTTTTTCACTTGACTTCTAGTTTTGATCAATTGTGATGAAGGTAGTGAACTAGATCTCGACCTTGGTAACATAGCTGGTAAAGCTGAGGCTGTTTTTTTTTTAAGTAGTTTTCTTAGCCGCCTTCTCTTGTGCCATCGAGTACAAATTCGTAACTCGTGGTTTTATAATATCGATAAATTTAGATGCGCGTGATGTAGACAGACCTTTTTCAGGATTGTAACCTAAGTACTGAGCATTAGTCCTCTTAATAATATCAATATATGCATCCACATACACTGTTCGATATCCTACAGGATGCTTTTTAAACATTAATTCATATAATCCAGGTGTACCCTTGTATTTAAATTCATCGTTAATCAAGAAATCGGCTCCATCAAAATCAACAGTAGAATCACCAATTGCGTATTTTTTTGTAAACGGGTCGAAGTAAACACCAAAGGTATCATCAAACACATTTTTAACATCTTCAATTTTATCTTGTATATACGCTCGTGGTAGTGGTTTTTAGAATTGTTCTAAATAAAGCTCCTGTTCTGTCAATGTCGTTGTATCTGTTACTGGTGTTGGAAATGTTTCATCAAAATAGCTTTCACCAAATTCATGCCTTGATGTTGTAGGATCATACTGAAATGTTTCATCTTCTAAATTGATTGGCACCGTTGTATGATAGTATTCTAAAGGTGGTTGATTTCTTGGTTTAGAGCTAAAACTTTGATGGCTCAATTCATCTTTAAATTCTCTTTTCAAATAAGATTTTGGAAAAATATTATTTTCAGTTTTACTGAGACTTGATACCAATTCTTTAAGTGGTTGAGTTATGGGTTTGTAAGTTTTCTCTAATCGTGACTGCGATTTGACAATATCACTTTTCAAGCTTTTATATTTCGCTTTTAACGCCTTCCTGGCCTTTAACAGCTGCACCGTTACTCGATTATCCATGTTAACTGACCATACATCTAGTGCATTCACTTTATATATGTATAAATTTGTCGAATCCTTTACTATACCTTCCAGAATTTATTGCACAATCTTTATCAATCACAGCAAAATGCGCATACTTCTTTGAAATTTTGAAAACTCATATCATCAAAAAGGGTTAGTCATATCTTGTTGGAATATAACAATAAGATTAGCATTATCTCTGCATAGTTGTTTAGGAATTGATGAGTAAGTTTGACATAAATAGAAACAATCGGTATTTTTATCACGTCCAAAACAGAAGTAGCTTTTAATGATATTTTGATTGCATGATGCTAAATCATCGAATATTATCACTGAATTTGGCTTAATATCTTCAGGAGGTATAACAGTGTCCCCATCATCGTATTCGTAATACCCTATTTCTTTTACAGTCATCATTAACTTTCTGAGGTATTCATATTTGGGTTGATACAGAGATTTAGAATATATAAAAATGTTTTCAAATCGTAAACCTAATAAACTAAGCATTACATTTGTTTTTCCACAACCTGAACTTCCCACCAACAACCCTCGTTTCGATTGCCCTCCAAATAAAATACCATGTTTTGGAAACGTTTCAGTCAATGAAACATCATCATGATCTTCTACAGATAAAAGAGTTTTTTGTTGCTGAATAAACATTTTAGCGATCATATATATTGAACCTTGCCTTTACTATAAAATAGAAGCACATTATAATAAGGACTATAGCGAACTGAACTGTACTCGATTCCGGAATCTATATAAAGGGTTTAAAACAGAGATCATATTTTTATTTGTCTCACATTTTAGATATAATGGATAGATATAAAAGTTCTGTTCACACTAGTAATCACATCTCTAAGAGGAGTGGACGTGGTTTGCTAAATAAAATAATCGATAAACTTCCAATAGAATTACATTTACCTGGATATAATTATTGTGGTCCTGGAACCAAACTTGCCAAGCGATTGCAAAGAGGTGATAAAGGTGTTAACCGGCTAGATGAGGCGTGTAGACAACACGATATAGCATATTCTAAATTTCAAGACGTTGAGAGAAGAAATCAAGCAGATAGGACATTAGCTGAGACTGCATTGAAACTTGTAAAAGCGCCCGATTCTGGGATTGGCGAAAAGCTTGCGGCATTAGGTGTTGGTGGAGTAATGAAAATAAAGAATAAATTGGGGATGGGTTTAAAAGTCCGAAAGAAATCTGTGACAAAGAAGAAAGGAGGTAAAATAAATTTAAAAGTTGCTGTAAAAAGAAAATCCCTCCCAAAAAGACGTAGTTGAAAAGTTAAAGTTATTCCAGTCCCCGAAAAAATAGGGGGTTTTCTCCCATTCTTATTACCTCTCTTGGGAGCATTGGGAGTTGTAGGAGGAGGTGCAGCTGGTATCGCAAAGGCGGTTAACGATGCTAAAACAAATCGTGAACAATTAGCTGAGCAAAAGAGGCATGATTTAGCTATGGAAGAGTTTACCAAAGGGAAGGGGTTATATCTGGGCCCTTATAAAAAAGGTTTCGGATTATACTTGAAACCCTATCAAAAAAACTTCCAATAAAGCTACCTCATCGACCGTTAACTAATTTAGACTTAATAAAATACTCGAAAATTCTTAAAATCCCTAATTTTCGAGGAGTTTTCATGAGAGACAAACTTCCAAAACATATAAATAAAAATGAATCCGGTATTGTGAATCTAAATATCAACGCTGGGGATGGAACTCACTGGATAGCATATACAAAGAAAAATAACGATGTGAAATATTTGGATAGTTTCGGAAATTTGAGACCTCCAGAAGAGTTAATAAATTATTTTCATAGTGATGGTAGCTTGAACAAAATCAAATATAACTATAATTCATTACAAAGTTATAATTCATATCTGTGTGGACACATATGTCTAGCATTTTTATATAACTAATATATATGATGTATTTGGATCATTTTGTAATAAACACTTAACATAACACTATGTCTTTCACTTTCGCTTTAAGCGATGCGTCCTCTATATTAAGCTACAATTTCAACCCCCCTATTTATTTAGAGGATGATGTAGATTATGAAATTGGACTGACAAATTTTGACACCTACAATATTATTCCAAACATTGATAATAGCAACAATACCTTTGTTTGGGGGGAAAATGATGAATATGTTATCAAAATTCCTGAAGGTTGCTATGAAATCGGTGATATCACAAGATATTTGGAGGATCAGACAATTAAGGTAGATGAAGAAGCTATGATCACGATTACTGCTGATATTAATACTTCTAAAGTGAATATCCGTTCAAATAGAAAAATCAATTTCACTGTAGAAAATTCAATAGGACTACTACTAGGATTCGCGGCGAGACAGTTGACTCCTAATGAGGATAATACTTCCGATTATACAGTAAAAATTTCCAAGGTGAATACTATATGCATCGATTGTAGCATCGCAATAGGATCATTCTTTAATGGGCACCCTGTACACGTTATTCATCAGTTTTTTTCGACAGTACCAGTTGGGTATAAAATAGTGGAATCACCTTTAAACATTTACTTTCCAGTTAGCGTTAAGACTATTAATAACATCACAATCAAAATAGTTGATCAAGGTGGGGAGCTTGTCAATTTTCGGTGGAACTATAACCGTTAGATTACATCTTAGAAAAGTAATCGGTTAATAAAATGGTGTTAAGATTCCATTCTACATCATACCACAGTAGACGTCAACCATACTATAAAAGGGTAACTAAGAAGAAAATTGGCAGTTCTAAAAATAGTGTCAATAGATTAACATCTGAAAATAAAAAGTTTTTAGAATCCCTAGGATTCAAGGTCTTAGTATAATGGAATTACTTAATATCACCGGTAAACCTTTCGGTGACAACTCTATTGAAGATTATCAATTTCATACATATCAGCCAAATATATCAGGAAGTTTAGATTATAACGATGAAACAAGAATTCCCATCCAGGATTTAGATGCTAACACTGCACCATGCAATAGTTATCTATATATCGAAGGAAAACTCACACAAGAAGATGGGTCTGCAACTACTAAATTGGAGTTTATTAACAACGCTATTTCTTTTAAATTTCGAGAAATTAGATATGAAATGAATGGTATAGTGATAGATTCTGTGAGGAATGTTGGTTTAGTTTCGACTTTAAAAAGTTATCAATCATATAATGAAAATGAAAGCGTTTTCTTACAAAATGCTGGATGGTTTCCAAAAAAGAAGTTGGGTACATCAGACAAAATTATAGCAGATGCAAACGGAAATTTCAATGTATGCATACCATTAAAATTATTGGTAGGATTTTTTGAAGATTTTCGAAGGCTTGTCATTAACATGAGACAGGAATTAGTACTGATCCGTAATAGTAATATGTATGGATAGCGTTATGAGTATTGGTGACACTCAAAAACCAAAAATTACTATTACTAAATTGTTGTGGAAAATACCACACGTTACCGTTAGCATCTCGGAGCAGCTTAGACTAAATAAAATCACCAATAGAAATGCAGATCTTCCTATAAAATTTAGAAGTTGGGAATTAATTGAATATCCTTCCTTACCTACTTCAAACCGACATACATGGCCTGTTAAGACATCTACCAAAGTTGAAACTCCCAGGCATGTAATAATAGCCTTCCAAAAAGATAGAAAAGGAAAGATTACATCAGATATGAGTAAATTTGATAACTGTGATCTTAAAAACGTTAGAATTTTCTTAAATTCTGAGAGGTATCCGCACAATGACTTATATTTGGACTTTAAAAACAACAAATCTGCCACCCTCTATAATATGTTTGGTAATTTTCAAGAATCCTATTACCCTCGAAAAATAAATTAACCAATTTTCAACCCTGAAGAATTTAAAGAATTAGCACCAATAACTCATATTGATTGTTCGCGACAAAAAGAAGTAATACAGACTGGATCCGTAGTTATGAGAATAGAATTTGAGACGGATACCCCTACTACTGCGGACATTACAGCATATTGTCTCATATTACATGAGAAACACTTCACTTATAATCCTCTAACTAAAATTGTTCGACAACATTGATATGTTCGTGGCGCTTTCAAACTTCAACATGCGCATGACATATTTTTCGCTATTTAAAGAAAAGAGAAAATCTCACCATGTCAGTAATATAATGAGATCAGAATACATAAAAGCATTGAGAGAACATCGAAGAAAATTGAAAGACTTGAGAAAAGCTGTGGAATTATACAGTATGAAAGTTAGTGTATTAAAGAAATTGTGTAATTTAAAAATATGACTCTGATTTTCGATGTGCAAGGATTTAAAATAGAAAAAAAAATTATAGTTAAAGAGTTTGCAGCCTATGATGGAGTAAAAATTTGTCACATCTTTAAGCCACCTTTTCCATTTGAGATGCTATCACCAGATTTACAACAGCAAGCCCACTGGTTAACAAAGAATTATCACTGTATTAAATGGAGCTATGGATTTACACCATTACATCTATTCGATAAAATTATTAAGAATTTGAGTACAAATGCTGATTGTATTTACGTAAAAGGGGGGGAAAAGGCTGATTACATCAGACAGTTCATTTCACAACCAGTTATAGAATTTGAAGAACAGCCATCTTTAATTATGTCTACCGCAAAATGTTTTTATCATAGTAATACTAAATGTATTTGTGCACTATCCAATGTTTTTTATTTATATGAAAACTTTGTAATGTCCTAAATTTTAATAAATAAATAAATAAATAAAACTAAATATTGTTTTTATTATAGTTTAATAATATAATATGTGGAGTATAATATATACAGAAAATAATTTGGCAATGTTTATTCCCTACAGAATGATTTGATTCATATTCAATACATTTGGTTGTATCAACCAGTTATGATTCATTAAAGTCGACTTCGTCACAATCGGTTTCATCACAGTCAGTTTCATCACAATCCGTTTCATTTGTCAAAATTTAGTTTGTTTAGAAATTCAGGCTGTAAATAATTTTTTAATGGATGTAGAAACCCCCTAGATTTAACGCAATTAATCCATCGACTAAACATTCCAAAGATATTTTTCCTTCAGAGAAATTTTCACATACTTTCAAGCCATTTTCGTAACCTTTTGTTATTTTATTACATTCTTCTGCGCTATAAAAGGCACCCATTCCATAAACTGCTTCATGCTCGGCATCAAATTGGAGGTTAGAAAATTTCTGAAGCAAATAGCATATTCCACTTGCTAAATCAACAACCTCAACTTCTTTTACGTAACACATCCACATATTGAAAACGTGTTTGATACTGTATTATTACAGCTTAATAGAATACTGGTTGTACTGAGAGTTTACTTAAGTTTTATATTAGAAATCCCACTTAATAAAACCTCCTACCACATTAAGTTCACCTAATGGTACCTCCCACACAGCTTAAAATGAAACAAATAATTTATTGGGATTATTTATTGAAGTATTAATTTCAGGTTTAAAAAATCGGCAGCTACTGGAAGCGGCTGGAACCTCCCCACCCGGTGAATCTTTGAAGCCGAAAAGAGCACTAAACAATATGAACGATCTCATTTAATTATATTTATTAAGTTGAAATATTTTTTTCGTATTAAATCAGAAAAAAAGTCTTGCGTTCGGTGGGATTTGTACCTAAAAACTTGAGTGTTAAATTTATAGTCTGCACAACATTAATATTTTATTCAATGTTTTTAATCGGATCCTAGCCCGGGGCCAGCCAGACAACCACGGTGAACACCGCCGTGGCGAGTGTGAGACTGGACGGGGTAGGTCCGGTTTGGCTTGGAGAAAAATAGAAAAGCAGCTCCTGTCTTCTGTAGGCAGGCTTAAGGACTAGGTTAAAATTATAATGTGTTCACATGGACCTAAAATTAATATAAAAATAAACACAATTCTATAAAAACGTTCGTAGGCAAGAGCACTTAATAATTTTGATTATTGATACGGGAAACAACCTCGGAAGCAACTAAACGAAAAAACCTGTTCGTTGGTAATGGGATGGATGGCAGGGATGGCCATCTTTGGAAAAAACCATATAACTCTTGGTGGACAGCTTCCCTGCCAGATGTAGCCAGGGTAGTGTTCATGGTGGCTCGTTTAAGTTTGAGTTGGTATATTTTGTTTTATCTTTTGGCCTCGATCAATTTTTCACTAATCGCCGGGGAAGTGATAGCTGTCAAATTTTTGGTTCCAATGTTTCTCTGGGGAATTTGGTTTTTGAAAAATGTTTAGGTTGGTATCAATATGTCTTAAATTGTTTTTAGGTTATGTAGTACTATTTTTAGGTTATGTTGCTGGAAGAATTTTCGGCGGGATGCCGGAAGTAGCGGAAATAGTTTTTAAAATATAATGTCACTGTCACTTTTAAAGTTTTATTGGAAAAAACTCACCGAAAGCGTTCCGGTGGGGTTGCTTACACTTGTAGGGCTTGTAAGCGGTTCAAGATGGCCTCACACCATCCGTGGGCTTTATAAACGTCGAAAAAACTTGTAATCTCTCGATGCACTTGACACGTCAAAAATACTCAGCATACAGTCCACGCTTTAACACACTAGCAGAGAACTTATACCACAAATGGACCCGTAGCATTTTTTGGGAATTTTCCTTTGAGTCCATTTAATAAAATTTGACATTTTTCTGAAAATTTGACATTTTTCTGAAGTGATATTTTTCCGAAAATTTGACATTTTTCTGAAGTGACATTTTTTCGAAAATTTGACATTTTGCTGAAGTGACATTACTCCGAAAATTTGACAATTTTCAAACATTTGACATTTTTCTGAAAGGTGACATTTCTTCGAAAATTTGACGTTTTTTCGAAAATTTGACATTTTCATGAAATTTTGAAATTTTTCTGAAAAGTGACATTTCTCGAGAAATTTGACATTTTTTCGAAAATTTGACATTTTTCTGAAGTGACGTTACTCCGAAAATTTGACAATTTTGAATCATTTGGCATTTTTCTGAAAGGTGACATTTCTTCGAAAATTTGACGTTTTTCGAAAATTTGACATTTTTCTGAAAAGTGACATTTTTCTGAAAATTTGACATATTTCTGAAAAGTGACATTTCCCAGAAAATTTAACATTTTTTCGAAAATTTGACATTTTTCTGAAAGGTGACATTTCTTCGAAAATTTGCCATTTTTTCGAAAATTTGACATTTTCCTGAATTTTTGACATTTTTCTGAAAAGTGACCTTTCTCATTACTCCGAAAATTTGACAATTTTCAAACATTTGGCATTTTTCTGAAAGGTGACATTTCTTTGAAAATTTGACGTTTTTTCGAAAATTTGACATTTTTCTGAAAATTTGACATATTTCTGAAAAGTGACATTTCCCTGAAAATTTAAAATTTTTTCGAAAATTTGACATTTTTCTGAAAAGTGACATTTTCCTGAAAATTTGACATTTTCTTAAAAATCTGATATTTTTCTGAAAAGTGACATTTCTCCGAAAATTTTACATTTCATGGAAATTAAAAAAAAAATTTCGTGAATTGTAGAAATATTTTTTTGATATCATCATCAGTTCGCCTGTTATAAGAATTTTATGCTTTTACGACGTCATCAGAACGTAGGTGTATTTTTGATTCACTCGTATTCCATCCATCTACAATATTTCCACCTACGTTTTAAACTTTAATTGGATGTTTCCAGTTAAGTCGATATCTGCACCAGTTTCTAAGAATGTTTCTTATTTGTGACGTAGGTGTATTATTAATTCACTCGTAATCCGTCCGTCTACAATATTTATACCTACGTTTCAAATTTCAGTTCGATATCTTCAACCGTTCCCGAGTTATCGGCCGAAATCACTGATCACCTCTGACATTATTAGAATATCACCCTGTACATTGCACTGCTTTGAGGACAAAACAAGTGAAATTTTTGTTTTTTAATTTTTTTCACGGAAACCAAATCGAAAAAGTGCAAGTGTGATATATCGTTGAAATCGGAATTTTTACTGCTTTTCAATGGTTCAATTACAAATTGTAAGTAATCATAAAATAAACAACTTTTTGTGCCAAAACGGCACTAAACGTAATCCGATCTCAACCAAAACCTTTTCAGATCTTCTGGAACACTAAAGAAACCCTCATGCAAAGTTTCATCCAAATCCGTTTAGTAGCTTCGTCGCTATCGTGCTAACATACATACATACACACACACACACACACACACACACACACACACACACACACACACACACACATACACACACACAGACATTTTTCAAAAACAATTTTTTTGGGTTCCTGGGACCTCAAAACGTAAAGATGTTATCTCAATTTTCGATTTTGGACTAATTGTAGTAACTTCCCACAATTTTATTGTGGGGAGGTTAAAACACAGTTGGTTACAATTATTTACATAATTTCAGTTTTAAAAATACAGTTACACAATTCACATAATTTGCAATTTTAACAGATTTGAGTTTTATTATTAGTTATACGTAATTAGTCACATAGAGTCATACAGTTTTCAAACAATTTCAATTTATTAAACTATTTTACATGTTTAAAGCAAAATTATTTATGTAGAATTTTTAATAATATTTGTTGATACCCCTTTAGCTTTTTTTGTTTCACTTTCATTGAGTTTTACGCAATATGCTTTCGCCCCAGTTCCATAAAAACTTTGTATTGGAGCGCCTGCAAACTCATCTTTCGTTTTCCCAACAATAGACACCGTTTTGGGTACACCATGAACATTATCATTACTAAAATTTGATGTGTCGAACCAACTTAAATTGTTCTTTATATCATCATAAACATATTTCTAAATATTTCTAAAATCAATGAATCTGTGTCGGTATAGCACAGAGTCGCATTATTACCGCATTTTTGCTTGATGAAGTCATAATAAAAATCATTTATTACTGTTTTTGATATTTCTAAAATTGACCTACGTATAATGGCTTATTATAACAAATTTTTAGTTTAGACATTTCTATAGCTACTAAATTTTCTGAGAAAACTGAACATGATTTATAATTAGGCTTACTTATGTACCCTTCAGCCCCAACACTTCCACGAATATTTTCCCAGTGAGAAATAAGTTTTATATCGACTCTATTTTCAACATTTTCCATAGTTTTTCCGAATATTGAGTTTATTACAAATTTAAAAAGATCTCTTTCAAAAGCATTTTTGGATGCATTTCGCAACGCTGTAATTAAATCAACATAGGTTTTCAACTAAGGGGATTGCGAAAATTCCAAAATTCTATGAATTTTTTGCAATTTTAAACCATGTTCTAAACATTGTTTGAGATTCCTGTAATGAATGATATAGTTAGTTTTATTATGTAGGTTTAAAATAAGTTTAGATTGTTTACTATTTGGGGGTATTAAATTTTCTGCGCAGAATGGTAAATCATTATGTGCATCATGCAAATTTTCAGGATATTCCAAATCCACTTCTAATACATACCCCTTTTTAGAATTGTTACTTAAAAGGGAACAGCCAAAATATTGAATTTCTTTGTCGTTTAACCATCTAAATCCCCTAATGGTAAACTTTGACTCATACTACAACCGTATAAATTCGTGGCGTCTAAATAAAGTATATATGACGTAGGTTTTGAAGAATTATAATTAGAAATAAATTTATTATTGGCAATGGACATTCTTTTACTACATTGACTAACACCGCCTCGTATGCCTTTTCTAAAGAAATGAAGCATATCTATATCAGTAAGGAGCTCAAGCTCAACTCCTGTCTTACGCAACATGGCATCCCAACTTAATGATGGTGCTGTTACATATTGTGCAGGATCTAGTGTAAATTTTTCTAAACTAATTTTACGAAAGTTTTCAAAAATATCCGCCAATAGCAATACATTAGATTTCAGGCATATATCAGAATATTCGCCCAAAGTCTGGCATTGAAAGGTGTGCCAAGTAACATGCGCTCGACTATAATCCTTCTCGCTAACACCATCACCACGCAATATATCAAAAAATAAATTTTGTGTGGGTAATTCAGTATCGTTCAATTTACCCATTGAATCCACATAGGAATAAGGGAAAACTCCTTTGCGACGTATTAAATCAAATTTTGATTGATCACTGAAATATTTTTTTATGTCTGAACATTGGTCAGATTCTAGTGTTTGACTTAATTTATCTAAAGAAGCTGGTAAGAAGCGAAATGAATCCAGAAATTTCAATTTTATAAATACATTTTTTTCTGCGCCTTCCTTTCTTTCGACTAAAATGTGTTTTGAAAATGATA
Organism: Rutpela maculata; assembly: GCA_936432065.2. NCBI lineage: Eukaryota > Metazoa > Arthropoda > Insecta > Coleoptera > Cerambycidae > Rutpela > Rutpela maculata. The sequence goes on from OW386292.2 coordinate 86,818,211, forward strand.
TATACTTCTCTTTATTTTGCGCTATGACATCAATTTTCTCTTGATTTAAGGCCAATTTTTTAATAAACAAATGCGAATCATAATTTGTTAAATTGTGAAAGAATACTGGAATGAATTTGGGTATTTTGAAGTTTAAATTACAAATGGAGTGAGCCGCACCCCGGTAATTCCCAGTTAAGTGACAATGATCACGAACTTTCTGATTACTTTCAGGAAAAACCTTATTACAAATGTAACATGTACTACTATTGTTAAAATCCGTCAGTTGATGCTCTGAAAGAGGTAGCATCGGTTTAATATTTTTCATGTGTTTATCATATAAATTGTGCACACATTCTTCTAATTTCTGTATAAAAACATGAGCTGCATCTAAACCGCGGTAATGAACTAGTTTCGATGCGGAATCGTCAAAGCTACATTTTACATAAAAACAAAATGAATAGGGTTGGTGTTCATACGTTTTCACAGTAAACGAATTGTCTTCTTTAGGTTGCGCGTGAAGGATAGGTTTTAAAATGCTTTCAAAATCCGCATATATTACAAATGGCACTGTTAATTGTTTCTCAAAATTGACAAATTTAAGAACATTGTCAGGAATGCTTTCACCGAATTTATTTATCACAAAATTAGTTGTTGGCAATTGTGTGCATATAAAATTACAATCATGTTTTTCATGAAGGCGTAATTCCTCGCGCGTTCGAAAAAAGTAGAGACAGCCGTTACAAATAAACTTTTGTCCATTATGCTTAGATCTTTGTTTAGAAACTAATCTTGACAAATCTTTAATGAAACAATAATGATTATTTCCACCATCATCCGTAATAAGCAAGAGATTAACGTGAGTATTTTGCAGAGTTCTGGTATATACTTTACCAGAACTCTGCAAAATACTCACGTGGACCGACAATTTCATAAATAATTTTGCCATCTTTAAATTGATTATTGACACCAAATACATTTATTGAAATATTGTTTAGTTTTTCAAACTTGGGTATGTCTTTTAATTTAACTGGAAAATCAATGCCTTGAAAGTTTAATAGAGTGGAATAATGTGGATACGATGATACTCTCTGGGGAAGTCCTGTTGGTGGAAAAATTGCTGCGTTGACGGACCACGCAAAGCACATTTGATCATGATTACATATATTCACAACAGCCTTTTTTGCTTCAATCTGCTTTGGTAATTTTATGTAGGATGAAGCAAAAAGCGGATTGTATTTATTTATATTCACTTCCAAGTACATAATTTGTTGTAGACTCCATCCTGAAAATATTTTATAAGAAAGAGAAAATTATGTAATTTTGATAATATACCTGAATCCTTTTCTTGCATATGAGAGGCTTTCTCCATAATATCCTTGATAAGTTCTTCATATATTTCCGTTAAATCAGTGGAGATAGTCAAAATTTTATTTTTAGTGTTAAACGATTTGAGATCAAATATATCTTTTTCGGGTATGACATACATTGAAAATAACTCTAAATGTATTTTTAGTGCACGATACTGTTTAATATAGACAGTAATAACTGAAAATACTTTGTCTTTGATGTCTTCAAAAAATTCAACGTGATCGATGTGATGATGTTTAGTGGAGAAACGATAGCTCGAAATTCGATACTTAAATGCACTGTTGACTCTTTCAACACATTCTCCCAGAGTATGTAAAGTCTTTTTCTTGTGTGCGTTACTTCTAATATGACCATTTAAATAGTTTCTTTGAATTTTGACATGACATTCAGGACATTCAGTTAAGTTATCATGGACGTTTGACGGACCCGGTAGATTTATGATTTCATCTTTTATTTCATCATCACACTGTACATGTGAAACTTTCTGTTTTTTCTCAGGTATAGTTTCGTGATATCTATATGGACAACTTTCTCTCTCGTGGCGTAACAAACTGCTTCTTGAGGAAAAGAATTCATGACATCGAAGGCACTGCATTTTATTACAGTTTGCTAAACTATTCTACTAAACCACTGAACAATTGCAACTAACTGTATTTCAGATAAATCTGAAATTAATACTTACTTGGCATCCGATTCAACATGCTTATATACGAAGTAAAACAAAGAAAGTTGTTCACCAGAGAATCCCAATAAGCCAGTCTAACCGGTCATACAACTTATGTAACTGGATTAACCGGTTTCAGAGTGTGTGAAAAAGTCACTAGACTTTAATATCGCCTTAAAAGAAGTATATTGACCTCGGAGTGTCTGTGACCTTCAAAACTGGTTATTTTCACCTACTTGACCTAGAAAGCGAGTTTTTTAACCTTGGGAAATGGTGCTTTCAAGGTCACGTTTTTCAAAATTTTTTGAGCTCAACCAGCTTACTTGGGGGCGCGTGGAAATCATTTTTAAAAAATGAATTATTTTGGTTACAAGTTTTCAAATGCATTATTAAATTAATTATTATTAAATTATTTTTGTCTGTTTAATAGATACATATACATGTACATATTTATATTAATGCAATAGTAGATTTCAAGTCTTGTATCCCATTATCATCATCTATGTGTAATTTATATTATATACAGTATACCGAATTTATATATATATATATATATATATATATATATTATTTCTCAACTTGGGTGATTGCTGTAGAAGTAAAATAGGTGTTTTTTAAATATCAGACTTATTTATTTCTTTATTAGTATAACATGTCAGCATTTCATTATTACAAGTTAGTGATGTGTCGTATTTGCATGAATCGTATAATAATACGACTCTTTCCGATGATACGTATGGTACGAATCTGTACAATGGATACGGTTTCGTATTCGTATCTAGTGTATACTGACCTAATGCGAACAATGCGGTTCGATTTCGTATCGGTAGATACGTTTTATTTGTTAACCCTTTCCAACTTCTGTTCTGTCGAGATTCACAAAACATAGCGACTAAAAAAAAAAAAAACCTAGACTGACACATCTGTTCATATTTCTCAATAGTTTTAAGGATTTAAGACCAAAATGTTGCATAGGCAAATATACGATATACCAATTCAATTGTACAATAGTACAATTATGCGCAGTTCGATTTTCGCGCATACTAGCATCTTGATATACGTTTAGTGCGAAATACAAATACGAAACTTCTGATACGAATCTTTCTTCATACGATACGAATCTTTGAAAAGAGTCGTATTGCTCATCACTATTACAAGTACCTATGCGAATATCAAATATATTTTACATTTATCTATTTTCTAAGTTTAAGTAAATCTACAGTTTCTTTGACAGATGTATCGAACTAGCATCCCATGATGATTTTCCTTCAACCATTTTGAAATTATTTTCGGTAAATCGTACTTCACCATTTCCATGTCTACGAGACACTTGTAGGTAAAAATCATGCAGAAACTCCAACAATAAAAACATACTCTATTTTCTTTTAAGTCTAGCGTGGCTTTTAAAGCTGACCTATAATTTATAGACATTTTATCACACACTGAGGTCTCGTACAATTGATTTCCAAATACACTTGTATAATCCCAGTGATGCTCGCTTTGTAGCAACATATTTATTAAATTATCTATCGTGATACTGAACTTAGGTAATTCACTGAATGCCGAGTACATGGTTGAGTTATTCGAATTCATCTTGAGTTTATATGTGCGCTGTGAATAGTACCTTATCACTATCCAACTCATCTTATATATCTCAGACATAAAGCTATTAACATGGAAACCATCTTTACCTTCTTATAAAAATCATCATAAAATTCAGTAAAAAAACGTTATCCATTCAGGCTTTAATTTCATTACTAATTTACAAGACAGCTGCATAAATATCTTTCGACAGAATAAATGTAAGCAGATAACCTGTAATACCCTCTAAAGCGAGGATCGACTTATTTATTTCTGTCTAGTGAACACCAGCCTACTATGGTAAAAAAAGTTTAGATGTAAGACTAACCATTAATAAACAAACAACTAACCAACAGCATAATACGAAAGTCATTAAGACGAATAACCTGTGATGTCCTCTAAACTAGGTTCGAATTATTTATTATTGTCTGGGTAACAGGTACCAGGTAGATGATGGTACGGCGACTCTCTCAGCTTGTCTTGTATTTATTTCAGACACAAAAACACGAAAGTCGTTAAGAATATAGGATGCGAATACCCTGTGCTGGCCTCTGAAGCCTTGCTTGAATTCTTTATTTTTGTCTGGCTATCTCTGTAACAAGTCGTCTTTCGAGAGAATAAAGAATGTTGCCAGCGCTTAAAGCGAAGCCTGTCTTTTTTATTTTTGTCTACATAATCATAAACGGGCACCAGAGTCGATGTGAGTATAACAAGTTTGGAATAATCACGATGCCAGCTAAGGACAAAGAACTGGTTCTCGCGGAATGTTGACGCTTCGCTTGCAATAAGGTTTAATTTCGCTCGAACGGCGTGGGTTAGCTATAGCCAATCGCATCAATACTAGTCCCGCAATATGCCGACTCGTTTGCAATAAGGTTTAATTTGGCTTGAACGGCGTGGGTCAGCTTTTGCTATCTCCCACCGCATCAGTTTCAGAACGAATATTTAAAGACGATCCCGGGTCTGCAGCATCACAGTTTCTACAAAGTTTGAAATACAACAAAGTTTAACAAACAAAATTTAATATGAGTTCTAAAGTGAAAATGGTATATCCAACCAAGAAGGCTAGCAGGCTAAGTTGTAAGAAAGTGGAAAACAGTGAATTGTATGATGACATCTCCTTTGAGGAAAAAGTTGTCAGGGAGTTGAACAGTGCCAGGTTGGACGACACTATCACGTCTGATATCGTCGTATTGAATGGCACCTTCTCGGAGGTGAAACCAATAACGGGGCCTCCAACTATAACCACCGAGAAGTCAACATCTTCGAAGACGCCATTTAATGTTATGGCTGGATCATCGAGGGGGACGCAAGTAATATCGGCGGTACCTAAGTACATAGGCTTTGAGCCGACAACAATGTCGACACCTGATAGAGATGTGGAAGAAGCTGCGTTGCTATCGATGGATGTAGCAGAGCACCTGCAGAATATTGAGGAAGTTGCAACTAAAGAGAAAACAGAACTTCATGTAAGAGGACGTGCGCGGCTGCCTCAAGGAGAAATGTGGGAGGCATATCAGTGGTCTGAAAATATCAAAAAAAAGTGTCGCCACTAAGATTGCGCAGTTGAGGCAGCAGCGCAAGTTGTTCGATCAAATGATAGCCTCCTTAACTGTTCAGGGGAACACTTTCCGTTCACCGATTGTGAATTGCCAAGACAATTTTAATTTTAATTCTTTTATGTAGATTTTAGTATGTAATGTAGATATAAGTTTGTAAATATGTTTTGGTATGTAAGTATAATTATTAATTTTAGTGCTTTGTAAAATCGCTATATTTCTTATATTATTATTAATGTTTAATATTTAACTCAATTTTTTATTTCCATATAGACTATATTTTTTCTGAACATTATTACTTGATAAAAATAAATAAGTAGTGTGATGACACACTTGGTAAATATTCTCTCAAATTTGAAAGTAATGCTTAGAAATATCCTGCAATAATATATTTGCAATGAGAATCATAACATACTAATTAATTTTGAACTAATAATTTAATTAACCAATTTAATGTTGTGGACAATTACTCAGTAACCATAAGCAGTTATATTTACCCCGCATATTCACCATATAGTATACACTTCCTCATTTAGTACTTTAAAATTCATTTATCAAATAAAAGTGTATTTCAGATATTCATGGGAAATATATCTAGATATAATATTGAATTAGTTAATTTCCAATATACAGAATATAAAATCAAACAATTCTAATTTTTAAAGTAACCACTAAAAATAATATCATTAAATTCATGAATGTTAATAATAAAGGACATCGGTACGCTTTAGTTTTTTATTCGAACTCATATTACAAATATATACTCAAACATATTATTACATGGTATTAATGAATATAATTTCTGTACTATGATTTTTAATAAATTATATTCTAAATATAAGTTTTCTTATCTGATACAAATATTAATAAAGAGTACTATAAATATTACTTATTATATTCAAAATTAAGAGGATGTATAAAACACCACTGGTTTTCTTAGAACATGTTGATTCGGAAGGAGACGTAACTACCATAATTTTATTGGGATACGAAGTCATCATACCAGAGTCTACAGCTGTTGCAAATGAACCCTCGTTCCTAGTATTTAAATCGAATTTTTCTTTGATTAACTTCGCATACAAGCAATTCTTACTATATTTCAAATGATCTTTAATGGCCATGTCACCAGTTATCCATCTATGAATTTCTACTTTGCACCAGAAACATCGCACAATATCACTTTCACCTGTATAGTAAAAACCTGCTAATGCAAGCTCAACAGGCGGTAAAACACCAGTCCATCCATCGAATGACAATAAACGTTCATCAAATGTATTATATGAGAGATAACTATATATGCCTGAAAAATCTTCAATACACATTGCTTATGTGAGAAGGAATTTATTTGGTATCAGAGGTATTTGAGCCAGACAATAAGAGAAAAATAATTGTGTATAATTTCTTAACTGATAATTGGTTTCGTGCTAAGGGAATATCTCGTTGTAGAAAGTGGAGGTATATACTAAACTTGATGAGGGCTTAGCAACATACTTTTATTTCAGTGAGAATTCTGGAACACCCCCCACCACAATTAGCATTTTATTTATTTATTTATCAATGAGAGAACTGGAACATACCCCCCACCGCAATTAGAGCATTTATTTAATAATGAGAGAACTGGAACATACCCCCCCACCACACCACTTCCACTTTCCAATTTCATAATGAGAGAACTAGAACCCCCCACCACACCACCCCCACCAATCGTAGATTGGTGGGGGTGGTGTGGTGGGGGGTTCTAGTTCTCTCAATCTTTACCTACTGCCACCCATTTCAAATTGGAGAAGAGCCTCTCCCTAAGCCTCTTGCTGCACCGTCCTCGAAGATCTCTCATCTGTTGTGGTCCCAGTCAGTTCCTCTCCGAAGGACGATAGCGCTGCGCTCCTCCCCACATCTGATTTTGGCAGAACTATAAGGAAAGAGAAAGTTAGATATCCAGTTATTCAATACCGAAGAAACAGTACCTGGCTGTTGCGACCCCGATGGTGCCCCAATGGGCCTGAGGTCCATGAAAGATCCGGCCAGAATCTCGATGCCGGATCCAATGCTCCTAGCCGACCGCTCCCGGTTCATCAACTGAGCCATCTCTTCCTCAAAGGAGCAGTCGGAAAACTGATCGGTTTCTTGGCTCCCTAGACCCTTTGGGTAGAACATATCTCCACCAGACATCTTATTTTCAGCAGGAAACAGCAGAAATATAAACATGAAGCGTGGTGCACGAAAACGCGGTGAATTAATATTTAGTCTATTTAAAAAAACTAACACTTAAAAATAACTTAGGAACAAACGAATTAAAAAGCAAAAATTAAAAAAAAATAAAAACGGCGAAAATATAATAAACTAATTAACACTTAAAAAATACTACTACTCGAACTTACTTAAATAAAATAAACTAGAAAACAAAATATTGAAACAAAATAAAAATTAAAAAAAACGACGGAATACAATAAAATCAGTGTGAAAAGTACAGAATGAACTGTTAAAATTCACAGCTGAGTTTTACTGTAAATAAAGTTCCACCCCAAACCAGTTGTAGGTAGGGAGATGGGTAAGCAGTAAGTGTAAGTGAAATGAACTGCAATGTATGCAAGTTGAATAAACTGCATTAAATTAATAACATGCGTAAATCTCCGATTATTGCAAGTTGGCAAGGTTAGTCACCTATGGTGTGATTGAATATTTTCTGGTATTATATTACATTGCAAGTCTATTTAAATTATAACATATTAAATAATTAAAAAGATATTATTACATGGGTTTATTATTATTAAATATTCAAGTTTTTATAGGGAAAAGAATGATTGCACAGCAAAATATGAGAATGCAAATATTTTTTATATAACCAAATAAAATTCGGGGACTGCACATTTTGTTCAGATTTAACTATTTTTTGACCAGCTCTATAATCATATAAACATTGAATACTTGTGTGAAGACTGTCTCGCTGCAATTTTCAAGAAATTATCCGAACAAAGAAATATGACACTACTAAGTTGTTGAAATTGTCAATATTGCTGTACAAAATCTGTAAACCAATATTAGGAGTTGAAAATATTTTTCCACTACATAAATTTAATTCTACTGCTGTCCTATCTCATTGATCATATTTGGTTGTAAGATTGATTTTCGAAAGATATTTAAGGTATTAATATTAAATAATAATATTAATATTATTAAGCTTGCCTAGTCGTTTTATTTTACAGATTACATTTTTTATTTCGAAACAATTTTGAATATTGTCAAAACTATTATCAATCCCCTAGAAACATTTTTAGCTGATTAATTTTGAGTAATTTTTTGTAAACCTTGAAAGCATTTATGGAGACTCAAATTACCAACACAATAATTTTTTTAAAGATTTTACCTTGAAAGCGTGTTTTCCCCCTCTGTTCAAATTACTATATTAATTAAGTGGTGGGGGGGGGGGGGTATATAAAGAAACGAGTGTAATGGATTCACTCATTAATATCAGACATTTCTTAAATACAGTTATTTGATATCGAATATATAGTTCCTTGTAAAACTATAATCTACAATGCTGTGTCCTCAGTGTGGAAAACAATTTTCATCAAAAAGTAGTTTGTCGCGTCATCTTCGGGAAAGCTGTCCCTACAGAGAAATAAGTGCACATAGTGCCCTTAAAAGAATCCAATTAAACTAAACAATTCACCGGCTAAAAAATATAATAAGGAATCCCAAAATCTTCCTGGCCCATCTGGTGTGCAGTATCATGCTAAAAAATGTAATAAGGAATCTGAAAGTCTACGCAGCTCCGATGGTGGTCATATAAAAGCTCAGGAGGTTGTTCTTAATTGCCCACAATGTTATGAAAAAATGCCTAAAAATAAATTAATGGGACATTTAAAAAGTTCATCTCACAAGAAAGTGATCAATACTGTGGAAGATAGAGTAGAAAAACTTCAGAGCGCATTCAAGAACCGAATTTTGAGCTACCGTTTTTCCACAAAGAATCAGTGCACAGATATCACCCAGTTTTTGGAAGAAGTAAAAATGAAAGTTATCTCAGTGATTGAGACATATATTAAAACATTCTTCAGCTTAAAAATCAATAAGGAATTATTTGGGCTCTACGTTATTGAGAAGAAAGAAATGTCAGACATAAAGTCATTCAATACTAAAAATAAAGTTGTGACGCACTCATTGAATGTATTAAATCTGTATAATGAGTTCAAAGAAAAGATCATAGAGAAAGCATCAACCTTTCAGGAGCGAGACTCAGGTATGTGTAACAAATTTATGTCAATTACAGTTATCGTATGATTTCTGCAGTTTCATTTTTTTATATGATTATTAATTATTTTTTAGGATGGGCTCTGAAGCACGTTAGTATTCTTGAAGTCAACCTCAACAAATACAACCCATTATTCGCATCATCATACATTAGGTTACCTAAATTTATTGAAAATAAGAGAGCTGTTTTAAATATTCAAAATAATGATGACAAGTGTTTTGCTTATGCCGTCAATGCTGCGATTTTTCCAGCCAATGGGCCTCCGCATGAAGTATCATCCTATCCTCATTACGCAGCATCGCTAAATTTTGAAGATATCGATTTTCCTGTTAAATTAAATGATATTCATAAATTTGAGATTTTAAATAATATCTCTATAAATGTATTCGGGGTAAATAATCAATATAAAAATGGTAAAATGGTCAGTGAGATTGTAGGCCCCTTATATTTCACAAATAAAAAAACAAAATACACATGTAAACTTGTTAATCATTGCTGATGTTGAAGGTAATACTCATTACACACTTATTAAAGACTTTTCACGATTAGTCTCTAACCAAAGATCTAAACATCACGATCGAAATTATATTTGTGACGGTTGCCTACTATTTTTTTAATTCTCCTGAGAAATTGTATGCTCATGAAAGAAATTTCTGTAATCATTTATGTACCATTTTACCCGATACGGATCCACAAATCAATAAATGTGGGGAATTAATTGCAGGAAATATTCTGAAATTTGTTAATTTTGAGAAACAATTGCCGGTTCCTTTCGTTGTATATGCAGATTTTGTTTATTAAAACCAATTCATTACAATGAACCATCTGATAGTAAATCATTCTCCGTTAAAACGTACCAACGTATTCATTTAGCATCAACTTAAAGTGTACATTTGATTATAATCTTTCCAAACTTGAATATTATCGAGGTGTTGATGCTGTGGAAGTATTTGTGAAAAGATTAGATGAACTTGTCTTACAATTATATCAAAATCACTTAAAAAATATAGTTGAAATGAAACCATTATAGTAGTAAAGAAATGAGAGTTCTGCTCCACCCCCACCACTTTTTCAGTACCTCCCACCACTTTCCCAGAACCCCCCACCAATTTCTCAGAACCCCCTCCATTTTTTCATAAGCCACGCCCCATCCCCTCCACTCTTTCAGAACCCCCCTCCATTTTTCATAAGCCACGCCCCATCTCATCAACTTTTTCAATCTCCCCTCCACTTTCTCAGACTCTCCCCCCACCATAATTGAAACCCCCACCTCCCATCCCTACCACCATTTAGAATCCCCTCCCTACCTCATCACCTCATCGGAAATGTCATAGGTTAGGCAGTACATATTTTACCACTGCTCCAAACACTTAATCAATATGCCCATCTGCGTATGGGTGTGTATCAGATGTAAGAGTGTATTAAAGGAATATAGTACAACCTATCAAGGCACCTGCTGCATAATTGATTTCACATTTCATACTAATAAGTGAGAGTAGTGGTGGATTTTCAACCTCCCCTCCACCACAATTTAGGCTCATCCCCTCCCCTCATATCATATATATGATCATCATCATATATATGTATGGTGAGGCTCCCATCTCTCCCACCACAATTCAAAACCACCCACCACTAATATCAAATTATTCTAATTATAAAAAGAGATAGAGATGTACACAGGCATTGTAACAAAGTTTTTCGTGTCAATTAGTTAAAGAAATTCAAGTGTTCACAATGGCTTACAGTGGCAGTTTATTTAGTTTACCTGAACTGAGTATTAATGATTTAATTAATAATTTGCCTCCAGCACCCCAAGACAAAAATGATATAGTAGTACTTGGTGAGCGAAGGTACCAACTAAATAAATCTAGAAGTAAATATGTGACAACTGGATTATCACATGACTTGTGTGAAACTAAGTGGAAATAAACTTGACAATTTTTAACGAAAAGGAGTGGCCTCATTTTCTCACGTATCAAGGTGTAATAACTAATTATGTATACTCCAATGATAAAGTTGAACCAGTAGAGACTGATACCTTTCTTATAAAATTTGAGCAAATTTCTTATTCCAGAGTTATAAAAATAATAAAAAATAACTCTGACATTTACTTGGGATATGAATCGATCTGCAAGTTGTGGGAAGCATTACCACTCATTAAGGCTAACACTGAGACCTTAAAAAGATTGCAATTCCAAAGTTATTTCAGGAATGTGGTGAGAGAACTACAACATCAAGAAGGAAATGTATTTGAAAATGCAGTAAATCTTATTGAAAAGAATAAAAATGGCTATAATGAAAATACCATTTATGCTTATGGAGTTAATTTATATTTATTCGGATGTACTGGAAGCTGAATATTGTGGTGGGATCTAAATATGAAGAAAGTAACATTTAATTTAAGAGGCAATAAGATTCATTTTATGGTGGTGTGGAATTCTGCATATAAATTATCAAGAAAGAGATATTGGGAAATTGTAGCCCTCGACAGAGTTCGCTTTAATAGAAGAATAGAACAAACTTCAAATATTATAAACCCTATTTTAAACAGTACTAACTCATAGATATAATGTTTATAATGAGAGATTTTGTAATTTATATGACACTTAATCGTATATATAACCACATAGTATTTTTGTATTTATGTATGTGAAATAGATATATAGAAATAAAACATATTTATGCTTGAATATTTGTTTTATTAGGTAAAAATATATTATAAATTAAATGATACATGAAAAAGTAATAAAATATAGATTATATTCATATAATGCTATTATTTGAAATCGATGAATTATGTTTATTGCTTAATCCTAACCATTTAACATAGAGCTTGTTTAGTTTTCATTAAAACTATTATTTTTTGTTATTTATTTTATGTATTATTTAGTAAATGTGTGTATATATTTATAATCATTCTTCAAATTACATTTAGTCCTTAATCTTCGCACCAAATTTACTTTTAAATTGCTCACATGTCACTTAATATTAATGCGTATGTAATTTTGAGGTATTTCTCGATAAAAAACAAGAAGATAGCAGTAGCTGCTTGCTGTATGAACACAGACATTTTAATCGCTTCGCATTTTTGAACATATTTTCGTTGAGTCTTAATTATTATTCACAACCGCTTATTACAAACTTATTTTTTGTACATTGTGACGTGCATTATAAACTTTCATAAAAGTGCATCCAACAAGTTTGTGCCACAGTCCTGGTTTCAACATCAAAGAGGACCCTCTGAAGACAACCTCAGCAAGTTTGTATGGTAAGAGACCACCTCAAATGTATTATAGAGTACATGCATTTTATCCTTTTTTCTATGTTTAAAATTTCGCGTAATTATTGAAAAGCCACGTATCTCAGTCCATTTTCTCTACTGTTTAAGCAACGCTGGGAAACCATTTTTTAGTTAATTCCCAAACATTTTTTTGGTCCTTCAGATGCAGGATTTTTTACGTGATTTTTCGATATATACAATTTAAGGGTAGATTTGGTGTTAATTAATTTATTTGAAGTAATCGCCATTTTTAAGTTTAAGTCATTCTTTCCCGTTGAAACGGCCAAGGTCAAGCATTAGCTAGGAGTTGGTGTACTTATTTACTATACGCGCAAGTGTAATCCCCACTTGTTAATTTTTTGTACATCGCGCACCAGTGTCTTGAACACCTTAGACTGTCTTATAATTTCATATCTATATATATCATTCTGTTAAAACATTTGGATTGTAAACATCTCACCACATGTGAACTTTTTACTGTTTATGTTTTGCATTTCTTATTTAATAAGAAGTAATAATTATTCACGCACATTCTTTAAGTAGGTTTTTCGAGTTAAGATTTGCTTAGTTAATTAGTGCTCTTATACTACCTTTTTCATAGATTTGGTGTTAGTTTTTTTTTTTGTGAAAACACAAATTAGGCACCATGTCAGATAAAATTAAAAAAGCGAAAGCCTTACGCCAGATAGAGGTAACTAAATTAAATGATCTTTTACAAGCTGCTCAGACTGCTTTAAATGATGAAAGCACTCGCAACCTTTTTGAAGTTAGATACGCCGACATTGAAGAAATAAAATTTGAATTTAATTAACAACATGGTGCAATAATTAATTTAGTTATTAATGATGATGAGGAATTTGAAAATGCTATTGGAGTTTTGCGAACTTTCGATGCTACGTATTGTAATATGTTGCAACCCCCTAAGATTTAAGGTTATGTTGGTTGCACAGAATTCAGTAGTTCGGATGTCTGAATGTGGAAAGAACTTATTAGAAGGTCTAGAGTGATGACATATCTGTTCTGAAACTGTCTAGAGTATGGTGACGTCATCAGAGAAGCTTCTAGATCTGTCATCTTTAGGTATATAAGGCATGGAGTAAACCAAGAAGAGAGAAATAAGTTAGTGCAGTACTAATTGTCAGTTGAAATGGTCAGAGAGTAAAGTTCAGTTTAGATAGCAAGAGTAGTAAGATCAGAAGAGAGTAAAGTGATCAAGTAGTACACAGTGTGTTATTAAGTAGTTATTGTTGTAATTAAGTAAGTTAATAAATTAGTGTTTAGTGTTACCCTGGTTGTTATAATTTCCGAACCCACGATACAGGGTGTTTACAAAAAGGGTGTAAGCACGTTACAATTGGTGTCAGAAGTGGGATTATAACAGAAGATTTCTGGACTGTTCAAGAAGAGGTTTCTACAGTGTTTTTCTCGGAAATTAGTGGTGACACGGAGGATTAACTTACGGGGCATTAAAGACTCAAAACTGTGAAAAAGTGCGTTTTCGGGAAAGTGACAGACACTGAAAAAGACTCATTTGTGCTAGTGCGTGAAAATTACTAGATCTTTTCTATTTGGACTTTAGTGGAGATTAGTAAATTCTCTGAACTGGATAGTGACAAAAGACTCTGGATAAGACTTTTTCGTGCTATTTCAAGATTTGTCTGGAAAGTTCCATTACCGATATTGACGTGACAGTTAAATTTATTTTATTTTAATTTCGTCGTATGCCCGCAACAACAAGAAGTATGGCATCCGATAAACAAATACAGGACTTATTCGAACAATTCCAAAAATGATGGCGCAGCAACGGCAAGAAAACAAAGTAGAATAGGAGAAAAGACGTCAAGAGGAAGAAAGAAGACGTCAACAAGAAAGGGACGAATTAAAGAAAATGATGGAAGATCAGGAAATAAGACGTCAGAAAGAAAAAGAGGATAAAGAAAGAAGACGTCAGAAAGAGAAAGAGGATGAAGAAACAAGACGTCAGAAAGAAAAAGAGGATGAAGAAAGACGTCAGAAAGAAAAAGAGGATGAAGAAACAAGACGTCAGAAAGAAAAAGAGGATGAAGAAAGAAGACGTCAAGAAGAGAAAGACGAATTGAGACAAATTATGGAAGAACTGAAGATACGACAGCAAGAGGAGAAAGAAGAACAAGAAAGACGACATCAAGAGGAAAAACAGGAGCATGAAAGACGCCAGGAAGAATTAAGGAAAATTCTAAATGAACAAATCAAAATACAACAGGACGCTATAATTTCTGCCAATGAAGTACTAAAATGTGAAGTCAAAGAAGAGATAAACAAGGTCGAAGGTAAAGTAGGAGTAGTCGAGACAGAAGTCAGTCAAATAAAAGGAGAAGTAACCGAAGAGCATGAGCACTATACTGAAGAACATGCAGAAAATGATGAATCAATTACTGGCCAAGTCGGATTCTCAAATGAGACAGGACAAGCAACAAGGTGAAGCAAAACTAAACGGACGTATCCAGTGCTATCAGTGCGGCAAGTTAGGGCATATTAAGAGAGATTGTCGACAACAAAGCCCGGAGAGGGTAAATGCCGCATTGTCGAAGAGTCGTATGGGGACAAAAAAATCTGGAGACTTTACTGAGAGACTTGCACAGAATGGTAAAGCAATTGCTGGAGAGTTTTTCAGGGAAGCAAAGCAAGCAAGCAAGCAACCAAGCAGTGGAGAGCCAAGTGGGGGTATTCGATGTTATAGTTGTGGAAGATTAGGGCATGTAAGACGAGATTGTCAACAGTGGAACCCTGAGGTTGTACATGCCACTGGAGAAGTTCTGGCTGGTGAAAGCAATGCCCCCAGGGAAATAAAGGTTTGCCAGCTTCGAAGAATCCCAAGTAGTTTACCATCACAAGGCTGTGTAAGCGAAACGAAAGAGATTCCAGAGAATTGGACAAAGGAAGCTTTAAGACAAGAGCAACTGGACGATACAGAAATTGGACCTATGTTGAAAGCAGTAGAAAGAGGAACACGCCCAGAGTGGAAGGATGTTTCAGACAAAGGAGTGGGGCTGAAGGCTTTATGGTCACAATGGGGTTCACTTACGGTTGTAGACGGGCTGTTGAGGAGAGCATGGGAAAGCCCGGATGGGAAGCAGGTTGCCATGCGTCTAGTGATCCCCAGGTGTCGTGTACCAGAAGTACTCCAGAAAGTGCACAATGAAACATCCGGCGGACACCTTGGAGTAAACAAGACGTTGAGTAAAGTACGAGAACGATTCTATTGGGTCAATAGTCGCTAGGATGTGGAGGCTTGGTGTCGAAAATGCAAGAATTGTGCTGCCAATAAGGAACCACTATCCGAGAGCAACTATGTGAATGAAAGTCGAAAACAGCCAAAGAATGACCGAGAACAGATTACCAAAACTGGTAACCGAATGAAGGCTCGTTATGATGGGAATGCCAGTACAGGAGGATTCAAGGTGGGAGATCGGGTCTGGCTGTACAACCCACAGCGGAAAGAATGGAAGTCCCCGAAGCTTCAACCACCTTGGGAAGGACCGTATTCAGTCATTATCCGAATTAATGATGTCGTCTATCGGATTCAACGAAGTAAAAAGTCCAAGATGAAGATCGTACACTTGGATAGACTGGCAAAGTATGTGAAGGAAACTGAATTGCCTGACCGGGACGTTCAGGCTTAAGGAGGGGGCAGTGTAATATGTTGCAACCCCTTAAGATTTAAGGTTATGTTGGTTGCACTGAAAAGTAGGCACAGAATTCAGTAGTTCGGATGTCTGAATGTGGAAAGAACTTATTAGAAGGTCTAGAGTGATGACATATCTGTTCTGAAACTGTCTAAAGTATGGTGACGTCATCAGAGAAGCTCCTAGATCTGTCATCTTTAGGTACATAAGGCATGGAGTAAACCAAGAAGAGAGAAGTAAGTTAGTGCAGTACTAATTGTCAGTTGAAATGGTCAGAGAGTAAAGTTCAGTTTAGATAGCAAGAGTAGTAAGATCAGAAGAGAGTAAAGTGATCAAGTAGTACACAGTGTGTTATTAGCCAAGTAGTTATTGTTGTAATTAAGTAAGTTAATAAATTAGTGTTTAGTGTTACCCTGGTTGTTATAATTTCCGAACCCACGATACAGGGTGTTTACTAAAAGGGTGTAAGCACGTCACAGTATTATAAAATAAAGGCTTGTCATACTGATATATTGTCTACTAAGCTTGCTAATAATCAGGAAGTCAATTAAACCCGTTCGCCAATTAAATTACCTAAATTCGACCTTGTAAAATTTAAAGGTGACATAAAATGCTTCCCCACATTTTTAGATATGTTTAATTCGGCAGTTCATGAAAACGAATCGTTAAACGCTATTGATAAATTTCGCTATTTAATCTCATAATTAGATGGCCCTCCGCTTAAAATTGTTAGTTGTCTACCCATGACCAGCGCAAATTATATAATCGCCTATAATACACTGGTCAAACGTTATAAGAATAAAATATTATTATCTCAGTCATATTGGTCTGCCATTGAAACTTCTCATAAATTAACTTCTGAGGATCCACGCGCACTACGTACCTTACTTGATATATTTTATGAAAATCTTGAGGCCCTTAAGGCTCTTAGTTATCCAGTGGACTCCTGGGATTTTATTCTAGCACATATGCTGCTTAATAAAATTGATGACGCAACTATTAAGCGATTTGAACTATACAATGATTCTACAGAAAATATGCCTAAATTTAAAACTGTTTATGATTTTTTGGGAAAACAGTGTAGTTCATTTTCTACTTTGCATTTGTCCCAAAACAAATCGAAACCTAAAATGAAATTTGATACCTCTAAAAATATTGGACTTTCATCCACGCGCCCTGTACATACTTCCGCTACCTTTTTAGGAACTAATAATAAAAATTCGCTATATAAAAATTGTTCTTTATGCAATAATCCGCATCCTTTGTATAAATGTCCAGATTTTAATAATAAATCGCCAAGTGAACGCTTTCAGTTTGTAAAAACAAAGAGTTTATGTGTAAATTTGAGTAATATTCATAAAATATTTAACTGCAACTCATCCACGCTTTGCCGCTTTTGTAAAAAAAGACATCACTCGATGTTACACTTTGAAACCGCTGTTTCGAATTCTGACGATTCAGCTAATAATAATCAAACAGGTATAACTGACAGCATCAACACACAGACAGATATTGCTCTGCCTTCCACAAGTCAGATATCATCTCTAACCGGTGTTATTGCCAGTCCTAGAAATTCTACCACCGTGTTACTTTCAACTGCTATAGTTGAAGTTTTGGATGTACGCGGTAATTTTCAAAAAATTAGAGTCCTATTAGATACAGGTTCTCAAACAAGCTTTATTAGTTTAAAGTGCGCAAACCATCTCGGTTTACCTAAACAAAGAATGTATATTGAAATTCAAGGTATATGCGAGACAGGCATGAACTCACAGTTAGGCAGTGTTTTCTTATCACTTCGCCCGATTAATAAAAAAGATTTTAATTTATCAGTCAACGCAGTTGTTTTACCTCGCATTTGCTCTGACCAGCCCACATCGCCTCTACTAGTTTTTAGCTGGAGACATATTCAAAATTTACATCTAGCCGACCCGGACTTTGATAAACCGGGGCCTATCGACGTTTTGTTAGGCGCAGATATATTTCCTTATATTTGAGAGAGCGGTCGCGTAGTGGCAAAGATCATGAGCCGGTTGCTTTAAATACTATTTTTTGGTTTAATTTAATGGGGAACGTTCAAAGTAATCATTTTAATTCTAATTTTCAATCATTCTTATGCCAAGTTGAACTACAATCGCTAAATAATGTTTTATTAAAATTTTGGGAGTCAGAAAATATTCCAAATAAAATAGCTCTCTCCAGATGACGAACTTTGTCAGAAAAAATATGCAAATTCTGTTTATAGAAATTCAGATGGACGCTATGTTGTAAGTTTACCATTTAAAGATACCGAACCCAGTTTTCCCAATAGTAAAAGTCTTGCTTTAAAACGTTTTATAACTTTAGAACAGCGCTTATTAAAAGATTCCGCTTTATACATTGAATATAATAATTTTTTAAAAGAATATTTGGATTTAAATCATATGAAACTTCTTTCCAGCCCTGAAATTACTGAAAAATCTTTTTACATCCCTCATCATTGTGTATTAAAACCTGATAGTCTTTCAACAAAGCTCAGAGTAGTTTTTAACGCGTCAGCGAAAATAAACAACGATATGTCACTTAATGATACACTTTTGATTGGTCCAAAGCTACAAAAGGATATTATTCAAATTTTACTAAATTTTAGATTACATAATGTGGTATTGCACGCTGATATAAAAAAAAAATGTATAGACAAATTTTGATAACACCAGAGCATCAAGATTACCAGCGCATGTTGTGGCGTTTTAACTCATCTGATCCTATTTTAGAATTTAAATTGTGCACTGTAACTTACGGTGTTTCTTCCGCGCCCTATCTCGCGCTTCGTACTTTATTACAGTTAGCCGAGGATGAGAAACAAAATTATCCTACCGCCGCAAAAATACTCACTGATGACACCTACGTCGATGATATTAATTACAGGGTGTACTAATATTGATGAGGCTATATCTTTACAGCACGAACTTACGCAACTTTTGCAAAAAGGTGGTTTCGAATTTCATAAATGGACAAGTAATAAACCACAGGTCTTATCACAGTTATTTCCGACACTTGTCAATCCCGCTGCACGGTCTCTTGATTGTGATGAGGCGACCAAAGTTTTAGGCTTACTTTGGCATCCATCTTCAGATATGTTTACCTATAATGTAACGTCTATGGATAGACCTTGTACCAAACGACATATTTTGTCTGAATTAGCTAGTGTTCGATCCTATCTAGTAGCGTGTGTGGGGTTGCCTCAAAACGGCCAAAAACCACCCCCGAGAGGGGTAAAACGCGCTTCACTCAATTTCCTTGCAGAAAATAACCTTCCCCCCGTTTTCGAGGATGCTGAGCACGATGGTGGTGCTGGATATCGCCTTCGACCCCAACCAACCCCTCCACCGGCCAATACTCGCCCCCGAAAGGGGTGAATTTTTTTTTTCGTAATATCAGGCAAATTGCATTTCTATCCGTTTTCGAGGATGCTGAGCACGATGGTCGTGCTGGATATCGCGTTCGACCCCGACCAACCCCTCCACCGGCCAATACTCGTCCCCGAAACGGGTGAATTTTTTTTATATATATGTATAATATATATGCTATATATACCTGTGTATGGGTGCATATTAATACATCTATGCATATGTTTGCATATACATGTGTATATATATATATATATATATATATATATATATATATATATATATATATGCTGTAAATTCTTCCTTCTCGACGCGCGTAAATTTAAATATGCTGTCAGCATTGAGTAAAAAAAATTATCGTTGTTGAGAATTTCAGAGATTGAAGGTATTGTGTGTATGTATATATACATATACATATATATATATATATATATATATATATATATATATATATATATATATATATATATATATATATATATATATATATATATATATATATATATATATATATATATATATATATATATATATATATATATATATATATATATATATATATATATATATATATATATATATATATATATATATATATATATATATATATATATATATATATATATATATATATATATATATATATGTATATGTATATATACATACACACAATACCTTCAATCTCTGAAATTCTCAACAACGATAATTTTTTTTACTCAATGCTGACAGCATATTTAAATTTACGCGCGTCGAGAAGGAAGAATTTACAGCATATATATATATATATATATATATACACATGTATATGCAAACATATGCATAGATGTATTAATATGCACCCATACACAGGTATATATAGCATATATATTATACATATATATAAAAAAAATTCACCCGTTTCGGGGACGAGTATTGGCCGGTGGAGGGGTTGGTCGGGGTCGAACGCGATATCCAGCACGACCATCGTGCTCAGCATCCTCGAAAACGGATAGAAATGCAATTTGCCTGATATTACGAAAAAAAAAATTCACCCCTTTCGGGGGCGAGTATTGGCCGGTGGAGGGGTTGGTTGGGGTCGAAGGCGATATCCAGCACCACCATCGTGCTCAGCATCCTCGAAAACGGGGGAAGGTTATTTTCTGCAAGGAAATTGAGTGAAGCGCGTTTTACCCCTCTCGGGGGTGGTTTTTGGCCGTTTTGAGGCAACCCCACACACGCTACTAGATAGGATCGAACACTAGCTAATTCAGACAAAATATGTCGTTTGGTACAAGGTCTATCCATAGACGTTACATTATAGGTAAACATATCTGAAGATGGATGCCAAAGTAAGCCTAAAACTTTGGTCGCCTCATCACAATCAAGAGACCGTGCAGCGGGATTGACAAGTGTCGGAAATAACTGTGATAAGACCTGTGGTTTATTACTTGTCCATTTATGAAATTCGAAACCACCTTTTTGCAAAAGTTGCGTAAGTTCGTGCTGTAAAGATATAGCCTCATCAATATTAGTACACCCTGTAATTAATATCATCGACGTAGGTGTCATCAGTGAGTATTTTTGCGGCGGTAGGATAATTTTGTTTCTCATCCTCGGCTAACTGTAATAAAGTACGAAGCGCGAGATAGGGCGCGGAAGAAACACCGTAAGTTACAGTGCACAATTTAAATTCTAAAATAGGATCAGATGAGTTAAAACGCCACAACATGCGCTGGTAATCTTGATGCTCTGGTGTTATCAAAATTTGTCTATACATTTTTTTTTTATATCAGCGTGCAATACCACATTATGTAATCTAAAATTTAGTAAAATTTGAATAATATCCTTTTGTAGCTTTGGACCAATCAAAAGTGTATCATTAAGTGACATATCGTTGTTTATTTTCGCTGACGCGTTAAAAACTACTCTGAGCTTTGTTGAAAGACTATCAGGTTTTAATACACAATGATGAGGGATGTAAAAAGATTTTTCAGTAATTTCAGGGCTGGAAAGAAGTTTCATATGATTTAAATCCAAATATTCTTTTAAAAAATTATTATATTCAATGTATAAAGCGGAATCTTTTAATAAGCGCTGTTCTAAAGTTATAAAACGTTTTAAAGCAAGACTTTTACTATTGGGAAAACTGGGTTCGGTATCTTTAAATGGTAAACTTACAACATAGCGTCCATCTGAATTTCTATAAACAGAATTTGCATATTTTTTCTGACAAAGTTCGTCATCTGGAGAGAGCTATTTTATTTGGAATATTTTCTGACTCCCAAAATTTTAATAAAACATTATTTAGCGATTGTAGTTCAACTTGGCATAAGAATGATTGAAAATTAGAATTAAAATGATTACTTTGAACGTTCCCCATTAAATTAAACCAAAAAATAGTATTTAAAGCAACCGGCTCATGATCTTTGCCACTACGCGACCGCTCTCTCAAATATAAGGAAATATATCTGCGCCTAACAAAACGTCGATAGGCCCCGGTTTATCAAAGTCCGGGTCGGCTAGATGTAAATTTTGAATATGTCTCCAGCTAAAAACTAGTAGAGGCGATGTGGGCTGGTCAGAGCAAATGCGAGGTAATATATATATATATATATATATATATATATATATATATATATATATGTATATGTATATATACATACACACAATACCTTCAATCTCTGAAATTCTCAACAACGATAATTTTTTTTACTCAATGCTGACAGCATATTTAAATTTACGCGCGTCGAGAAGGAAGAATTTACAGCACCCCGCGCAGCCACCATTAATCTGTGGGCTCCAAGAAACGGCAACCACGCCTCTACTTTATCTGTAGCTTCTTCACGTGCATCACTACTCCCGTGCTGTCCTCGAGTAGGTGACGAACTTATAGAAAGGCTCTTACGGGAAACGTTGCTTGTATATTTTGAACAAATTTCATAATTGTTGTTCTAATAAGTGTGTGCTTGAGTTGACATTACACCAAACGTAAGTACCAAACTGCAGTATTACAACAATATATTCTGAATTTTCATAAATATGTCATTAGAGTCACCTGAATATTGTACTAAACTCCATTTAATTTCAAACATTTCTCGGCATTACATCCCTTTTATTTATATTGTATGTTTGTTCCATGAAAAGAGCTGTCTTAAAATCATGGAAGGAGAGGACGTTGATCGAACGTGTTTTATATATACGAAGCCCGGCAAACCGAATCATGGCCTCTCAACTATAGAAATCTCTGGGGTCCAGGCCCGGCGGGTTTCTCTTATGAGCAGCCTCAGAGCCGACAACAAGATACCTGCCCAGAAACCGATGACGCAGATGCTGAAAGATGCTTGAATGAATATATATCTTGGGAGGAAACTGTACGCGCGGCTGATCGTACCTGCGATGATTCTACTTCTGAAATGGATGAAGAAGACGAGGGGAATACAGCAGGTGAATTTGATCTTAACAGCAATTGCTTTATTTGTAGTGAAAAAGTAATTCATTCGCGAAAGAAATTCGACAAATATAAGGCTACTGATAATAAGGAAACAATCCAGCAATGGAGAGAATGGGGGGAAACAAAAAGTAGTCCCGCCCGGAAAAAATTACATCGAAACTTCCGCTTTTTACCTGATACCTATGCAGGCAAAATTTACTATCATTCTCGATGCTACAATACAATAAAATATTCTGCCGTGACCGGTGATAAACGTCGTACTTTGAAGAATATTTTTGTTGTCATAGGTAAATATGCACTAGAAAATCCTGATAAAGAACAAATTATTTTAAACGATATATTCAAAGAAGAATTCCAAGACTTTGCCGCAGCACCGAGGGTATTTTGTAAATCAAGTTAAAGATTTTTTTGACGATTCGATGATGTATCATAAGTATAAAGAACTGCATATTCTTTCTCGGCGAAGTATTGTCGATAGCGCATTAAATTTATACTATGAGTCGAAAAATAATGATCATCATAATGACGAGAAAATAATCGATAGAGTTGCCCAAATATTGGAAGACGAGATACGGGCAATAGAGTGTGATACGAGTAGATATCCTTCGCCGCAAAATTTCTTAAGGGACATTGAAACCGTTGTCCCCCGAAGTTTGAAATTTCTCCTTGAGAAATTAATTATTGGTCTTTTAGAAAAAAGCGTACGAGTAGAGGACCTTCAGAGGACATTGACAACGATGAAAATGAATGTGAAGAAAGCATCGCGAGAAAGATAATTGCGATTTGTCACGTTATTGTTAAATGTGCGCGGCAAGCTGAACGCTCCGGAAATTGGAAACTGCACGTTGACAGTGTGCAAAAGATGCTGCCCCTTTTCCATGCTACGGGACACAGAAATTATGCTCAGTACGGGCATTTGTACCTTCAAGAAATGCTTCATTTAAAAAATACTCTTTCAAATGAAGAGTTTAAACAATTTGTTGACAATGGATATTTCACTATAAGACGCACGGCTAAATTCTGGTCTGGAATATTCAGCGATCAAACTATTGAGCAGGTTCTCATAAGAGAAATAAAAATCAAGGGAGGTTTAATTAATCGGGGTTTGACATGATCTGTTATTTCTCAATGGATCGCGACTTACACAGCTGTAATCGATATCACAACTAACTTATTCCAGTATTGCAAGGTAGATAACAGCACGAGCGATCAACACTCTGATGGAGAATATGGTCATATAAAACGTGATTATGATGACGCGCACAAGTTTCAGGAATTTTTCCAAAATAACAATCCGTTCCCGGTTATGCCTGATTTAATTTCTATATATGATGGTTTACGAGGAAATTCATCTATAAATGCACATTGCGCTTATGAATATGGTATTGAAAGGGTTAAAAACATGATAGACTGTAAATTAAAATACACGGAAATTAAATTTCCTAAAAATGAACAAATTCGCCCATTATCTGAAATGTCCAATTCCCTAAAAATAGATGATAACACTTTTCATGTAGATACAAATGCAATCTTTAAGAGAATCATTATGTCCTCTAAACTTAAAAATGACATTGCACAGCATTTGAAATACGAGCTAGCTCCTTTCCCAGCAGCTTTATTCGATGGCATCGGTTTTCGAAAAACCCAAAAGGCAAAATTGTATGACATTTTTAACCCCCTTATCGATGTCAACGTACCCTCTGACGCATTTACTGTGGTGGATGGTGGGTTGTTTTTGCACAGAGTATCGTGGTCAGCTGACGAAAAAGTCGAGGAAATAATTAAAAAATATGTTTCATATGCAGTTAGTCTGCACCCTTGCGTTGTAGTTTTTGACGGATACCAAGATGCTGACAGTACAAAGAGATATGAAAGGTCTAGGCGAGCCAATAAACTGCACTCGAGCGATATGTTGCATTTAAAAGATGATGGTTCATCTCAATCAAATTTTCTTAGTAATAGCCGTAACAAATCTTTATTAATTGAAAAAATATCTACCGCTTTGACAAATGTGGGAATTGAGGTTTCACAGGCTACCGAAGATGCTGATTTAATGATAGTACAGCGATAGAAAAAGCTGGTCAACATGGAACCTTGGCGAAGATGTCGATTTATTAGTACTTTTAACTCAATTTTGCAATATAAACTCACGCGTGTACTTGAGAAAACCGGGGAGAGATAAGGTCCCAGAAAGATTGTATGGCCATTCAAGCTTATCTATAAAGGAGGCGAAAAACATTATAATAGTTGTTCATGCGTTTACCGGCTGTGACACAACTTCCGCGTTTTTTAATCAAGGAAAAACAATTTTTTGACGATATTGAAAAATGACTGTAACTTCAGACGTGAATGCGAAGTGTTTCTGAGTCCAAATGCATCAAAAAAACAACTTGGTGATGTAGCAATTAAATTAGTAAGCCAGATTTATTTTAAAAAAAATCCACCCGTCGATGATTTTGATTCGATTCGATATCAATATGTGCGCAAAAGCTAAGAATATTGATATTTGCAAGCTTCCACCGACAGAAGACGCAATTAGGCAGCACGCATTGCGCGTGTATTATCAATGCCAATGCTGGTTATCAATAAAGCTCAATCCTGTAGAATGGGGCTGGCAAAATCGCAATAATTGCCTCGAACCTAAATTTTCTGAAAAACCGTTGGTCCCTGAATTTTTTATACAAGAATACAATTGCTCTTGTAAGACTGGATGTTCGACAAGATGTACCTGCGTAAAACTAGGTTTAACATGTAGTGTTTTTTGTAAAAACTGTAGAGGTGAAAATTGTACAAATACCACAGTAATTGATGAAAATGACCTTTCCGAACCTGAATTTAATGATAATATAAATGATAATGAGGAAATGTTTATAAATCTTGTACCGGAAATTCACATGAGTGATTCTGATACAGAAACTGCTGATGAGGTCTGCGATTTTGAAGATTGCGATGTTCATTTCGAAGAGTATCAACCATGTAATTCTACGCGTAGGTTAAATTAGTCGAGATAAGGTATAAACGAAAAATATATTTAGTGTAAGCCGACTTCACCTTTAAGTAGTATAACGTATTATCTTTAAGTATGAATTATTATAATGTAAGAAGAACCTGTAGCACTTTATTGAAGCTTAATGTCATGTATCGTAATAAATGTTCTCAATTATTTATTTGTAAAAATCAAAGTATGTATCAATCATTCAATAGACCTACTTGCGGTATTTGATGATATTTTTCAGTTGGACCGGAATGAAAGAGCATTGCAACCAAGAAGAGAAGTACGATTTTTCCTATTCTTAACATCCTCGAAAACGGAAATAAATGTGTTTCCCACTGATATTACAAAAAAAAAAAATTCACCCCTTTCGGGGGCGAGTATTGGCCGGTGGAGGGGTTGGTCGGGGTCGAACGCGATATCCAGCACCACGAAAACGGGGGAAGGTTTTTTTCTCCAGGAAAATCGAGTGAATCGCGTTTTACCCCTCTAGGGGGTGAGTATTGGCCGGTGGAGAGGTTGGTCGGGGTCGAACGCGATATCCAGCACCACCATCGTGCTCAGCATCCTCGAAAACGGATAGAAATACAATTTGCCTGATATTACGAAAAAAAAAATTCACCCCTTTCGGGGCGAGTATTGGCCGGTGGAGGGATCGAAGGCGATATCCAGCACCACCATCGTGCTCAGCATCCTCGAAAACGGGGGGAAGGTTATTTTCTGCAGGGAAATCGAAAACGGGGGGGGGAGGTAATCTTGTTCCGGCTCAAAATATTTACATGTTCGTCCGACTCACACACGCCACTAATCGGTTTCTTAACGCCAGTTACTTTTTTTATCAAATGTTTAATGCAAAGGTTATGGGTTTTGGGACTCGACTGGGATGATCAACCTCCAAGTGAGATTTTACGAATTTGGTCACGCTATAAAAATGAATTAAAATTGCTTTCTGATTTTAATATACCGCGTCATGTAGACATTCTACTGACTGTTTAGAACTCCACGGTTTTTCTGATGCTAGCGAAAAAGGTTTTGGGGCTTCAGTGTATTTAAGGACGTTACAAAATGATAGTTATTCTATTTATTTTATTTGCGCAAAATCTAAAGTGGCTCCATTGCGGACCATCTCAATTCCTCGTTTAGAATTATGTGGCGCTGTGTTATTATCGGAATTGCTCGACTTTGTTATAACCACATACCAGAATAAAATTAAATTTAATAAAATTTACGCATGAACCGATTCAGCAATTTGTCTCTCTTGGATAAAATCGCATCCATATAAATGGAAAACTTTTGTAAGTAACCGCATTAGTATTATCCAGGAAAAAGTAGATCCTGCTAATTGGCACCATATTTCTTCTGATCAAAATCCCGCAGACTTAGCTTCTAGGGGGACTTTTCCCTCCGAGTTATTAAATAATAATCAATGGTGGGCCGCACCTGATTTTTTGAAATTATCTAGCGATTTTTGGCCAATTTCGAAAATTAATTATAACATACAGACTGATACTGTTTCAGAAGAAAGAAAAAATACGTCTTTAAATGTTACAAAAGTATCTGATAATTTTTTAGATTCGCTTTTAATTACTCATTCTTCTTTAAATTCTCTTAAACGCATTCTCGCTTATGTTTTACGCTTTCTTAATAATTGTAGATTTTCGCAAAGAAAAATTTCTGGTAATTTTTCATATACCGAATTACATAATAGTTTATTAGTTTCTGTTAAACGCGCGCAGCATTTATCCTTCTCTGATGAAATTAATAAAATAATATCTAATAAACGACTTCAAAAACCGCTTCAAAAACTCAACGTTTTTTTGGATGATCAAGACATGTTAAGAGTTGGAGGTAGGCTTCACCACTCTACTTTTTCGTATGACAAAAAACATCCATTTCTCATGCCACGAGCGAGCAAAATAACCTACTTAATTATTGAAAAAATTCATTTAAAATATTTTCACGCAGGCGTTCAAATAGTTCAGTTCTTGGTATGTCAAAATTTCTGGATTTTGTCTGCGAAACGCACAATAAGACACGTTTTATCACGTTGTGTACGCTGTTTCAAAACTCAACCTAAAAGTTTTCAACCAGTCATGGGCAATTTACCTAGTCCGCGAATTTCACAAATTAAACCATTTTCAAACTCTGGAGTTGATTATGCTGGACCTTTTATGCTAACGCTGGGGAAAACTAGGGGAGCAAAACCCTACAAGGCTTGGATTTGTCTATTTATATGTCTCTCTACTAAAAGCGTTCATATAGAATTGTGTTCCGATTTAACCGCAGAAGCTTTTTTGGCTGCTCTGCGTCGCTTCATTTCACGTCGTGGTCGTGTTAATCACTTATACAGTGATAACGCTACCAATTTTGTTAAGGCAAATCAAAAATTAATTAATCTAACAAAACTCGCACCCTCGCAAGAATTCATTAAGTGGCATTTTATACCGCCATCAGCTCCCAAATTTGGAGGAAATATCTCAAGAAGATTGGCATTGTCTCTACATAATTGTTTAGGGATAGCAGCGTAGGTTTGACGTAAATAAAAACAATCTGTGTTTTTATGATGCCCAAAAGAAAAATAGCTTTTAATAATACTTTGATTACATGATACCAAATCATAGAATATTATGACTGAATTCGGTTTTATTTCTTCTGGAGGTATTACTGCATCCCCGTCATAATATTCGAAATATCCAATTTCATTCATAGGTTTCACAAGCATCCTCAGATATTCATATTTCGGTTGGTATAGAGATTTAGAATATAAATAAATATTTTCAAAACGTAGACCGTTAGGATGTTCCAACAAACTAGGCATTACATTTGTTTTTCCAGACCCAGAACTTCCAACTAGAAGTCCCCGTTTCGACTGTCCACCAAATAAAATACCATGCTTTTGAAAAGTGTTTGTCTTGGAAATTTTATCGTGATTAACTATTGGTAAAATTGTTTCTTTCTGTTGAACCTGCATTGTGTTCAAATAATCACATCACACCAGTGTGAAATCGAACTGCATTAGAAAGAGAACTGTTAAAAACTGATTAAGCATAACCTTCTACTCTATATAAAAGGCTATTCCACAAAGCAAGAATCAGTTTATTCCATAGTTTGGGATATAATGGGTCGAACCAAAAGTTCACAGCTTACTTGTATTAGAAACTCTAAAAAAGAGAGGATGTGGTCTGCTCAATAGTATAACAAATAAACTTCCTGTGGAACTACATATACCTGGTTATAATTATTGTGGGCCAGGAACTAAACTCACAAAACGCGTAGAACGAGGTGATAGAGGAATTAACCCATTAGATGAAGCGTGTAGAGAACACGATATAGCATATTCCAAATTTGAAGAGGTTGAAAAAAGGAATCAAGCAGATAGGGAATTAGCTGAAGCTGCATTTAAACGTGTAAAGCTTTATCAACAGAAGGATCGACAAAAAACTTCATTTTCAACTGTATTTTTGACCCTACATTTTCGTAAAAAAACAGGAAATATTTTTACTGCATTATCAATTACTGCACGAATAATGTTATTAAGCATATTGTAGACTAAACACATTTGTTTTCTTTTAATGTACTTGTATATAAATTGATAGTTGAATTCTAACCTTGCAACCTGTTCTTTATTCTTGCTTCCACTCATTTTACGGCCAGGATACTTGAGCCAGCGCCTTAATTGAGCGCAAGTGTGTTCTTCCACAAAGTTGTGTACTAATTTTGCACCGTCAATCACACTTTCGTCTAAATTAATGTGAAAACATGATACCGGTCCAGCCATTTTGACAATCCAAGTGTCCGAACATTTCATAGTTCCCGCAAACAAACGTAGAGGCAGCACATGCACGCTCTTATGATGAAAAGGCCAATAGTAATAGAGATTCCGTGAGAAATGTTCGCTTAGTTTCAACTCTAATTATCTATCACTGAATCAAAATGAAAGTGTTTGTATGCAAAATGCTGGATGGTTCCCAACACAGAAAAAAAGGTACAAAACCTAAAATTTTGGTAGATGCAAGTGGGAATTTCAACGTCTGGTTGGTTTCTTTGAAGATTTAGAAAGTAATTGTCTTAATGACTTTAAAGTTTTTCATATGAATATTAAGAGTATAAATAAAAATTTTGATGAATTTAAGATATTACTTGACAGAGAGGAACTAAAATTTGACTGTTATGTATTATCTGAAACATGGAAAATACATGATCCTTCGCTCTTTAACATTAATGGCTATGAATTAATATATAGTAAAGGAGAATATAACCAAAATGATGGTGTCGTAGTATACATGAAAAATAGTATAAAATCTAACCACTCTATTGTTAATATTGGCAATTTAAAAGCCATTGAAATATCTTGTAATACAAACATGACATTCTTAGTCACTGCAATCTATAGGCCCCCGTCAAATATAAAAAAAGATACAGACATTCAATGAAGATTTAAAAAAATATCTAAAAATTAAAAAAATATATTCTGATGTTCATTTGCTGGTAGGAGACATAAATATAATCCTAAATAATAGAGACGTAATAAATGATTATCTAAATATTCTTGCTGAAGAAGGCTTCTCAGCTGCCATAAATAATTATACTAGGGTTGAGGGAAACAAAATCATGCTTAGATCATATATTCGTTCAAAATAAAATACAAAACGATAATACTCATACTTGAGTCACATGTTACTGACCACTTTTCTGTTATGATACAAATAGCTATGCCCGATAAAAATAAAAATAATAATAAAAAGGCAAAATTTAAAGCATTCTTAAATAAAAACATGCTAACTAATAAATTAAATGAGGAAAAATGGAATGATGTATACTCAAAGAATGATGTAAATGAGGCCACACAAATTTTTATCAATAAACTAAATCGATACATCCAGGCTTGTACAAATAACAGAAAAAATAAAAATAATTCTCATAAAATGAAAAATTGGAAAACAGGATAAAAAAGATGAACTATACAAAAAAATGAAAACAAATCCTAATACAGAAAATAAAAGTGAGTTTAAAAAATTTAGAAATAAATTACACGATTTAATAAAAAAAAAGCTAAATTTAACTACTACCAAAGAATCATAAACGAAAATAAAAATGTATCGTCAAATTTATGGAAATCCATAAAAGATGACCCAGTAAAAAGGCAAGAGATATTGAAAATAGAAGCGCATGATGGATCTATAATAACAGATCAGAAAAAAATGTCCAATACTTTTTGTACCTACTTTACGGAAGTGGGTAAAAACTTGGCTAAAAAAATTGATAATGGTGAAAATAATGTAAACCAATCTGAAATTGAATATGTACCTAACTCGATCTTCCTCATTGACACTGATAAGGATGAAATAATAAAGGAAATTCTATCATTAAAAAATAAAAAGGCTCCTGACCTAGATAACATAAGGTCAGAAACGCTTAAACATTGAAATCTCTTTACCGCTTACACATTTAATTAATAAATCATTTCAAACCGGAATATGCCCGACCACATTTAAGATTGCGGTAATTAAGCCTTTGTTTAAGAGTGGTGACAAATTAGAGGTTGCTAACTATAGGCCTATATCTTTAATTTCAAATCTATTGAAAAAATCTTAAAAAAAAAGAATCGACAGTTTTTTAAATAAGTACAACATTTTATCAAATAAACAATTTGGATTTAGAGAGAACAGATCTACGCAAGATGCAATTGTGCACGTAACATCAAAAATAAATAAATATACAGATAATAAAATGCCCGCGCTGTGCCGTAGATCTCGCAAAAGCCTCCGACACAGTCAGTCACACGCAACTACTAAAAGTGCTGGAAAGAATTGGTTTTCGGGGAACCCCATATAAATTGATGCAAAGCTACTTGACCAATAGAAATCAGTGCACAAAAAGTCAACGACTATCTAAGTGATATGTAAATAGTAAAGTATGGGGTTCCTCAGGGAACTGTTTTGGGACCAATACTTTTTAATATATATCTAAATGATTTATATCAATTAAAGACAAAGGGTGATATTGTCAGTTTTGCTGACGATACGGCTATTATTTTTAGTGAAAATGATTGGGAATCGTTAAAAAAAAACTGTAGAAAATGATTTATCTAATTTTTTTTCTTGGTTCAGTAGTAAACTATTGACGATAAACTACAGTAAGACCTATTACATCGCCTTCACTTCATATAACAGATGTGTGCAATTAAGACAATCAACAATAAATATCTCATCTGTCCAAAACCTGAAATATTTGGGAATTTACATAGATAATACATTAAAATGGGATGTCCAAATAAATTATATTGTAAAAAAATTAAGAACAATGTTGTACAAATGTAAATACTTATGTCAGGTATTGCACGTGGAACAGATGAAAATATTGTACCATTCACTAGTGGAGTCTCATATTACCTATGGTATAATCGCATGGGGAGCGGCCAATGACGTCCATTTAAATATCTTGTTTAAATATCATGTTTGAAAAGATTATTGATAATTTGGTCACAACTGATGATTGTGTTTACGTAAAAGAAGGAGAAAAGGCGAACTACATCAGACAGTTCACTTCACAACCCGTTATAGAATTTGAGGAGCAGCCACCTTTAAGAAAATCTAATGCAAAATGTTTTCATCATTTAAATACTAATTGTATGTGTGCACTTTCTAATGCATATTACCTGTATGAAAATTTTATGTCATGAGTAAAATAATAAAAAAACTAAATAAATTTCTGTTGTTTTTATTTAAAAAATTTGTAACAATACAACTACTGATAAATACAATTCCAATTTAGCTACACATCTTCACTACTATCAGTCAGAATCCCCATTACAAGCAGTTACCTTGCTGGCAAGATCCGGCTCCAAAAATTGTTTTATCCGATCCAAATATGCGCATAGATTAAAATCTATCAAAGATTGCACAAAGCAGTGCTGACAGATCACTATCCAGAAAGTTGTCACATTTTCTAAATGCTTGATCATATCTCATGGCTAGATCGTTACACTCATCCTCTTGGTATATTACCATTCCATAAACTATTTCGTATTTCATATTTGAAAATATATGTCTTAAATAAATCATACCACTTTCTAAATCAACAATTTTGATTTCTTCTTCCAAGTACGCCAACATCTTGAAATTTACTGTTTATTTCTTCCCGAACTAAATTGATAGTCACTAAAGTGTTAAATTAATGCCCGAATTTTATAATGAAATTCCCACCTAAACGTGTACCCCCACCTATTTCATAAATATATAAAGAAAACAATTTTATCATTTGCATGTACCCAATTTAGCTACACATCTTCATCACAGTCACTGTCAGAGTCCCCATTATAAGCAATCACCTTGCTGGTAAGATCCGGCTTTAAAAATTGTTTCATCCGATCCAAATACGCACACAGATTCAAATCTATCAAAGATTGCACAAAGCAGTGTTGGCAGATCTCTTCATCCAGAAACTTGTCACATTTTTGAAGACCTTCAACATACTTCTTGGCTAGCTCGTTACACTCTTCCTCTGTATAAAATTTACCCATTCCATAAACCGCTTCATGTTCCGCATTGAATCTCAAATTTGAAAATAATTGTCTTAAATGATTCACACCACTCTGTAAATCAGCAATTTCGATTTCTTTCACATACGCCATCAAGATTTTGAAAACTGTTTATTTCCTCCCGAATTAAATTGGTAGTGACTAAAGTGTTAAATTAATGCTCGAGTTTTATAACGAAATTCTCACCTAACCGTATACCCCACCTATCTCCTAAATGTCTATACAAAGGAAACAATTTTATCATTGCATGTACTTGATTTATCTAACTACACATACAGCAGTTCTATTTTTAATTATCAAATCGGCATTTGCATAGTTAACACTTAAGGGGCGAGCGTAGAGGCGACTTCAATGTGAATATCAGTCGATATCCCGTTGAAGCAACGTCGAGCGCGGTTAGTACTTGGGAAATACAGCGTTCTCGTCCCACCTTCTAGAGGCTTGTATATCAGTGTATACTCGGAAGTTAAGTAATTTCAGACGAGGATTACAGTGGATATACCATCCTTCGGAGGGGATGTAAAGCAGGCGGTCCCTTGTCTATTAAATGTTAGGCAAGTAAAAGATCCCTACTCTTCTTAAGGGAAGAGGTTCGGCAAAATTTCCACGTTGGGGGTAGCTCGTCTCCTGGCGTCGGTGATAGGCCCTGGTAGCGGAAATAGGCCGACGTTAAACAGTTAAGAAAATAGTTAACACTTTACAATCAGAACAATGTTATCATTGTATTATCTATCCGCACAGTCAGCAGTTCTATTTTTAATTATCATATCAGCATTTGCATAGTTGACACTTTACAGTCTAGATATGAAATGTTATTGCAAGTTCAGCAAAACTATTCCTCCACTTAACCAAGCTAAAGATAATATACAACTCTAAAAGGAAATCTAAGCTTGTAAATGGCAGTTACTTGATAAAATTTATATAACTCAAATTAAATTTAATAGCTGAAATGAGTAGAGCGTGTATGTGATACGTTCAGGAGTCCTGCAGTGAATTATTGCACGTGGAATTATAAATTGGTGCAAATAATTAAAGAACACTTCCCTGAAGAATACGAAGTTTTGAGAAACTTACCAGGTCAACGTTGGGTAATAGCTGGCAGTTTTATTTGCTCGCTATTAAAATTAACTAACACCACTGGAGGTATGGACATATTTTATTTCAACAACGAATTTAGCGAGAAATGTGACAAAACTGATTGACATCCATCCTCAAGCTACCGCAATGTTTTTAATGTATTCAACCATCGAAAATATAATATATAAATTATAGAGTTTATAAATGTAATACCAGAGATACATCTGAGCCATGAAATATTCCAATTGCTGTGTTGTTTTGATTGTGTCTTGGTTAGAAAAGCCCTATACTTACTTAAAAAGTGCTTTATTTGGTGACTGTAATTTTGGTCCTGTGAAATTTGGAACTCCTTTTCGACAAGAAAAATATAAAGATCGTCTCACAGAACCGATTACACAGCCCCACAAAAAAAAAAGTTTTTGATCTGGATGACTGACCATAGTATTCCTATGTATTTTTCGACGCTGAATCCGAATCCGAGGTCAAAAAAATTCGTATACCCCCAAACTTTTGCGCTATAGCCAAAAACAACCCCGGAAATGAGGTAAAACCGTCCCATACATCAGGATTCAATGAATGGATGTAAATGAATGGTGAAAACATGGGAAGGGAAAATGTTTTATATTCAGCAGTCACTTACTTGAATATTGACTGGAAAACTACCCTTATAATATGCTGAAAACTCCCCCTGTACAAGCATAGAGTATATAAATGCCAATAAATCTCGAGAAATGTTAAAGTTTTTCTAGTTTGGAATACCGTACATGAATCTTACGCGTCTCAAAACCACCCACATAACAGGGTGAAAACCACCCTTATATAAAAATAGACTGCGTGAATACCAATAGATTGTGGGAAATGGAGGAGTTTTCGATGTTTTAATTCCAGAATAGAATCTTGGGTGACCCTGTTCTATCTTATTCTTAGTCGGTACAAAAACTACCCCTATAATAAGTTGGAAACCATCCTTATTACAGAATAAAGCACAAATGCCAATAAATCACGGGAAATAACTTTTTTATAGCTTAAGTACAGAACATGAATCTGGAGTGACTCCCAGGGCACCTCGCTTACTCGTGACTCAAAATCTCTTCTATAAAGGGTGGTAGCCACCCTTATATTAGAATAAATTGCATGAATACCAATAAATCGTGGGAAATGTTGGAGTTTTCATTGTTTCCGTTCCAGAATAGATTCTTGAGTGACGTTGATCTACCCTATTCTCACTTGGTACCCAAAATCATCCCTAAAAAACCACCACATAAAATGTACATATGCCAGTTTTTCAATTTTTCTTCTCAGAATACCTTTTCTTCTCATTTTCAAATGATCTCCTCACTGGCTCTCTTTTATGTTCTTTGTGCGTGTCTCTTTTCATAGACCAACAGTAGTCGGCCATCATATGGACATCCCCACCTTCCTTGATACCGCTTCTCCATCTCCGAAATATCCTGGTGAAAGCGTTCGCCTTGCTCTTCATTCGCCCAAATTTTCTGGATGGCGGACAACTGTTGGTCCATAAAAAGAGACACACACGAAGAACACAATAGGGAGCCAATAAGATCATTTGAAAATAAGAAAGATTAAAAAATCTTCATATTCTTCAGTCAAGCTGCATTAACCTTTTCGTGCAATAAATGCAGCTTGACTGAAGAATATGGAAATTTTTTAAATCTTTTTTTCCTAGAATACCTTTTTTCTTATTTTCAAATGATCTTCTGATTGGCTCCCTATTGTGTTCTTCGTGTGTGTCTCTTTTTATGGACCAACAGTTGTCCGCCATCCAGAAAATTTGGGTGAATACAATGAAGAGCAAGGCGAACGCTTTCACCAGGATATTTCGGAGATGGAGAAGCGGTATCAAGGAAGGTGGGATGTCCACATGATGGCCGACTACTGTTGGATTATGAAAAGAGACACTCACGAAGAACATAAAATAGAGCCAGTGAGGAGATCATTTGAAAATGAGAAGAAAAGCTATTCTAAGAAGAAAAATTGAAAAACGGGCATATGTACATTTTATTATGTAGGGGTGGTTTTTTAGGGATGATTTTGGGTACCAAGTGAGAATAGGGTAGATCAACATCACTCAAGAATCTATTCTGGAACTGAAACAATGAAAACTCCAACATTTCCCACGATTTATTGGTATTCATGCAATTTATTCTTATCTCTTAAAATCTCTTCTATAAAGGGTGGTACCACCCTTTATAGAAGAGATTTTGGGTCACGAGTAAGCGAGGTGCCCTGGGAGTCACTCCAGATTCATGTTCTGTACTTAAACTATAAAAAAGTTATTTCCCGTGATTTATTGGCATTTGTGCTTTATTCTGTAATAAGGATGGTTTCCACCCTATTATAGGGGTAGTTTTTGTACCGACTAAGAATAAGGTAGAACAGCCAAGATTCTATTCTGGAATTAAAACATCGAAAACTCCTCCATTTCCCACAATCTATTGGTATTCACGCAGTCTATTTTTATATAAGGGTGGTTTTGAGACAAGCGTAAGATTCATGTACGGTATTCCAAACTATAAAAACTTTAACATTTCTTGCTATTTATTGGCATTTATATACTCTATGCTTGTACAGGGGGAGTTTTCAGCATATTATAAGGGTAGTTTTCCAGTCAATATTCAAGTAAGTGACTGCTGAATATAAAACATTTTTCCTTCCCATGTTTTTCACCATTCATTTACATCCATTCATTGAATATGATGTATGGGACGGTTTTACCCCATTTTTGGGGTTGTTTTTGGCTGTAGCGCAAAAGTTGGGGGTATACGAATTTTTTTTGACCTCGGATTCGGATTCAGCGTCGAAAAATACATAGGAATACTATGGTCAGTCATCCAGATCAAAAACTTTTTTTTTGTGGGGCTGTGTTATCACTCAGCCCAAAACACTGTACCTAATAGCTTATGCATGTATACACAAAATCTAATAAAAAACATAATCAGAGTATTAACGTTGTTGCATTATATTGTACACACATCCACTTTCAATTCATATGATTTAACTGTAATAAGATGGGATTAAACGATAAAAAAAAACACAACATTTTTATAATAGCGTTTTATTAGACAAAGTTAGTGATGTTATTCATATTATTTACAATAAATCAAAGTCCTTCGCTAGATTTTCCTGTTTAATAATTTCATCGGCTAGCTTTAAAAGAATTGTGAGATTATCTTCAGCAGTATTATGGTCAGCGGTATTAAGGTCAGCGTTATTGTGTAAATTACTGATAGAATAATGCCCCCACGCCAAAGTATTTGTACTCCCGGGTACAACATATCGTTTGTCATCGTGTGCTGAGAGTGCAACCTTATTTTTTAGTTCGGTATATAGAGTATGCAGATGTGATGAGAATACATACATTTTTCGAAATATCAATCCACCATCCTCAAAAATTTGTTTATAATCGATCAAATGTAATTGATTTTTTATAATACTTTTTGAAACACCTTTAGCTTTCTTTGTGACGTCACCGTTTGCTTGAACACAGTAAGCTTTTGCTCCAGTGCCAAAGAAGTTATCTATTGGTACACCTGCATATTCGTATTTCATTTTGCCTACAACGTTTTTCGAATGTTGTGTATATTTGGAATAGGAAAATTGGATGTGTCGAATAGATCTATATATTTCTTAATTTCATTGTAAACGTTATCAGTGTAAATCTCTAGAATTAAAGAGTCTGTATCGGTGTAGCATAGAGAAGCTTTGTCATTTCTTTTTTATGAAATTATAAAAAAAATCATAAATTATAGTTTTAGGTATATCTAAAATGGTAAAACCTACCATAGAGCGGCTTATCGTATAGTATTTTTAACAAAGACATTTGCACTGCTACTCAAATTTTCCGAAAACTCTGTACAGGATTTCAAATTTGGTTTTGCAATTAATCCTTCAGGACCAACACTGCCTATACTATTTGCCCAATGCGATACTAGCCTCACATCAGTTTTATTGTCTACATTTTCCATAGTTTTGCCAAATATTGCATTAAAAAATTTAAAAAGATCTCGTTCGAATGCATTTGTTGAACAATTTCTAAGTATTCAAATCTATATAAGTTTTTAACCAAGCAGATTGTGAAAATTCAATGGCTCTATGTATTTTTTTAAGTATTAACCCATGTTCTTTCTATGCATTGTTTTAAATTTCTGTAATGGGTTATATATTTATGTTTATCATGTAAATTTAAGAGTAATTTTGAATTTTTAGTAGAATTACCATACGTAAGTACCTCCATTTGTGTATTTATCATGAAATAACTGATTTGTTTGCTTCGTAGATATTTATGTTTAATTTTAGTTGTGAAAATTATTTTGTAATTACATTAGGTATTAAGCCATTGAAAGCTGTGTATAACTTGTCCCGAACCTATATAAGTTCCACACAGCATTGGCTTTTTAGGTTATTAATACAATACTACAATTTACAATTTACGTTAACAATTAGTAATAAGCTAGAGAAGATATTTATAGATAACATTTAAAAGCACGATTTGTCCTATTTGGCGAAAACATTTCACGACACAAAACGTCAAAAAATTTTCGCAGTATTTGCCGCTGCAGCGACCTAAAAAATTAGAGCGATAAATTTTGCATGTTGGTACTGTCAAAAGCCGATCCTAGCTTGAATTACCACTAATAATGACGTTTGATTGGTGCAATGTTGTGAAAAAACAGCCTCTCATTGGCTATAGCGTTAATGAGTGAGATAATCACAATGAAATTCTTTTTTTCTTCAAGCGTATTAAAATGTTTAAATTATGTCACCAAAAACAGAAGCAGAAGTAGGACATTGTTTTACTAGTAACAAAATGTTAGTACCGAACGCCACCGTAGTGGACATTGTTTTACTAGTAACATAATGTTAGTTCCGAAAGCGCCACCGCAGTGGGTATTGTTTTACTAGTAACATAATGTTAATACCGAAACCCACCGGTGGCGCGCTATCCACTAGCCACTTGTCATATTGTGTCAACATGTAAGACTGTAGTTTGAATATTTGTACATTTATGATAAATAAATGAATTTTTGCATTTTAATACGCTTGAAGAAAAAATAGTATATATTACACGGAGTAGAACGCCTTTTCTTGTGTTGAACCCAGGATTTGCGGCTGAGGCGAAGTCGAAGCCGCAAACTGGGCGAAACAACAAAAGAGTGCGTTCTACTCCTAGTAATATAATATACTATTATTTACTCCAGTGTTATTTAAATAATATATGAAGAGTAACTGATAAATTGCGAAAATAATAGTCCATTGTTCTATTTATAGCTGGTTTTTATAATGAGGAAGTATTTATTATCTTGAATGAAGAAGCCTTTGTTTACATTAAATTAATGCATTGTGCTTTGATACATTTTTATCACATTTTATCATGTTGAATGTCATTATATACTAATGGTGTAGTGAATTTAAATTAATTGCGTAATATGAACGGTATATGGACTGTAGGTAGTATACATGTTTATGGGACAGTACCCACAGGTGGGGGGACTTTGGGAGGGTGCAATTTTGGGGCAGTAGTTTTTTTTTTTTTTGATAAAAGACACTTACATATTTTTTTTCATATCAATGAATTCATTTAGTAAATTATTACCTTACTCATCTACTCTTCGCAAACAATATCCAATTGCAAGTTCAGCACATTATCCCTTACTCGGTGGTGTGTGTTTATAGTTTCTGTATGACTTGACAATGCTTCTTTCATTATTGTGATAAATAACAATGTAGATAAAAGATACTTACACATTTTTTCATTTCAATGAATTCATTTAGTAAATTATTACCTTACTCATCTATTCTTATCGATTGTTCGCAAACAATATCCATTGCAATTTCAGCACATTATTTCCATATTTAAAGCTTGACTTTATCAGAAATACATTTAGTTTCAGTCTCACTTTTCTTGCTTTATTTGTTCACTATAAAAATCATTAAAAATGTCTGCACAAAAAAGTTTTTCAAGTAACAAACGTTCTGCAACTCCTGATGAATTATATGAAGACATATCATTTGAAGAAAAAGTGTGTCAGCGAATGAACTCAATTCGTTCAGTTGAATCTGTAGATTCTGAGTTGTGCATCACTGAAGGTGATCTTGCAACCCTTCGGCCCATTTTTGAAGTAGCCCCATCAGCATCACATCAGAGAAGAGAGGTTGCTCGTCATAGTTCTGAGGAAAATGAGGATGACTCGGAAGATGAGCTCTTCACAAATTACATTCAACAAGTTAAGAGGAAATGTAATGCTCATGATGATGAAATTAATGGAGCTAGATCTAAATTCCTGCAAGAGGTACGGAAGGTGTTAATTGTTGTCAGGGAGGTATACTCGACACTGCCAAATTCAGCAAAGTACTTTAAAGAGGGAACTTAAAATTGAAAAAAAAAACAACGAAAATTAGCCGATTTACATTCCCATATAAAAACGAAGGAGAATGAAATTGAAGGGAGTTTGGAATATGTG
Organism: Rutpela maculata; assembly: GCA_936432065.2. Taxonomy (NCBI): domain Eukaryota; kingdom Metazoa; phylum Arthropoda; class Insecta; order Coleoptera; family Cerambycidae; genus Rutpela; species Rutpela maculata. Next base: position 86,859,469 of record OW386292.2, read on the forward strand.
AGAGACTTTGTTGTAAATTTTCCATTTAAATAAAGTATTTTTTTCCAATTGTTTTTTAAATTTATTTTAATTATTATTATTATTAATACTTATTTAATACATGCATATTCATAATTTGTATTTACAAAAATAAATGTGTATTTTTGATTTCTTATTACAACTCTAATTATACAGGGTGGTTCAATGAAAAATTAATTTATTTCTTAAATAAAAGGACACATTATTATTTGTTTTTTTATTATTTCACCACATAAAAGATATTATCATAAATATTTACAATTCTTTAACACAGCATAAATCACCCACATTTTTGAAGCTCCCATTTACATACATGACAATCTGGATTGTGAGTCTGGTGGGCCATCCACACGACTATGGCATTCTAGTCGGTTATGGTGTAGAAAGCAAGGTAGTTGAATCATTAGTTTAAAATCTTGTGTATATACTCTTCAATAATTTAGACCATGTATAAAGAAGTTAAATGGGTTTGACTTTTTCAATCAGATATATTAATGGGAAATGTTGTAACTCTTCCTCGGTAAAATCATCAAATTTTTACCATGCTGGTGCTCTTTTATTAATTCACTTGTTTGACAGTATGGGCAGCTCAGTGCTGGATACATATCTTCCGTAAAATCCTTACAATTGTGTCGGTAACTAATCACGAAGAACACAGTGTGATGTGGTAAACTTTTCATACACGATGAGTATAATAATGTTAAAGTGTTTAGAATTGTGGTAAGATATGTACTGATTAACCTATGACATCTCAGATTACCCTCTTCCATGGTAATGAGGAGGGAAGGGGATTCAGAATTATAGTAGGGATGTGAGGTGGGAGGTTTGAATTGTGGTGGGATAATTCATGTATTCCTTTAATACACTTTTACATCTGATACATATCCATACAGATGGACATAATGATAAAGTAGTAAAATATGTGCTGTCTAACCTATGACATTTCCGATGAGGTGATGAGACAGGGAGGGGATTCTGAATGGTGGTAGGGTTGGGGGGTGGGGGTTTCAATTATGGTGGGGGGGGGTTCTGAGAAAGTGGAGTGGAGATTGAAAAAGTGGAGGGGGTGGGGCGTGGATTATGAAAAAATGGAGGGGATTCTAAGAAATTGGTGGGGGGTACTGAAAAAGTGGTGGGAAGTGGAGCAGAATTTCTTTACTACTCATTATCACAGAATCAACAAGATATTTTTAATAATAGTCAAATTTGTCATATCTGCGATAAAATAAATACCTAAAATTTATACCAGTATTCTTTCATAACCTAACTAATTACGACGATTCTCATTTATTTATTAAAAAATTAGCTTTAAAACGAGAAAGTATTCCAGTTCTTGCACAGAATAAAGAAAAATATATTACGTTTTCCAAACAAATTCTTGTAGATAAATCTAATGATAAAAAACCGAAGAAAATTTTCATAAAATTAAGGTTTGTCGATTCTTTTCGCTTTTTACCAGCATCTTTGAATAAACTAAGTCAAACGCTAGAAACACATCAATGCCTCGAAGTAAGAAAATTTTATACCGATGACAAACAATTCAATTTATTAGGACGTAAAGGTGTCTTTTCATATTCCTACGTAGATTCGCTGGAAAAATTGGATGAGGGCAAATTACCATCACAGGATGAGTTTTTTAATATCTTGAGTGGTGACTCAATTTCTCAGGAAGATTATGATCGGGCTTGTGATGTGTGGCATACATTTAATTGTCGAACTCTTGGTGAATTTTCAGACATTTATTTAATATCAGATGTATTGCTTCTTGCTGATATTTTTGAAAATTTTCGACAGATATGTCTTCAGACATATAAATTAGATCCTGCACAATATTTAACTGCACCATCCTTGAGTTGGGATGCCATGTTACGAAAGACTCGCATTGAGCTGGAAAAGGGAATACGTTAGTCAATGCAGCAATAGAAAAGCCATTGCAAACAACCCATTCATTCCCGATTATAATTCGGCAGAACCAACGTCATATATATTATATTTAGACGCCACCAATATGTACGGTTCTTCGATGAGTCAATGTTTGCCCACAGGAGATTTTGGTTAAATGATTATGAAATCGAAAACTTCGACTGTACTATCTTTGGTGATGATTCACCAAAAGGTGATGTACTAGAAGTGGATTTAGAATATCCGCAACATTTGCATGATAATCATAATGATTTACCATTTTGTCCTGAAAACATTGTGCCTCCTGGCTCCAAAAATTCAAACCCGCACTAATCTTATGGAAATTGGGTTTCGATCAAATTTGCTCATATTACAGGATTTAATAGATCTTGACATCCTGATCAAAAGTCACCATGGGCACAAAGCTCTGAATGCTTTAGTTTAAGAGCTAGGTACGGTTACCGGTCCGTTTAAATGTCAGAAATCTGTTATTTTTAGGAACCTATACTGCCGTCCTAAGCCAAAAAGACGTATCTCAAGTTTTGGCCGAAATGCATATTTTTATACCTTAGGATAGCTGGAGCTATTTTCTATATATTTCCGTAGCGAAATAAACGTATTTCAATCGTTAAGTATTTTTAAAGTGCTAACAAAGTTTGACGTATCTAAAAAAATATGAGAAAACCTAAGCGATTTAGCCAATTAGACGTATCTCAATGTAAAAAAAAAACTAGTAACCTAATTAATATAAATTCATAACTACACCACTATTAACCTCTACATTAGTACAACTACAAAAAAAATATTAGTAAATATTTGAAAATATTGACGCGATTTCGAAAATTCAAAACATGCCTTATATCTCAAAACAGTGAAACCTTGAGATACGTCTTTTTGGCTTAGGAGGGCAGTATAGTTATATGATATAAATTTTTAAAATACTAATTGTTGTGTGAGCATGTGTGTGTGTGTGCGATGCTTCGTCAACTTATAGTTCCTCGGGATTCTCATTAAAACCAATATATAATATATATTTATATATATGTATAATATACACTGTGTGTAGTGGCGGGCTAGGTATAGGAAGTAAGAATTACGTGTGCCAGCTGTCTGAAATGAAATAACTGAGAGCTGAGATCTTCGCGGACGGGCGAATTTGCTCTGCTGTGTTGTCATATCTCTCGCGCTACGTGAATGTACATACCTAATGGGCAATTACACGCACTGTATATAGGATTGGCCAAAAGTCCCGCAACGCCGGAATAGGATCGCATTTTAAGAAAAAAAGTTTCAAACGAAAGTTGTAAGTTTTTAAGACTGTCAGTACCACTACCAGAGTTAATGCAATTATATCAATTTTTATCACCTAACAAGGCTTCGCATTACAAAGAGCTCAACATACAGTGTGTCCCAGGATAGATGTAACAAGAGGTTTAATGGACCAAAAATTTTGGAATTTTGGAATGGTATTTGGAGATTGAGTCCTGCTTGTTGTAAAACTAAAGTATACCAAAAATGACTTGATTTGGTGTTCTACAGGGTGTTTTATAAGCAAAGTTGTAAAAATCACCACTAATAAAGTACCTTTATTTTCAATATATGAAAAAATTCCACTAAGAAAAGTTATTTAGAATGCAATTTTATACCTCTATACCAAATTTCAGGAATATAAAATTATTTTTTTGAAACTTCCTATTTTTTCAATAAATTAGTGTTTTATTTTGAACCATTCAATTAAAACTGCATAGAAATTATTTTTTGTGAATTAATATATAAAGTTATGTAGAAGCTAAAAGTAGGCTATGGGAAAAGCAGTGGATACACATTTATCATTTATTATTGACATATCTTTCAAACATAGTCAATATTATCCTTAATTTCTGTTTCAAATTAATGAACCAAGCATAAAAAATTATGTGAAAATGGTACTCACAGTGCGTGAAAAAATTTCTATTGTGCAATGCTACAGAATCGGCGGTGAAAACTCGCTAAGAGAAGTGGTAAGCCAATTTAATTTGAAATTTCGAAACACTGCTTTGTCACGTACTCAGGTTATGAGAATAAGTAAAAAGTTTCTAGCTACTGGTAGTGTTCTTAACATGAAAAGAAAAATAAAATCATATGATGACAATGTTGGGGCTATTATAGCTCATGCCTCTGTTATAGAAAATCCTAGGATGCCACTAAGAGAGAGACCAGCTCTTATTAATATTAGCAAGTCTGAACTCCAAAGAATTTACAAGGCAAAGAAAATTAGGTCATATAAAGCAAATTATAAACATACGCTTGAAGAGGGAGATGAGGGCCGTAGGTTGGATTTTTGTTTGATCATTGGAGAAAAAATCATGGAAGAGAGATTTTTTCATCGTTTCATAATTTTCTCAGATGAATCCGCATTCACAACCAATGGTGTTGTTTCATCTCAGAATTGTCGGTTTTGGGCTTCTGAACATCCAAATTTTAGAATTCATTGTAGAAGACAATATTATAAAAAAGTGAATGTGTGGTGTGCCGTTTCTTATCACGTTGGAGTTATTTTCTTATTTCATTGAGGGAAGGTTAAACCAGCACACTTATTTACAGCTTCTTGAAAGATTTTCTGAAGAACATTTAAATATTTTAAGAGATATGCCTTTAGTTCATTTTCAACATGATGGTTGCCCTGGCCACTCCACAGAAATGGTTAATCGGTGGTTGAATTTAAATTTTGGAGAAAATTGGATTGCCAGGAATGGACCGATCAAGTGGCCGGCGAGATCCCCAGACCTATCAATATTGGATTTCTTTTTATGGGGTCGCCTCAAGCAGTTGGTTTACGCTGAACTACTTCCTAACGATGTAGCAGTATTGAAGCAGAGAATTACAAATGCCGTAAACTCCATACCGTTAGATCATATTCGAAACAGTTTTAAGGACTTCAGGCGAAGGATCGAAATGTGTGTGGATGTGGGTGGTAGCTACGTCGAATAATAAAAAAATTGTAAACATTGTTTTGTATTGGTCGATAATTAATTTGTTTGTGAATCTGTTATGTTTTTGACATTTATTACTTGTTATAATTTTCAAACCTCATTAATCTTCTGTTAGTAATTGTTTCTTGTTTTACAATTAGTTCGATTAACATTATACCTTCTTACATCTCGTATATTCAATTTTTTATCTACCAATAGCCTACTTTTTGTGATGATTAACATTTGCTCCTACACAACTTTAAATATGAATTTAACTCTTCATTCGCAAAAAATGGGAAGTTTCAAAAAAATAATTTTATATTCCTGAAATTTGGTACAGAGGTATAAAATTGCATTCTAAATAACTTTTCTTAGTGAATTTTTTTCATATTTTGAAAAATAAAGATACTTTATTAGTAGTGATTTTTACAACTTTGCTTATAAAACACCCTGTAGAACACCAAATCGTCATTTTTGGTATACTTTAGTTTTACAACAAGCAGGACTCAATCCCCAAATACCATTCCAAAATTCCAACATTTTTGGTCTATTACACCTCTTGTTACATCTATCCTGGGACACACTGTATATAACATCTTTAAATATTATAAAAAACAGACGTAGATGTTCTGTCTAAATGTTTAAAGACCGTCTTAATATTTAGAGTAACGTAAAAAAATAGGCGGAGTATATTTTTACGGAATGCTTAGTGCTGAAAGAGTTTCCTTGACCAATAATAAAAATTCTGTATATAATTATTTTACCGTAATAATATTTAGCAATTTTTCTTTCTTCATTCTAATTTTCAATATTTTATTGTCGGAGAAACAGATTTCATTCACATTAATTGAGTTTATCTTGCATACACATTTTTGATACGCATCATATGATCATATCAAGAAAAATCTTTAAGTTTTCAATAAACTATGATGAGAATCTCATTTTAGGCAGCTGATCTTTCAATGCCATTTTTATAACATTTTTCATTTTTTTAATGTTTATCTGATTAATTACTGAGAAAGTTAGGACGAAATTATGGCATATCAAAACCAAGTATCATGTTTTGTATGTGATCTTCCTGCACCTAGAAAGGTGATGTCTCGAATGATTGGAGATGATAATATTGAAATGTATGATGTATTGAAATTGCTTTGACCAGACGTAATACTAGAAATGTACCTCCCAATGAAATAACTGAACTCTCTCGTATTTGTATCAACTGCAGAAATTCAATCACTGATGAAATTAGAAATATTGAGAGTGATCCATCGTGTATGCGTTTGAATGTTCTCACGCAGACTTCAAGTCATACGTGCTTGATCTGCAATGCAAATGCAGATTTGCACAGACTTTCTCTAGAGTCGAGAGTTAATATTTTCATTCTGCAAATATTTTTATTCCAGATTTCGTGAAGTCTTGCAGACAGCATTTAGATGATCGCGGTTTTATGGCATCACTATTGATGCCCGGTATAAGGTTTGTTAACAGACCTTACGTCATTAAAGGTCAACAATTGCAAGCATTTCTCCAAGCTCTCCATAGTGCGATAAATAATGCACGTGACTAGACAAATGTTAATAATCTAAGTGACGATGAGTTGAAATGTCTGATTTCTCTTAACAAAGACCAGTTTCGAGAATTATTAACATAATGTGACCCAGTACCACAAGTTGGAGGTATGAGATATGTACACTCTAAAGATTTGTTGACATTTTTATGCAAGTACGGCAAGGAATATCAGATGAATTTTTAAAGATGATATTTCAATATTCAACGCGACAGGCTGCCAGCTTAGCTATCTCAACTGTTCGTAACTCGTTAATGCAACGATTTACTGGAGAAAACATAGGATTTGGAGCCATATCTAGAGAAGAATATATAAGGCAACACGTTACTGAGTTCGCCAATGAATTGCATAATCCTGAACCCAATAATCCTAAAGTAATTGCGTGTATCGATGGTACTTACTCTTATATCAATAAGAGTTCGATCTTTCGTGCATTACGACAATCATTTTGTTTGCTTAAAGGGCGACATTTGGTGAAGCCAGCTCTCATTGTTGCTCCTGATGGCTACATTCTCGCAATACATGGGCCATACTTTTCAGATAGTAGGAACAATGATGAGCGAATGCTTATCAATGAGTTTGAAACTGATATCGATGGTATGCGAGCTCGGATGAGAGAAGGCGATATTCTTATAGTTGATAGAGGCTATCGAGATGCTGAAGCTAATCTCCAAGGCTTAGGAATCTACTATAAAATGCCATGTTTATTACAGCGAGGACAATCTCAATTTACTGCGGAGGCTAATGAATCGCGTTTAGTAACAAAAACAAGGTGGATTGTTGAGTCACGAAACGAGCATATCAAAAGCATTTTCAAGTTTTTCGACAAAGTTATTGAAATGCCACATGTAGATAATATACGAGATTTTTATCTGATAGCTGGAGTTATCATTAATAACTATCAACAGCTTATCATAATGAGGGATGCAAATATACAACCAACGAGACGAACGTTGGAAATATCTCGGGAACCAAATGTTGTTCAAGCAAGAGTTGAGGTTGATAATCTCATTAGAAGATGCGGGCAATGGATTCAACTGAATAACAATCATATCCCTAACTTTCCTCGAATTTCATTAAATTATTTGAGACGACTTACGTTTGGCACCATCCTACATCCAAGAAAAGCTACAGCGTGATGAAAATGAGAGTATCAAATCGATCATCTCGTGAATGAACCTGGATTTCTTCGCATAAGAATTTATTCCCGTTTTCGTAACGCAACGAAATATTTATTTCTTTTAATGATAATGCCGAGGAACCACAGGCTGACAGATTACTTTATGATGACGAAATCGTAACTGGTTATTATTGTACATGTAAAACGAGTGCAAGGACATTGGGTACATGTGCTCACGTTGCAAGTGTTCTGTGGTACTTTGGATATGCCAGGTATGAACAAAATATTCAATATCCGTCAGTTTCCTTATTGGATTCGGTAGTTGAGGCAGCTCATAGGCCACCACGAATAGATCTGAATTATCCTGAAATTCTGGAACTCTAAAGCTATTTTATATATAATCACGTTTTAAACCATTATGCATATCCATCCCTTATTCGATAACATAAACACTCATAATAGCACAAGTAAACAGGCACTAAATGTCTCCATCTACTTTTATTCATCTTTATTCATTACCCATATACATCTTGTTACTACCAAAAAAAAAGGAAATAAAAAAAAACAAAAAAAAAGAGGGATCAAAAACCCGTCACGTCCACGTCGTTGATCCTGGGTGACGCTAAGAACGGGTGATATTCTTTTGCATCATCAAACTCACCAATCTGTTCACACATTAGTGTGAAATTAAAAAATATCAGATGGCCGAATATGGAAGAGAGGCGTATAGTTCATGCTGGCACTCTCTTTCATAAAATCCTAACTTCTCACAAACCAGCCTATCTTTACAATAAAATTCGATTTCGCACGGATGTGCATAATGTAAATATTCACTTTAAGACACAGTTGACTGCACCGCAACACAGAACATCCTTGTATAAGGGCTCATTTTCATATTACATCACTTGGCTGTACAACAGGATACCCGATTCTTATAAAAAGTTATCAGTAACTTCCTTCAAAGTGAAATTAAAAAAAGATTTGTGTTTAGGCACTGTTATGTTTAATAATTAATATTTTCATATATTTTAGTGTTAGTGAATAGTGAATACGTTTGATTGTACTACGTAGGACTTTTGTAAGTTACTGTTTATGAGTAATGCTCATTGCCGATAATTCCTACTAAACTTTTATGTCATCTGTGTACTCTCAAACGTTCTTTATATAGTCGATTTCTGTTTTTTTCCCTATTATCTTTTTAAATGCTGTAATATCTCACTGTGTGTACACGATTGATGTAGATACTTTTTACTTCCTGGTTGAGTGGAAGAGCAAAATTCTGTTTTCGAACAGAAATTTTGAACTCTGCCTTTTGATGAACACTTATATACTGTTTACTTATCTAAGTCACATACTGTTGTCATTATTTTTGTTCATCAATAAAAGCATTATTATTATCACACCCACACCCACCAATCCATAAACAAATAGTAGAAGATGGCGGTCTCATATATCGAAAAATGTATGTATTCTCTTCTGCATACAATATATACCGAGTTGAAAAATAAAGTTGCGTTTTCCGCACAAGTTGATAATAATAATAATAATAATACTTTATTAACCATGTCGATACAATACAGTATATATGGCAAGTCAACAATACGAATAATTTGTATATAACGTTACTTATGGACAATCAACAAACATGGTCACACCATAAAAAGATATAAAAACAAAATACATGTACTACATGTACAGAATTAAAATAAGAAGTAGTTAAGTAAAGTAGAGTTCACCGTTGTAAAAACTCTTTTACACTATAATACTCTCCTTTGATTAATGTCTGTTTTATTGCCTTTTTGTACTTGTCATAATTTTCAATATTTTTTATTTTTTTTTATTTTTTATAAGCGATATGTTATACCTGGAAGCACAAAAACTCTAGCATGGGGGCATTACTCTATTCGTAATTTATACGATAATACTGGCCATAATACAGCTGAACATAATTTAACGGTTGTTTTAAGATTAGCTAATGCGATTATTGAACAGGAAAAATCATGATATCGACTTTGACTTAGATTTATTGTAAGTTTTTTGTTTTAATGTAAAAATTATTTGTAATTTCAATTTATAAAAGTTGTTATTTTTTATACCATTACCCATTTTTTTCTTTGTATAAAGATATATGAAATAACTGTATTTAGGTAATGTCTGAAATTAATCAAATAAATGATTTATTTTCTAAAATTTTATTTAGTTTTATATTTCATATTCTATTACACATATCCCATTAGATAATAATATAGTAATGACATATATTTCCTATTTTTGAAACATATTGTACAACATACAATGTGGAGTAAATAACGAGCTGCTGTCTTTGCAAGTCGAATGAACTGCTGACTTTGCAGCTATGTAATACTGTCAGTACAATGAACTGCTGACATAAGTTGAATAAAAATATCTGATGTGCAAGTAAAATAAACTGCTAACTTTGCAAGTTGAATGAACTGCTGACTTCACAAATGTGGTGAAACGGGTGTGAGGTATTTCATGTGTATCAAAGTAAAGTGGGAGGTGTGATCTTTCATTATAAAACATGAACATTAATTGAAGTGATTAGTTGACCGTATCATTTTATCCGTAAAAAGAAAAAAAAATAGTAACGAAAGATGTGGATGTGTTACGTTAAGGAAGTTGAGATTACTGATTTGGAAAGTGGTGTCAGACATTTAAGCCAAAAGTTCTCAAATCTTCAATTTAATGCAAAACATGAGGCAGTATATGGGATGGGAAGATTTTACTCCAAAGACGAATGTAACGAACCAGAGAAGACATACGAAGTGAGTCACGGAGTTTGTCAGAAGTTTTTAAAAGAAAGAATATGCGAGAAGTGTCTTGTCCAGAAGCTGGTGAAATTGGGTTTACATCAATTTCTACAAGTAATATAACAGTATTTGAAGCCGGATCTTGCAAACATGGTGGATCTTCAAGACAAGGATAATTGAATTAATTAGATAATATTTATAAATTGTATTCAATGTAATAAAAAATTTTTATTATCTTTAAGTATTAAAATAAAAAACAAAAAAAATCCATTTTAGTATTATTTATTAACACAGAAATAAAAATTTTCATACAAATAATAGACATTAGAAAGTGCACACATGCATTTATTATTTGATAAAAACATTTTGGGGTAGACTTTCTTAAAGTTGGTTGTTCCTCTAGTTCTAAAACAGGTTGGGAGATAAATTGTCTCATGTAGTCTGCCTTTTCATGTCCTTTTACATCAACACAATCAACCCCCGAAGTCAAATTTTGAATAATTTGCTGAATAAGTGCCAGTGGTGTAAATCCATCACCCCATTTAATACCGTGGTGATTTTTTGTTAACCAGTGAACTTGTTTTTGTAATTCCGGTGAAAGCATCTCAAATGGATAAGGTGGTTTAAAGATATAGTGACACGGTTTCATTCCATCATATCCTGCTAGCTCCTTAACAATAAATTTATTGTTTTCTATTTTATATCCTTGAATATCCACAAGCACCATCATATTTTTAAATTTTGTAGTTTTTTTCAAAACTTTTTTCTTTATGCAATATAATTCCACTATTTTTTTTAAGTTTCAGTTTCTTTGTGTTCTTTCAACAGTCGTGCATATTCTGATCTCATTAGCATACTAACTTGCTTCGCACTATTTTTGCTTATGCCAGTAAAGAAAAAAAAATGTAATGCGCAGTTCAATGTTGATGTACAATTTTAGTTAAAGGACTATAAGTGAAATGTTTTTCATGTAATATAAGACAATATGCAGTAATATAAGACAATATGCAGTAATATCCGAAGTAGTGGGAGTATCTGTCTCAAACTCTATTCTCATGACCACTGACCCCGTTTGTATAGCTTCTTTCTGGCGGGAAAAATCAATATACGTTATTGCTGCATAGTCCTTAAATTTTTTTGTATTAAGAATAGGCTGATTTATTTTATGAGGGTAATAGGATTCTTGAAAAATTGTAAACATATCATAAAGTGTTGCATATTTATTGCTTTTAAAATCTGGGTATAGATCATTATATGGATATCTTTTGGAATACAAGAACACCCTCATGTTTCTAAGTCCACAGTCATCGAATTTACTCATATCAGATGTAACTTTTCCTTTCTTGTCTTTCTGAAACGCTATTATTACATGCCTAGGAGTTTCTACCTTAGTAGATGTCTTGACAGGCCACGTATGTCTGCTTGAGGAAGGCAGAGATGGATATTCAATTAATTCCCAGCTTCTAAATTTTATAGGGAAATATATATTTCGACTTATCAGTTTATTCAATCTTAGTTGTTCTGACATATTAACAGTGACATGTGGCACCCTCCAAAATAGTTTACTAATAGTCATTTTTGGTTTTTCAGTATCATCATCACTTGTAATGCTATCTAGATCATTACTGTTACGTATTAATACTAATTCTTGTTTTATATTAACGATAATCCTTCGGAAATCTTCAAAAAATCCAACTAGTAATTTTAATAGAATGCAAACATTGAAATTTCCATTTGTATCAGCTAAAATTTTGTCACCTTTTTTATTTTTTGGAAACCATCCAGCATTTTGCATGGAAATACTTTCATTTTTATTGTATGATATAAAATTTTTTAAGGTTGAAACTAATCCAACATTTCTCACTGCGTCTATAACAATTCCATTCATTTCATATCTAATTTCGCGAAACCAAAAAGCAATACCATTATTAACAAACTCCATTTTTTTAGCTTCAGCTCCATCCTCTTTCATTAGTTTTCCTTCGATGTATAAATAACTATTGCACGGTGCAGTATAAGCATCTAAATCTTGGATGGGAATTCTTATTTCATCTTTGTAATCCAAAGTTCCGGATATATTTGGTTAATATGTATGGAACTGATACTTTGAAATAGAGTTGTCGCTAAAGGGTAGATCAGTAACATTCAGTAACTCCATTATACTAAAACTTCCAATCCAAGTGATTCTAAATACTGACGGTTTTTCAATGTTAATCGTTCAATATTCTTTTTAGGACTGTTGATTTCCTGCTTCCTCACTCTTTTATACTATGGCTGATGTCTATAAATGGAAAATATCAACACCATTTTATTATTTGACTGATTTTCTAAGATGAAGTCTAACAGTTAAAGTTTCTTTTTGAAAATTAACAATATGCCCTTCTTGGTCGACAATTTTGACAGTGATGTTGCTGATAGTTTTAACACTTACTTGGAAATAAATAATATTTAAAGGTGATTCCACTATTTTATACCCAGCACTGTTGGAAAGAACTGATGAATAATATGTACAGGTTGTCCATTATAAAAAGAACCTACTGCAATATTGCAATCGATGCAGATGCACTTTAGATATTTTTACAGTTTCATCGGAAGTATTGTTATCATTAACTTTTAACTATCTTTTCTCAAAACCTAATACGGGATCTATCGAGTCCTTTACGTTAAAACTAATTTTCCTATTTGTGCGTATAGTGACTTTGGAAGTATTGATGTCTGTGGTAATTCTGATAACTGCTTCATCTTCTTCAGTTATTTTGTTTACGATGTATTTTATAATGTCATCAATTTCATAACAACCCTCAGGGACTTCAATTCATTATTTTTCCCCCACGCAAATTTATTGTTGCTGTTGTCAATATTTGGAATAATATTATAAGTATCAAGATTTGTTAATCCAATTTCATAATCTACTTCATCATCTAAATATATTGGTGGATTGAAATTGTAATTTAATACAGAAGATTCTCCAGTAAGAACGAAAGTAAATGACATATTTACATATTAATGAAATGAACCTATATGATATATGCATGAGATTGTATCTTCCATTTTTTTAAGATCCCAATAAATGGGTTTGGGTTCATCTTCCACCCATTGACCAATTACGTTAGGGTGGGTGCGGCTTATCCCCTCCCATTGGCCAATCCCGTTAAGGGGGTGCGGCTTATCCCCTTCCATTGGCCAATCCCGTTAAAGTGGGTGCGGCTTATCCCCTCCCATTGACCAATCCCGTTAAGGTGGGCGTGGCTTATCCCCTCCCATCGACCAATTCCGTTTTGGGTGTGGTGAGGAGTGGGGAGTACACAGGGAGGCATGGAGGGGGGTACATGCCATTTCTCATTCTTTACCTACTAGAATAAAATAATCGAACACCAGCTGGTCATGAACAAAAGATTGTAGTTATTAAAAAATATTTTTTCTATATAAAAAAAGAAAATATCTGCTTGTTTGTCTAAACTTGCGTTTAGCCAATTTTAGCACTTTTTGCATCACCAACATTTTCTATGTAACTTTTCTAATTGAAATCATTGAAATAAAATTCAGACTACGAAACAAGACTCTTTGATGTAATAGACACGCGACGACTGCCTAAAATTTGCGTTTCTGGCATATTCATGGTAATTTCATTCATATATATGATTGGCATACATTTTAAAAACGTTGCACCTGACTGGTCATGTACCGCCAGTCTATTACCAGTTGACAAGCGGCAGTGTATGTGCAAGGTAGCTTGTAAGTTGATTAGGCAGTTGTTCGTTAAGTCGTCATTTCGTTGTAGATAGGTACTCAGATTCCTTGATTAAAAAATTGTGCAGGTAACAACAAGTCAAGGTTATCTTAATGGCCTTTTCTGGATCGAGGTTCATGGGTTTTTGGAAAACTCCAAAACGGTTTGTCAATATGCCGAATGTACACTCAATTGTTGAATGAGCTTTTGATAACCGATAGTTGAATGTTTGCTCATCATGAGTACAGTTTTTCTGTCCAAATGGTTCCATTAAGTTCGGGCCGAGAGCGAATGCTTCATCTGCAATAAACACAAAGGGAAACTTTTGTGTTGTATTTGGCAATGCAGTGGGATTAGGCAAATGCAGATCACCTCGTTCATACCTTCTCCAAAATTTAGAATAAAATAGAACACCTCCGTCAGATATGCGACCGTTTATTCCGACACCTGCCATCAAAAACTCTCTCTTTGCATTAGCCAGAGCCAATAAAACAATGCTGTAAAATCCTTTATAGTTGAAATATTGGGAACCTGAATGAGACGGTTGTTTTATTGCAATATGTTTGCCGTCTAAGGCACCTGTACAGTTCCAGAATTGATATTTATGTGCGAATTCGTCTGCAATTTTTTTCTATTCATCAAGTGCTGATGATATCTGTAACAAATAACAAACATCATATATCTACCTATACCTATGTGTATAACCGTTATTATCATTTTTTATTTTATAATATGGCTGTTGAATACCTATTATTCAGTACTCATGTAATTATTTAATTTTTTTCAAGCACCGGAAGAATTTGATGAAATTACACTTACAGACAAGCAGATGACACCAGCCAGTCTAATCAGGATATTGATTATTCAGTTTCATCCATAGATCCACCACCATCTTTACCAGGATCAAGTAAACGAAAAAAAAAACCTACTGATAAACAAAACGAACTGCTTGAGAAAGCTTGTTCATATCTTCAACGGAGTGATAACCCAACGCCATCAGATGCTAACGATGACGAATTTCAACTGGCTAGACTGTGGGCAAACAAATTTAAAAAACTGCAACCTTTGCAGAAACTGCATGTAGAAAAGGCGATACACGATATACTTTTTAAGGCACAACTACACAACCTAAATAGATCCCCAGTCAAAGTAAATGAAAATATCACACTATATCCAAAGGAAACAACTGAACAAACTGAAACTCCAACTTCAAATGCGCCCTTAATGATGTATTCCCAAACTGTTTCTTCTGCAGGAGTACCGACTGTAGTGCAATCTCAACGTCAAAATAGATATTATGCTACGTCCTCTAGCTTTTCAGCCCAATATCAGTTCGCAGATACACTCTACATTTCGTCTCCTAGTCCTTCACCATAATCTCAAGTGGATATTATTATTATGTTGCAACTCCTAGCCCTTCGCCCCAATATCAGTCTCAAGATATACTCTACATTCCATCTCATAGACCTTCAACTCAATCTCCAAGCGGATCATGTGTTGCATCTTCTAGCCCTCCATATCAATGTCAAGGTCAACCTCATGTTGGTAGTTCTAGCTCAACTTTGGTAAAAGGCGGATCTCTTTCGGAAATTATATTACAACCTCTTGCTCCAAAAAATTATCAAGCCCAAGTGCAAACAAATAATACCGTTATGAATGTAGAGAGTCAATTTGCTCATAGTATCGATACTGCACACACCTGTTCTACAATGAACTCAAGTTCATCGTGAGGAAAACAGCCAATCTCCACATCAAAACGCTACAACTGCTAGTTTAAGAGAGTACCTGAACACATTTACCTAATAACTATTATGTACGAATTATAATATATCATTATTAAAAATAAATAAAATTCTTCATATTTTATTTACCTACCTTTATATAGTCTCGAAGAACATAAACCAAGGCTTCACATGTATCCAGAACAAGTGTACTTATGGCTCGAGCTGATCTTATAACAAAGAATTTTAAATCCTCAAAACTTCTGCCGGTTGCAAGGAAGCGCAAAGTTAAAGCCAATTTCTCGTCCGGTGTTATGGTTTGTCTCATATGCGTATCTTGTTTTTTTCAAAAACGGTCTCACCATAGCTAAAAGCTTCTCGTAACTATTCTCTTTCATTCTAAAGTAATTTTTAAAATCATCATTACTGAAACGCAATTCTTTTATAAGATTAAAGTGTGACAATTTCGTTTTTGCATCCAGTTTTTTACCCACCATTTTCTTTTTGGTCGTTTTTTTTACCGCAAGTGCCAAAATTATTACAATACATGCTTTTTTCTTTAAATTCATATTTTACAGGGTACGTTTATCAATGATGCTCACTTCCATACTGGCCAAAATAGTGGTAGAGTATTGACAATAATATTGTTTAGTGTGCGGTGTAATCAATATTTTCATCCATATTTTATTCCATTAATATTATTGTCAAAATTGGATTGTCAATAATATTGATTGTGTGCGGTTAGCCTTAGGAATTGGTGCAATACAGTTGTAGTGTGCTCATCCACATATTAAGATTATTATATCGCTATGGATATAAAGAATAACAAAAATCAATTATTATTTTATATATTTTACAAATGTGCACATCATTAATAAATCATTTTACAATTTAATTTCTAAATTATTTTAATAGCTTATAACGCTATATTGGTGACCCCGATTTTACACGCATCCTGGAAAGTTAGAGGAAGAAAAAATTTGAAGCACATATTATTTGATATTTTAGAAATGGATCAGAAATACCACTTTGCTGTTTAACTAACTCTGTTAAATATGGATGTGAAGCAATTCAATTAATCATCATCCTCCTTTCTCAGCTAGAATATAGTTGAAGAAAGCGGAAATATTCCGACGTACTTTGACTTTGACGTTTTGTTGTGAAATTTTGAACAAAATTAACACTTAAATGTTTGTAAGCTGGAAGGAGAAATTATTACTCGCAAAGCAGAGAATAAGCGTATATCAGAAAAGCTATATGATGTTAATTTGAAGATATGCAACCTGATAGTGTTGCAGCAGGGATTTATGTTTGATGGTATAAGGAATTGACATGAAGTCACCGAGTTCCGAATTATTTTCCAAGACAATCCCATGTTTATTTCCTTCAAGAAGATTTTTAATTTCATTTTCCTTTATGTAAATGTGTTTGGTGAGTGCCCTATTTATATCATTCTCCCTGTAATACTAGATCATCCTATCAGTGTATCAATTATTTACTTTTTTACAATTAATTTATGATCAGCGAAAGACGCTATATGAAAAATATTTATTAATCAAATTTTTGATTTCCATTGTTTTTAAGTATTATATGAATATAATTTCATTATTATGAACTGGTAAAATATTCTTTAATAGAATCTATATGGATTAATTCCATGAATTGGTGAAATATTTAATGGATTATTTGATTTAAAAAACAAAATATTACCTTGGAATGTACTATGATTTAAATATATTAAGTATATATGTTCCTTGGAGGATTGACGGTATATTACCTCATTTTATGTATAGAATATCTCTATTTGGCCAACTGTCAGTCAAATCTGACTTTTCTTTTGTAAATGTCATCTTTGATATTGATATGTTGGTAGGTTGATCTCTCTTTTGTGGGGGGAAGGTATATGTAGTGTACTCATCCACATATTAAGATTATTATATCGCTATGGATATAAAGAATAACAAAAAATCAATTATTATTTTTTATATTTCACAAATGTGCACATCATTAATAAATCATTTTACAATTTAATTTCTAAATTATTTTAATAGCTTATAACGCTATATTGGTGATAGAACGGAAAAAGTCTGATGGTTTGAGGTCCCCCATATGTGATCCTGACAGTAGATCATCGAGACGCTTCTCCTCGCTCGCAGTCAGTCTCGAAATTAAGGAATTTTTCAAATTATCATATAAATTATTAATAGGAGGATTAGCAATAACATCATAAACGTTAGTTATTACTTCCAAAGGCAATGCAGCTACAACATGATCATACTTACGTCTATCATTGACAACTCTCGAGACAGCGAAAACTGTGACTCGACCTGAGCAAACCAAATATCAGGTTTTGTTATCCAAAATGGGGGCAGTTTGACAGACGCGATATAGTGAGTATGTGGTATTTTCACGGGATTATCGATTAATACATCGTCTGCTGAATGTGCCATGGTTAATTAATTGCTATCTCTATCAACGAAGGAAATATGCAAAAACAATTCACTTACCGTATAATCAACCGTATAATAAGGATTTAAATTAGAGGATCAGAGATTGTCTTCGATAAATATCCGTTTACATTCAAAAGGGACTATTCTGGCTATTCTTGGGGTCTAAATATTAATGGACTTCATTAACTGATATGCATGGAATTGGTTCTTCACTCTAAGTATTCTTTTGAAATGATTTTTTCGAGTTTCCCATCCGAGTTTCCCATTTCCATATTTCTTACAATGAATTTCTACAAATTCTTTCAAAAGAGATATCTGCCTATATATATATATATATATATATATATATATATATATATATATATATATATATATATATATATATATATATATATATATCCAATTCTGTGCATACGAACTTTTCTTAAAATCTGCTGTTCGACGTCGGGGTCACCAATTTATAGAAAGAGTCACCAATTTATAGAAGTAGTTTTGGTTAATTTCTCTTCTATAAATAATAAAATTTCGTTGTTTGATGTGTATATTAAAAATTTCTTTCAAATGGTTTACAACAATAATTATAACTTATTATAGTTCACTTAGTAATATAAAATATCATTTTGTGAAAGAATATATTAATATTAATATTAATGTATGTAAATTGATATATCGTATATTTATTGATTTATATTCTGATGATTCTTCTTTTTTCTTCCATCTCCATAGTTACCCAAAAAGGGAAAGTGAATGAGTTGCTATAACAGTCATCTAGATATCTGTAGAAAAATGATACAGGTAAATAGATGACTATTGTACTATGCATTATATTTTAGGCCGAAAGATATAAGCAATGAAAAAGAAGATTCTGTATCTGAAGGGAAACTTTTTCAGAGTTCTGGTAGTGAATATCTGCCAAGCGATGGAGATAAGAAATCAGATAGATACTTATGCTACAAATGCATGGAGAACTGTTTTTGAAGAAACTATTTTCTCAGGCACGAAAGAGTTTCAAGTGTGTAAATTCAGAAAAGGTCAGAAAATCAAACTGCTATGGATACAACTGATCAACCGTTATACAATAACTATAGGAGATGAACAGAAGGCCCAAGAACAAAATCAAATAATAACAAATACAAAGGGAGCTTTTACTGGCAAATCCATTTTCCATCAGGAATATAATTCAAGCAATGGAAATATATTTCTGAGCGGCTCACCACCTACGATGCAAAATCACGAAATTCCAGACACACAAACAAACACAGTTACTGTGCATGAAAAAGCACGGAGTATTCAACAAGCACGGAATATTTAAGTCTGAAGATATTTTAATATAATCTTCAAGAAAAAATATATCAACTGGTAAAAGGCAAACAGACAAAAAGCACTGTTGTTATTTATGCTATAAAGTTGTCTGTAATATCCCTAGACATTTAGAAAAAATACATGGCGAGGAAACAGTTGTTGCAAAAATATTAGCTTTGCCAAAAGGATCTACAGAATTAAGAAGGATCTGCAGGAATTAAGAAAACTACAAAAAAAACAGTGATTTTTGTCATAATTGTGAAGTTTTGAGATTTAAGAAAGGAGAATTAATCTTGCTGAGAGTTCCTACACCGAGGGAACAATCAAAATATACATACGAATATTATGAGCCTTGCCCAGATTGTTTAGGATTTATGTTGAAAAAACATTAGCATTCATTTAAAACAAAATAAATATCCTAAGAAGTTTTTTTGAAAATAGAAATCCTAGTTCTGAATCTAACTTCCTCCTAAATGGTATTCATGGTTCTAATGTTCGAGATGATTTTCTCACCAATATAGTAAACAAAATGAATAATGCTGAAGTGACCCAAATATGAAAATCTGACGAGCTCATTTTAAAGTTTGGTAATATGATTTACGAAAAATATAACATTTCTCAATCCGATTTAATCCGGCAGTCGATGAGACAACTTGGTCGTTATTACAAGATATTAATAAAAAATTCACTCTGAGTTATCTCTGACCGAGTACATTGTACCCAATAAAATTGATATTATAATTAATGCTACAAAATCAGTTGTGTTTCAACACGTTTCATTTTAATGCATCTGTAAGACAAAGATAGAGAAGTAAAACACTGTCGAATGTTTGGCTTGCACTTTTGAAGGAATTGTCTTTCCACCGCGGTTTCTTCACTGACTGTTTTTCAATGGTTTTATTAAGTTCGACATCGCATCGATGTTGTCGTTTATCTGTATGGGTCAAATTTAGTAATTGGAATTTAACCACTTCCCGTTATCCAATTGAGCTGAAATTTTGTACACAGCTTTGGTTCCGATGACAATACAATCAAAAAAAAATGTTAAAAAAAAGGGGGTACACCGCGGCCTTTCACTGCATACGCTGCACTGTGTGCTATTTTGCTAATCTAGAGGGACACAATACAAAGTATTAAACCACGACACAATGTTTAATGACCTTTCAAAAGTGCAGCTAATACTCTAGGAAACACGATTACATTATCTAGACGCAGCAGACATATGCCATCCCCACTATACTAACCGTCCAGAATATGAATTTGTGTATTGTTCTAGGATCAATTATTTAGTTATTTAGTATAGTCGAGTGTCAACAACTTTAGTTTTGAATGCGCAAGTTATATCAAATACGGCTGATATGGATAGTTTTAAACAAGGTACGTAGAATATGTTTTATGTATTGTTTTGGCCATTTTATTGTATTCATCAAATAATATTATTAGAAATTTTTATTCAAAATTACCTAAGGTTTTATTAAAATAGTGAGAATATATTTGTATGTCAGATATTTTGTATACGCTTGTATGTGCTAAATTATTTTTTTTTTTTTAATAGTTTAGTCATTGTACATCTTATATCTACTAAGTTTATTTACAGTTATCTGCAGTTTTTTTGTTATATACATATACGTTTTTCTGGTAGGTAGTAGAAAACTACTTGTGTCTAGACGAGAGCTTATTGAAAAACTGAAAAGTGGAGATGAAGCCACAACTGGCATGTTCAAGACAGAAACTGCCCTTGTAGATTTTCTTAATTGTAAATTTAACCTGGAAAATCCTTCGCAACAGATGTTAGATATTTTAAAAAGAAAAATTCATTCATTCATGCTGTAATCAGAGATGAAAAAGTGCCACCGTATTAGACAAACATTCCTGCAAAAGCATTATGTTTGGTACAGGCTACAGACATAACTTTTGAGAATGTTGATTTACCCTGAACAAGTCGTTCTGCGACTACAGTTGGGCGACAAAAAAAAGAAATTTCGTTTGTGGATCAAAGACAAAACAGAGAAAAGTGAAGACCTTAATTGAATCGTCCCATGCAGAAAGGACAAATGTCCATTTTGGCCAAAAATCACTTTTTTGCAGAAAAGGCTTCGTGGTAGGTAGGTAGCCACATCGAACTACGTAAAATGGGCAGACGTCCGGCATACTGGTTCAGTGCAATAGTGCACGAAAAATACCGTTCTATGCAGAAAGAGCATATGTCCGGGGCGTATGCCCTTTCTGCAAAATCCGCAGTTCACTTGTACTGAATTTAACAATTTTCTGACAGCATAAAATAGAGTTATGTTTATATACTTATTGTTATAAAAGTTGTGTGTGCAGTGTATGCTCGAAAATGGAGGAAATATCTGTATAAAAAGAAAAAAAGGCTGCGAAATACAGAGGAATATAAAAGAAATGTTATTAAAAAATCCCGTGTTGAAGGAAAATCCTACACAAATTACAAAGGGAAGAAAATTGTCGCCAAGTAGACTGGACCACCTTGCAGGTAGAAATGAATTAATTTGTTATTTTTTATTTACAATGAAGCATTTGTTGGTGGGCATCACTCAGTCGAAACAAGGGCGGATCTGGACCTTGAGGGGTGTATTTTTCACCCCAAAATTTTTTGATGAACGGGGAGGAGAAATCCGAAAAAAATATTTTCATCGGGGGGGAAAAATCTGAACAAAATTTTTCATCCCTAATTTTTTTTAAAATTAACTTTTTGACGCCTCATGACATAGTGCGCCTTTGTGCGGCGCACGAAATGGCCCCCCGTTAGACGCGGCCCTGTTTTTCTGCAAGGTCTTATTACTCTTCACAACATTAAACGTCGGAGCCCTAGAAGAGCTGATAATAATAAGACAAAATCTAATATATGTAGGTATTTTGTTTATAATGGACCTGAAAAGATTGCAGTTTGTTTACAAGCGTTTATGTCTCTACATGCGATCTCTCACAAACGTGTAAGGAGAATAAAATATCTTTCTACATTGGGTATGTCTCCAAGAGAGCAACGAGGAAAACAGCCAAGTGTGAATGCATTTTCAGAGGATATAAAACACGCGATTCGAGAGCACATTGATTCTTTTCCAGTAAAGATTAGTCATTATTCTGGTCGAGATGTGAGGTACCTTGACAGTAAACTGAATATAAAAACCATGGTAGAGTTATTTGGTGCGAAATACCCGAATTTCAAACATTATCGATACTATGCAAAGTATTTTAGGAAAAATTATAATTTAACAATTGGTCTACCCCAAGTGGATGTTTGTTCTCAATGTGAACTTCTAAACTTTAAAATTAAAGACCGAAATCTAAACGAAACCGTGAAAAGAGTGGCAGTTGCTGAATTAATGGTTCACAAGCGTAGAGCCAAGAAATTTTACACAAAATTGAAGACAAATGCTGAAGAGAAAAACAACGCCGATAAATTTTTAGCTCTTTCGTTTGATTTCATGCAGAACATACAGTTGCCTAGAACACCTTGTAATGGCCTCTAGTGGCCATTACATCAAATCAAATTATTAAATTACATTTTGATGAATAAGGTTGCCGAGATCTCTAATATAAAAGCGTGTTTTGACCAAGTTACCTTCTTCATCGTGCGGGCATTAGTATACTTTCCGTCTCATGAGGGCATAAGGATCGGCATTCGAGCAACGGTTCTTTAGGAATCAATTTTGATTCCCTCTCTCCAGCTATCGCCATGAAGTGATACACGTGTTTCGGCGAGCTCCATCGAATTAAATTTTTCAATCGCTTAAATGGATTAACTAAGTAAGTTAATTGTTTGTTTAATTACTGTATTAGTTGAATACTAAACAAGGTTATTTTATTTTAGATTCAGATTGATTTCAAATTCCCGTTCTAAATTCCGTTCTAATTTCTGATTTAAATTTCGAATGCAACTTCACATGTAATTGCAAACGTGAATGCGTTTCTGGTTATGGCCATTTTTAAAACCTCTGTATAGATCTGTAAATCCTGATGTACCGTAATATGCCTTTGTGAATGGTTATGGAAGGTTTATCTTACAATTAAACTAAACTGGAACGTTTCTTATGTCACGACTGGGATGTATCGGGATCTCGTTGAAGAAAGAAATTGTTACGATTTTTTGTCTGGAAGCCATTATGTGGTAGAGCAGTGACGTAAACGACACCGAGTGTAGTCAAGCAGTAAGGTGACATTTAGCTGGGAATTTTGTTTCGTGCCGAAAGTTGGCAACCCATGTCGACAAGCTATTTTCCTAACCTGTGGAGAAGTGTCAAATGTTCAACATCCAGTAAACATCACGTTTTTTAATTTGGAGGATCTCTCGAATTAAGACAACATCAGCGACTTAACTTTAAGATAATTCTATTTTTTATTTACCATGTACTACCCTTCTAACAAGTTTTTTTCGTTGTTTTATGGCAATAACTGCCATGTGCAGGATATAAATTAAATGTAAACAAAGTGCTATTTAACCGCAATTGAACTAGAGAGCTATTTTACGATTAAGTCGCCTTTTTAATGTTTTTAGTCAGTACCCAAGCAACACAGCTTGGTTAGGAAATGGTAGAGTATACGTATACTTGGTATATATTTGGTTTAGGTATATCATATACAACAATGATACCGATATGGATCGACGGAAATAAATATTCTAATTAATATTAACTGCAAAAAATAAAAAAATATGTTTAATACTGGACGCCCTTAAGTTATAAATATATTTTGGAGTATTTTTTATCTTGCTAAAACAAGTATGTATTATTTAGGTATAATATTGCGTTAATACGCCTATTATATTTACGTAATTTATGATATTATTAAATATATTGTGCAACCATTAATATACGTAAATTGTGTAAGATAGGTATACTTATAATAGACGTATAAAACGTTGGTATACGATAAGTATATATAGGCAGGACCTATACATATTTTATTATAATATAATGAAGTATATTTTGCAACCAATAATATGCGTAAAATGGTTAAGATTGATATACTTTTAATAGATGTATAATAAGTTGGTATACGATAAATATATATACAAGGTAGCAACTACGGATTTTATTATAATATAATGAAGTATATTTTGCAACCATTAATATACTTAAAATGTGTAAGGTTGATATACGTATATATATATATATATATATATATATATATATATATATATATATATATATATATATATATATATATATATATATATATATATATATATATATATATATATATATATATATATATATATAATTTAGATTTTCGACACACGCCGCGGCGTGTGGCTAACGCTATCCTTTTTTTTATTACTGAAAAGCAACATGTGCAACATATGTTAGTATTAAACGTCAGTCTGCACTTGTTAAATTATTATTTTTATGTAGTTTTTTTTAAACGTATCTATTCCTTGCCCTAAAATGCTAAAAGTAAGAAATTAGATATAAATTTTGTAGTTCTTCAAATGACTACTAGGCTCCCATAGTCGCAGCCGTCCTGTACTGACCGTCTCGTGATGAAACTGCCTCCTGTTTTTCTATGGCAAACCTATGCGCAGAACGTTTATAATCGGTCTAGTCGTTACCGCAGATGCGCCAACAAAAGTCATGATCATAACCAATCATTTCGTTTAAGTCTATGGGACGTGAGGGATGTCGATCAGCATGTTGTGCAGCATTTGATTGTGAGAACAGAAAAGTGGATGTTAGAGGTAATTGCATATGCATGTTAAACTATAGATTTGCTACTATATTATTATTATTGTTTAAATATCTTCCTTGGTGCTGGTATGATAAAAGTACGTTTAAGTGGAGTCAAATGTTTATTTTGTTACTGTGTACGTTAACTACGATTCGATTGAGGTACGGATCACCTTACAGTTCCTATGTATTGTTTTCGTGAGTAACTGACTTTTACGCTGTCTGTAGCCAAGGGTAGCGCTTGAAATGTTTTAGTTACTTACTCCAGACAGCATACTACAAGTTACAAAGTTACTCGAGAAAACAACAGAACTATCCCAAGCAATACACAGTAGTATATTTATGATGTATTTTACGTATATTGGGTATATTTTTGGTATAAGTATATTGTAATGTATTTCAACCCCTAAAATGTAGGCAACACAGAATTCGATTAATTGATTGGATGTCTGCCTAAATATAGAGATTTGCACCTACCAGAGAAAGAACATACTAGAAGGTCTAGAGTGATGACATATCTGTTCTGGAACCATCTGGAGAATGTGACATCATCACAGAAACTTCGAGATCTGTCATCTTTGGGTATATAAGGCATGGAGTAAACCAAAAGGGGAGAAGTTAGTGCAGTACTAATTGTCAGTTGAAATGGTCAGAGAGTAAACACAGTGATAAAGTGACTGAATAACTGAATTGTAGTACACAGTGTATTATTAGCCAAGTAGTTATTGGTTGTAATTAAGTAAGTTAATAATTAGTGTTTAGTGTTACCCTGGTATTATTAGCCAAGTAGTTATTGGTTGTAATTAAGTAAGTTAATAAATTAGTGTTTAGTGTTACCCTGGTTGTTATAATTTCCGAACCCACGATACAGGGTGTTTACAAAAAGGGTGTAAGCACGTCACAATTGGTGTCAGAAGCGGAATTATAACAGAAGATTTCTGGACTGTTCAAGAAGAGGTTTCTACAGTGTTCTTCTCGGGAATTAGTGGTGACACGGAGGATTAACTTACGGGACATTGTTTAAGGACTATTTTTGGACTCAGAACTGTGAAAAAGTGCGTTTTCGGGAAAGTGACAGAGACACTGAAAAAGACTCATTTGTGCTAGTGCGTGAAAATTACTAGAACTTTTCTATTTGGACATTAGTGGAGATTAGTAAATTCTCTGAACTGGATAGTGACAAAAGACTCTGGATAAGACTTTCTCGTGCTGTTTTGAGATTTTTCTGGAAAGTTCCATTGACGTGATAGTTTTATTTTGCAAAAAGCATGGCAGCTGAGAAACAAATACAGGACCTATATGCGGAGTTAATGATGACGATGGCCCAGCAACGTCAAGAAGAAAAAGAAGAGTATGAAAGAAAACGACAAAAAGAAAAAGAAGAGTATGAAAGAAAACGACAAGAGGAAGAAAAACGGCGTCAAGAAGAGAGAGAAGAGCAAGAAAGAAGACGACAAGAGGAAAAAAGCGTCGTCAAGAAGAGCAAGAAAAAAGACGACAAGAGGAAGAGACGCTTCGTCAAAAAGAAAAAGAAGAACAAGAGAGAAGACATCAAGAAGAAAAAGAAGAGAAAGAAAGACAACGTCAAGAGGAAGAGAAGCGGCGTCGAGAAGAAAAAGAACAAGAAAGAAGACGGCAAGAAGAAGAAAAGCGTCGTCAAAAAGAAAAAGAAGAACAAGAAAGAAGACGTCAAAAAGAAAAAGAAGAGCAAGAAAGAAGACGTCAAAAAGAAAAAGAAGAACAAGAAAGAAGACGTCAAAAAGAAAAAGAACAGCAAGAAAGAAGACGTCAAGAGGAGAAAGAGGAACAGGAAAGACGCCAGGAAGAACTGAGGAAAATCCTGAACGAACAAATGAAAATCCAACATGATGCTATGAATTCAATCATTAACAAAATCAAGGAGGATATAAAGGCTGAAGTCAGTCAAATCAAAAGAAAGATGAGTGAGGTCGAAGGAGAAGTAGAGCGACTTAAGCGACAATTGGTTGAGAAAGGAGGCCAGCTAGTAACATTGTCAGGCCCTCGGTTAAAACCTCCCTCCTTTGACGGCCTAAGCTCATGGACAACCTACAAGAGACAATTTGAGGCGGCTGCAAGTGCAAATAACTGGGATAACGAGGAAAAGGCTATGGCATTAGTTCTGGCGCTAAGGGGCCAAGCCTCAGAGTTGCTTCAGACCATCCCGGTGGAGAAACAAAGAGACTTCAAAGTTTTAGAAGCTGCATTGGACTTGAGATATGGCGACCAACATCTCGCCCAAGTATACCAGGCCCAGCTAAAATCACGGACACAAAAGGCTGGAGAAAGTTTACAAGAATTCGAGGCTGCCATAGAGAGATTGGCACACCTGGCATATCCAAGTGCTCCAAGGGAATTCCAAGAACAATTAGCTGTCGGGGCCTTTTTGGATGGCATAAGAGACGAGGAAGTCAGGCGAGTACTAAGATTATCGTGGCACCAAAGTAGCAGCGAAGCTCTGGTCCGTGCCCTTGAAGTAGAGGCTGCCTATAATGACACCCCACGGTCAGAAGTGCATGCTGTGACAGTAGAAAAAACACATTCAGACAAGAACCCCGACATGGATATGCATGAAATGCTAAGTAAAGTATTGGCCAAATTAGATTCCCTGGGGAGACAAGGCAAACAACAAGGTGAAGCGAAACCAAACGGACGTATCCGATGCTATCAGTGCGGCAAATTAGGGCATATTAAGAGAGATTGTCGACAGGGAGCCCTGAGAGAGTGAAGGCCACTGGGGCGGTGCTGGCTGAAGAAAAAAATGTGCCCAGAGAAATAAAGGTTTGCCAGCTTCGAAGAATCTCGAGTAGTCTACCATTACCAGGACGTGTAAATGGAAGTAAAGAAATTCCAGAGAATTGGACAAAGGAAGTTTTAAGACAAGAGCAACTGGACGATACAGAAATTGGACCTATATTGCGAGCAAAGGACAAAGGAACCCGACCAGACTGGAAGGATGTTTCAAACCTAGGAGTAGGAGTGAAGGCTTTGTGGTCGCAATGGGATTCACTGAGAGTCTTAGATGGGCTGTTGAGGAGAGCATGGGAAAGCCCGGATGGGATGCAGGTTGCCATGTGTCTAGTGATTTCCAGGTGTCGTGTAGCAGAAGTACTCCAGGAAGCGCATAGTGAAACGTCCGGCGAACACTTCGGCGTAAACAAGACATTGAGTAAAGTACGAGAACGATTCTATTGGGTCAATAGTCGCCAGGATGTGGAGGCAAATGCAAGAATTGTGCTGCCAATGGGAAACCACTTTCCGGAAGCGACCATGCGAATGAAAGTCGAGAAGAGCCGAAGAATGACCAAGGCTGGTAACCGAATGAAGGCTCATTATGATCGGAATGCCAGTACAGGAGGATTCAAGGTGGGAGATCGGGTCTGGCTGTACAACCCACAGCGGAAAGAATGGAAGTCCCCGAAGCTTCAACCACCTTGGGAAGGACCGTATTTAGTCATCACCCGAATTAATGATGTCATCTATCGGATTCAACGAACCAAAAAGTCCAAGATGAAGATCGTACATTTGGATAGACTGGCGAAAGAAGTTGAATTGCCTGACCGGGACGTTCAGGCTTAAGGAGGGGACAGTGTAATGTATTTCAACCCCTAGAATGTAGGCAACACAGAATTCGATTAATTGATTGGATGTCTGCCTAAATATAGAGATTTGCACCTACCAGAGAAAGAACATACTAGAAGGTCTAGAGTGATGACATATCTGTTTTGGAACCATCTGGAGAATGTGACATCATCACAGAAACTTCGAGATCTGTCATCTTTAGGTATATAAGGCATGGAGTAAACCAAAAGGGGAGAAGTTAGCGCAGTACTAATTGTCAGTTGAAATGGTCAGAGAGTAAACACAGTGATAAAGTGACTGAATAACTGAATTGTAGTACACAGTGTATTATTAGCCAAGTAGTTATTGGTTGTAATTAAGTAAGTTAATAAATTAGTGTTTAGTGTTACCCTGGTTGTTATAATTTCCGAACCCACGATACAGGGTGTTTACAAAAAGGGTGCAAGCACGTCACAATATTATATGGTATATACAATAAATATTTTTATACGTAATGTTTATTACATTCTTAAACCTTAATTGAGAATTACATTTATGCTGATTTTAAATAATGAAACATACAGTTTTGGTATTTAAATCAGGTTTCCAATCAATCCTAAAAGATTGTTATATGACATTTAAGGATACGTTTAATATACGTTATATTAATATTTAAAAAAAATCGCTGTATTCAATGTTACAATATAACTAATATTTCAAATATAATTTTTATACGTTTTTAATAACCTCTTTTATCAATTTTTTAAATTGATTTTCACAGTTTTAATTAATTTTGTAATTTGTTTAACAGTGTATCATATACCGGCAATATACGTTTATCGCGCAGACATTTTCACGTATATATAACGTATATTCAGAAAATCGGAACGATTGTTATACGTTTATTATACCAAACTGTGTTGCTTGGGATGTCACAAACCCTATAAATAATTATTTTAATTCCATTACATGTCAAATCTCGATGTTGAAATTAATGTTCTTGGATAGATTGTATTTCATCCGAACGTTTTCGGTGGGACTAATATGTTTAATTATAGGGTTTATACAATAATTTTTTTTTGAGTTTCATTTAAGTACTGAAAATGCTATATATCAGATATAATAAGTTTAATATATGATGGCGAGATGAGTAATAAAACTTGAGGAACAGAAATGTATATCTTACCTTCTTCCACGTGTAGGCGTATACGCGTGGAAGAAAGTGAGATGTACATTTCTCTTTGTTTGAAGTTTTATGTTGGTTTATTTATCAAATATAGCAAATTTAAAGGCCGGATAACTGCCCTCCATTTTTCCACGAAATTTTGGAAATATTTGCACGTATAAAAGACATTCGCTGAAAATTTCAGCTATATTCAAAAGCTTTAGCTAATTAAGTGATTTAAAAAAAGTTTATTTGCAGCGACGAAGGGATATCAGTTGAAAATAAATATTTTTTATCATCATTTTTTAAAATGAAGATTTCATTCTGGAAGCACAACTACGAAACTTTTTCTATGTCATTTTTAAGAGTATTTCTATAACATGTTTTTTTGGCCAAAGTGAATTTCAAAAAAAAGTTTAATGTGAAAGGGGACACAAAATGAAATTATTTGATTTTGGTTCGATGGACGTTTTCAAGGTAATTTTGAGGTAACTTTGGCTTTCAAATAGAAACCTATATTTTTTTGTACATTTTATTCTACGAAAATATACCAGAAACTTGGCTGAAACATTTTTTTTATTCGACTTCATTCTATTTTTTGAAATTTTCAAACTTTAAAGAATTTTTTACTCAAAACCAGCAAACAATTCAAAAAGTCCTACAGTTAAAAATGTTTAGTTTGATGAAAACTTGGAGAATTATTTCAAATTTTATCAACTTTTGGTATTTAACTTAGGTGGCTGAAATAAATAAATAGGGTTTTTGAATAAACAGAATACAAGCTGATTACGAATATAATGTTAGAATTTTCAAAAACAAAATGGCAGATTCCGTATAACAGACTAAAACCTTAAAAAATTAACTGAAAATTCGAATAAAAAAAAAGAGAGATACTTTTGACTCAGTTATAAATCTGGAATTATAATTTTTACAAAATGGCTGTTATACAACCTGCAATATAGAGGCCCACATTTATATTTTGAAGTTGGTGTGTTATTAAATAGATTTCTGTACAAAAAAAATTCTACGATGAATATGATAATGAAAATTACTTGGTTATTTTCGTAGAATAAAATGTCATACTAAAAATATTGGTTTCCATTTGGAAACCAAAGTGATCTTGTAGGCGTCTACCGAATCAAAAACAAATAATGCAGTCTTATTTCTTCCTCGAAACCAGACAACTTTTGCTTGAAACTTTTTTTTTTCAAAAACGCGTTGTTCTGTCAACTTGAATGAGATATCCCCAGCAGGTATAAAATATTAGACATTAAGTGCATAAAAATTTTGTGACAAAAACCTAAAATAAAATTTTTCAATAATTGCAAGAAAGAAGAAATAAAAGATTATTTTTAAATACTAAAAATAGATTTTTTTGCCACGGCGTACCTCTAATATTTTATGGGAAGACCTTTAAAGATGATAGAAAAAGTTTGGTAGTTGTATTCGCAGAGTATTTTCATTTTAAAAAATCATGCTCATTTTTTTTTTCAAGTGAACCTGTCGTTAAAAATAACTGACTTTTTAAAAAATCACTTTTAATTAGAGTTCAGACATATTTTTTGACAAACCAATCGTTGTCAATTAAAAAAATATTTTTTTATTCAACTACACATGAATGAAAAAGGCTGAGATTTTCACAAAGTTAGTCTTTTATCGGTATAAAAAAGTCCACAAAATTTCTTTGAAAAAAATGGGGGGCAGTTATCCTATGCTTACCCAGCTACGGCCATTTTGTTTGTATTTGTTTCATTTCATATTTTCTGCGTTAGCTTAGGTTAAGATTTTACTTTTTTTATGAAATTTGTGGCTTATTCGTGTTTTTTTTTCATTTTTGTGTTCCTTACTCATCTCACCACTAATTGTTGTATAGAAAATTTTCAAAATCGGCCATACCTCTATCATACCAGACCCCTTGCTAACAATAGTTGAATGAAATTAACCCACTATTTTTTCCACGTGATTGTAGAAATGGACTTAAAATAAAAATGAAGAATTAAATAACACCTCAGATTAAAAGTTAAAAAACCGCTGCCCAAGGAATCACTACTTCCACATCCACATTTTTTATCCAAGTCACTCATAACGAAAAAATTTTTGTATGTGGAAATAATTGTTTATGGAACTTTAATAATATAATATTTGAAATCCTCTACCCCAAAAACCAATAAAACGATACCCCACATCGGTAGCGGGGTGGGGGTGGTGATAGGGGGTGGTAGTGGGGGTGGATGAGTAAAAAAACATTTTAAGGTTTCTGGTTCTTGTACACACACTAAATCACAATTTTTTTTCATCCTCTTTAAAATGGGATGGGGGTGGTAATGGGGGTGGCTAATGCCAAATTTTTTTTTGAGACCTTAGCTTCTCTTGTATATACTAAATACCAATTTTATGGACTCTTACCTGCTTGATTTACCTATTTTCCCCAAATTTACCCCAATTTATCCCCCAACCCTTCGACGGAACAAGATGAAAATATAATCTAGTTCTAGATCTCGTTAAAGTACATATGTGTACCAAATTTCAAGTCAATATCTCAAACGGTTCCGGAGTAAACGTGCGCACAAAAAAAGTTACAGACAGACCGACAGACAGACCGACAGACAGACAGACCGACAGACAGAAGTTTTTTTTTCGCTCAAACTTAAAATCTCGACGTTTCGTGACATTCTAAGCCTATTTGAACAATAAAAATTTTTAAAAATTTTTTTGTCGTTACTATACTTCCACTGGATGTGGAAGTAATTAATATCACACGTATACCTACTTATATGTTATTGCGGTTGTGCAATCTTTACAGTTGACAATAATTAATTTCAACTGTCAATTTTGCATTACAACGTCATTAATGTAGAAATGGATGAAAAGTCAAAAATGATATCAAAGAGACATCTCAGGCGCAGAGTAAAACTTAATGTTGAACGTACTTTACGTCATATATTACACGACGACAACTTGACTGTTTCTTCTGTTAACACACGTAGTTATTGCGATCCCAACAATCAGGAAGTTATTTTAGAAAATAACAGTTTCGAAAATAATTCTTTCACTAATTCTATTGAGAATAATACTAGCAACATCGAACAACATCTTGTTAACCAGCCAATAACTTTAAATCGTTATTACTTTCCTGCCAATAGAGCTGATGAGGTCGATGAATGCAATCCAACAACAAATGTAACTGTAGATGACAACACTCTATTTTTAAACAATGTAATAAAATGGAGTTGTAATCATAATGTTTCACACTCATGTTTAAATGATCTTCTTGCATTATTGAAACCAAAATTCCCATTTTTGCCTAACGATGCTCGCACCATTATGAAAACACCTAGATCTGTACCCACAATTATTTTAGAAAATGGCAAAATGATATATTTAGGTATTCGAGAAGCACTGGAATACAAAATTAACGTCGAAACTTCCAATGTAGGTAATGAAATACTGATACAATTTAATATTGACGGAATTCCAATATACAATAGTAGTTCTACTGAATTTTGGCCAATTTTAGGTAAAATTGCAAATTTCTTTGATGATAGCCCGTTTTGTGTAGCTATTTTTTGTGGAATAGGAAAACCTCAACCTTTGAGTATGTTCTTGTCTGATTTTATTGATGAAGTTCGAAATCTAAATGATTATGGTGTCACTATTAAAAATATACATTTTTCTTTTAAAATAGAATTAATCGCTTGCGACGCACCAGCCAGAGCGTACGTAAAACAGATTATGGGTCATACAAGTAAGCACGCCTGTGAACGATGCACAATTAAATCGCAGTATTCCAATAAAAAACATTTCTTCTCTGTTGATAGGCTTCACAAGAAAAGAAAGGATTCCGATTTTTTTACAACTAAAAAACGCAACAAATTTCATATAAAAAACAGATCACCTATTTTAGATACTGGTATTGGTTTGGTTTCTCAATTTGTTATAGATCCCATGCATAATGTGTACTTAGGTGTTGTTCGTAGATTATTAATAAAATATGTAGTTGAAGGCAAGCGTCCGTTTAAATTGTCTGCATCTTCACAACTTCGTATAAATGAAGATTTGAACAAAATTAAGGTTTGCTATGAATTTTGGGAGAAAAATGAGAATCTTAACAGATATCAGACGTTGGAAGGCAACTGAATATCGATTTTTTCTATTATATTGTGGCGTTGTTATTTTAAAGCCACACTTGAATGAGAACGCTTTTAAACATTTTTTATTACTTCATACTTCTGTTCTGATTTTATCCAATAAAGACTACTCCACTAAATTAATTGATACTGCTGAAAAATTCATTTTAAAGTTTATTCAACAATCGCCGGAAATATATGATGAGTATTTTGTCTCTTACAATGTTCATTCGTTACAACATATTTGTGATGATGTCCGGAAATTTGGGACTCTTGATAGTTACAGTTGCTTTTCATTTGAAAACTATTTGGGCAAACTAAAACACATGATACGTGCAAAAAATCGACCGTTGGAGCAAATACATAACCGTCTCACGGAAATGTATATGGGCAATTCAGAAAAAAAATCAAAATGTTAAACCAGAAATAGTAATAGTTAAAAACGCTTATAATGTAAATGGAGACTATTTTCAGTATTCTGAATTATCCACAAGCAAATACAGAATTACTACAAAATATCCAAATAATGATGTGTATTGATGTGTATGTGTATGTGCTGTGTCGAGGTTTAAGTTTAACCCTCTAATTAACTCTGAAAATATAAGAAATAATAAACAATATATATTCTGCCGTATGGACTAAGGTATGATACGATATATTTTCACATCATTTTGCGTTATTTAGTGAATAGTGCAGTTATAAAAACCACATAATATAAACTTCATACTTCTGGTCTGTCTAACATCAATTGACCGCCCGTGGCGGGACAGTTTTGACCTCAGTCATGTCAATCTGCTCATCCTGTTCTCGTGACAAAAATGAGGGACTCGTTGGCTGTGAAGGATCCTGTGAGAAATGGTTCCATTATTCCTGTGTTGGACTTACTAATGTCGAATTTGGTATGTTGTCTAAAAGTAAGAATATGTTCTTCCTATGCAATGAATGCAAGCGGAAATGTGAAATTCTTGTAAAGACTGATGTTAATACTTATACTGAAAATCTTACCGCCCTAAATGAAGGTGTAACCAATATTAGCTCTTTGGTGAATCAGCATGTAGACGCAGCCCTATCCAGCTTTACTACTCACTTAGATAAGTTTAAGTCAGAGACTCTCAACTCTCATCCTTAATCCGAAGTTGATAAAATAATTCAAGCCAATATTGAAAAACTGATTACCCCAAAAATTGATGAGCTAAAACCAAAGATTGATAATATATCCGCATCGTCCTTTAACACTGCACCAAACAAATCCTATGCTTCCGCTGCTGCCATTACTCCCTCATTCGTCATAAAACCAGTGAATAAGCAACCTGTGTCTACTACCAAACTCGATATGCTTCAAAATATTAATCCGATTAACTCAAATATAAATTTGAGTAAAGTTATAAATGCCGAAGATGGAGGCTTAGTTGTTTCCTGCGACAATATCGATGATTCCAAGAAGTTTAAGGAATTAGCAACTCAAAGACTCTCAAATAGATATGTAGTTGAGGAACTTGCAACTCTACATCCTAGATTAAAAGTGGTTGGGATTACAGAAGAATTGGATGCTGAAAGTATACTTAACTTTTTAAAGTTGCAGAACAAAACCGTTATTACTCCAAGTAGTGAATGTAAAGTGGTATCCGTAACTCATTTAAAAAAACAAAGTAAAATATTCCAAGCTGTGCTCCAAGTTGATAGAAATACATATAATAATATCTTAAAACAGGGTAAACTATTTGTGGGTTACGATTATTGTAACGTCTTTGATGCGATTGAGATGAGACGATGTTATAGGTGTAATGGTTTCCATCACCTCGCAAATAAGTGCGCCCTCCAAACTGATATATGTCCACGTTGTTCTCAAAGTCATAAACTATCTGATTGTAAATCTGAGGACCTATGTTGCATAAATTGTTTAAACTTTAATAAGGGTAATAGAGGTTCGGCAGTTGATGTAAAGCATACAGTTTGGGATAAAAACTGTCACGTGTATAAGCAAAATCGCCCAACAAAAACGCCTATAAACACTGAACCTCTGCCAGTCATCTCAAACTCCCACTCTTTTTATGTCTATTATCAGAATGTGCGCGGGCTAGGTACGAAAACTAAAGAATTATTTGATAACTCGCTTATTGATACTTGGGACTGTATCGCTTTAACTGAGACGTGGGCTCACTCGGGAATATCAAACGCGGAACTATTTGACTTAAATATCTACGACGTATTTCGCACTGACAGGAAATTTCGCATAATTAATAAAACTCGAGGGGGTGGAGTGCTGCTTGCAATCAATAAGAAATTTAATGCGTGTCTGTTTGATATTCATAACCTGTGCCCGGATTTAACTAATCTTAGCCATATTGACTTAGTAGCTATAAAAATCAAACTCTATATGATATGTACGGATCTGACATTCTTATTATGACATGCAGTGTCAAAAAAGCCGATACATTATTGTTAACGGAAGACTTGCCACCCTGCTCTATACATTGAAGTACAAACTATTATGAAAATAAATATCTTCCCTATAAATAGTCAATCCTCTTTTAACTTCAAAAAAGCAAATTTTAATGCACTGTACAATCAGTTAGCTCAACTGAACCTAGTACTTACTCCTGTTGTGTCTGTCAATGAGACCTTACTTTCATTTTATGAACAAATATATGCTGTTTTCAATGAGCACGTTCCTCGAAAGACACCCTCTAGTAAACAATACCCTCCTTGGTTCAACTCGGATATAATGAGACTTCTAAGGCAGAAGAACAAGGCTTGGAGAATGTATAAAAAATCCAGGAGTGTGAATGACTATAACCACTTTCGAGAATTAAGAGCTTCGTTAAAAGTTTTGGTTCAAAACGCTTACAGTCAATACTTTGAAGAGGCAGAAAGCTCAATAAAAACTAACCCGAATAAATTTCGGAGTTTTGTCAGCTCCAAACAAAACTCTACAAGTATTCCCAATACTATAAGAATTCTACTCTTCAAACCCCCCAGGATATTGTCAATTCTTTTGCTGACTTTTTTTCTGATGCTTTTATTAATTCCAGTGAATTTTCACCGGATGAGAATTTACATTATAATAATAATATCCTTCATATCAGAGAATTTACTGAGAATGATGTGATCAATGCAATCAGGAAAATCAAGGCTAATATGACTACTGGACCTGACCAAATTCCAGCGAGTTACAATTCTCGGTATTGGAGATAACCTAAATAAAATGCTGATTATGCAAACTCAGCAATTGCGATAAGCAAGCTTATAAATATAGGTTCTCTTCAAATTGAGACCAGATCTAGTTTGTCAACCACTGTATCAACATCGAACTTGTAGAAAATTAAAAAGGTGTTCAAATAAAAAGTTTATTAGTGTTTTTAAAAAGTCTTTCTCTCAAAGCACAATTTTATCTGGCGCAGTCTTAAAAGGATCGTGAAGGCCTAATTTTAGTCGAAAATCAGTGAATGCCCCAGGGTCAGAGGATATTTATCGTGCAATTCCTGATCTAAAATAAGTGCTTTGTGTTCAACACTTCATCACGAGAACAAACCTCTCAAGCAAAGCAAAGGGTGGAAATTGAAGGAAGAGTGAGGAGCGAATTGCCACTTTTCGACCGGACCAGATTTATCCTGGAATTCGTTTCCAAGTTTCGAGACGACGGAGAAGATTGTCACTTTTCGACCGGACCAGATTTATCCTGGAATCAACTCCCGAAAAGTACAGCGGACGACACTAGACTCCCTCGACGCCTAGAGGTTAAAAGGACACGAAGAGGAAGACTTCAACTCGGTTCCGGAGACAACAGGAGAAGCAGGGAAACATCAGTTTCACAGGAAAGAGCAAAGAGCGACACTTCACACAGAAAAAGAAGCGAAACTCCAAGGAAGCGAAGGGTCAGACTTCAAGAAGGAAACATTCGGCAACAAAAACTTTTGGACAACAAATGATTTTCAACATTTATTTAATGTAGGTTTATTAAATTTGAAATCATTGTCAAAATTTGCATATTTAACCACTTTTAATGTTTTAGAACCTGGAGCCATTTTGGTGCTATGTGCCCATGCACTTTATTCTTTTGGCTGATAATCAAATTTTGTTATGATTAGAATGTAAAAATTAATCTAATTGACGTCTGTAAGTGCGGCAGCCATTACTATCTCGTTACCTTTTATTATTCCATGGCCGCCTAGAAGTTGATAATTATTGTCTCGGCGACAAGAATGAATACATTTCCTGTGCTCGCATTTAGGTAATATCAGAAATAAATGATGTTTCACCAATTTTAGTAGATCAAAGTTAATAAAAAACGGAAATATAATATGTTTTTAAGTTATTTATAAAAAGTTCATGTAACTAAACTTGGAGAATGGTACGTTATTTCACTAAGAAATTTCATATTTTATTAAACATACAAATCTTGAAGTAGGTGGGTACATCAGAATAATTATCAAAAATAAATGATGTTCCACCAATTTTAGTAGACGAAAGTTAATAAAAAACGGAAATATAATATGTTTTTAAGTTATTTATAAAAAGTTCATGTAACTAAACTTGGAGAATATGTTATTTCACTAAGAAATGTCGTATTTTATTAACCACCAGTTATTATTCCATGGCTCACTATAATGAATGAACTTTTGTCATTCGTAATGAAAATGTTCAATTTTGGCATAATATTTATAAAATAATGGTGTGAAATTTTCTTACCGAATATCCCACGAGCTTAAATTAATATCCGAAAATTTTTCCTCGTTCATGAATATTTTAAGAAAATTATCCCTCGCCTGCGGCTCGGGATAATTTTCAAAATATTCATGACCTCGAAAAAATTTCCGGAAATAATTTAAGCTCTAGGGATATTATAAGTGAAAATTTAACTGAAAATTTAAGTACAATTACTGAAGAACCTGAAATTTTAAATTCAATTGAAAATCCAAATTTAAATACAATGGCACAAATTAATTATACTCTCTTAAGATACATGGCAGATAATATTCCACAATTCAACGGAGATAGTAAAGCATTACAAAGATTTATAATTGCAAGCGAGAATTTAATGAAAGCGTTCCAAGACGTCGCGAATACAACAGCATCAATAAATATCTGTTTACTCGACACTATATTCTCAAAGTTGCGAGGTAGAGCAAGCGATATTATTTGTCCTCGAACAGAATTATCTAATTGGAACTCGGTCAAGAAAGTATTGTTAAGCACGTTCAGCGACCAACGTGGATTAGACTGTTTATTCAAAGAACTCATTTCATTAAAACCGAACAAAGTAGAGCCATTGATAGATTTCGCCACCCGTATACAGGATGTTCGTAGTCTATTAGCTAGCAAACTTAACCAAGGTAAGGAAGCCGCCGCAACAAAAGTAATTAAATTAGAACATTATGACGAACTTGCCTTAAAAACGTACATTATGTGTTTACCATATCACATGCAACTAGCCGTTAGAACTAAAAACCCTAACAGTTTAGAACAAGCTATGAGTTTCACGATAGAAGAACAAAATTTTATAAATTATAAAAACCAAAATAGTCCAAGCAATACTTCTAACAACCAAGCATCTTTTCAAAACAGACCCAATTTTAGAAATGCACCTCCAACAAATTCACAAACGCAATCAATACAACTACAACCCTAATCAATATAATTTTAACCCTAATCAGAATAACTATCAACCCACATTTAATCCAAATCAAAATTACTATCGCCCCTTTCCAAATCAAACTCAAAATTTTGGCTCACTGAATAATAGACAAAACCCATTCCAAAATAATAATTCTCACAATAATAATTTCCAGAGACCACAAACAAATGTTTTTAAACCACAGTCTCAAGTAACCAAATTTATGCCTAAACCTACCCCTACGGACACTTCGTCTGGTAATACCAGAACAACTAAACACTTTTCAACTCGGTTACATAACCAATTTGTATGTGAATTACCTGATTCTACTAATCAGAATCCTAAGGAGAATAATTTAGGAAGCCAAAATGAAAATCAATACTATGATAATTCATACGACGAATCATCATATGACCAATATCAAAACTACGATCAATACGATGATAACCAAGCTAATTATAACTTTGACCAATATCACCAATACCCAGATTCAACTTCCTACACTTACGACGACGATACTATACCACACCAATGTAACCAACAGTACAATGGAATCGAACCCACTGACTTCTCTCAAGTAAATTTTCCAACAACCCAGCCTACGAAACCTCCGACATGATAACCCTACACTATTTCGCACAAGACCTCCCTTACATATACATTCCAACCCTTAAAGCAAAAATTCTAATTGATACAGGTAGCACAAAAAGTTTCTTAAATCCACAATTAATCCAACATTATTTTCCAAATTCTATTCGACAAAAAACCTTTGAAGTAAAAACTGCACATGGAATTTCTTTTCACAACGAAATTATTGATTTAATACTTTTAGCGGATTTTAACGTAAATAAATCCCATACCTTTTATTTGTTCGACTTTTCTGAAAATTTTCAAGGCCTAATAGGTACCGATTTTATTAGAGAATTAAAAGCCAAAGTTGACATTGACGGAAAAATACTAGAACTCCCACAAGTCAATATTCCCATGCACCGAGAGATTCAACTCAACAAATTCAACAAACCCCTAAAGTACGCTTAAAACACCCTACTCATTAGTAATCCCACCAAGAACTGAACAACTAGTTATGTTACCCACGTTTCAAAAATCAGGTACAGCTATTCTTAACCATATGCAATTTAATGAACTAGAAACACCTACTGCTATAGTAAATATTGAAAATAATTTTGCTTTAACAACTTTAGTTAACAAAACAGAAGATGCTATCGAATTGACATTAACAAACTTTTTAGAAACCGAATCTTTTGACCAAAACGAAATGAATTTTCTTGAAAATTCCGAAAAAACTATAAATGATATCGAATTAGATAATTTATTTAAAGAAAATTTAAAAAACCTTAGACTAAATCATTGTAATGAAGAAGAACATAAGGCTATTAAACAATTATGTTTCGAATTTCGAGACATTTTTCATTCAGAACATATTCCATTAACTTTCACTAATGCTATCAAACATAAAATTAAGCTTACTGAAGAAACTCCAATTTTTACCAAATCTTATCGTTACCCGCATGTCCACAAAGCTGAAGTTAGTTCACAAATATCTAAAATGTTAGAGTCAAAAATTATACAACATTCAGATTCCCCATGGTCATCCCCAATTTGGATCGTACCTAAAAAACTAGATGCTTCAGGCAAAACAAAATGGAGAATGGTTATAGACTATCGAAAACTTAATGAAAAAACGATAGACGACAAATATCCCTTACCAAATATTACTGAAATACTTGACAAGTTAGGAAAATGTAATTATTTTACAACGTTAGATTTAGCCAACGGTTTTCACCAAATTGAGATGAATTCTGAAGATATACCTAAAACAGCATTTTCTACAGACACTGGACATTACGAATTTCAAAGAATGCCCTTCGGATTAAAAAACGCACCTAGTACATTTCAACGCGTTATGAATAACATCCTTCGAGGTTTACAAAACGAAATTTGCGCAGTATATCTAGATGATATAATTATTTTTTCAACGAGCCTACAAGAACATATAGAAAGACTGAGAAAAATATTCCAAAGATTACGTGAAAGCAATTTTAAAGTACAATTAGACAAATCCGAATTTCTAAAACAAAACGTAGAATACCTAGGACACGTGATTACACCGAGCGGAATAAAACCAAATCCCAATAAAATCGACGCAGTAAAAAACTTTCCCATACCAAAAACCGCTACGGAAATAAAATCTTTTCTAGGATTAGCTGTATATTATAGAAAATTTATAAAGGATTTCGCTAAAATAGCCAAACCTTTAACTCGATCTTTAAAGAAAGATGCAAAAATTGTTCATACACCCGAATTTTTAGAATCTTTTAACCATTTAAAAAATTTGTTAATTAACGCACCGATACTACAGTATCCAGACTTCTCAAAACCTTTCGTTTTAACAACTGACAGTTCAAACTATGCCTTAGGAGCAGTACTCTCTCAAGACACTCCCCCAAATGACAAACCTATAGCTTATATCTCTAGAACATTAACTAAACACGAAATTAATTACTCCACAGTACTTAAAGAAACCCTTGCCATAGTATGGGCAGTAAAGATGTTCAGACCATATTTATTTGGTCGAAAATTCATAATATATACCGACCATCGACCCCTCGTTTGGTTATTTAACATGAAAGACCCCAGTTCAAAATTAGTACGTTGGAGACTTCGACTCGAAGAATTTGACTATACTATAATGTATAAAAAAGGAAAACAAAATACCAACGCCGACGGCT
Source organism: Rutpela maculata (assembly GCA_936432065.2). Lineage (NCBI taxonomy): Eukaryota > Metazoa > Arthropoda > Insecta > Coleoptera > Cerambycidae > Rutpela > Rutpela maculata. Next base: position 86,901,920 of record OW386292.2, read on the forward strand.
TAAGTCGTATTCAAATAAATGCTGTAGAAACAGAATCCATATTAAATCAACCCGGAAATATAAACGAGGATGTTACACAATATCTGAGAGAACTCGCTGAGAATCCAACATCTCACCCTGACTTAAACCCTCATACAGACGAGACTAATAGAAACCAATCCCATAACAGAAACCCCAAAATAAAAATTATTCAAAATATACCCATAACACCTGGAAACCCTAATATACCCGAAGATTCAGACTCTGAAATACCTGAAATAATAATCGAAGACAATTCTGACATAACCACCGTTCATACTTCTAGCCGACCCGATAATAGCGGAATACCTATCTTAGACGAAATAATTAATAATAAACCTATCCAATTTTTAGTAGAAAGAAACCCTCATCCTAAATTAGAAGTAAAAAACGAAATTATAGATGGACATGTTATAAAAAACGTAAAAATTCCATTACACTCCGTAGAATTAGCTACTGCAGACCCATCGAAGAAAAATTATATCTACTTCCATGATAAACAATTAATTCCCCTCTTCACAATAACTTGTAATTCCAAATTTAATAATTTAAAACTTATAATGTGTACACAACTTATTAATACAGTAAGAGACATAGACGAACGATTACTTTTTATTAAAAACTATCACGAAGGTAAATCCAATCATAGAGGAATTGATGAGACCTACCAAAAATTAAAAAATAATTATTATTGGAAAAATCAGAAACAAGACATCACCTCGTATATAAATAATTGCGAAATATGTCAAAGAGCTAAATACGCTAGACAAAAACCATATACACCCCTAGTAATGACTGAAACTCCATCTAAACCTTTTCAAGTACTCCATATAGATATGTTTACTTTTCAAAATCAAACATTCTTAACGATCATTGATAAATTTTCAAAATTAGGACAAGCCTTTCCCGCTACCAAAGATGCTATCTCAATTCACGATAACCTAGTCAAATATTTTTCATTCTGCGGAACTCCAGAAACTATTGCTTCAGACAGTGGAACAGAATTTAAAAATCAAAATATCCAAGAATTATTAAAGAGTCATAAAATCAAAATTCATTTCGGAACACCTGAAACATCATGAAAGCAACAGCCCAGCTGAAAGATTTCATTCCACCCTAATCGAACACTTACGGTTATTAAAAGAAAGAGAACCCGATTCTCCAATAACTAAATTAATGCCCTATGCTATTATTGCTTATAATACAGCAATTCAATCAAACTTAAAATTATCTCCTTTCGAGATTACATTCGGACACACGAACTCGCAAAACCTCTTAGAACTTATTGAAACTACATTTTATACTGACTACGTAACTGCACACAAGAACCGTACCCAAAATTTATATCAACTCATTAATAACAAAGAAATTACTCAAAAACAAAAGGTACTCGAAAAACGAAATACCAAAGGAGACGTACAACTCGAATTTAGAATAAATCAAACAGTGTATAGAAAAGCAGACGAAAGATCAAAAGCAAAAAATAAATTCATAGGACCTTATGTAATTACTGAATTATTAGAATTTAATAAAGCAAAAATTAAAAATCCCAAAAATAATAAAGTAATAACAGTTCATCTAAAAGAACTTCGTAAACCTGTTACAGATGCTGTATCTCCTTCGCAACCGCAAACCCAACAATAACAAAAATAACGAATAATCCAGGCTTACTACCCTTACAACTAGGACAAACTTCCATAAGTAATGACTACTGGAACTATGTACAAATATATGACTTGACACCAATAGTAGACGAATTTAAATTAATTCAAGAACATTACAAATTACTGAAAGGTAAACTTTACAAAACAGAGGCATACAAAAAAGAGTATTCAAACTCCTTCCCTTTATTAGATAATCTTGAACAAAAAATTCTAGATCAAATTCAACGATTAAATCCAAATAGACCTAAACGTGGAATAATAAATGGCTTAGGATCTTTTATTAAAGCCATCACTGGAAACCTAGATCAAAACGATGCTGAAAGATATGACAAACAAATTATGACTATCAGTCAAAATCAAAATAAAATCAAAACCATCCTGGAAAATCAAATAACTATTTTAAATTCAACTATCGCTAATTTCAATGAATTAGCTCAAAATTTATCTCACAATCAAATCATTTTGGAATCCAGAATCCAACGCATCGAAGCCAACGTTAATTATTTTTCAAATCATGAAACTCAACATTATCAATATTTCCTAACATATTCATTGCTAACACAGTTGACATTTTTGTACCAAAATATTTATGATATATTAGAAAAAATAGAAACAGCTTCAACCTTTGCTAAGTTAAATACCTTGCATAATTCAATTATAAATCCAACAGAACTCCTGTTAGAAATAAAAGATACTAAGAAAAATTTAATTAATACCCAACTGCCTTTTGAACCTGAAATCAGTAATATACTTAAGTATGAAAAAGTCATCAACATTAAAGCCTACTCAAAAGAATTTACAGTTATTTTCATATTGGAAATTCCTTTAATTGAAAATGAAAACTTCCAATTTTTCGAATTGTATACATTACCTGTACAATTTAATCATACTTATCAATTATTATTACCTAAAACAAAATATATAGCTTTAGGAATAAAACACTATGTATTAATCAATAAGAATTGTATATTTATAGATACCAATGAATTTTTATGTAAAAATGTAAACCCTATTGCAATTCATAAAAAACCACCTTGTGAAATAGCTTTATTAGCATATGCTAATGATTTAAATGATTGTCACCCTATCAATGTTGATATTACAGAAACTCAGATTCAAAAAATTAAACCTAATAAATGGATTGCTATAATTCCACAAGAAATTACAATTACCTTGACTTGTAATAAAATTATCACTAAATCAAAATTACAAGGAACATTCATTATTAACTTGAATAAAGATTGTCAAATTTTAATTGAAAAACAGATATTACAAACTCATGTTTCCAATTCACATGAAATGAAATTTGAATTACTAAAATTAAATACAACTTATTCTCAAAAACCAAAAATTAATTATTACCCAGGCCCATTGCAAATTGAAACTATTAATAATCATAAACTGTTAGAAACTCAAAATTTACTAACAGAACAAACAAAACAAATTCAAGAAATTAATGATGTTCAAATTAGTTATTCAACCAGTGTTTGGACCATTCTTTTATACATACTATTATTATGTTTAATATTGTATATTGTCTATGTCAAAATATTTAAGAAATTTATTGTAAAACAAAAACTATGTAAAACTCCCCCTACCGATGAGATTATAATAATTATTTAACGAAAATCACCCTTACAGGGATAATTTTACTCTAAGGCCGGAGGAGTTACAATTCTCGGTATTGGAGATAACCTAAATAAAATGCTGATTATGCAAACTCAGCAATTGCGATAAGCAAGCTTATAAATATAGGTTCTCTTCAAATTGAGACCAGATCTAGTTTGTCAACCACTGTATCAACATCGAACTTGTAGAAAATTAAAAAGGTGTTCAAATAAAAAGTTTATTAGTGTTTTTAAAAAGTCTTTCAGTAGTAAAGAAATGACAGTTCTGTGACAATCCCCCCACCACTTTTCAATCCCCCCCCTCCATTTTTCCCCAGACTCCGCCCAATCTCCCCACCACTTTTCGATCCCCCCTCTACTTTTCTCCCAATCCCCCCACCAATTTCTCAGAAACCCTCTCCATTTTTTCATAAGCCACACCCATCACCTCCCTACCTCATCACCATGGAAGGGGTATGTCATAGGTTAGGCAGTACATATTTTACCATTGCTCCAAACACTTAATCATTATGCCCGTCTGTGTATGAATATGTATCAGATAAGAGTGTATTAAAGGAATACATGAAAATCTTTCTCCCACCATAATTCAAACCCCCCACCTCACATCCCTACTATAATTCCCCCCCCCCCCCATAATTACCATGGAAGAGGGTAATCTGAGATGTCATAGGTTAATCAGTACATATTTTACCACAATTCTAAACACCTTAACATTATTATACTAATCGTGTATGAATGTGTCGGATGTAAAAGTTTACTACATCACACTGTGTTCTTCGTGATTAGTTACCAGATCAATTGTAAGGATTTTTCGGAAAATATGGATTCAGCACTGAGCTGCCCACACTGTCAAAGAAGTGAATTAATAAAAGAGCAACAGCATGGTAAAAATTTGTATGATTTTACCGAGGAAGAATTACAACATTTCCCATTAATATATCTGATTGAAAAAGTCAAACCCAATTGAACTTCTTTATGCATGGTCTAAATTACCAAGAGTATATACACAAGATTTTAAACTAATGGTTCAACTACCTTGCTTTGTACACCATAACCGACCAGAATGGCATAGTCATGTGGATGGCCCACCAGAGTCGCAATCCAGATGTAATGTATGTAAATGGGGGCTTCAAAAATGTGGGTGATTTATGCTGTGTTAAATAATTGTAAATATTTATGATAATACCTTTTTATGTGGTGAAATAATAAAAAAACAAACAATAATGTGTGTCCTTTTATTTAAGAAATAAATTAATTTTTCATTGAACCACCCTGTATAATTAGAGTTGTAATAAGAAAACAAAAATACACATTTAATTTTATACATTTATTTTTGTAAATACAAATTATGAATATGCATATATTAATGAGTATTAACAATAATAATAATAATTAAAATAAATTTAAAAAGCAATAAAAAAATACTCTATTTAAATGGAAAATTTACTACAAAGTCTCTCACATATTCCAAACTTCCTTCAATTTCATTTTGCTTCGTTTTTATATGGGAGTGTAAATCGGCTAATTCTCGTTGTTTTTTTTTTTCAATTTTTTTAAGTTCCCTATTTAAAGTATTTTGCTGATTTTGGCAGTGTCGAGTATACCTCCCTGACTCAACAATTAATACCTTCCGTACCTCGTGCAGGAATTTAGTTCTAGCTCCCTTCATTTCATCATCATGAGCATCACATTTCCTCTTAACTTGATGAATATAATTTGTGAAGAGCTCATCTTCCGAGTCATCCTCATTTTCCTCAGAACTACGACGAGCAACCTCACTTCTTTGATGTGATGCAGATTGGGCTGATGAAGCTGATGGGGCTAATGGAGCTGATGGGGCTGATGGGACTGCTTCAAAAATGGGGCGAAGAGTTCCAAGATCACCTTCAGTAATGCAGAACTCAGAATCTACAGATTCAACTGAACGAATTGAGTTCATTCGCTGACACACTTTTTCTTCAAATGATATGTCTTCATATAATTCATCAGGAGTTGCCGAACGTTTGTTACTTGAGAAACTTTTTTGTGCACACATTTTTAATGATTTTTTATAGTAGATAAATAACGCAAGAAAAGTGAGACTGAAACTAAATGTATTTCTGATAAAGTCAAGCTTTAAATATGGAAATAATGTACTGAAATTGCAAGTGGATATTGTTTGTGAAGAATTGATAAGAATAGATGAGTACGGTAATAATTTACTAAATGAATTCATTGAAATGAAAAAGATATGTAAGCGTCTTTTATCTACATTGTTATTTATCATAATAATGAAAGAAGCATTGTCAAGTCATACAGAAACTATAAACACATACTACAGAGTAAGGAAATAATGTGCTGAACTTGCAAGCGGGTATTGTTTGTAAAGAATTGATATGAATAGATAAAAAAATATGTAGGCACCTTATTTATCTACATTGTTATTTATCACCTCTTTCGAGGCATTATCAAGTTATATACTTTGATGGGAATGAAACAAACATGTAACGTTCTTATAAATAGAAGTAGTCAGCAAGTATTGAAGTACCATAATTTGTATTATTCATTGATATGACTCACTGTATTTACACTATATATACATAAAATCATTCAATACAAGAAATAAAATTGTAACACTTTCAACCGATTTATTAAACTTATATAATGACTTCAAGGAGGAGATATTAGAGAAAGCCTCCACATTTCAGGAGCGAGACTCAGGATGGGCTTTGAAACATGTTAGTTTTCTCGAGGTTAACATTAACAAGTATAATCCACTATTTTCATCATCATACATTAAATTGCCGAGGCAAATAGAAAATAGAAAAGCTGTTTTAAATATCGAGAGTGGGGATGAAAAATGTTTCGCTTGGGCTGTCAACGCTGCCATCTCCCCAGCCAATGGAAATCCAAGGAGAGTTTCATCTTATCCTCATTATTCTACATTATTAAATTTTGAAGGTATAGATTTTCCTGTTAAACTTAAAGACATTCATAAATTTGAAAGTTTAAATAATATATCTATAAATGTATTTGGAATAAATACTCAATTTAAAAATGGTGAAATGGTCAGTGAGATTGTAGGTCCCTTATATTTTACACATAGTCGACAAAATACACATGTGAACTTATTACTAATTACGGATAATAAAGGGAACAGTCACTACACACTTATTAAAGACTTATCGCGATTAGTTTCTTCTCAGAGATCAAAACATGATGGTAGAAATTATATTTGTGATGGTTGCCTATATTTTTTTAACTCTCGTGAGAAATTAATGACCCACCAAAGCAATGATTGTAACCATTTATGTACCATTTTACCAAACCCAGAACCTCTAATTAATAAGTGTGGTGAAAGGCTTGCTGGGAATATCCTGAAATTTACAAATTTTGAAAAACAATTACCCCTTCCTTTCGTGATATATGCTGACTTTGAAAGTTTATTAAAACCGATTCATCACAATGAACCATGTGATAGTAAATCATTTACTGTTAAAACGTACCAGCATGAACCATATTCATTTTGTTTCTATATAAAGTCTAATTTTGATGACAAATTTTCCACACTTGAATATTATCGAGGAACTGATGTTGCGGAAGTTTTTGTTAAAAAATTGGAAGAACTTTCTGGAGAGAGCGATGTGTCAGCACTGCTTTGTCCAATCTTTGATAGATTTGAATCTATGTGCATATTTGGATCGGATAAAACAATTTTTGGAGCCGGATCTTACCAGCAAGGTAATGGCTTGTAATGGGGATTCTGACTGATAGTAGTGAAGATGTGTAGCTAAATTGGAATTGTATTTGTCAGTAGTTGTATTGTTAAAAATTTTTAAATAAAAACAACAGAAATTCATTTAATTTTTTTTATTGTTTTACTCATGACATTATAAAATTTTCATACAAATAATATACATTAGAAAGTGCACACATACAGTTAGTATTTAAATGATAAAAACATTTTGCACTAGATTTTCGTAAAGGTGGCTGCTCCTCAAATTCAATAACGGGTTGTGAAGTGAACTGTCTGATGTAGTTCGCCTTTTCTCCACCTTTTATGTAAACACAATCATCAGATGTGACCAAATTATCAATAATCTTTCCAAACATGTGTAGTGGTGTAAAGCCATCAGACCACTTAATGCAGTGATAATTTCCTGTTAACCAGCACACTTGTTTCTGTAAGTCTGGTGAAAGCATCTTAAATGGGTAGGGTGGTTTAAATATATAGTGACACGTTTTCATTCCATCATATCCTGCCAGTTCTTTAACAATAAACTTATTGTTTTCGATTCGAAATCCTTGAACATCGATAATAATTTTCATATCTTTAAACGTTGTAGTTCTTTTCGCACCTTCTCTTTTATACAGTATAATTCAATCGCTCTTCTTAAGTCACGTAATTTTTTTCTGTGTTCTTTTAACTTTTGAATATAGTCTGATCTCATATTAATACTAATAATTTACATTATTATTTTTTCATATATAGGTAAAAATATGTCATGCGCATTTTACTGCTGACGAACGATTTTTGTTAGAGGATTATAGGTGAAATGCTTCTCGTGCAGAATGAGACAATATGCATTAGTATCCGTGGTAGTAGGGGTGCCAGTCTCAAACTCTATTCTCATAACCACCGATCCTGTTTGTAAAGCTTCTTTTTGACGAGAACAATCAATATGAGCTATTGGTGCAAAATCTTTGAATTCAGTGGGATTGAAAATGGGTTGATTTATTTGGTGGGGGTAATAGGATTCTTGAAAATCGGCAAACATTTGATAGAGAGTTGCAAATTTGTTATTCTTGAAGTCTAGATATAAATCATTGTATGGATATCTTTCAGAATTCAAGAAAACTCTAATGCTTCTAAGATCACAATCATCAAATTTACTCATATCAGCCCTAATATTTCCTTTCTTATTTTTTTGGAATGCTATTATTACATGCCTAGGAGTTTCAACTTTAGTAGATGTCTTGACAGGCCACGTATGTCTGCTCGAGGCCGGTAGAGATGGATATTCAATCAGTTCCCTACTTCTAAATGTTATAGGAAGATCCACATTCCTACTTATAATTTTATTTAATCGAAGCTGCTCTGAAATACCCACGGTAACATGTGGAACTCTCCAAAATAATTTAGAAATCGTGATTTTCGGCTTTTCATCTATAGCAACACCATCTTTATCCACTTCATCCTTAGTATTTGTAATGCAGTCAAAATCATTACCATTACGTACCAGTACTAATTCTTGTCGCATGTTAATGATTATTTTTTGAAAATCTTCAAAGAAACCAACCAGGAATTTTAATGGAATACAGACGTTGAAATTTCCACTTGTATCTATCAAAATTTTAGGTTTTTTACCTTTTTTCTGTTTTGGGAACCATCCAGCATTTTCCATACAAACACTTTCATTTTGATTCAGTGATAGATAATTAAATAGAGTTGAAACTAAGCCAACATTTCTCACGGAATCTATTACTATTCCATTTAACTCATATCTAATTTCTCGAAATAAAAACGCAACACCATTATTGATAAACTCTAAGTTGGTAGGTGAAGTTTCATCCTCATTTGTTAATTTTCCTTCGATGTTTAAATAGCTATAACATGGTGCTGTATAGGTATCTAAATCCTGAATGGTAATTCTCGTTTCATCATTATAATCTAGAGTTCCAGATATATTGGGTTGATATGAATGATACTGATATTCTACTACGGAGTTGTCAATTATGGGTTGCTCGGTTATATTCAGTAATTCCATTATACTAATACTTCGAATCCAAGTGATTTTAAGAACCGTCGATTTGCTGATGTTATTCTGTTGAGAGTGTTTTTAGAACTGTTGACTTTTTTCCTACGTATCCTTTTATAGTGTGGTTTTTGTGTATGAATGGGAGACCTTGAATTAAATATCAACACCATTTTATTATCGAATTGATTTTCTAAGATGTAGTCTAACAGTTATCGTTTCTTTTTGAAAATTGACAAGATGTCCTTCTTGATCAATCACTTTAACTGTGATGTTGTTGATGGTTTTAACGCTCACTGGGAAGTAAATAATATTTAGAGGTGATTCTACTATTTTATACCCAATTGGAACTGTTGGATAGAACTGATGAATGATGTGAACAGGTTTTCCATTAAAAAAAGAACCAACAGCAATGTTACAGTCAATGCAGATAGCATTCACTTTGGAAACCTTTACTGGATCATCGGAAATATTAGTATCATTAGCGTTTAACTCTCTTTTCTTGAAGCCTAATACCGGACCTATCGAATCCTCCACGTTAAAATTAATTATCCTGTTTGTTCTTATAATAATTTTGGATGTGTTAATATCTATATCAATCCTAAGAACTGCTTCATCATCTTCTTGAACTATTTTATTTGTCATGATTTTTAAAATATCATCAATTTCATAACACCCTACAGGTATTTGAACTATATGTTCATTATTTCTCCCCCACGCAAATTTATTATTATTGTTGTCAATATTTGGGATAATATTATAAGTATCAAAATTAGTTAATCCAATTTCATAATCTGCCTCATCATCTAAATATATCGGTGGATTGAAATTGTAATTTAATACAGAAGATTCTCCACTGAGAGCGAATGTAAAAGACATAGTGATACTTTGAACGTTTATTAGAAAATGAATAAGAAAAACTTATTTACATTGATTATATAAAAATAATAGACATAAATGTCCACAGACATATGAATCATAATTTTGTACAGAATCATAATTATATTTTATTTCATTCAAGCTACCATCACTTAAAAAATATTTTCTCAACTCATCTGGGGGTCTTAAATTTCCATAACTGTCGAAATAAACTATTTTCTTATTTTTCTTTATATATGCAATCCAGTGAGTTCCATCTCCATCATTGATATCCAGATTTACTATACCAGATTCTTTTTTCCTATATTTTTTGGGGAGTGTATCTCTCATGAAAATACCTCGAAAATTTGGAATTTTTAGAATTTTCGAGTATTTCATTAAATCTATGTTAGTTAGTGGACGGTGAGGTAGCTTAATTAGTTTTTTTTGCTGTTATACGTTTTTAAGATATAATCCAGAACCTTTCTTATGAGGGCCTAAATATAAACCCTTCCCCTTAGCGACCTGTTCCATCGCCAAATTATGCCTCAATTGTTCAGCTATCACCTTACCATTGGACTTGGAATCGTTAACTGCTTTCACAATACCGGCTACACCCCCTCCAACAGCTCCTAATGCTCCCAAAAGAGGTAACAGAAGTGGAAGAACCCCCCCTCTTTTTGGAGTATTGAGAATTCTTTTCCCTCGCTTCTTTGATTTTAATGTTTTTTTTTACAGCAACCTTTACATTTATTTGTCCACCTCTCTTCCTCTTCTTCGTTGAATCACGATTTTTTCGTCGCTTAAGACCCATTCCCAATTTACTCTTTAATTTCATTACCCCACCAACTCCCAATGCAGCGACTTTTTCACCAAAACCAGAGTCGGGTGCTTTTACACGTTTAAATGCAGCTTCAGCTAATTCCCTATCTGCTTGATTCCTTTTTTCAACCTCTTCAAATTTGGAATATGCTATATCGTGTTCTCTACACGCTTCATCTAATGGGTTAATTCCTCTATCACCTCGTTCTAGGCGTTTTGTGAGTTTAGTTCCTGGCCCTCAATAATTATAACCAGGTATATGTAGTTCCACCGGAAGTTTATTTATTATACTATTGAGCAGACCACGTCCTCTCTTTTTAGAGTTTCTAGTACAAGTAAGCTGTGAACTTTTGGTTCGACCCATTATATCCCAAATTATGGAATAAACTGATTCTTGGTTTTGTAGAATACCCTTTTATATAGAGTAGAGGGTTGTGCTTGATCAGTTTTTAACAGTTCTCTTTCTAATGCAGTTCGATTTCACACTAGTGTGATGTGATTATTTGAACACAATGCAGATTCAACAGCAAGCAACAATTTTACCAATAGTTAATCACGACAAAATTTCCAAGACAAAGACTTTTCAAAAACATGGTATTTTATTTGGTGGACAGTCGAAACGGGGACTTCTAGTTGGAAGTTCTGGGTCTGGAAAAACAAATGTAATGCTTAGTTTGTTGGAACATCCTAACGGTTTACGTTTTGAAAATATTTATTTATATTCTAAATCTCTATACCAACCGAAATATGAATATCTGAGGATGCTTGTGAAACCTATGAATGAAATTGGATATTTCGAATATAATGACGGGGATGCAGTGATACCTCCAGAAGAAATAAAACCGAATTCAGTCATAATATTTGATGAGTTGGTATCATGTGATCAAAGTATTATTAAAAGCTATTTTTCTTTTGGGCGTCATAAAAACAAGGATTGTTTTTATTTATGTCAAACCTACGCTGCTATCCCTAAACAATTATGTAGAGACAATGCCAATCTTCTTGTGATATTTCCTCAGGACCTTACCAATCTCAAACATATCTATGATGATCATGTAAACGTTGATATGAGTTTCCAAGATTTCAAAGAACTTTGTGCATTTTGTTGGAATGATAAATATGGATTCGTTGTAATCGATAAAGATTGTCCAATCAACTCTGGGAGATATCGAAAAGGTTTTGATCAATTTTTTCATATATAAAATAGAGACATTAATATTATCAACCATTCACCATGGATAGTAGAGTGGCAGCAGAGCTGTTAAAGACGCGAGATGCCTTAAGGCAAAAGTATAGAAGTTTGAAAACTGATATTGCTAAATCTCAGTTAGCGTTGGAGGAAACTTATAAACCGATAACGCGACCTCTTCGTGAATTAGTAACAACTATCGTTAATAATGAAAGTGATCCACGTAAATCTTTTTTGAAAACAGAAATAAAAAATGAGAGTTTAAACAGGCGATCAATTGATCCAGTCCCTCTTGAATTTTATCACACAGCACCCACTAATTTGGAAGATGAAACATTTCATTTTGACTCTACCCAAGAAAGACCTCAATATGTAGGGAGTTTCTTTGATGAAACTTTTCCATCACAGGTAGTAGATCCATCCGTACTATCAGAAAATGAGAGATACTTGCAACAATTTAATGCACCTCTACCGCGAGCATACATACAAGATAAAATTGAGGATTCACAAAACGAGTTTGATGATACCTTTGGTATTTACTTCGACCCATTTAAGAAGAAATTCGCTATTGGCACTGCAACTGTTGATTTTGATGGTGCTAATTTTATTATTAATGATCAGTTTCCATACAAAGGTACGCCAGGATTGTATGAATTAATGTTCAAAAAGCATCCAGCAGGGCATCGAGCATCTGATGTGGATCAGTATATTGATATAATTAGGAGGAGTAATGCTCATTACCTAGGTTATGATCCGGAGAGAGGTCTATCTACATCAAATGCGTCTAAATTTATAGATATTATTAAACCACGTGTTTCTACCTTGCATTCGATGAGTCAAGAAAGGGCTAATAAAAAAAGTGCATCGGCAATACCTGCTGTGGTAAGACCAAGAATAAATACATTTTCTTCAGAAGCTAAGCCACCCATGACGAGATCGAGAGTGAGTTCACTTTCTTCACCTGAACAAATGAGAAAGACAAGGGAACAAATAAGAAAGGCAAATAATGAAAAAAAAAAGGTGGTGCATTAACACTGATGGAACTTGATAATAAAAAAATTGAATATAAACATTTTGATGACTATAATGAAATAATAGACCGATTAAGACTACTCATAGCTTCACAGTTGGCAGGAAATACGGGACATAATAACGAGATAATTTTAATAATAGAGGAATTAAAAGAGGCTAAAATAATAAGATAAATAATGTGTGGGAAGTTAAGGATTCATTTACCCTATCGATAAGTAAAGATGAGTAACATTAAAAAGGAAATAGTAAATGAACTTCATAAACCGGCTAGAAAATCTTTTAAACGAAGAAGAGTTATTGTTAAAGGTATTAATGATCTTTTTCAAGCAGATCTTGTACAGATGATCCCTTTAGCTAAAGTAAACAAAGGTTATAAATATATTTTAGTAGTTATTAACGTATTCTCAAAATTTGTTTGGTGTGAACCTGTGAAAACTAAAGGCGGAAAAAATGTTACGGAAGCAATGAAAAAGATCTTATCAGATATCAAAGCTGTACCGAAAAATTTGCAAACAGATTTGGGTAAAGAATTTTACAATAAAGAATTTAAAAAATTAATGGATGAGATGAAAATTAACCATTATAGCTCTTATACAGATCTCAAAGCAAGTGTTGTGGAACAAGTTAATAGGACTTTAAAAAATAAAATGTGGAATCTATTTAGTCTAAACGGAAACTATAAGTGGTTAAATTTGTTACCGGATATTGTTGTTGAATACAATAACACTAAACATAGGACAATTGGGATGCAACCTAAAAATGTTAAAAAGAAAGATGAAAAACGCTTATTAAAAACTGTCTATAACCACCCGAAAACAGTCGATCCAAGGAAAAAAAAATTTAAAGTAAATGATTATGTGAGGATTAGTAAATATCGACAAGCTTTTTCAAAGGGATATACGCCTAACTGGTCTAATGAAATTTTCAAAATTAGGAAAGTTCATAAAGGTAATCCTAGAACTTACCTTTTACAAGACCAAATGGGAGAGGAAATTTTAGGGAGTTTTTATGAGGAAGAAATGCAGAAAGTAAAGTATCCCGATGTATATCTCGTGGAAAAAATTTTAAGAAAAAAGAATAACAAGCTCTATGTTAAATGGTTAGGATTAAGCAATAAGCATAATTCATGGATTTCAAATAATAGCATTGTATGAATATAATCTATATTTTATTACTTTTTTCATGTATTATTTAATTTATAATATATTTTTACCTAATAAAACAAATATTCAAGCAAAAATATGTTTTATTTCTATATATCTGTTTCACATACATAAATACAAAAATACTACCTATGTGGTTATATATGATTAAGTATCATATAAATTACAAAATCTCTCATTATATACATTATATCTATGAGTACTGTCTAAAATGGGGTTTAAAATATTTGAAGTTTGTTTTATTCTTCTATTAAACCGAACTCTATCGAGGGCTACAATTTCCCAATATCTCTTTCTTGATAATTTATACGCAAAATTCCACACCACCATAAAATTAATCTTATTGTCTCTTAAATTAAATGTCACTTTCTTCATCTTTAGATCCTACCACAATATTCAGCTTCCAATATATCTGGATAAATATAAATTAACTCCATAAGCATAATGGTATTTTCATTATAGCCATTTTTATTCTTTTCAATAAGATTTACTGCATTTTCAAATACATTTCCTTCTTGATGTTGTAGTTCTCTCACCACATTCCTGAAATAACTTTGGAATTGCAATCTTTTTAAGGTCTCAATGTTAGCCTTAATGAGTGGTAATGCTTCCCACAACTTGCAAATCGATTCATATCCCAAGTAAATGTAAGAGTTATTTTTTATTATTTTTATAACTCTGGAATAGGAAATTTGCTCAAATTTTATAAGAAAGTTATCAGTCTCTACTGGTTCAACTTTATCATTGGAGTATACATAATTAGTTATTACACCTTGATACGTGAGAAAATGAAGCCACTCCTTTTCGTTAAAAATTATTACATCAAGTTTGTTTCCACTTAGTTTCACACATGGGTTATAACACAAGTCATGTGATAATCCCGTTGTCACATATTTACTTCTAGATTTATTCAGTTGGTACCTTCGCTCACCAAGTACTACTATTTCATTTTTGTCTTGCGGTGCTGGAGGCAAATTATTAATTAAATCATTAATACTCAGTTCAGGTAAACTAAATAAACTGCCACTGTAAGCCATGGTGAACACTTGAATTTCTTTAACTAGTTGACACAAAAAACTTTGTTACAATGCCTGTGTACGTCTCTTTTTATAATCAGAATAATTTGATATAGTGGGGGTGCTGAATTGCGGTGGGAGGTTTTGAGTTGTGGTGGGAGAGATGGGAGGTCCTCACCATACATATATATGATGATGATCATATATATGATATGAGGGGAGGGTATGAGCTTAAATTGTGGTGGAGGGGAGGTTGAAAATCCACTACTACTTTCACTTATTAGTATGAAATGTGAAATCAATTATGCAGCAGGTGCCTTGATAGGTTGTATGTCACAATTATCACACACGGTGAATATTTTTTCATTTTTGAACGTACTGTATTCCTTTAATACACTCTTACATCTGATACATATCCATACACAGACGGGCATAATGATGTGTTTGGAGTGATAAAATATGTACTGCCTAACCTATGACATGTCAATTACCCCTTCCATGGAGATGAGGTAGGGAGGTGATGGGTGTGGCTTATGAAAAAATGGAGGGGGTTTTTGAGAAATTGGTGGGGGGATTGGGAGAAAAGTAGAGGTGGGATCGAAAAGTGGTGGGGAGATTGGGTGGGGCTTGGGGGAAAATGGAGGGGGGATCGAAAAGTGGTGGGGAGATTGGGCGGGGCCTGGGGGAAAATGGAGGGGGATCGAAAATTGGTGGGGAGATTGGGCGGGGCCTGGGCAAAAATGGAAGGGGGATTGAAAAGTGGTGGGGGGATTGTCACAGAACTGTCATTTCTTTACTACTTCTTTCTCTCAAAGCACAATTTTATCTAGCGTTTATTATAAGAGATTGTGCTGCTGTCCTTAGCAAACCGCTCTGCATTATTTTTAATTTAATATTGAAAACGGCGACTTTTCCTGACAAATGGAAAGAGTCGAGAATTTGCCCGGTATTTAAAAAGGGCAATAAGCACGACATTGAGAACCATCGTCCCATTACTATTTTATGCAACTTCGCAAAAATATTTGAAATTCTAATATATGATTTTATTTCTTTCCATACTAAGAACTCAGTTATAGTAGAGCAGCACGGATTCATGCAAGGGAGGTCCACTGTATCGAACCTTGTGTGCAAAACACAGTATATTGCTGAAGCTTTAGATCAGAAAGGTCAGGTTGATGTCATCTACACTGACTTTTCTAAAGCATTTGACAGATTGGACCACGGTATATTGTTAAACAAACTGCAAACCTTTGGGTTCAGTGACTCGCTTATTCATTTGTTTATTTCTTACTTAACTTTTCGAACTCAGTCTGTTCAATATCGTGGCTTCCAATCTGTATTATTTAAACAAACGTCAGGAGTTCCGCAAGGTTCCATACTTGGCCCTCTATTTTTTGTACTCTTCATTAATGATATTATTGACAACCTTGACGTATGCTATTTACTTTACGCTGACGACCTCAAATTATATATTTGCATTAAATCCGAAGACGACTGTTTAAGGCTCCAGAATAGTCTAGACTCGCTTAACGCCTGGTGTGTTCATAACCAACTCCCTTTAAACGCTGCCAAATGTAACGTGTTGTCCTATTCGCGCAAGTCTGACCCGATTATTTTTAATTACAATTTGGATAATTGCGTCTTAGATAGACCTGAGTTCGTGAAGAACTTAGGAGTTGTCTTTGACTCAAAACTTATTTTCTCCAAACATATTGAGGAATGCGTTGCTGGAGCTTATAGATCCCTAGGTTTTATTCTTCGAAATAGTAAAGACTTTAAAAATTTGTCTACTCTTCGTCTATTATTTATAACATTTGTTAGATCCAAGCTGGAATACGCCTCTATTGTTTGGAGTCCTAGTTATAATATCTATATCACTTCACTTGAGAAAGTACAGAGACGTTTCTTCAAATCGGCAACATTTATTCTGGATGGTCACTATCCAACTAGGGGTACACCTCAGGAGTTATTTTTGGACAGATTTGATGTGTAGTCTACTTAGAAGACGGGTAATGTGTACTATAATTTTCTTATATAAAATTATCAACAATGAAATCAACTGTCCCTCTATTACCTCACATATTAAATATCGAGTTCCTAGATTGTCCGCTAGAACAAATAACATACTTGTCACACCTGCACCTCGAACTAACATCTTAAGCTCATCTCCGTTGCATCAAATCTGTTTAAACTATAGTAACATTGAGCAAAGATTGGATATTTTCAACTGCAATATTTCTGACATAAAACGAACTTACGCAAGTGTTTAACAATTATTTCTCCCTTCTTATCTTACTTGTTTCTCTATGTATATTATATGCTAACGTTGTATTATGTATATTTTTATGTTGTATGATTGTCATTTACACATTTATTTGTCCTGAACGTTTTATATTGATTGTTTTTTCTGATAACCTACTTTTCACTTTGGTGTTTTTATTATATTCATTTGTTATTTGGTTTTTTAATCTTGTAATTGTGTTGTTATTTATCCTGTAACTGGGTTTTACCCGTTGGATAAATTATTGAAATAAATAAATAAATAAATAAAATAAATAAATAATATCGTTTCGGTGGGTAAACGTATATTTACCATTAAATCTATATATTCACTGGTAAATGGTGAATACAGATGTACTGCAATTCCATTTAAATACCATCACAATTTGTACGAGTTTCCTATTAAATCTTCTGAATTGAATATATATCACGTGAGTGGTCAGCGCTGCATAACAAATTTTTCTGTTCAGCATATATCATATAAGTGTATTACTTTCAACTACAAAACGGTTTAGCTGTATTTCCTATAATACATTTGGTGCACTAATAGAAGAAACAAGGAAGATTTGAATTTTTTCTTCACCAATTGTTACGTTTCATAATATATAAATTACCAGTTTTTTTTATATATATAAATTTTAATGTTTGAATAAATTATTTTTTGCATAATAACAGTAAATACAATAGAAAGATCGCGAACAAGAAATTAATCTTAACTTCAGTCTAAAGGTTTGTATGGTGTTTGAAGCATCGCAAGGAAAATGAAGGTGTTTGCTTTTGTCGAATACTAAAGAAGTTTCCATAGTACCTGATATTTGGGTTTTGGAAAATGATCAATGTTACTGGCCCAGAGTTAAGTCCGAGGGTGAATTACTCACACTAGTGCAAAATTATACTCCCCCGAATATTACAGAATGGTCTATCTATCCACTGAGAAAAATTGTTTATACTACAGGTACTTTTTTAAACAAGGTTACAGGTTTTTAGTTTCGTACTCTGTGTACAGTACAGTGCCTTAATAAAGTATGAAATGCATTCAATAGTTCATAAGCTGTACGTTTTTGAATAAAATCCTCGAATACAATGGTTTAATTTTTTCTCACTTATTTTCTTATGTAACATTTGTTCAGATGACGGTTGTCACATTCCAAATATGACGCCATTAGTATTTTTTTTAAATCTTAACCTTATATTTATTCACGGGAATCTTGTCCATTCGTGTCTTACAATCTTACATCAGAAAATGTTGAATGAAAAACAAAATTCACACAATCGAGAATTTTAATCAGAAACGTACATTTTAGGAAGGATTGATGGATATATTCTATACTTTTCCAGCACACTTGTATGTATTAATAATTAAATATGTTAATGTTTATTGTTTAACAGACACATATGACGATGCCGAAACATATCTTCAAAAATATATTACAGCGGATTCTTCCTCTGATATCGCACCATCAGTTAGCTTACCACAACAGAACACATCAGACACTTTCCATATTGACAAACTTGATGGACAAAATAAGAAGATCGCAAGGCAAAATGATCAGAAAAACACACCAGTTAATGAAGAATCACCAATAAAGAAGTGCAAAAAAGTCCACAAGACTCATTCAGAAAAGTAAGCTATGCATGTATATTTTTTAAAATCTGCGTTAAAAATAACTTATGAAGTGCAATTTAATTTTATCTGATTGTTTCGATTACATTCAAATAAAAATGGGGAAATCTGTGCCCACCATATAATTTATAAATTTTATATTTTTACAGATTTAAGGATAGTCACAATTCCTAAAACGTCCACATCAGACCAATTGGGATCGGAATTTTTTGAATAAGAATATATATTTTTTTTAATGTGCAATATTATTTCCACATGTATTTTTTACAGAGTTCCTGTTGAAGATTCCAACTCAAGTAACTTGTAGGGATTGCATTACCGGTTAACCGGTTAACCGGTTAACCGGTAAACAGGACAAAAAACACATGACGATAATTACCGGTTATTTTAATTTTTTACCGGTTATTTCGGTAAATTCTGACCTTACGATGTGTCACGTATTCAACGTTTCTATTTATGTCAGTGACTAGTATTCACTAAATATAGAGTGACTGTCCCAACACTGAGCACATTTAACAATAAATAAGTAATATTATAGGAAGGGCATTTTCAGTTGGTGGTATTCTATGTACAAATATCAGACGACTAACAGATACAGCTTTGAAAAACTAGCCCTTTTAATAGGCTATTTTTAAAAAATATTGTATTTTTAGATTAGGTATTCAGTAAATGCCCTATTTGAGTTTATGTTTGTAATTTTTGTTATTTACAGAATAATTATTTATTTAAATTTATTTCATTTATATTTTTTCCTTTTGATAAAAAAACCTTTTGTTTGTTCATTATAATAATAATAATAATAACACATTTATTTTACTCAAAGTAAAAATGGTACAAACTGAACTGTAGAGCTCTTCTTCAATTTGTCCAAATACAAATAACCTAAATCTAAGATTATAAAAAAATATTAATACATATAAATCTAAAATTTCAAGAAAAAAATAATTATTATTTTATTTGTTAATATTCAGTAATGAATTGTAATAATCTAACAAATGTTATATTTTATAATAATAATAACAATAATAACAACAGCAGCACTCAGACATGCGAGCAGACAAGGGGAACGGGCAGACCCCACGAAGCGAAGCAAAAAGGTTAAAAGTAAACAAAATTATATCGGAAAAAGAAAAAGAAATATACGCACATCCACAACGCAGCATCAAGTCTCCTGCTTCTGATCAGCCAAAATGTAATTTTTGACAACTTTAATAAAAAAAAATTTGATTTATATTGTTTATATTCATTTGGAAGTTCATTCCAAAGATGAGATGCAAAATACGTAAATGATCTTTGAAAAATCGCAGTTTCATGCTGAGGCACCAAAAAATTTTGTATGTATCTTGTATTATGCAAGTGATCTCGTGAAATTAACTTATTTCTTAAGTACTGAGGTTCGTCATTATGAATTATTCGCCAAATAAGTGTGAGCATGTGTAAACGTCTGCGGTTTTCCATGTTTAATATGCTATGTTTATTTAGATGTGGTTATATATGTTGTCTAGATGGGATACTGTAAATATAACGCATTCATGAATTTTGAAGTTTTTGAATTTTCTTTTTTGCTGTCGCCGATAATAACTTTCCATATACAACATCACCATAATCAACTAAAGATAATACGAGTGAATCACAAAATTTTGATTTACACTCTCTAGATATGTCTTTCGCAAAACTGTATAATTTTTTCAATCGACTGTAAGCGAATTTCAATTTGGAAAAATATATTTCACAAAGCCTAATTATATTAATTATACGTATATAAAAATGTTTTTTGTTAAATTTAGATAATTTTGTACATGGAAAAAGACAATTGCCATTTTCGCCACCCTAATCATTCATTCTAAAAATTACCGGTAAATACCGGTTAACCGGTTATTTACATTTTTATTTACCGATTTACCGGTTATTAAAATTTACGGTAAATTGCAATCCCTAGTAACTTGACTCCTACACCTACAACTTCATTAAGGGATCCAATACCTAATTTACAGAGGTTAGTTGAGGTTGTAGAAACCATAAAGGCGACGCAGGATCAGCAAGCAATTCAGATTGATCAAATTCTACGGATTGTATCGAACAATGATATGGAATCTCTACCAACGGTTCCAGAACGTTTGCCCCAGATGCCAATTAATAAGAAGTCAGAGTTAAAGTCACTGGAACAGCAACTCTTGGATCCAGACATATTTACTTATCTGGTAAGTACTAAATATTAATTGATAATGTTATTTTCACAAAAACATCTAACAAAATATGTGGTCCTAGAATAACCAAGACCACCTAATTATAATGATCCAATATAATAATATATATATGTAAAACATATTTGACATATTTTAAAGTTTTTCATAAAAAACTTTTCAAAAAAAGCAATCTGTGTGTATTCACTGACATTACTTTTCACTTTCAGCGCAGGCGACTTTCAGTGATTGGAGGTGCTAACGTACGTGGTGTTACAATGAATATTTTAAAGTTTGTCATGACAAATCATTTAGCGATGAAGTTTACTTGGGCAGGTCGAACAAAGAAATGCTTCAAGAAAACGCAGTTGTGTAAAGTAATTGTTGGTAAGTTTATTTGCTAATTCATTTTCTTTATCTAATTTTTTTCTGTTGCAGAATCAGTGAATATGTCATTTGGAAAAAATCGACCATCCGATTTATGTGACGTTACTATATCCGCGGCCATAAAAGACTGGTTGAAGTTAGCCAAGCATCGTTACCTTTATGCTTTACAACATCAAACAAAAATATATTTTTACTTTTGAGAATTTACTTATACTAAGAAAAAGGAACTTGTCATTTACTCAGTTTCAATTTGTGAGTATTAATGATGGCCACGAGATCAGGTACATCTCCTTTTTGTTTATCGTTCAAAATAAACATTTAAAATTTGAGTGCATGATATTTGGCATAAAGTAACATGTTTTGAACTTACCAAACCCAAAAATATAACTATTAACATTTTTATTTTAAATATAACCCTGTATATTTTTTAACTTTATCTGATAGAGGTTTGAATTGTCCTCTCAATTGTTTTTTTTTAAATCAAAATGAATTAGAAATGACCATGAAAGTGGAATTTTATATAATTACTACTCACGTATTCTGAAAGTCATATTAAAGTTTATATAATTAGTAATAAATACTTTCTAAAAAAAATTATTGGTCCAAGTCACTTTTATAAAACGACACCCTGTGCATTTTTACATGCTTTATTAAGAACTTTAAATTAGCTTTCCAATGCAATTTTAAAATTTAAAATCGGTCCATAAATGTGCTTGATTGACACTATACGGTTTGAAATTTAGGAGTCATCTTGAATTTCAAACTGCAGTTTCATGCTCAATTAATGTCAGATTTTAAATTTTAAAATAGCATTGGAAAGTTAATTTAAAGCTCTACCGAAAACGCGCAAAAAATGTACAGGGTGTCGTTTAATAAAAGTGACCGTTTATTTTTTATAAAATAAATACCTTTTTGTTAAATACTGTGGGTATTTACTAATTATTATAAATTTAAATGATTTTCACCTATGAGGAATTGCATACAATTCCAATTTTCAAGATCATTTCTGATTCGATTTTTTAAAATAAAAAGGTCTTACTTCCGGTTAAACGGAAGTGTATTTTTGGGTTTGGTTAGAACAAAAAAATATGCCAAATGTCATGTACCCAAATTTAAAATTTTTATCCTGAAAAATAAAGAGAAAAATGGGGGTGGCATGTACCTGGTCTCATGCAATGAGAAAAAATTAGAGTGTATATTAGAAAAATTATTGGAATAATATTTCCTAATACATATTTGGATAGCAATGTGTCTTAACTGTAAATACTTTGATTTCGTTATACTGTTAGTAGCTAATGCATATAAAGTAGGTGTAGATCACGGTATTACAAATCAATCACTATAAGACAAAGCTATTACTCGTAAAAGAACAATCGAAAAATTGTTCCTTTACGAATAATAACTAAAAAGTAGATGCAATGATTATTTAATAATGCATAATATTTAGTATTATAATGCTTTTAATACTCGTTTAATAAAGGATATAAATCTAATGTTATTAACAAAAGTCTGTATACTTTAAATGGTTTGTTGCTTAAAAATACAAAACAAAACAAATATATCTTATTCTTTAAAATCATTTCGTGACCTTTATATATTTCACTGATAAAATAGTTAGGGTAAGGTCAATGATGGAAGAACATTTTTTTTATAAGTCGATGTTTCGTCTTTATTTTAAGACATCCATCTTATTTTCCTTGTTAAAGTAATTTTAAAATTTGTAAACATAAATAATACACTAAACGTATCTGGGACATTCAACCTACAATATTGATTAGAATCTGATTATAGTGTATTATTTTTATTTAGGAAGTTTAAAATTATTTTAACAAGGAAAACCTCAAGTAAAAGTCCTCTGGATGTCTTAAAATAAAGACGAAACGTCGACCTTTTTAAAAAATTGATTTTCCACCTATCATTGACCTTACCCCAACCATTTTAGTGTCAAATGTAACATAATATCAATTTTAATTATTACACAGATATATAAGAAGTTCCATCTGCGAGT
Organism: Rutpela maculata; assembly: GCA_936432065.2. NCBI lineage: Eukaryota > Metazoa > Arthropoda > Insecta > Coleoptera > Cerambycidae > Rutpela > Rutpela maculata. Next base: position 86,925,527 of record OW386292.2, read on the forward strand.
GGTATTCACTATTTTAGCATGTTTTCAATATTTACATGTCAGTGGCGGCTGGTGAAATTTTGATTGGCCATATCTCAGCATTGAAGCATGGAACCCAAATACTCTATGACATGAGTACCTGGACTAATATTAAAGGTGTGCGGAAAAAATTTGTGATTGAAATTTGCGAAATCTTTTTTTTTTAAATGAGTTGCACACCCAGGCTTTTTGTGAAAATAATTGTAAAATATTTGCAAAATATTTTTTTTCAGAACAAAAAGGAAAATTGATCGATAGATTTCAAATTTCATTAAAAAAATTTTGATTTTTGGTAAAGTTACACTCTTTTGAAATTTTATAAATCAAAAACCTATCTAAAACAAAATTTCAAAAGAGTGTAACTGTACCAAAAATCAAATTTTTTTAATGAAAATTGAAATCTATCGATTAATTTTCGTCCTTGTTCTGAAGAAAAATAGTTTGCAAATATTTTACAAGTATTTTCACAGAAACCCTGGGTGGGCAACTCATTTTTGAAAAAAAAAATCGCAAATTTCAATCGCAATTTTTTTCCACAAAACTCCTTTAATTGGTTTGGGTAGTCATGTCATAGAGTATTGTTTGGGTCCCATGCTTCAACAATGAGATATGGCCAATCAAAATTTCACCAGCCGCCACTGTTATATGTTCTGTGTTATGAATTTGTTTTGAGATATACATATAAACAGATTTGTCAATATTTATTGTGAGTGTGGCTAGTTAGCCAGTTTGCAATTTTGTTCATATCATCTCTTATACTTTCATTTGAATCGTCAAAATAAACAACCATGGTATTGTCAACGGAACTCTTAAAACGAGCCGTTGATTCTACCCTAAAATGGGCCCTAAGCTTCTTAAAAAATTCAATTAAGCCTATTACGGCCTTCTAAAAAATTCGCCAAGCCTATCTTGGCTCACCCTGTATACCCCCTTGTCAGGAGAAGAGGAAGAAATTAAAAATAATTTTTTTAAAATTCGCTTACACTACCACAACCCCAATGACCAAATATTATTGGGACACTATGTATCTCTCCAACCGACCAAGCATAAACAAAGAACTAATACGACGCAATTAGTAAAAATTATCAATAATGAAACGAACTAGCGTTAAGAGGCACTTGAACACATAAAGTACCTAAATTTATGGCCCAAGCGCTATTCAGGGAAGACGAAACCAAGCCAGCCCCGGCGGGGTGCAAGGAAGGTATAGCATAAACACACCCAAACAAAGGGAAGCATTCCTTTTACATCATGACGTTTAAAAATCGAAACGACGCCCTCAGCGTCGTCGTGGAACGATAAAATTTCGGTCATCGATAGACAAAACATCGAAGTACATCTCGCGAGAGTTTCAAGTCCTTAGGACAACGGGAAGTAATTATTTTGCGTCCACAAAGTGGAGGTACCAGTTGGCCACAGGTAAGCCGCGCTTTCAGCGAACTCGCGACCTGCAACAGGTGGGAAACTTACATATACCATTGACCACACCGTCGGCAAGCATAGGGGCGCGTGTCGGTCAAGATCTCGATTACCTGAGAGGTGTAGCTTCAATCAAACGCCGAAGAGCATCTCCGGTAATAGGATCGCACCTCATCATATAAAAAATCGCCACGGCCACACCTCTGGTCGTGGAACGATGAAACTTGGGCACGGGCTAGCAGAAAGCCTCATCTACACGTAGCGGTCAAGCCGCGCAAATGCGCCGCTTGATTCGCGAGATATTAATTAAAACGTCCAAGGGACGCTTCGAAATTAAGATTTACCCACTGTTCCTGGGCGAGGGAGCTGAGGGGTAGTTAAAGCCCCACTTCGTGTCCAACTCACAACCCACGCTTTGTGGTAACAAAACTAGTTTTCGAATTCAAATCTAGGCAGTTCCGGCCCAAAACTCGTTCAAGACACTACTGCATAGAGTGTCTCCGCGCGCGTCGCGAAGAAAAAATTCAACTTAATTAGTGTGTAAATTCATTCAATCATCATAAAACCAACTTACGGTTTAGTGCAGTGAAGTTCAGTTCTCACCGAGAGAAAATTCACATCGAAAATTCGCATTCTTCTGACGTCTTCGAGATTGCATAATTTCGACGCCTTCGACGCTCAGCCTTCCTTGACCTCAAACAAGGGTTTCTCAGAGTAAAGTCATTTAGTTCGTATTCGTTTCATAAAAACCACATAAGCCATCAGCGAAACTTCCAAATCTAACCAGAAAAAGTGTCATTTGTGTTCGTACTTTGAAATTTTTACAAGTCGAATAGACATCGATTTTTCGTTAGCCCCGGCAAGGTGCTTTCAGCTCAAGCATCGTTAAATTCGGTTCCTCATAGGCAAAACTACGTTCAGTAATTTTCGTGAGTAAAAATATCGCAAAAAATTAATTTCGTACTTCGACACTTGTAAAATTTTTTGTAAGTCAAGACCTTCGCCGATTTTTAGCTAAGTCGAGAGTGGTCAGTTCTCCTCAAGAACCTTCAATTCATTATTACAACAAGGAACCTCACCTTCCATAATTTTTCCGCGAATTTAGGAGCAAAAAAGTGATTTTTATCCCACTTGGGGACTTAGCACAGTTTCTCAAACTCAGCCCTTTCATTTGGCCTAGAGGCCCAATATCTAGCTGAACGTATTTTTTCCATGATATATACGTGACGACCTACCCGTCATAATTTTTTTATTCAATTTGAAGAGAAATTTTCAAAATTTAATTCATTGTTGGACTTAGTACAGTTTGCGATTTTCGTTTCACGAGTTGATTTTTAATTCGCTTAATTGAAGCCGAATCGAGCTGAACGTATTTTTCCCAGCTTCTACAGAGGGAAACCTACCCCCCATAAATTTTTCATCGAAATCCGAAAGAAAAAATTTCAGTTAATTCGAACCGGACTTGTAAAATTTTCGCTTCCCTCAGAGGCCCAAGTTAGAAAATTCGACATTTCTCATTCTATTAAGGAAGTTAAGTCACAATCAACGAACGCAATAGTTTTTTTTTAATCATTAATAACTTTTTCGAAAATTAACTCTTTTACATAATTAATTGATTCACTACATTACTCTAGAGCTTATACTTCTTCGCCTACCAATCTCGGTGGGAGCTAAACGATAAATACCGTCCTACATCACTAAATCAATACTTGTGCGAATTTAATCAACAGGTGTTGTGAGTGCTACAGGTGTCATTCTTCTGGGATTACAGCGTTGGAGAGATACGTAAGCAATAACATTTTTATTCATCGACGTCATACGGCCCAGCTCAGGCAATTGTCTTAGAGATAGCTGCCGCCGGCACGCCGCCAAATCAAAATTTTCGTAGTCAAATTTTACCTGTTTAATTATTCGACGATTAAGGTAGGCTATCTCTAATTGACGATCTGCATAAGCGAGGCCACTTCGTAAGTGTTAATTGTATCGATTACAGCTCGTGCTAGGTGTCAAATCACCGGGGACTTGTCACGGTTGTCTTCAAGGAATTAAAATAAAAACTTAATTGCCTGTTAAACAAGTCATTAAACTCGAAGCCGCCTCAGGCTAGACAAGCAATAAAAGCTAGGTAGTCCCCCTCAGGTACGAACCATCTAGACAAACGTAGTAAATTCAAGGGTCACAAGAAAGAAAGTAAAACATTAGACTCTCTTTCGAATATCAAAGATTAACGTAATTATTTCAAGTAGCTTCATATCATTTTAATCATATTGTAAGAGCTGTCGATCAGCTGTGGACGCGGTTCAAGTACTGGGAGTAATTCCTAGATTACTAATTACGCGTCAGGGAGAGCCACAACCTTGTATTAGGAAGTAGTAGCTCGATTACCGGGGATTAATCATTGGTTGGTGTTATCAGCGGCCAATTTTTCGTCTCGTGGTACGAGTGTAGCTCCCCTACCCGGATTAGTAATCCGCATTTCAATCAAACTAACCTACCTTATCAATTATACCACAGGTTATCGCAGTAATTACCCTAAAGATAATTAGCGGCTGTAGGTCACCTGTGATCGCGGAGGAGATTGCCCCGCCAAGCTCCGAGAAATCAATTACCTGTTGTTAAAAAGTTAGGAGGAATCGCATTCCCGTCCAGGGAGTGGTAGCTCGTTACCCGGGCTAACTTGTTGGTTGGTGTTTATCAGCGGCCAACCCTTCGTTTCGCGGTGCGAGTGAAAAACCTCCTGCTTTGATTCGCGGCGTAATTTTTATCCGCCACCAAGCCAGCGGAAGTAGCGTCACTTCACAGGTCACCTTCAGTACATATAAGATCGACCCATATTGCACTTCAGTTAATTTTGTTATTACCTTACATATTAAGCCTTCAGCTCAATTCCCTTACAAAAAGAAAAAAATTCGTCGTATCTTAATTCATTATAATTACTCTATTATTAGCCATCAAGTCACTGACATTCCCTACAAGTTCCGAGACACCTAGTGCGGAGCCCTCGAAGGAGGTATTCGAATAGTGAGGTAACGAGTTGAGGCGTCGCGACGCTTCATGCCATCGGGCGTCGCAAGGCCCCGGGCACGAATCATTCTATCATATTGCAGTGCAGTGCTATTGTTCGCCTTTCTCACTTTAAACTACGTCATTTTAGCAGAATCCATTAAGTATTGGCTACAGCTACCGAAAATACGAGAGAATATCGTTTTTACATTGCAAATTCTTAAATTAACCTTTTTATATTATTCACTGCTAACTATAGCCCACCAACTCGTTGCCGAAGTCTAGAGGATACCCTCCAGAAGGTTTGAATCTGTAAATCCCCCTTTGAAGGGGCCATTGCGTTGGATTACACACATTAGGTTGGATTTAATTAATTGGAGCTGAATCCGCCTCTCGGACAGCGAACACACCTGAGGGCTAAGGTAGCCGCTCAGTTTCAGTTAGGTTAAGTAGTCATTCATTCTCTTTCGATCCACCTGTACTCAGGTGAGACGTTCCTGAAGTTAACCTGTGTGGAACACAGCTCTGTCTTCCGGGGAAGAGATTATTAATCAGTGGTACCTCATAATTAATTAGGAGATCAAGCGCTTATCAGAAATACCTCCAGTTTAGTTAATTAACAATTAATCATTTAATCTTTCACTCTTAGTTAAACAATAATTAAGGTCATATTATTTTTCATTATATTCAATTATCATATTCGATTCTTATCTCTCATAAATTAATTTTGATTATTCATTTTAATTCATTTTGATAAGGATAGTTACATAGGGGATATCGTTCTTTGGCAAGTGTATAGCGAGCGACCACCAGTTAGGTGATCCTGAGTTAATTTTTGTCTTCAGTAATTGAAGTGAGCCAGATTGCAATTAAAGTAATTTAAGTCTAGCCCTGTACTCTTCAAGTGCGGGCTTAAGTCACTACACCTGATCAAGGGTGAACGCCCTGAGGTCCGATTGCGGAATCGCCTTACCTGTCTTCCACAGGTGAGCTTATAGTAAGGGAGCTGACGCAAGAAGCGTGCAATTGCCAGTGTAGCGATACAACCTACATAGATTTAATTTTTTTTTTTTTTTTATTATTTTACTTCACTGACCTTCATTAGTATATAGAGATTTTAGTCTCACTATTAATCGTATTCCTATATATATTGATCTGTTTAACTGAGCTATTAGTTATCTTGCTAATAAACCAAGGGAGATTTCTCCAATCAAATTAAAGAGGTGTTTTATCATTTTACATTCACATCATTAGTACAGTGCGTCATACCCCAACTACTGCACGCCACGGAGTGAGCTCATTCAGTGGAGCAGGGAAAGAACCATAATCTTTTTAATTTTTTTTGGGAATTATAATTAATTATCCTCATCGATTAAAATTTTGTTTGTCTTGTCGTTTGTGTTGCACAAACCGCGTTTGTTAATTAGCTCCTGTCAGTCGGGTAGCATACTGCAACTAGCTAAAAAAAATTTATTGAATCGTAATCTCCTGCCTTCACTGATCCGGCTCCACTGTACGTGAGCACGCTCCCCAGGCTCAATAGTCAGGGAGCTAAGGTACAAATTCCACATTTACTGAATCATACTGATGTGGAGTTTTCTCATCGTAACAGCATTGTTAGTCATCGGCTTTGTAGTAACTTGTTGGTACATTTGTCATTCTACATACCGCCAGTTATCAGCACCTAGGGATCTACCAGAGGTTGGGTATTCTGCGGAACTTGCAGGTTCCTACATCACTACTACTGTGTAGCGCATTCATCATCAGGTGGTGGTAAGCGAGCATTCGCATCCACCCGGTTGGCTGTTCTGTTGCCCCATCGGGGAGAATTGCGTGAAGTGTAGAGCGGCCGGTACTGGGTTAGCCATCCAACAAGGGAAGGGAAATACGTGCAGTCCTAGCAATAGGGGGCCAGGTGAACTATTCCTGACCTACCTGTACGTATCGCGTCACCGCCTCTCACGCCTCACGCCTTCTCGCCGTTTACGGTCAATAGCCCTCCAACCGTCAGGTTAGCGGAAACGGGGCTGTCCACCGCTATTCCTGAGCTTGCTAGCTCCGAATTCACCACGAACCACCCTGAGAGTTCGACGAACGGTTCAGGTACAAGCTAAGTAGTCGCTGGCGCCCTCTTCAAATAAATTTGCGGCTATTCATACTTCGCCGAGGGGTCATTAGCGGCCTCCTCATCACCTTCCATTTCAATTCAAATTTCTTTTTATTACCTGAACGCCGTCAACGTCGACAGTATCAACCGCATTTAGTTTTATTTCCCCTTGCAAATTCAAGTTAGACATTAGGTTAATAGACATTAGGTCTTAAAAAGAGTATTGGTCCCAGGGTGGATCCCTTATGCATGTTTCAGAACAATAGTTATTTTCAATCGCAGCTAGTTGTTTTCTGTTCGACAGATAATCAGAGGACCAGGCATAACGATTGCTGCGAATACCCAGAAGATCTAGTTTTTTTCAACAATATCTAAGGCATTCAACCAACAACATTGACTAGAATCAGATTCCAGCCAATGCTGTATGTTGAATGCCTCAGATACGTGTCTTATAGCGTATTTGCTAGAAATTTTAAAATTTTCAAAAAAAGCAAATATATGTATATTCTAACATTAATAAAACATCAGTGGTGGTTTCTGAAATTTAAATTGGCTGTATTTTATTAGTGCATGGGACCCAAGTCATATTTTAAGGCTCGACTACCAAGACCAAAAGAGAAAGTTTTGCGCAATAGTTTAAAAAAGAACTCCTACCCAGTGTTTTTGTCAAAATATTTGTAATATGTTTGCAAACTATTTTTTTTAGTATTGGAAAGAAAATTTAATATTTCAAATTTCATGAAATTTTGATTTTCTATGAAGTTACAACGGATTGAAACTTTATGAATTAAAGACCAATTAAAAAAAAAATTTAAATCGTAACAAAATCAAAAATTTTTTCATGAAATTTGAAATATATGTTGGTAAGTTTTCCTCATTCTGAAAATAAAAATCAGTTTGCAAATATATTACAAGTATTGACAAAAACACTGGGTGGGCAGTTCCTTTTTATTTTTTTTCGCAAAACTTTTTCATTTGGTCTTAATAGCCGTGACTTGATGTATGGCTTGTGTCCCATGCACTAATGCTAAGATACAGCTAATTTAAATTTCAGAAACAACCACTGATATCAATATTATATGTTCACATTAAAGCAAATATGCGTATATTCTAAAGTTAATAAAACATATACTTGTATACTAATATTATACGCTCATATTAAAGCAAATGTTATTCGTATATTCTAACGTTTATGAAACACATATGCGTATAGTAATATTATACGTTCACATTAAAGCAAATATTATGCGTATAGTCTAGCGTTAATGAAACATATACACGTATACCAATATTATACATTCATATTAAATCAAATATTATATGTATATTTTAGCGTTTATTAAACCTATGTTGAAATACCAATATTATACGTTTATATTAAAACAAATATTATTCGTATATTCTTGCCTTTATTAAACATATATGGCGCGGACATTCTGCAGTATATTTAACGGGTAACACTGATGTATATCAACGCATTTTCTACGAAGAGACGTTGTAATAATATACGATTAATATAACATTGTGTGTTGCCTGGGTATCGTCTTCAACGGAGCGCGTGTATTGTTGTGTTATAGCAATTACTGCCATATGCAGGATTTTATTTGACGTAAAAAGTGCTATAATATTTTTTTCGTTTTCAAGCTGGGGAGCCATTGACGAATCCAGATCATCGGTGTATTTTATTGTTATGTATATATTTGTGACCATGGGGTCGTGTACACTTGTGATCTGGATCGTCTTTGAAAGTTTAAGTAGATGTTTTTGGCCTTGTGGTCGGTACTAGTAGGTACTCATTCGGATTATCGCTTAGGATAATTTAGCCTGGTGGCCCGGATGATTGATCTACAGTGTGGCGTGGTAATTGACAGATACGGATATAGTCGTGGTATCGTACCAATTTTTTTACCACGCTACACATATTTTTGGCCATGTGGTCGTGTACTGAAAGTACAGTCAGTATGTTGTTCTTTATCGTGTAAATAGTTTGTGTATCAAAAGTACAGCTGTGCTTTACCCCTTATCGTGTTATATTTCTAGTGTACCGTATGTAAATTTTGTATTTTTAAATTACGTAACTTGCCCGTTATAGTTAATACTATAATTATTACCTGCATAATTTAGGTTAGTTTCTACGTCATATTATAGGATAGAATTTTTTCTGAAGTCGTGGGTTATGTAAATTTGTTTTAGTGATAAACACGTTTTATTAACCAGCTACCAGGTTGTGATTTTTTAGTAGTGTTTTTACTTAAGTACGGTAGATTTCATAACGTAACTTCTGTTACTCCAGTAAAAGTTTGACCGCAAGGTGAGGTTACACCTTTTTATTATAATTTTGTTTGTTAGTTTCACAAGATATTTAATAGTCAAGTTCTAGGAGGCAAATTCAACATTTATAGTGAAATAGTGTTAGGAAATTTGTTTCCAGTGGCCAATTTGGTGGGAAAATTGGTTTTAATTTCCCTTAAACTTTATGACTAGTTTGCTATAAATGTTTTGAGTTTGTTTTGCTTAAATTTATTTACAAGTTTTTCAAGTTACTGTTGTCCCACACCATTAAATATTTAACAGTCAAATTTTATGGAATAATTTCAATATTTATAGTGGTACACAGTGGGCCAGAATCCGAATACGTGGACAAAAGTAGAGGTCCTTAGCCGACATTGGGCCTCCCCCACCACTTTATGTGACGCCACGACCTTGACCATGGATGACGTAAGCGTCCTTGGGCTGTGCACGCTCTTGTATCATATCATTTGACCTTGAAAAAGTACGTTTGTTAAGCACAAATGATTTGAGCCTCCGTGGCCTTGACCTTGGACGGCGTAAGCGATCCTGATATGTAGACACTGCCCGATCTTGTGTTAGGCTTGCACCGCGTCGCTTGACCTCGAAAAGCACGTTTGTCAAGGATGTGTTGTGACGTAGCAGCACTTGGCTATAAAAGAGTGAGAGGAGTTAACATGTAATCATTCTTAACGTTAGACTCCTGTAGTAACGTAGCAAAGATGTATACGTGTATTTGTAGTGCTAGTTTTACGTGAGGTGATAATATGCGACGCCATCACAGGCAAGCATATAAAAACTTAAATCAAGATGGCCCTTCAGCAAAACGGCCAAAAGTGGATTCAAACTCTTCAACGTCTGCAAGCTTGCAAACGTGTAACAGCTGTAATGTGACTCTAACAGCTAATCAGATGCAATCTCATAAAAGAACATTGCAACATAGAACAAACTCATGTGTACCTTTGATGGATGGTGTAGAAATTGTTCGAAGTGCCTTCAAATATAGACTTATAACTTACCGAGTGCACAGTGAAAATGAGAAATTAGGCTATATAATATTTTTCAACGAAATTAGACCTAAAATATTAAATGTATTAGAAGAAGTGCTGTTACTTCACAAAACAGTGAAAATAAACATGGAGACGTTTGCCAAATACATATTGCAAACTCAAGAAATAACAGAAATTAAATCATTTAATACCCCTAATAAGATTTTGGATCAGAGTATGGATTTAGGCAACTTTCTCGATACCTTTATGGACATGATGGTGACACAAACTACAGAGTTCCAAGAACGTGATTCCGGTATGTAAATATCTATTGATGTGTAGAATAATGATTAATAACAGCATATTATTTTTTAGGATGGGCCCTCGTGCAAATAAAATTTGTTGAAATAAATGTACATAAGTACAGTCCACTGGGTGGTTCAACATACATCAAACTACCAAAGTTCATAGAAAATAAAAGGGCCATAGTGAATATAGAAAACCAGGATCAGTATTGTTTTGCGTGGGCTGTAACTTCAGCGCTGTACCCTGCAAATGGTCGAACATCTGACATGTCATCTTATCCACATTATTCAAGAGTTTTAAATTTGACAGGTATGGCTTTTCCAGTTAAATTGCGGGATATTTCAAAATTTGAAGAATTGAATAATATATCGGTTAATGTATATGGTTTAGAAAAGAAATTTGAGAATAATAGAGTAAAGTATGATGTTGTCGGACCTTTGCGTTACTCTGAGAAGAAATTGCGTATGCACGTTAATTTGTTATTAATTTCCGCGGAATGTGATGAGGATCATCATTGTACGGTAGACTGTGCCAAAACTCACTATTGTTGGATAAAGAATTTATCTAGGTTAGTTTCACATCAAATTTCTGCTCACGAGCATAAAAAATATTTTTGTGATGGATGCTTGCTGTATTTTAGTAATGAGCGTCAGTTAATGCTTCATCAGAAAAATGATTGTAATCATATTTATACAAGAACACCATCGAGACAATTTCGGATTGATAAATATGGGAAACAGGTACCGGAAAATATATTAAAATTCGAAAATTTTGAAAGGCAAATGCAAGTACCATTCGTAGTGTATGCTGATTTTGAATCTATTCTGAAACCAATAAACACATGTGAGCCAAACCCTGAATTCTCTTACACTAACAAAACTTTCATACATGAACCCTATTCCTTCGCATATTTCATAAAATGTTCTTTTGATAATTCCATTTCCAAGTTTGAACTATACAGAGGACCTGATGCAGCTAAAGTTTTTGTATCCCGTATAGAGTCTGATTTAAGAGAAATTTATAATACATATTTGAAAGATATAGTTCCAATGACTCCTCTGACATCATCGGAGAGAGAAAATTTTAATAACGCAACTGTTTGCGGTATATGTGAGAAACCCTTCGAAGAAGGTGATGTAAAAGTGAAAGAGCATTGCCACATCACTGGTAAAATAAGATTCGGTGCTGCTCATTCTATCTGTAATTTAAATTATAAAATACCAAATTTTATTCCGGTTATATTTCACAATATGAGCGGATATGATATACACCTATTTGTGAAAGAGTTATGTTCTCATAAAGACAAAATTGATGTAATACCACAAAACAAGGAAAAATATATATCTTTTACAAAACACCTTTATATGCATGATTTTGTTAACAGCAAAGGAAAAAAGAAAAATAAATTTTTAAAATTACGATTCATTGATAGTTTCAAATTTATGTCGGCATTGCTACAAAATTTAGGAGAAAATTTAACCGATAACCAAATGGTTATGACTAGAAGCTTTTTTGGTGATAATGTAAAATTTAATTTAATGCGACGGAAAGGTGTGTTCCCATACAGTTTTGTGGATAGTTTAGAGAAGTTAAATAATAGAAATTTGCCTTCCAAGCAGGAATTCTATGATAACTTAAATGAAACACATATATCAGATGAAGATTATGAAAGAGCTAAAAATGTATGGAGGTTGTTTGAGTGTCAGAGTTTGGGCGATTATTCAGATGTCTATTTAAAATCAGATGTACTTCTTTTATGTGACGTATTTGAAAATTTTCGCGAAATTTGTCTGAATAAATATAAATTGGATCCAGCTCAATATTATACAGCTCCAGGTTTATCTTGGGACGCGATGTTAAAAATAACAGGAGTAGAACTAGAACTATTAACAGACATTGACATGATTCACTTTTTTAAAAGGGGCATACGTGGTGGGATAAGCCAGTGTTCAGAAAGGAAGCATATTGCAAATAATAAGTTTCTACCTAATTACAACTCCAATGAGCCGTCATCATTTATTACTTATCTAGACGCCACGAATTTATATGGACACAGTATGTCAGAGGTAATACCTACAGGTACATTTGAGTGGTTATCTGAAAGAGAAATTATCGATTTAGATGTTACCAATATTTCAGATCAAAGTACACGCGGGTATATTTTTGAAGTGGATATACATTACCCTGAAGAGTTGCACGACTTACACTCAGACTTGCCATTCTTAGTGGAAAACGTTATACCTCCTGAATCAAAATCAAAATCATCGAAATTAATTCCAAATTTGAATGATAAAAAAAGATATGTTATACACTACAGAAACTTGAAACAAGCCATTAGAAATGGTTTAATGGTATTAAAACCGCATAGAGTGCTTAAATTCAATCAGTCATCGTGGTTAAAAAAATATATCGATTTGAATACAGAAATGCGAAATAAAGCAACCAATAAATTTGAAAAAGATCAGTATAAGTTAATGAATAATGCGGTTTTTGGTAAGACAATGGAAAATGTCGATAATAGGAAAGATATTAAGTCAGTTACTCACTGGGGTAATCAAAGAAAAACTATAGGTGCAAATACACTAATAGCTCGTCCAAATTTTAAGTCATGCACAATTTTCTCCGAAGATTTTGTAGCAATTGAAATGGGTAAATTGAAAGTACTGTGTAACAAACCAATTTACGTGGGCTTTTGTATACTTGAATTGTCGAAAACTGTTATGTATGACTTTTTTTATGATGTTATTAAAAGTAAATTCGGTCATGATTCTTAGTTGCTTTATATGGACACAGATTCGCTAATTATTAAAATTTTTACTGACAATTTTTACGACTTTATTGTACAAAATCCTGAAAAATTTGATACGTCTAATTATAATGAAGGAAATAAATTTAATATTCCAAAAAATCCATCAGTGCTCGGAAATATGAAAGATGAGTTCCCTGAGGATCCTATTATTAGCTTTTATGGTACGGGTGCAAAAGCTTATTACGTGCAATCAGTTCGTAATGAGCTAAAGAAGGCCAAATGTGTAAAGAAGTAGGTGATTAAAAAAGAATTGACGGTAGACGACTACAAGAAAGTCGTTGAACAAGGGGGTTTAATATTTCGAAAAATGAACACATTTAGAAGTCATTTACATGATATTTTTACAGAGATGCAGAATAAAGTAGCTCTTTCTCATCATGACGACAAGCGTTTCATTATCCCAAATACTTCGAAGACACTCCCCTGGGGACATTCTGATATAAGATTCTTTCAAAGTGAGCCAAAGCAAAACTTTGAGTGGTTAATATCAGCCGTAAATAGTCTCGAACGAGGTGTTGAAAAAAACAATGATAATTTAGATGCTTTACTTGCAGCAATAGCAGAGTTAAGTCAGTCTAATAATGCTTTTAATACTTAACACAAAGATCGGCAAACATAATAATAAACTGGAAAATTCATCCCAATATTTCACTTAATCAAAATAAAAATAGTGGTCAATAATTGTAACAAGTGTATGTATTTTCTTATTATTCGTTAATAAAATTTATATTTAAGTTGTTATGTTTTCCTATTATATGAGTTCTCTCAAAATAAATGGTAATCAATCAGCTATTTAAGCTATTACACCACTTTTTACTGATAGTGCGTATAGTTGAAATTAGCTGTTGAAAAAATAGCTCTACTAGGATAACTAACGCCACCTTGTCTCTAGCGACAGCGTTAGTTAATTGCTGTATTAAAAGTTGCAGTTTGTTGGAAGCAAACTCTGCTACTCAGCGCCACCTATTGTCTAGCGGCAGCGTTAGTCAATTTAAGTTTGCTGTCACATCTAGTAAAAGTTGTAGCACTCTACTACTACATCCAGCAACGTCTATAATCCAACGGCAGCGTTAGTTCATCGAAGTTAGCAAAAGTTGAAGAACTCTGCTACTGCAACTAATGGTACTTGAGCCAGTAGTGGCTAATTTCAACCAATAAGAAATAAGAGTGGGGTGAAGAGTGGGATTAATTTATTTCTCTACGTTAGCGTCACTAGCGCTAAGAAGTTCTTTTCGTCTCAGCTCTTAAACTGATCAGACGTACTTAAACTTTTTACACTTTAATTTTTTTTTGAGTATTGTGTTGTTTTGTGCTGTAATTAAAATGGAACACTAGAGAAGCAGCGACAGTCGTAAGAGGTCCGGCTCGCCGATATTAAGTAGTACCTTGACGACGATGGCGCTTTTTGCCAGCTTTCGGGGTGACGCGTCACCGACGCCTAACAATGGCGGCGGCTCCTCGAGGTCCAGTAATAGTGCTAATGGTGGTGGCGGCAGCAACGCCGACCTCGATAATATACAGGTAATTTCTTATTTTAATTAAAGAAGAAATTGTGTAAGTTGTGATTTGCCTAGTATTTAAATAATATTTTCTATTCAGATACCTACATACAATGACGACGCCACACAACACAAAAATGGCGGCGGCGATCCCCAACAGCTCCCAGTGTTTGACGAGTTTGACAACATTCAGGTAATTTCTTATTTTAATTAAAGAAGAAACTGTGTAAATTGTGATTTGCCTAATACTTAAATAATATTTTCTATTCAGATACCTACATACAATGGTGGCGACGCCTCACATCATAATAATGGCGGCGGTTCCCAGCAGCTCCCGGCTTCTAACGAGTTTGACGACATTCAGGTAATTTCTTGTTTTAATTAAAACAGAAAATATGTAAATTGTGATTTGTCTAGTATCTAAATAATATTTTCTGTTCAGGTTGATTTCCACGTCCCCGACAACTTTGAAGACTGCAACCCCGAGTTCATGCGGCTGCTGGGTAATGTTGAAAATAACAAGTCTGCCAGTCAACCGGGGAAGTCCACCAATGTCGGCGTCGGAGCAAGTGATGTGCGTCAAGGTGAGTCGGTGCGATTGAATAATCTCCCTTCTTTGCCGACTGTTACGAACTTTGATGACTCTGATTCTGATTTTGAACCTTGTTCAAGAGCAAAAAAAACAAAATCAGCATCATCGTCGTCGTCGTCGAGAAAAGTTTGCGATTCAAAGTCAGGCCATTCTAAGAGTTCTGTACCTACCCCTAACAGGAGTCGGGCACAGAAATCCAAGAATGGCGATGATAGCTCAATTTTACGCTCAATTTTAAATGAACACAACTCTTTACCTGCTCTTATAAGTCCTCTAAGTCCTGTTGAAAATAAACCTTCAAAGAAAGGCAAAGAGCTGGTAAAGAAATCTGCTGTTAAAAGACCGGTTGTGAAGAAAGAGACCGGCAATCGCAAACTTTCTGCCGCTAATATCGCCTTAGAACAAGCCGCTGCCGGTTGTCCTAAGGCGGTGTTACCGGATGTTCGACCTTCGGCCGGTAACGTCGCCTCAGAACAAGCCGCTTCCTCTTGTTCTAATGCGACGTTACCGAAAATTCGCAACAGTGCTCCGGTTCAAATTCAAAATCACTCTGATTCTGAATCAGAGACTTTTTCCCAAGCTGAGGACAGAAATCTCCTCAGCGGTTTCCACAAACTCTGGGAAAGAGTGAAAAGGGAAGAAGCGGCAGCAGTGGCTGCTCGACGGGGCGATGCGAAAATTCTTATTGCCGCGCAAGATATGATTGAGCGCGCCAATAGAATGAAGCGTGAAGTGGAGCAACGCCGAATCGCTGAAGAGAGAGCCACGAAGAAAAGGAGGGAGATTGAGAAAATGTTTAATATGAGATGAGAGTTTTGCTCATCTCATATTGAACATTTTCATCGTGTGTGTGTGTGTGATCGGGTAGGCCAGTAATTTTAGGGATATTTTTTATTTTAATTTTAGAATAGTTTTAAGTCAAAAAAAAATACTTGTCATTTTATGACAAAAAAAAAAGAAATTCATAATAAGAAATAGTTTTTTAAGTTATTGTTATTATTAGAGTAGTTATTTGTATGTATAATTCTTTTTATTTTCTTTAATTCTTTGATAAATAATTGTGTAATTGTTCTTCCATATTTTATTTAAATTAAATGTATAAACTTGTTATAATGATGATTTTTATAGTTTAAGTAAAAATTTTGTGAATAAAAAAAATATTTTCCAAATACTGATATTTTATGATTGGGTTATAATGATGATTTTTATAGTAAGTAAAAAATTTGTGAATAAAATTTTTTTTCCAAATACTGATTAGACGGGGATCGGGTCACTCGGTGCAGTGTAAATTTTAGCATTTACAGGTTCGATTGTTACCGACATAGCGTGAGACGGGCCGCCAGAAGGCACCCTGGAAGAATAACGTAAGGGTAGAGGGTTAAATATGCAATTTTTTTGCGTGAATTTTTTCATAAGGTGCAGTGCTGAAAATTTGCAGAGTAATCGGAGATGATACAAGTAAGTACAGAAAAAATTGCCAGAAGGCTAGGTGGAAGATAAAGAAAGACCCGCCAGAAGGCGCTAATGTTGCGAAAATTTCGCCAATAATTATGTGACTCGGTGCATTTCTGGCAATTTCTATACTTATTCTGTGACTTGAAACTGGATTACCTGCAAAACGCCAGAAGGCTAAGTGGAAGAATAACAAAGATATTAGCGATACTATGTGCGTCGGCGGCCCACTCGATGGATCAATTTTTTTTATATTTGATGTTTTATCTCACTAGGTGCACTTCTGGCGATTTGTCAACATAATTTAGAATATTTCGTGACACCATTGGACAATTGCCAGAAGACAATTAGGAAGATATACATATTTAATGCCGTAATTTTATTAATGATAAAATATGACGATTAATTTTATAACTATCAAAATGAAATTATTAAGTTTGATTATTTGTCGAATACAAATATTATATTTGAATTTTCAGTATACCATTATATTACAAATATATTTTATATTACTATATATTTTCATTTACACTTCGAAATTTTCCACTCACAGGCGTTGTCGCCGTTAGCTTTCACAAATCCAGGTATACGGTCTCTTTTCTTTTGAACATCTGCTCTATTGCTATCTCTCTTTTTCTTTCTTTTTCTCTGTCTATCTCACCTCGTCTTATACCCTTATAGATATGTATTTGCCTAGATATTTGTGTTAGAAGGGAGAGTGACGCATTTTAAGGAATGCGAGCGTCAGTTTAGCTTGAGATTTGGAAGCGTATAGACCGTTAGCGTGTATTTATTGTCATATATATTTGCGTTTCTGAGCAATAGAAAATGTGAAAATGTGCCAGATAAAGTATGGCTCTTCACTGAAGAAAAATTACGGCAGTGCCATGAAAAACTGCGTGTTCGTAGAACATTACAAATGAAATACAGCGACATTGATCTTCCCGATTACATCACTGAAGTTCATGGATATCATTCCATTTGTTGTAAAAACTTCATGGCGATTGCAAAGAAATATTTGGAGAAATACGATGAATTGAAAAATCCGAGAACACCGGCGTCATTTGCGAGTGTCTCAGGTAAGTTGAATTCTCCTTGCATAACCATATGTATTTTATGCGTCATATCCATCGTTCCTCAGTCAATTTTTTTTTTTTTATTGAAATTGGTAGCTCCGTCAACATCATCCGGACCACAATCATCAGGAGAAAAAAAATCAACTGACGAAGCCAGAGTCAGTGGCAACGTTGAACGTCCAACGGATAATTCTTCACTCTCTGCAATGTCCGTTGAAGAACAGGAAACAAGTGGTGAGCAGGATGGCAATAGGGTTTGTTTTTTTTGCAAAAAGGCTCGAAAAATTGCGAATTATCGTGTTGTACCTTTGTATAATTCCATTAATGACGAAAAATTAAAAAATGATATTTTGATCAACGCTGTTGGCTTGAACGATCGTGAAATGCAGGATAGAATACAGTCTTTAGAAATGAATGATATTATTCATTATCACAATCCGTGTAAAACCTTATATTTAAAAAAATTTTTGAAAGCGCCGAAAATTCCTCGCACCGATTGGCATAAAACTAGAGATATACATGATGCTGCCTACGCAGAAGTTTGTAACTACGTAGAGCAAACTATTATTGAAAAAAAACAGTCACAACTATTAAACTATCTAACTGACATATACAATGAAATTCTCGACAAATTACACAATGAAGAATTTGGCGTTAGTAGCGTAAAATACACATCTCAGCAGCTTTTTGAAAAATTACAAAACACTTATACCGATAGAATTCAGATCATTATATTACACAAGAAAAAAATCATTGCTCCTAGAGATGGCTGTGTTATTGATGAAGACACTTATTCGCTATTGGAAGAGGATGAATCGTTAGCACAAGTGGCTCTCAATTTAAGAAAAAAAATATTAAATTTAGCTAAAAGACCATTACCAGGTAATTTAAACACTTGTGATTTAATAGCAGGGGAATGTGAAATTCCGGCTGCTCTTCATGATTTTATGAAACTTTTATTATGTGGCGTTGACTCTAGAACACAAAACAGTTGTGATCGTATGCGTAAAGTTAAATCTATATCGCAAGATATTATTTACACGATTTTTAATGGTAAAGTAAAAACAGCCAAACATATAACTTTAGGAATGACTCTTAAAAGCATTACAAGTAGTCGGAAAGTCGTCGATCTTATAAACAGATTCGGCCATTGCTGTAGTTATAATGTTATTGAGGAACTTGAGACGGAAGCAACATTTTCCGCATGCGATACTGTTAATATTTCTCCGGAAGATGCTGTGCTCAGTCCTAATTTATGTACTGGTGTGGCCTATGATAATTATGATCGTTTCGTTGAAACCTCCACTGGCAAAGATAGTTTGCATGACACAGTTGGAATTTTTTATCAAAATATTCAAACAGATGATATCAGTACACCTCGTGAAACTAATGAAAATATAGTACCACCAGTACAGAAAAAACAAAGAACTTTCGATGCAATAGTTCCCGAGTTGCGACAATACTCAAAAAAACCTTCATACCGTGAGAAGTTATCCGTTGATAGTGAGTTACGTACAATCTCGTCACATAGATATGATTTTTTCAAGAAATTAGATCTCGTGTGGGTGTTATCACATTATTGCAAGATATCGGATACACCATTGTGGGTTGGCTTTAACCATAAAATTACCGAAGACAATAGTATGAAGCAAAAAATTTCGTATCTGACGCCAATAAATTTATCTCCGACCGATAAATCTGTTGTTTATGAAACGATGAGACAAACTCAACAGATCGGTGTTGAATGTCAACAAAATTACATGCAAGTGACATACGATTTGGCTATTGCTAAAGTCGCTTTTGCAATCCAATCGATGAAAAAACCTAATTTCAATAATATTTTCATCAACATGGGTGCTTTTCATGTAATGATGGCATACTTCAAGGCCGTTGGAAAATTCATTGATGAATGCGGATTAACTCAAATAATGGTGGAAAGTAACCTTTTAGCTGGTGGTTCTGTTAACGGTTTTATAAGCGGCAAACATTTTAATCGCTGTAAAAAATTGCATCCATTGGTGTCTTTAGGATTACAGGTCTTACACATTGAACAGTTTTTAGAATCAAATCAAATAGAAATTACCGATGATCTTATACAATATTTAACTGAATTTCAATTAAACAAGGTTTCCGACGATGAATTACATAATAGAGAACTCACAGATATTCTGCAAAAGTACTGGGAATATAAACAAAATACACTAACCGGGGTCCACAGAAAAACGGCTCAGTTTTATGCAATATATATTGAATTGATTAATTATTATCTCATGTTCACCAGAAGTATTCGCGTTGGAGATTTTGAGTTATATAAGTTGATGATGCCCAAATTATGTAATTTGTTTTTTGTTTTCAATCAAAATAATTATTCACGTTGGCTCGTGGGGTATCTTGATAAATTATTATTAATTGAACAAACTCATCCAGAACTCGCCGAAGAATACAAAAAAGGAATGTTTGGTATAAAAAGAACGGATCATAACTTCTCACGACTTCCTATAGATTTAACACTAGAACAAACTGTCAATGCCGATGCAGCGAGAAGATTGACAGGCATTACACATTTCACGAACTCGATATCTGCTCGACAACGATGGTCGAAAAGTCACAGTATAAGATCGACGATTATTTCTCATGTATATAATGAAAGCGGCATCAAAAAAATTCAGGATACAACAGCCGCTGTGGAAAAACACACGATCACGAACGATTCAAAAAATTTAGCTTCATTCATCGCCACTATTAAACAGAACACGAACCCATTTAGTTGTTCGGAAACGAAGGAAAATTTTTTATTTAATATAAAAACAGGTCGTCGCGCATCCGAACCCGTGACCGATTTTCTTTTGAACGTAGATGAAAACGGACAGACTATGCAAGATTTATTTATCACCGAATGTTCTCAAGATGTTAATAGATTTGAAGCACCTATCAAACAACATAAAATTTTGAATTTTGCGAGCTGCAATAACAAGAAAAAAATTACAGTCAATAATAAAGTACGCGAGGTTCGTATGCAACGCGATCTGTTTGGTCGGATGTTGGGTATTTCGATGAAGGAGGCGACAGATATCGAAAAAATGCTGTCGTATCCCATGACTCCAATACCCACATCATTATGCCACTTAGATGGCACTATTTGTAAGACAGAAAAATCGGTATTGCTTAAAAATTTCCGAAACGATGGTACGTTACCTCCCGCAATCGACGTCGTAATTGTTGACGGTTTCTTTTTAATCCATTGTATTAAAGATGTGCCAAAATCTTTCGGTAATATTTTCAAGAAAATCTTACAAATTCTTTGCAGTTATGATGCTCCATGTATACATATAGTTTTTGATCGGTATTGTCGGCCTTCAGTCAAAGATTACGAGCGTTCGTTGCGAGGAGGTTTCGATTCTGATTATGAATGTCATCTCTGGTACAGAACAAACTAGACCAACTGACTTTTCAAAAGAACTGCGAAATGATAAATTTAAAGAGGCTTTGGTCGATTTTTTGATTTCCCATTGGCAAATTCGAAAAGTAGGTGCCTTTATGAGCAATAAAACAATTGTATTGAATTATATAGAATGCTACACATATCAAGTTAATGTTGATGGTAATGTCGTTCGAACGGCGAATGCAGAATTTCGCTGTTCTCCGCACGAAGAGGCTGACACGAAGATAATATATCATGCTTTCAAAATTGATTCAAATTCTAATATTGTAATTAAGTGTTCGGATACAGATATTGTGGTTATTTTATTAGCTAATTTACACAAAATTGAATCAAAAATTTGGATTGAATGCGGAATTTCGGACAAACGTCACATTATCAATGTGAATGCACTTCATGAATCCCTGGGATTAGAAATGTGCAAAGCGTTACCGGGATTCCACGCACTAACGGGATGTGACTATAACCCCGCATTTTTCAGAAAAGGAAAACAGCGTCCATATAAAATGCTTTTAAAGTCAAAAAAATATCAAACAGCTTTCGCCGATTTAGGTAATACCGATGTAGATAAAGAAAATACTTTCTCCGTTGTAGAGTCATTCGTTTGCGATATGTATGGTATTAAATCTTGCGACAAAGTCAACAAACTCCGATATGAATTATTCCGTCGGAATTACACAATAAAAAATATAAACGAGCCTTTCAAAAAAAAACATTTAAAAAACTTCGATGCTTCCTGCTTGCCACCTTGCTACATGGAATTACGTCAACAAATGGAAAGAGCACACTATATTGCCAATATATGGACGAATGCAACGTTATTCGATCCATACGAATTAGAAGTGGAAAACTGCGGATGGGTATTGAACGGATCCGAATACGAATTCAAATGGTTTGAAGGACCACAATTACCACCATCTGTCAAAGACGTTGTCGTTGATAGTGATAAGTCCGAAGGTAATTTCGAATACAATTTCGATAATATATCAATTTTATTAAATTATTGATTTTATTTTTCAGCTGAAGATGATGACACAATCTATGACAGCGACGAGGACATTGAATTTGACGACATAGAAAGCGACGGCTATTCAACGGAATAATTTTGTACACGATTAATATTAAATTAAAATTGATATTCGTAGCCGATTAGTATTAATATTCGATTAGTATTAAAGATATATATTGTATTAGGAGTAGAAATAAATTTCATTTTGATAGTTATAAAATTAATCGTCATATTTTATCATTAATAAAATTACGGCATTAAATATGTATATCTTCCTAATTGTCTTCTGGCAATTGTCCAATGGTGTCACGAAATATTCTAAATTATGTTGACAAATCGCCAGAAGTGCACCTAGTGAGATAAAACATCAAATATAAAAAAAATTGATCCATCGAGTGGGCCGCCGACGCACATAGTATCGCTAATATCTTTGTTATTCTTCCACTTAGCCTTCTGGCGTTTTGCAGGTAATCCAGTTTCAAGTCACAGAATAAGTATAGAAATTGCCAGAAATGCACCGAGTCACATAATTATTGGCGAAATTTTCGCAACATTAGCGCCTTCTGGCGGGTCTTTCTTTATCTTCCACCTAGCCTTCTGGCAATTTTTTCTGTACTTACTTGTATCATCTCCGATTACTCTGCAAATTTTCAGCACTGCACCTTATGAAAAAATTCACGCAAAAAAATTGCATATTTAACCCTCTACCCTTACGTTATTCTTCCAGGGTGCCTTCTGGCGGCCCGTCTCACGCTATGTCGGTAACAATCGAACCTGTAAATGCTAAAATTTACACTGCACCGAGTGACCCGATCCCCCACGTAGCCAGCTCTTAGACTAGATATTTTATGATTATAATGATGATTTTTATAGTTTAAGTAAAAAACTGTGAATAAAAAAATTATTGTCCAAATACTGATATTTTATGATTGGGTTATAATGATGATTTTTATAGTTTAAGTAAAAAAACTGTGAATAAAAAAATGATTTTCCAAATACTGATATTTTATGATTGGGTTATAATGATGATTTTTATAATTTGAGTCAAAAATTTGTGAATAAAAAAAAATAATTTTCCAAATAGTGATGTTTTATTTCTTATATACCTATTATAAACAAACTCCCATGGCGCCATGTGCAGTAATAGAGAAATACAAAATGGCAAACTGGCTCCTCTAACTGCACATGTCAGGTAAATGGTAATGTGTACATAGACGTATACTGCGGTAGCACTGCGTCAGAGATGCAGAGTACTGCAACTTTTGTTAGCTTCAATAAACTAACGCTGAGTGCAGTAGTTGAGCCCTACAACTTTTACTAGAGGTGATAGAAAACTTCGATTGAAAAACGCTTCCACTAGACAATAGGTGGCGCTGAGTAGCAGATTTGTTTTCCAATACTACAAAAAATTATCCGGCGGATGAATAACCACTGCCTTACAGGAGAGACTATTCGTCCGCCGTAGGTTACAGAAAACTTTGATTGAAAAACGCTTCCACTAGACAATAGGTGGCGCTGAGTAGCAGATTTGTTCTCCAATACTACAAAAAATTATCCGGCGGATGAATAACCACTGCCTTACAGGAGAGACTATTCGTCCGCCGTAGGTTACAGAAAACTTTGATTGAAAAACGCTTCCACTAGACAATAGGTGGAGCTGAGTAGCAGATTTGTTTTCCAATACTACAAAAAATTATACGACGGATGAATAACCACTGCCTTACAGAAGAGACTATTCGTCCGTCGTAGGTTACAGAAAATTTCGATTGACTAATGCAGCTGCTAGAGTATAGATGATGCTGAGTAGCAGATTTGTTTTCCAATATACACAAAACTTTTACGATAGGTGGCAGCACAAAGTTCGTATCAGTAAAAAAAATGGTGTAATAGCTTAAATAGTTAATAACTTTTTATTTGAATACCATTTATTTTGAGAGAACTCATATAAGGAAAACACAACAATTTGTATATAAATTTTATTAATAAATAATAAATAGAACACATACACATACAAAATAAATTAATGCTACTTGAGATAATTGAATAAAAAATAATTTACCTTACAAATAAACAAAATAATATAAAAGTATAAATAATAAATAATAAATATATATAAAATAAACAATATAAAAATAAGTTAATCGGAGTCGCTATCATCCATTGGCACTGTATCTACAGACCAAGCCGATGGTGAAGATGGTCTACTGAGCGATTCTACCTCGGAATCCGAGTCGCTGCCATCCATTGGCAATGTATCGAGAGACCAAGCCGATGGAGAAGCAGATCTGCTGGGCGGCTCGGCTTCCATGGACCAACTACCCACCAGATCTTCGTGGTGGGACACTAACACCACCCAGCTGCTGCTATCAGGACCATTCCCATCGTAGGAGTGAGCAACTCTAACATCGTACTCCCAGAAAGACAATGCTGCTTCTGTAGATTCGCTGGAACTCACAACATTTTCTTGGGAAGCCATTTCTTTTCCAGCTATGCAGTTTAACTGAGGACCAAACGGTGAGGAGTTTAGTATATAGACCCCCTCCACCACAACTAACATAAACAAGACTTGTAGATAGACATTTTAATCCGTTTCTGCATCGGATACAGACGGTGAATTTTCAGAGGATACTGCTTCTGAGGAAGTTTCGCGGTATCCATTTGTAGTGCTGTCGGCCGGACCCGGTGGCTCCTCTGTAACCCAAGATAAATATGAACACCACTCACCGGTTTCAGGATCTTGATATCTTACTACTTCGCACCATACCAATGGTACGACATTCGATAATATTGAATCACTGGTTGAGGATACGGTTGGATCCTGGATTGTGTCCATATTAAATGCAGAAACTCAAATGAAGAAGACTATACTATTTCCTACTATTAAGTCGATTTACCCCCACATTATTTTGCTTTTAAAATATAAAGTAAAAACAAACATTTTCATAAAATAAATATTTATTTACAAAAAGAATCATATATATATATATATATATATATATATATATATATATATATATGTATATATATATATATATAAAATTATTTACAAAACTGAAATAAAATGTACCTAAGGACTAATATATAAATCTATTTACTTAAACTAAACTATTTACATATTTACAATTACAATACTAAACTATTTACAATTTCTGTTTCTTGCTATTATTACAAATGTTACAGATTTCCACTGGTCTCATTTGGTGCAGCGGATCTCTGCAACATTTGCAATAATCCCTCTCCGCGTCCGTCAGGCGTGTTGTAGTGTGGCAATCGACATGTCGATGCCATGCTATGTCGACACGTCGCTGGTAGCCCATGTAGCACTCGTAGAACAAATTATATTCTGCACCACCCCTTGTATCCACAGCCACATACGTCATAGTGGTGCAGAATATCTCGTCCCCGGGGTGTCCTCTTAGGAGATACCTGTCCTTAAACTCCACTTCATCCTCTTCATCTGAGGCAACTGCAATGATGCCATCATCGTCAGAATCAGCAGCCCTCCCTTCAAGTACGATACCATCATCGTCTTCCTCGTCTCCTGCGAGAACACCCTCTTCGGCTCCAGCAGCTTCCCCTTCGGTTCTAACAGCATCGACATCGACATCGCCTTCGACACCAGCCACATCTGCATCACCCTCATCGTCGCTCCACATGTTGTTTATGAGGTCCAGCTCTGCCAACCAATCCAAAAACTGCAGGTTGACACATCCCCTGGGTGCATCAACCATAAAATTTGATACAGCAGCCATTGTTAATTGAAAAAAGTGTAAGGGTAAAACGTAAACGAATAAATCTGTTGAAGTGCTGAAAATCAACTAAATCGTATCACGTCTCCTCCTCGTTTATATGTAGCCGGCGACCTTGGTCTTGAAGGACGTCAGCGCCCTCAATATCTATTTTAAATGGGAATGAATACGAAGAGGAGCACAGTTATTTTTCTGCTTTCGTACTGCATATACTATAAAGTATTAACAAGTGTTAAAATGCCTTTTCCAAAAGAGTGGGAATCCAAACCAACCATCGCCGCATACCCATATATTACGTATAACCAAATTGTGTGTCGTAATTGTTACGTGTCCTGGCCGAAGGAGTACATGAATTCATGTACGGGATTGTGTAGAAAATGTAGAGAGGCGAATCATGTGCCAATTAAGAAAAGCCAAGGGGTTCAAGGAAGAGATTCAGGCGAGCGCCAAGAAAATGAATGCCGCAAGTGTCTGCAGCTGTTAACTCGCACAAATTTCGGAGTAAGCAGAGATGTTTGTGATGTGTGCAAGGTGGACTATCCATTAAGGCAGCGGTGTCTCTCTTGTGATAGATACAAAGACGATTGTTGGAACAATGTGTGTAGGATGTGTAGAGGAGATAAAATATTGTGCGAGAATGTTGGTCATTTTTATGGGAGTTTTGTGCATCACGAAAGAAAATGCTGGTGTGTTAATCAAGAAATCCAGTTGTTAAGGCATGAGATTAATTCATGGAATGAAGGCATGGAATTTTATGAAGATGTAAAATTTCTTTCTTTATTGTCATTAGAATAATTTATATTTTGCCAATAAAATATATTTAAATTAATTTCTTTTTTTTTCTTCTATTAACTTACTGAAATATAAAATGTAAATAATGTTACAGTGAAATAAAGCTATTCAATAATGAATTTTAGACATTTAAATAAAACACATTAATGTCGTATACATTAGGGTGGTCCTTATTTTTCGACTTTCGATTTTTTTCTGGACACCCCCTGAAATGATGACACTTGATAAGAAAGGAAAATACGAAAAATCTCAGTCCGATCAGACAAAGAGAACATGTGCCGCAAAGCACTTGAAAATCTTGAAATTTCGATTTTGTTTTCTAATTTCTAAAGCCAACCCCGTCGTCGTCGTCGTGCATCTACCCTCTCGGCCCATGATACAAAGAATAGAAGGTATGCTAGATAGTGCACCAAATTCGGTCCGGTTGGCGCAAGACGTCACGCGGTGATAGCGGGATTTTAAATTACATAGGATTTTCCTCATGATACAAAGAATTTGTATCATGGATTTGTCTGAACTCATTGGAATTTTGAATAAGTAGGGATTCTTAGTATTCCTAGTAAGCATCGTTCTTTATAAATGAACTTTATCTCCGCATAAATACGTTTTAAACATATTGTCACTTTCACATGATGCCAATGCACAACGCATTTTTATAACTGAAGGTTATTGCAAGAACACTAAAATAAGTAAAATAATCCAAAAAACAACTTCCACAGACGTCGGTAAACTCACTTTTACGAAGGAAGCGGGTAGAAAATTATCACCGCTTGACGAAGCAACTGTCGATTTGGCTTCGCCCACATGCGCAATGTCATACCTTGTATTCTTTGTATCATGGTCTCGGCCGTTAAATCGGTGACTCAGTTGGCTTTGTGCGGTCATGTAGGAAGCGTCGCTTTATCAACAAAGTTAAGAAAAAATCGTTCATTCTACAGAATGGATACTAGAAAACGTGATACAATTTACTTAATAAAACATGATGACAGTCAGATTGTTGGTGCTAAATTGCCATCAAATAGACAGGTGATGAAAGTGCTTTTTTACAATTTACGTAAAGTAAAGCTGAATTTAAGATCCAGTGCACATTTGGTTGTAAAAGAAGTGGAAGTTTTTTGGGAGAAGGCAAGAATTCCTACAAGAAAATTTCAGCACTGTGTGGAAAAATTGGAGGCACTTTACAATGAATGGAAAGTTTTACAAAAATCCAGTAAGCGAAGAAGTGAAGTACAAGTACAGAAAGAGAATACCTTTGTTGACAAACTAGATGATCTTTTCGACATCGCTCATGCTTCGGCTTTAGAAATGGTAAACCAGGAGGACAAACAATTTCTCATCAATCAAAGAAAAAAAGGACGACCGGGTGCTATGATCGGAGGAGACTATGTTTTACAGAAAAAGGAAAAGAAACATTTACTACGAGAAGAACAAGAACAACTGAGAAGACAACGGTACGAAGAAACGAAATCAATTAGTTGTAAGTAATCCATTTACTCAACATTTCGTAAAAAACATCAATAATTATTTTTCAATGCAAAACTTTTCATTTATTTCTTATTTCAGCTCAGACAGTTTCACTAATCTCTTTAAGTAGTAGTGAAGAAAATGAGCGGAGATCTTTCGACGAGGAAAATGCGGCACAAGAACCTCAATCTGGTAGTCCCCTTATGGATGTGACAGAACCTGGTCCTAGTATTCAGTCCATGGAACTGGACGATGAACCAGGCCCGTCTAATCCACCGAAACTTAAGAGAAAACGAGCTAGTCAGGAGTTTATTACTACAAAACTTGTTGCAGCATTTGACAAATGCAAAATAAGTGATAGAGATGCAGTGCATATTTTAATCGCTACTGCCGAAGCACTACATCATGACGTCAATGATTTGATTATTAATCGATCGTCCATTCGTCGCTGTCGTGAACGTCTGCGTAAAGAAAACGCTTCAAGACTTCGTCAAGCATTTAATGAAACGGAGATCAGTGCAGTTACTGTACATTGGGATGGAAAAATGCTTCCTGCATTAGTGGAAAAAGAGCTGGTTGATAGACTTTCCGTTATCATTACATACAAAGGAGTAGAACAGCTACTGGGAGTTCCCCAATTAGCATCAGGAACCGGACGAGATCAGGCTCTTGCCGTATATAATACTTTGCAGGAGTGGAATCTGGCAGATAAGGTACAGGCACTCTGCTGCGACACAACAGCCTCGAATACAGGGCGGTTAAAAGGAGCTTGTATTCTACTCGAACAAGAACTAGGAAGAGACATTCTATACTTGCCATGTCGACACCACATTCTAAGAAGCGTGTTTGACATAAAACTTCAAGAAAAATCTACTGGTCCAAATGTTCAGATTTTTAAACGTTTTCGACGATCATGGTCTAAATTTAATTTGCAGAATTTTAAAACAGGTATAGAGGATAAAATCGTGAATGAAAAACTGTCAATATTGGCAGAGGACATGAAACAATTTGCTTTACAAAATATACAAAGACATCACCCAAGAGAAGATTATCGAGAACTTCTCGAACTCACTATTATTTTTCTTGGCGGCCTTCCTCCTAGAGGTATATCGTTTAGAATTCCAGGAGCTTTTCACCATGCTAGGTGGATGGCTAAAGCCATCTACTGCCTGAAGATTTTTCTTTTTCGCAAAGAATTCACTTTAACAACAGAAGAGGAAACTGGAATCCGTGATGTTTGTGTCTTTCTTGCAAGTATATATGTAAAGGCTTGGACTAACGCACCGAATCCGATTGAAGCTCCACGACAAGACTTTGAGCTTTTAAAAAATCTCTGTGAGCATAAATACGACTTACAAATTAGCCACGTTACTCTAGAGAAATTTTGTAATCATTTGTGGTATCTGGCACCAGAAAACGCCGCTCTAGCTTTTTTTGATGATAATATTTCTGAAGATACCAAAAAACAGATGGTGCAAGCATTAAAGTGTAGAGAGACCTTAGATATGTCCCCATCTGGTGAAATTAAAAAGTTTACAATGCTGCCAAATAATGTTAAAAATTACATAAACAAGGGACTCGAGCAGTTTATTCAGCCCTCATCAATGAATTTCTTTAAGAGATTCAACATTGAAACCCAATTTCTGGACAAGGACCCTTCAGCATGGAAAAACGATGATAGCTACAATGCTGGTTTAGATATTGTAAGATGTTTGAAAGTCGTCAACGATTCTGCAGAAAGAGGACTTTAATAATTTATTCACAAAAAATGAAAGTCAAAAGCAGTTTGTTTTACAAACAGTTTCGGACTACCGACGTAAATATTCAGATTCTAAAAAAAACACTTTATTAAAAGATTTTTGAAGATTTTTCATTTACGTTTTATTATTTAGTTTATTGAAAAAAATTGTCTAATATTACAATTGTATGTGATTTTCAAATATAGGACATCTATTTGATTTCTTTTTATTTTTTTTTTAATTTCAGCACTTCTGCGCCACGTGTTCCCTTTATTTAATTGAACTCAGATTTCATATGAATTATTTTTTCACCAGGTGGAACAAATGTACGGGGTGTCCCAAAAAAAAACATTTTTTTTTCCATACCTATAGCTAAGGACCACCTAGTATACATATTTTATTACTATACTACTGATACACAAGTAAATATATAATTTGATTATGCATATTTTACATTGTTTAAAATTTGATAAACTACACAACGTCCACTTTGTCAATCCAAGAGTTGTGTTCTTTGGAAAGCCCCATCCATTTAACAAATATTCTGTTTCCTTTTTTCCTTAACACCTCCACTAGATATATATCGGGATATTTAGTTTTTTGTAACTCCATTTCATAAAAACATCCTTTAATTGGTTGGCCATACATATCTTGAAGCTGATAAGTTGATGGGTTAGTTATGTTTATTTTCAAAATTTTAAAAAGTTCAATTGAAAAATTGACTGTAAAACCTTTTTCAAATACACCTTCGTATGCACTTATTCGAACTACGTCACCAACATGAAACTTAGGTTTTAAAGCAATCCTAATATTATCATAAGCACTCAATTTTGTGGATGGTTTTACATCAGCAGGCTTCATACCAATCGTGCGATGTACTTTGTTATTGTACATATTTGTAACGTTGGCTAGAATGTCGAACCATTTGTATTTACCTCTAGCTGAGAATTCTTTATATAACCAATTTTTTAATGTCCGTATCACTCTCTCTACAACTGCTGCTTTCTTTGTACTATACGTCGAGTAATGATTAATGGAATGTTCTTTCATTCGGTACCCTGGTCGCTTTGAATACTGGTGAGTAGTTTGACTTTTTGCAAAATGCTCCTCATGCCCTTCGTAATTTCAATTGCCGTTTTATTTCTTAAGGGTCTTGTCCACACATATTTTGAGTAGCAGTCAATCACTACGAGAATATATCGATAACCTTTATTCTCATTAGCATATGGCTGCATTTCAGCCAAATCAATTTGCCATAAATCACCGTAACCCTTGATGATTGTTCTTCTGCGAAAATTTTTACGGGGTAATCTGTGCAGTCCTCCACAATACCCCTTTTCGTACTACTAATTTCCATGATAACTTCTTGGTTCCAATGGGGGAGGATACACCTAACTGGTAGATGTTTACCAATAGACTAATTTCTAATAAGTTAATTCTTCTAATTTAACAAGTTTCTCAATTAAATTATTAATCTGTTTAGTATTTAGAGTAACTGCATTTTCAACTTCTTCATGTTGTTTATCAGTATATTTTTGTATTTGTTCATTAACATACTTTTTCATTGCTGCAATAATTTCTTCTTTTTTCCTTTGCATTTTATCATCAACATACTTTCTCACAGCACCACTAACTAAGCCAGCTTGATCATTAACTTTATGCATTTGCTCATTAACATACTTTTTCATAGCTTCACTACTTAAGTCAGCTTGACTATCGACATACTTTTTCATTGCTGCAATAATTAAGTCACTGATCTCATCCATAGCCTTGTGGATTTCTGCAAAGAATGTAGCAAAGCGATTTTCAACATAGTTACGTGTTACACCATCCTTACTATCTACTGGTTCTCCAATGTTCTTTAAACGTTTATTCTGGACATCAAAGTGATTATCTGTGGTGAGGTTAAAGCTAAGACCTGGTGGACCGCGTACGACTAATGATTTATTAGCGCCGCCTCTTCTACTTCCAAACTTGTCAATTGTGTTGTGAACAGGGAGCATTTCTGATTACATCTGATCTGATTTAAGTATTTCACAATATATTATACTTCCCAATTAGATATATTCACAGGGAAATTTAATAAAATCAATGTTTCTTTTTTTATTTAAATTATTTCCTCCTACGTGGACACTCCTTACTGGAATTAAATTTAATTTCGCTAAAAGATTATTTTTTCTTCTATCATTTCCTCCAACAAACTAACTATTTCATTGTTAACACCACTGTTACCTACCATTTTTTGAACTATACAGCAGACGTAGACGATCTACCAACTCTTTCGGTTTATTCCAATAAACATAATCCACACCTCAACTATTGTATAATTTCTTAATAGGCATACCCGAACCTTTTCTAGATCTTGTCATTACTGTAGGAGATAACAGCGGTTTTATAATTTGACTGAATTTCTTCCATTTCTTTTCATTCAAACCCAGACTTATATCATAACGGTTATACGGTGCTTTTGTCTTATTTAATATTTGCCGATATATTTCACGCTCTTCATCTCCAGTAAAAGTCTCATTACTACGTAGAACTGATGGATGTTTCATAAATATTACATCATACAACTTAGAACTGCCAGGATACTTTCCCACTCGCTTATTACCATACCACAAGGTGATATTTCCATCAGAAAAGCGTATTTCGCTATTACCCATTAGTAGTTTATCTGTGTTGGGATCTAGACGCACACCGTATATAGTATCATATTTATGATTACCAGACTTTAAATTTTCTACATGTTGTTTGATCACATTACCCTTTTCTGCACTGCTAAGGATACTTTCTGAACCTGGGGTACTCATTAACGATGATCTTGGTGGCGTTTCCATAAAATATGCTTGACTTGCATTATTCTCATCATCATCACTAGTTTCAGATGTAGCTTTAAATACACTGGTACTAGCTCTTGCACCCCCTGGTGTTTGTGTTGGCTTTTGCGTGTGCGTTGGCACATTGTTTTGTGATTTTACCTTTGAAGCGGATGATAAGACTTTTAAAGGTGAGGTTATAGGTTCATATATCTTCTCAGCGTTAATTTATTCTCAGCATCTCTATTCTTGAGAGTATTGAATTTCTTACGTACGGAGTCGGTAGCCTCAACTAATTGACGTTTCAGACTTATTTCAGCTCCCACATATTAGCTTTCTGCTTAATTTCGTCGGTGTAATACCGACGCTGTCTGCAGATCTATTGAAGTCCTAATTACAATTCCTTATGGATATATGAAACTATCAAGTCCTTTCCTGTATCTTCCCTCATTTACTTCTCTATCTATGTCAATTACAAGAAACCCATATCTTTCTTTCCAACATTCTGCACACATTTCTTGAAATAACTTAAAAGATTGAACAATGCTATAAAATTTGCGTTATCCCTCACTAACTGCTTTAGCACGCGAGAATATGTTTGTGCCAGATAAAAACAATCTACATTTCTATGGCGACCCATTGAGAAAAACGCACGAATTACATCTTGTTTTTCACATATAACATCATCAAATATAAATATAGAATCAGGTTTAACATCGGATGGCTCCACTATATCTGCATTATTACTGAAGGTCTAAAATCCCAGTCCCTTAATAGGTTCTAATATCTTGCGCAAATACTCGTACTTGGGTTGATATAGAGACTTTGAATATAGGTAAATGTTTGCAAAACGAAGTCCAAGGGGGTGAGTAAGCAGAGATATAAGTAAATTTGTCTTTCCACAGGCACTTGGGCCGATTAATAGTCCACGAATAGTTGTCGACGGAACTCTTAAAGCGAACCGTCGATTCTACCCTAAAATGGGCCCTAAACTTCTTAAAAAATTCAATTAAACCTATTACGGCCTTCAAAAAAATTCGCCAAGCCTAACTTGGCTCACCCTGTATACCCCCTTGTCAGGAGAGGAGAAAGAAATTAAAAATATTTTTTTTTAATTCGATTCCACTACAATGACAAAATATTATTGGGACACTATGTATCTCTCCAACCGACCAAGCATAAACAAAGAACTAATACGACGCAATTAGTAAAAATTATCAATAATGAAACGAACTAGCGTTAAGAGGCACTTGAACACATAAAATATCCAAATTTATGGCCCAAGCACTATTCAAGGAAGACGAAACCAAGCCAGCCCCAGCGGGGTGCAAGGAAGGTATAGAATAAACACACCCAAACAAAGGGAAGCATTCCTCTTACATCATTGCATTTAAAAATCGAAACGACGCCCTCAGCGTCGTCGCGGAACGATAAAATTCGATAGACAAAACATCGAAGTACATCTCACGAAAGTTTCAAGTCCTTAGGACAATGGGAACTAATTATTTTGCGTCCGCAAAGTGGAGGTACCAGTTGGCCACAGGTGAGCCGCGCTTTCAGCGAACTCGCGACCTGCAACAGGTGGGAAACTTACATATACCATTGACCACACCGTCGGCAAGCATAGGGGCGCGTGTCGGTCAAGATATCGATTACCTGAGAGGTGTAGCTTCAATCAAACGCCGAAGAGCATCTCCGTTAATGGAATCGCACCTCATCATATAAAAAATCGCCACGGCCACACCTCTGGTCGTGGAACGATGAAACTTGGGCACAGGCTAGCAGAAAGCCTCATCTACGCGTAGCGGTCAAGCCGCGCAAATGCGCCGCTTGATTCGCGAGATATTAATTAAAACGTCCAAGGGACGCTTCGAAATTAAGGTTTACCCACTATTCATTGGCGAGGGAGCTGAGGGGTAGAAAAAGCCCCACTTCGTGTCCAACTCACAACCCACGCTTTGTGGTAACAAAACTAGTTTTCAAATTCAAATCGAGGCAGTTCCGGCCCAAAACTCGTTCAAGACACTACTGCATAGAGTGCCTCCGCGCGCGTCGCGAAAATTCAACTTAATTAGTGTGCAAATTCATTCAATCATCATAAAACCAACTTACGGTTTAGTGCAGTGAAGTTCAGTTCTCACCGAGAGAAAATTAATATCGAAAATTCGCATTTTTCTGACGTCTTCGAGATTGCATAATTTCGACGCCTTCGACGCTCAGCCTTCCTTGACCTCAGACAAGGGTTTTTCAGAGTAGAGTCATTCAGTTCGTATTCATTTCATAAAACCAAATAAGCCATCAGCGAAACTTCCAAATCTAACCAGAAAAAGTGTCATTGGTGTTCGTACTTTGAAGTTTTTACAAGTCGAATAGACATCGATTTTTCTTTAGCCCCGGCAAGGTGCTTTCAGCTCAAGCATAATTAAATTCGATTCCTCATAGGCAAAGCTACGTTCAGTAATTTTCGTGAGTAAAAATATCGCAAAAAATTAATTTTGTATTTCAACACTTGTAAAATTTTTGTAAGTCAAGACCTTCGTCGATTTTTAGCTAAGTCGAGAGTGGTCAGTTCTCCCCAAGAACCTTAAATTCGTTATTACAGCGAAGAACCTCACCTTCAATAATTTTTCCGCGAGTTTAGGAGGAAAAAAGTATTTTTATCACACTTTGGGACTTAACACAGTTTGTCAAACTCAGCACAGTTTTCGATTTTTCGTTCGGCCTATGGGCCCAAAATCAAACTGAACGTATTTTTCCCGTGATATATACGCGACGACCTAACCGTCATAATTTTTTAATTCAATTTGAAGAGAAAATTTCAAAATTTAATTCATTGTTGGACTTAGTACAGTTTACGACTTTCGTTTCCCGAGTTGATTTTTAATTCGCTTAATTAAAGCCGAATCGAGGTGAACGTATTTTTCCCAGTAATTCCCCGTAATTTTTTTATCGAAATCAGAAGAAAAAAGTTTCATTTTAATTCGAACCGGACCGTAAAATTTTCGCTTCCATCAGAGGCCCAAGTTAGAAAATTCGACATTTCTCATTCAACCAAGGAAGTTAAGTCGTAATCAACGAACGCAGAAGTTCCTCATTAGTCATTACCGACTTTTTCGAAATTTAACCCTTTTTACAAATTTAATTGATTCACTACATTACACTAGAACTTATACCTCTACGTCTACCAATCTCGGTGAGAGCTAAACGTTAATCACCGTCCTACATTACTAAATCAATACTTGTACGAATTTAATCAACAGGTGTTGTGAGTGATACAGGTGTCATTCTTCTGGGATTACAGCGTTGGAGAGATACGTAAGCAATTACATTTTTTTTATTCATCGACGTCATACGGCCCAGCTCAGGCAATTGTCTTAGAGATAGCTGCCGCAGGCACGCCGCCAATTCAAAATTTTCTTAGTCAAATTTTACCTGTTTAATTATTCGACGATTAAGGTAGGCTATCTCTAGTTGACGATCTGCATAAGCGAGGCCACTACGTAAGTGTTAATTGTATCGATTACAGCTCGTGCTAGGTGTCAAACCACCGGGGACTTGTCACGGTTGTCTTCAAGGAATTAACATAAAAACTTAATTGCCTGTTAAACAAGTCATTAAACTCGAAGCCGCCTCCGGCTAGACAAGTAATAAAAGCTAGGTAGTCCCCCTCAGGTACGAACCATCTAAGACAAACGTAGCAATTTCAAGGGTCATAAGAAAGAAAGAAAGGCATTAGACTCTTCTTTCGAAAATCAAAAATAACGTAATTGTTTCAATTAGCTTCATATCATTTTAATCATCTTGTAAGAGCTGTCGATAAACTGTGAACGCGGTTCAAGTACTAGGAATAATTCCTAGATTACTGATTACGAGTTAGGAAGAGCCACGACCTTGTATTAGGAAGTAGTAGCTCGATTGCCTGTGATTAATCATTGGTTGGTATTTATCAGCGGCCAATTTTTCGTCTCGTGGTACGAGTGTAGCTCCCCTACCCGGATTAGTAATCCGCATCTCATTTAAACTAACAAACCTCATAATTGATACCACAGGTTATCGCAGTAATTACCCTAAAGATAATTAGCGGCTGTAGGTCACCTGTGATCGCGGAGGAGATTGCCCCGACAAGCTCCGAGACAGTAATTACCTGTTATTAAAAAGTTAGGAGGAATCGCATTCCCGTCCAGGGAGTGGTAGCTCGTTACCCGGGCTAACTTGTTGGTTGGTGATTATCAGCGGCCAACCCTTCGTTTCGTGGTACGAGTGAAAAACCTCCTACTTTGATTCGCGGCGTAATTTTTATCCGCCGCCAAGTCAGCGGAAGTAACGTCACCTCACAGGTCACCTTCAGTGCATATAAGATTGACCCACATTGCATTTCAGTTAATTTTGTTGTTATCTTACATATTAAGCCTTCAGCCCAAATTCCTTACGTAAATTTCGTTGTATCTTAATTCACCATAATTATTCTACTATTGGCGATCCAGTCACTGACATTTCCGGCGAATTCCAAGACACCTAGTACGGAGCCCTCGAAGGAGGTATTCGAATAGTGAGGTAACGAGTTGAGGCGTCGCGACGCTTCATGCCATTGGGCGTCGTAAGGTTCCGGGCACGAATCATTCTATCATATTGCAGTGCAGTGTTATTGTTCGCCTTTCTTACTTTGAACTACGTCATTTTAGCAGAATTAATTAAGCCTTGGCTGCAGACTCCGAAAATACGAGAGAATATCATTTTTACATTGCAAATTTTTAAATTAACTTTTTTATATTATTCACTGCTAACTATCGTCCACCAACTCGCTGCCGACATCTAGAGGATACCCTCCGGAAGGTTTAAATCTGTAAATCCCCCCTTGAAGGGGCCATTACGTTTGAATACACACATTAGGTTGGATTTAATTAATTGTAGCTGAACCCGCTTCTCGGACAGCGAACACACCTGAGGGCTAAGGTAGCCGCTCAGTTTCAATTAGGTTAATTAGTCATTATTTCTCTTTCGATCCACCTGTACTCAGGTGAGACGTTCCTGAAGTTAACCTGTGTGGAACACAGCTCTGTCTTCCGGGGAAGAGATTATTAATCAGTGGTACCTCATAATTAATTAGGAAATCAAGCGCTTATCAGAAATACCTCCAGTTTTAGTTAATTAACCTTTAATTATAAACATTAATCAATTAATCATTTCACCATTCACTTTTAGTTAAATTCTAATTAAGGTCATATTCTTTTATTATATTCAATTATCATATTCAATTCTTATCTCTCATAAATTAATTTTGATTATTCATTTTAATTCATTTTGATAAGGATAGTCACATAGGGGATATCGTTCTTTGGCAAGTGTATAGCAAGCGACCACCAGCTAGGTGATCCCGAGTTAAATTTTTTTTCTTATTAGTCTTCAGTAATTGAAGCGAGCCCGATTGCGATTAACGTAATTTACTTCTAGCTCTGTACTCTTCAAGTGCGGGCTTAAGTCATTACACCTGACCAAGGGTGAACGCCCTGAGGGCCAATTGCAAAATTGCCTTACCTGTCTCTTACAGGTGAGCGCCATAGTAAGGGAGCTGACGCAAGAAGCGTACAATTGCCAGGGTAGCGATACTACCTATATAGTGTAGGGTCTAGTGTACCATTACAGACCACCCTAAAATTAATTTTCTTACTTCACTGTCATTCATAAGTACATGGAGATTTTGGCCTCATTATTAATAGTATTCCTATATATATTAATCTGTCTAACTGAATTATTAGTTATTTTACTAATAAACCAAGGGAGATTTCTCCAATCAAATTAAAGAGGTGTTTTATCATTTTACATTCACATCATTGGTACAGTGCGTCATACCCCAACTACTATACGCCACGGAGTGAGCTTATTCAGTGGAGCAGGGAAAGAACCATAATCTTTTTAATTTTTTTTTCTGGTATTATAATTAATGTAATTTTATTGTTAATTTTTTTTGTCTGTCTCGTTGTTTGTGTTGTTCAAACCGCGCTTGCTATTTAGCTCCTGTCAGTCGGGTAGCATACTTCAACTCAAGAGAGAAAAATCGGTTAAATCGTAATCACCGGCATTCACTGATCCGGCTCCGCTGTACGTGAGCACGCTCCTCAGGTTCAATAGTCAGGGAGCTAAGGTACAAATTCCACATTTACTGAATCATACTGATGTGGAGTTTTCTCATCGTAACAGCATTGTTAATCATCGGCTTTGTAGTGACTTCTTGGTACGTTTGTCATTCGACGTATCGCCAGTTATCAGCATCTAGGGATCTACCAGAGGTTGGGTATTCTGCGGAACTTGCAGGTTCCTATATCACCACTACTGTGTAACGTATTCATCATCAGGTGGTGGTAAGCGAGCATTCGCCTCCACCCGGTTGGCTGTTCTGTTGCCCTATCGAGGAGAATTGTGTGAAGTGTAGAGCGGCCGGTACTGGGTTAGCCATCCGACAAGGGAAGGGAAATACGTGCAGTCCTAGCAATAGGGGGCCAGGTGAACTATTCCTGACCTACCTGTACGTATCGCGTCACCGCCTCTCACGCCTCACGCCTTCTCGCCGTTTACGGTCAATAGCCCTCCAACCGTAAGGTTAGCGGAAACGGGGCTGTCCACCGCTATTCCTGAACTTGCTAGCTCCGAATTCACCACGAACCACCCTGAGAGTTCGACGAACGGTCCAGGTTCAAGATAAGTAGTCGCTGGCGCCCTCTTTAAATAAATTTGCGGCTATTCCAACTTCGCCGAGGGGTCATTAGCGGCCTCCTCATCACCTTCCATTTCAATTCAAATTTCTTTTTATTACCTGAACGCCGTCAACGTCGACATAGTTGTGGGAAGTAATGGTCCATGGCGCGATTCGACTTGTAACCCACCTCCAACTTTTGCGTCTAAATTGTCTACAGCAAACTTCTGTCTCTGCTTTACAATACGCATTGTAGCACGGTTGAAGACTATATAAATAGATGTATGCATTACAATTGTTATTTAAATGTTGTCAGTCAAACAGCGCACAAGTAAAAACCGCCATTGTTTAAAGGCTGCTAGAGAGGTAGTAAATTCCTTAATAAATAAGCTTCCATTTGAACTGCATTTACCGGGAGGTTATCAGTACTGCGGCCCCGGTACTAAATTACAAAAAAGATTAGCGCGAGGTGATCCAGGTATAAATAAGTTGGATTCTGCATGCAAGCAACACGATATTGCATACGATCAAAACACGAACGATTTAGCTGCCCGACACAAAGCAGACTATCAGCTTGAACAAGCTGCTTGGAAACGAGTTAAATCCAAAGACGCAGGTATAAAAGAAAAGGCTGCAGCGTGGTTAGTTACTACCATAATGAAGGGGAAACAACGTCTCGGTATGGGATGTAGGTCAACAACATCTCGTATTACAAAAAGAAAAAGTATAATTAAAAAGAATAAAAACAGGAAGAACGTTAAAAATGTAGCGTTCGGTGCTGGAATAGTGCGCAAGGAACGTGATGATCTACGTAAGGTCGGTGGCAAGCGGTCTATTGCTAATGATACAAAAAAAATTGCTCAAATGGCGCTTCAAGCAGCACGGCGTCACATGAGGGCGGCTGGTAGAAAACGCAATATTCGTACACCTCGCATAATACCGATTCCGAAAGTTGGTGGAATTCTACCTTTAATACCTATTTTGCTGGATTATCAGCGTTAGGTAGTTTGGCTGGAAGTGCAGCTGGTATAGCTAAAGCTGTAAATGATGTTAAAACAAGTAGAGCATAATAGACACATGGAAGCGATTGCTCTAGGAAAAAGTTGCAAAGGATTATATTTGAAACCGTATCGTAAAGGTCTGGGTCTTTATTTAAAACCACAAAGTTCAAAAAACTACTAGACACCCTACCTCGAAAACCTCTCACCGACATCGTTCTTAAATATTATGCTGAGAAGATGAAGGTACCATATTTTCGAGGTATATTTATGCGTGACAATCTACCAAATTCTGGACCACATCATAATGAATTCTTCATCATAAATTTGGATAGTATAGATGGCACTGGAACACACTGGGTGGCATATAAAAAACGTGGCAGTTTAGTCACATATTTCGATAGTTTTGGCGATTTACCCCCGCCAAGAGAACTAGTCCAGTACATGCGCAACGGTTCAATGTCTACAAATAAAATCTACTATAATTATGAGCGCCAACAAAATTTTAACAAAGTGTGGTGTGGTCATTTGTGCTTAAAGTTTCTTTCCTCAAAAAATTAAATAAAAACTTTTCAAATGGAATCTGTAACACCATCAATGGATCGAGAAGCAATTAAACGGATGGGCCACTCATTGATTGCTTTCTCTAGACTACGCAGCTTATTGAAGATGAGTAAACAGCAACTTTCAGATATGCCTAAAGAGGTAATGATTGCTTGTACCCCTAATGAAATTGCGTTAGTGTGGGATAAGTTACCCAGACATCTTCAGGATGATATTGACATTTGAAAATATCAGTACTGTCAAGAACATTATTCTAATGATGAAAATAATATCGATGTTAATGATGGCTCACCACCTCGAAAAATATTTTGCTGCTACTGTAAAGTGCACGAGGTGAACGTGGTGTCAAATAATGACATAAATGTATCTCCATCACCCCCCAAAAAAAGAAGATTAATCCACAACAATTGCTGTAAATCACAATAAATTCATGCAGCAATCTCCAAAAACATCAGTCATGTCACACACCTTCACTTTATCAAGCCGCTCAAGCGTGCTCAGTGCAGAATTTTATCCACCCATTGAACTAGATATGGGTAGTCGATATGGACTGGGATTAATTGGATTTTATTCATACAACTCTATATTTAATGTAGACGAGACAAACAATCGTTTTTGTTATAGAGAGCGTCCAAAACTACCCCTTGTATACAAGCATATACCATATGGAGCCTATGAAATTGATGAAATATATCGACCAATACTGAAAGCTATACCAGCTGATACAGAGGAAGAAAAAGAGAAATTATTCCGGCTACGAGCAAACAACAATACGCTGAAGTGTGAAATTTGGTCAAAATATGGAATTGACTTTTCACAAGCAAACTCGATTGGCAGTTTGTTGGGATTTGAACCAACATACTTACATCCAAACCAGAGCCATGAATCAACACTCCCTGTTGATATTATGAAAGTAAGAATGGTACGTGTGAATTGCAACATTATTTCCGGAGCGTATCTGAATGCCCTAAAATCCCACACACTCTTCGAGTTTGATATTGATGTTGAACCTGGATATAAACTTACCAAGGAGCCAGCTAACATCATATATTTACCTGTTAGACCTGAAGGACGTCAGTTTATCGACAACATTACTCTGCACATATTGGATGACAATGGAGATTTAATTAACTTTCGAGGTGAAAAGATTATTGTGAAGCTAGAATTGAAACAATTTTAATATTTCGAGCAAAAATGGGCTTTCGATATAATCAGAAACGATTGGCACATTGCCAATATAAAATGTTTAACGATAAAAAGAAGAGTGATTGTAGAAACCAATTCATTCAGCGTATACCTCTTAAACAGTTAAGACATAGATTGTCGGCTAAGGACCGTGCATTTCTTCAATCTATTGGATTAAAACTGAGAGAAAATTAAATAACAATGGCAGCTTTTACATCTAGTGAAAAACTTGAAGTGTTCGACGAGCCCGTGTTTGATAAATCACTTGCCAGTTTACATGAGCATACGTATAAACCATACGGATCACCGTATTATAATAACTCGGATGAAATACGCATTCCTGTCAATTTTCAAGACCTTATACTCGACATTGCAGAGAGTTATATTTATATAGAAGGAAAATTTACTCCAAGTGATCTTACCAAGCGGTGTTATTTATCCAATAACACACTAGCTTTTCTCTTCGATGAAATCAGATATGAAATGGGTCGTGAACAAGTGGCTGTCGTTAGGAAGCCTGGTATCACTACCACAATGAAGACTATGGTATCATATGGACAAACACATCTCCGATCACTTTTAACTGCAGGTTGGGGTCTGACCGCAGAGAAGCAAGACATTTTAGATACTACCAGTCACGTATTCAGTGGTAGGCTGCCTCTTAAATACATCATGGGTTTTGCAGAAGATTACACAAAAGGTGTTATAAATGCAAAGCAGGAATTAATTTTAATCATAGCTCGATCTTTTAAAGATAGTTACATCGGTGAAGTTGATGCAGATCTAGAAATTAGCAAAATTGAGTGGAAGATAAAACATATTGTGCCTGAAGATAAACAAAAGCTTAAACTATTAAATAGAATTAATAAGGGTGGTAATTATGCCATAGTGAAGGTGGCTTACCGCATGTGGGATCTATATGAGCTACCTACTTTGCGTGATACATCGTCTGACATATGGGCTGTTAAAACCACTAGCAGCCTTGAGAGACCTCGATATATCATTATCGGATTTCAAAACAATGGCAATTCCAATGATAGAACCAAGGACATCACACAGTTTATATCTGCAGATATTAATAATATTCGACTATATCTGAACTCTGAAGTATTTCCATATGAGCGTTGGAATTTGGATTTCGATAAGAAACTCGACTCCGCAGCATACTATGCATACGAGAACTTTCAACGTAGTTACTATGATAGAGATATGGCTGAACCATTGATGGATCTGGGAGAATTTAGAAAATCCCCATTATTTGTCATAGATTGCTCCTGCCAACCGGATGCAATTAAATCATCCACTGTGGACATAAAAATAGAATTTGAAACACGAAAGACGAAGTTTCCTGCACAAACTCGTGTATATGCGCTTATACTTCACGATACATATTTAAGATATAGTGCACTGGATGGTTCAGTTCAGTCTGGAATTGCCGGCGCTAAATAAAACTTTCTTTTATGATGTCATCATTAAGCAACGAATTTCCTACTTTGATTATTGACTTACAAGGATTTCAATATAAAGAGAATGTGTTTACAGTAAAAGAATTGGCTGTGGTGTGCTGTAACACTAACCAGCAAGCACATTACTTTTTCAAGCCACCATATCCTTTTTCATCACTAACCCGAGGTGAACAGAATCAATATAGATGGCTACAGAACTACTATCATGGCGGTGTAAAATGGAGTGATGGATATATTCAACTGTCAGAATTTCCGATGATACTTCTACGGCTTTGTCAAAATACAGCTAATAATTATGGATGTAATGTATCATCACAGGATGTTATAATTTTATGCAAAGGCAGACTAAAGAAAAACATTCTACTACATCATCTAAGATGGAATAAAATCATAGACCTAGATGACTGCTCCCCCTGCATACCTAGTCTCAAATCTTTGAGTGTACCAAGATTTATGGAGCATATTCAGCCCAACAATAGTCATTGTGCTCTTGCAAATG
This sequence comes from Rutpela maculata, assembly GCA_936432065.2. Lineage (NCBI taxonomy): Eukaryota > Metazoa > Arthropoda > Insecta > Coleoptera > Cerambycidae > Rutpela > Rutpela maculata. Next base: position 86,969,497 of record OW386292.2, read on the forward strand.
TTCACTATCTTAATAAATGTATTGTAGATTTAGATATAAAATTTGAATAAATATCTTTAAGTATATTCATATTTAGTATTAATAACATATTTTTTTAGATATGTAGCCAAGAAATAGGGAAATAAAAAATATAATCTAGTAATGTGTTTCATTTATTTCATTTTTATCCTCACAATAAAATATAGTTCAATATTGCATTTTAATGTACATCATCAATTACAATTTTACAATAGTTGTGTAATTCTAATTACTATACATATTCACCTCAAAATGAAAAAAAAAACAAGTCTAACACAAGATCGGGTAGTGTCTACATCTCAGGGTCGCTTACACCAACCAAGATCAAGGCCACGAAGGCACAAACCAGTTGTGCTTAACAAACGTACCTTTTCAAGGTCAGGTGATATGGTACAAGAGCGTGTGTAGCTCAAGGACGCTTACGTCATTCAAGGTCAAGGTCATGACGTCACATAAAGTGGTGGGGGGAGGCCCAATGACGGCTAAGGACCTCTACTGACAAAAGTCTCAAAAGGAAAGTTAATGTAGGGATTTTTATGTTTTGGGTTGGCTACAATAATGTTGGCACCATTGAATTCCGGTAACCGAATCGGTCAGCTGTTTTTTTCTGAAGCTACACAGCGAGTCGAACGTGACGTACTTTTATTAGTGGCGTGTAAAGCCCTGTGTGCTTGAAAAGTTGTGTGAAAATTAAAGTGCACGTAGAGATTGTCAACGACTATTCCCAATATTGAAAATGGAGGGTGTTCCTCAAGGTATGTACTTGATTTTAAACGGTCAATAACTTGTTAAGTAATGTATTAACTTTTGTTATTCAAATTAACAACTATACTGTAAAATAACGAAAAACCTTAATAAAATTCAGTGAAAAGTGAGAGATAAGTTACGAATTCCACGGAATTCCACTAAGTTTTGTATTTTCCGATGAACCAGGTTATATTTGCATTAAGATTGAAGGATAAAATCCCGCGAATAGTATGAATCCGTTACTAAACCACAGATGGAGCTACAGCTGCAATACGTTGATTTTTTATTTCATTTCGTATAGAATGCTGGAATAGTAAAAAAATAGTCCCTATGACTGTAAATTATGTACTTATTGATATCTAGCGCACAATAACAAAAAATACGTTAAAAAAAGACAAATAATGTGCTATTTTTAATATTTTGACCCGTATCTTGAAAATAAACATTATATATAGTGAAATGGATTGCCCATAAGGTAAAAAAAAGCTCTAAATATTGTTCAATTTTATCGAAAATTAGTGATTTACAGTTTTTGAGGTCGCTGAATTCAAATCTGATATCAAAATTTTGAAATCCAAAATGGCGGATCCAATATGGTGGAACAAATGTTTAAAAAATCAGATAAATAAGTTAAAATTTGGTATTTATATGTTTTTGAGGTCGCTGAATTCGATCGAATCTGATATCAAAATTTTGAAATTCGAAATGACGGATCCAATATGGCGGAAAAAATGTTTGAGAAATCAGATAAATAAGTTAAAGTTTGGTATTTATATTTATAATAATGAGTCCAGTATGGCGGATAAAATTTTTGAAAAATAAATTTAATGAGTTAAAAATTGGTTTTCATATGGTTTTAACTACTCTAATTTCGAATTTGATATTTGGAAACTCAATTTGGTGGACAGTTTTTAAAAAATCGGAATAATTAGTTGACAATAATTATTTATTTATATTTGAGCTAGCTAAATTTGAATCGGATATCAAAATTTGGAAATTAAAAATAGCAGATTTGATATGGATCACCAAATTGTGAAAACGTTGGAATAGTATTTTATACTACATCATGAATAATATGATACAGTAGAATAAAATAATAAATGATGAATAAAAGTAATTTTCATGAAAAAATTAATGACAAATTTTGAAACATAACTAAATATTGCATTAAGAAGTTAAAAATTAGTTTTTATGATATTAAGCTGTTTACGAATCGGAAACAAAATTTGAAATTTCAAAATATCACATTGAAAATGTCGGACAAAATGTTTTGACTGTATCATGAAAATAAATTGGCTGATTAAACAATGCTGAATAAAAATTTCCTATACAAATTCAAAAATCCGTAATGTTTAACACAATGTGGAGATCAAAATACGTTTTTGGAACATTTATTATCGAAATTTTATATTATTCCTCACTTCATGTTTTGTGTCATTTTCATGTTCATCCAGTAACGTTGAAACGGTGCAGTTTTCTAGGAAAGAAATTTACCTACAAATGAAAAATCATTTGAATAGAGTTATACAACTAACCCTTACGACCTACTTTCTTTTTTATTTCTTATTGTTTCATATTAGGCATAACAATTATAATGTTATGGATATCATTAACCTTGTTATCAAAATAATAAACTTTCCAGTGACCTCATTACTGATAAGTAAATAGTATAAATATTAATCAACTTGCAATTGTAAATCAGTTCTACATTAATCGTTAAATTAAACACATCAATAGAAAGTAAAGTAATTGTGACTAGCTAGTTTAATAAAAAGCTCTCAAATAAATTTATTGTGTTTGGCTCCCACGACCCAGCATAATTGGCGCAGTCGGTACTCTTTTTGAAGTTTGGCACTGTTTACCTCAAGACTCGACCAGGAGAATTTTCCAGCAGATTTTCTGCGGACAAGAGATTTGTAGATTGGTGTAATTTGTAGATTGGTCCTAGTAGTTCAAGGATTGAACAAGAAGCCTACAATACTTCAGGGAAAACTAGTAAGTTCCTATTTTACCTTTCCTTTTGGTTTATTAATTGATTGGTGTGGAACTCCAGGAATTATTTCAATTCGCGAGTAACATTTTGACTGTTTATCAGAATAATTACTCATAGATAATTTTGGAATTATTGTAATTCGCGATTGATTATTATTGACTGTTTATCAAAAATAACAATCATAATTAGGACATTTTAGGAAATTTTGACTGTATATCAGAATTTCGATTAAAACTTGACTGTTCATCAAGTTTAATCAGTAGTTAAGAACAAAAATTGAATTTGTTATTACTTTTCGACTGTAAAAGGTAACTTTCATATTTTTCAAAACTAAAAATGGCTGACGCAGATGTCGCTATTAATTTTCAATATTTTAAAATGCACATTGATGTCATCCCTAGATTTGATGGCAGGGCATCTCTTTTGACAGACTTTATTTCGTCGTGTGACGAATTACAAGCTACATATGGCACGGGAAACAATGAAGTTCAAAATAAATTTGTTTTGAGAGCCATACGTAACAAACTTTATGGTCAAGCACAAATTAACGTTTCAGCTCGAAGAGACGCTCAAGATTGGGCAACAATAAAACAAATTTTAATGGATACATTTGGCGACACGAGGGATTTGCCAACCCTTCAAACAGAATTAATTCATCTAAAATTTAATCCTAAAAAAGACACAATATTCTCATTTGGCAATAAAATTCAAGATTACGAATCCCTGTTGATTTGCAAACTTGAACAATCCAATGACAGTGAAGAGGTTAAAAATGCAATGAACACAGTATTTCAAAGATTAGCATTAGACACGTATGTTAGAAATTTACCATTCAATTTAAAACAAATGATAAGAACAAAGGAAATCACTAAATTAAATGAAGCAATTAAGATAGTTACAAGGGAAGAACAATTTAATAAATATACAACAATTGTAAATTCATCCAATAATATATATATACCCATACAATATAAACAAATGCAACCAACAACCTAATCCTAATAACCAACAACAACCAACTAATAATGTTTGGGCACCAAAAAACATTAACACTAATTACCAAGCACCTATGGACACCTCAACAATAAATAAAACATTGCAAACAAGAAACATACAACCTATACCGATGACAACTTCAACCATAAATCGAAGTACTAATCCATATTACAGAAGAAGAAATGAAGAATTACATCACACTCAAGCAGACATTCCAATACCTACAACATTGGAAGAAACATTTGAACAACTTGAAACAATGAATGCACAAAACGTTCAAGAACCAACACAAGAAGAATATCATGTAGATGAAAATGCAGCACTTCTAGTAGACCCACGACTTATTACTGAAGAAGATGATGAAGATTCAAATTTTTTCAATCAGCCTCAACACAACTCAATCACATAGTAGAATGTTATGTCATGACTACTAACTCACTACCATACATACAATTACAACACCCACCTATTAAACTTCTAATCGACACTGGAAGCACAAAAACCCTTATAAAACCCTCTATTATTAAAACTTATTGCCCCCAGTTCATTTATTATAATCCCATAAGTCTTAAGACTAGTACAGGTGAAGTTATTGTCAACGAACAAGCTGAAATTCCAGCCTTCCCTGAATTTAACTCAGAACAAAAATTGACTGTGATTTTATATGACTTTCATGAATTCTTTGATGGAGCTTTAGGATTCGCAGATTTAAGAAAACTTAATTTAAATATTTCTTTTTTACATAAAACACTTTCCAATAATTACTGTTGTCTACCTATCAAATTTAAAACACCATCCTTATTTATCACAATTAATAATGATAACACTAATAAAATATCACATACAACCATTCAAGAAAGCAAAATACAACAAATTTTTTCCCCAACTTTACCAAATAATTCTCATTCATTAATTCATGGCTTCTCAAATGAAAATCACTCCATTCAAGACACAGTTAATACAGCACCTAATAATATATCATCATTCGAATTATATCATCATAATACCTTTTCATTTGATCATGAAAATCTAAATCAATTCAATTCTTCCAATATTTCAATTAAAAGACAAAAACCCCATTCTGATAAAATTAACATCCAATCCCAGAACAAACACTCTAGTCAAACCTTGTAGTAAAAACCATGACATTAATCGAAAATCGGAAGACAAATTGACATTTACAAACAGTTTTAAACATCGTTGGAAACAGCGATTTAAAAATAAGATAACAGATGAATTAAGCCGAATCAAAATTGAAGAATGCAATACTAATGACACAACTAACATAAACGACAATACAGATAATATAAGCACTCAACCTCAGGTAGATGATGAACTTGACAAAATAATTGCAAATGTACTAGCAAACGATACAGAACCAGAACCACAACTTATTAGAAGAAATGATGGGCATAGACGATCAAACGCAACATACAGCACAGGAAGATCCAGTTTTCACAATGCCATATACGGAACAACCTGTAAACGCATATAAAAATCAAATAATAATAACGGAATCTAATCATACTCCAAGTGAAATTTGCAATTCAACAACTATTTTCAAAAACATTCGACAAACAATAACTCTCAGAGCGAACTTAGATGATATCAAAACATTACATTTTCTCAAACAATTCATATCAATAGATGGAAACACTTGTTTTAAATTTGGAACACCTGCATTAGAAAGAAAAATAAACAATATTACGAACATCATTATTATACCACAATTCAACAAAAATACAAATCTCAAATATTTTATTACAAGACATACAAACACCAGAAGAACAACATCAAATTATCGCTAATCACCATCAAGGTAAAACTTGTCACCGTGGAATTAAAGAAACTACAAAATCTATTCAGAAAACATACTATTGGCCAAATATACAAAAAGACGTGACTAATTACATAAATTCTTGTCAAACATGTCTTACTTCCAAATACGACAGAAACCCTCAAAAAATTAAATTAAGACTGACTGAAACACCCGATAAACCTTTTGAAAAAAATTCATATCGATATTTTTCACATAAATCAAGAAGATTTTCTAACAATTTTTTATCCGTTTTCAAAATATGGTCAAGCTTATTATTTAGAACATAAAAATAGCATATGCATTATGGAAAATCTTCTCCACTTCTTTTCACATATGGGAATACCTAATAAAACAATTGCAGACAATGGTACATTACACAACACCACATCATTCCAACTCCAACTCACCGGTAGAAAGATTTCATTCGACTATAGCAGACTCAATACGATGTCTTAGAACAGAACAACAAAAACCTATAAAATACTTAATGACACTAGCAGTTATGCAATACAACAACTCAATTCATTCCGTAACACAAATGACACCATTTGAAATAATACACGGACCGAGAACAAATCCTTTTGATTTATCTCCTCAAATTATTATATCTCAATACATCGACAACCACAGAAAGAATTTAGAAAGGATAAATGAAATCACTAAAAAACGAATAGAGAATAAAAAGGACGAAGTTATTCATGACAGAAACAAAAAATTAACAGACCCTATTCCAATTCAACTCAATGATACAATATACATTAAAACTGGTAAACGCGTTGCAAAACACCTACCTAAATTAAAAAAAACCGTGTTACAAGATAAAGATATTGCTGTTGCAACAACGTCAGGTGTGCGACATAAAAATCAAGTCCAAAAACAAAGAAGAATTACTTTTAATTCTGGATCTTTGTTACAGGAACGTAATGATGACACAAGTATTCATCCCACTACTATTACTCCAAACATTGACCCATCTAGTACAGTCAGATATAACTTTCGACCCCGTACAACACCCGGTAGTCTTTCAAAATTTAGGCTTTGATGTTCGTCTAGTTAGTCATTACCATCAATTCATACACGAATTAGATATAAAACCACTCGTAGACGCTTATTAAACATAAACACATAAACATACAATACAATCTTTCACTTAAATAAAAGTTATGAAATAGATACTAAAAAGAATAAAGATAAAATTGATTACGCCCTTCTCAATCAAGCTGAAACATTAGAAAAAATAGTAACTAATGAATTTCATAAAGTAATTCCCAGACGACTAAATAGAGTAATACGAGTTAAAAGAGGCGCAGTTAATTTTGTTGGAAAAATAGAAAAAGCTTTATTCGGAGTAGCAACTGAAGAAGACATTGCTAATTTTGAATCTAAACTTAACACTTTGATGTCAAACGAAAAAACACTTGCAACAGAACTTAATCTTAGAACTTCACTTTTTACAACTTTTGCAAATAAAACAAATGAATTAATGGAGAAAGTACTATCTTCTACTACTTTCAGCAAATTGAACAAACAATAACTTTCTTAAAACTAGATACAGTCTATCCTTTCCTCTTAACAGATCGAGATATGCAAACAATTATGATTAATTTACGTTTAATATATTCACCAGAACACTTGCTAAAATTCAAAGAGCCATATTCATATTTTCAGGCTATAAAACCTTTCTTTCAACAATATGATTATGTAATTTATGTAATGCTCTTTGTACCCATATTAGCAACAAAAACTTCAATATCGCTTTTCGAAGTAATTCCTGTACCAATTAATAATTTAACCATTATTCCACCCAAACCCTATTACTAGTCGACTCTACTGACAACTATCAATGGAGTGCTACCGAACCAACAAGATTAGAAGATTCCTACTTCATTCAAGACCACCTTCAAAATACCAAGGATTGCTTCGTAGAACTACTTCGCAGAAGAAAAGGGGCAAAAGATGTCTGCAAACTCACAACGGTACATATGAAAACACCCCATGTGGAACATATTGCACCTACCGACTATATCATAATGATTGATGATATCACTACCTTTGAGTACACATGTCATCCAAAAACTATTTCCTATAAAACACTAATTTACAACACCAAAGTCACATTAGGACCACATTGTGAATTTTATATAAACAACCAATCTTATGCCTACGAACCTCCACTCTACACGAGTACTTCATATTTGCTACCTAATATTTCAATGGAAACATTTTCTTTTAAAGAAATATCCAGTCCATCTCTCCAAGAATTACATTCAATACAACATGACATTGGACATCTAAAACCAGTTCATGTCAAAAATTTTTCTGTCTCTCCAATATATGATAATCGATGGATTATTCTGCTTCTTGTCATACTTATTCTCATCATTATCCTTTACTTCTGTTGGAAACGAAAACAGTCATTTCCAAAATTTAATTTTTTCATCAAGAAGACAACCAAGTCAACAGACGTCTCATTCAACAAGGACAAAGAAGAAGTCAACATACCGCTGGAACCAATGAAAGCTGACCTCCAACATAAAGGACCCCAGCTTCCATTCTAAGAGGGGAAGAGTTATACAACTAACCCTTACGACCTACTTTCTTTTTTATTTCTTATTGTTTCATATTAGGCATAACAATTATAATGTTATGGATATCATTAACCTTGTTATCAAAATAATAAACTTTCCAGTGACCTCATTACTGATAAGTAAATAGTACAAATACTAATCAACTTGCAATTGTAAATCAGTTCTACATTAATCGTTAAATTAAACACATCAATAGAAAGTAAAGTAATTGTGACTAGCTAGTTTAATAAAAAGCTCTCAAATAAATTTATTGTGTTTGGCTCCCACGACCCAGCATAATTATAGCGAGATTGATGTGATTATCGAAAATCTGGAAAAGTGTCTAAGCAAGAAGAGTGGACAAACCATTACAATTTCAAAAGACATGAAGCCAGTTATTTCAACATTGTTCAGCAAACTGAAGATCAAATATCAAGAGTCAACAAAAAAAGAAGATTACTTTTTAAAGAAGAACGAAGCATGGCTGAATGCTCAAGTGTCTTTTCCTGTGACCACCTATAAAATAACGCCAGAGAAGCATAAGACATTGGGACAGAATTTGATCAAATGTCCGAAAGATCAAAACGACGAAGAACAGAAAATATTCGTGCAAATTATTCCTACCAAGAACTAGCATACGCTGCACAGATGAGTCTTAGAGCTTCTGGAAACTTTGATGCTTCAAAAATTGTGAAACATGTTTCATCAGTCAGCCCATCTGAAGCAACTGCTTATAAAAACAAAGCATGCTCAGCATCTTCCGAAAAACTTGACGGTAATGAAGCTCTAGCTCTTCTTTATGATTCTAACATGTCAAAAGGAGGATATCAACATATGCGAAACCGTTTCAAGGCGAAAGGCATAGAAGCTGTTCCACCATACTCGGTTGTATGTGCTGCAAAACATGCATGTTATCCCCATGATGATTTTCTCAGTTTTTCTGAATCAAAAACTGAGGTTAAACTACAAGGTTTGTTAGATCACACCGTGGATCGCATTTTGTTACTGAAACGGAACCAAATCAAAGAAATGACTGATTCAGAACTCGAGAACATGAAATTTATCTGCAAATGGGGCTTTGATGGAACTTCAGGGCAGAGTATATATAAAATGAAATTTAATGATCCGAAGATAACTGATTCAAGTTTATTTTTTACGTCACTCGTTCCACGGCAACTTACAGCTATTAATACAGAAACTAATTCAGAATACTTACTATGGTCAGGCCACTAAAATTAGAATTTGTAAAAGAAGCTGAAGAAACATCTTTGAAAGAAAGGGCTTATTATGAAACTCAGATCCAACAACTGAAACCTTTGGAAAGGGTCATCGACGCGAGAAAACTATCGGTTGAATATGAATTAGCTTTGACGATGGTGGACGGAAAAGTATGCAATGCTATTACTGGGACCAAATCTGCTCAACGTTGTTACCTATGTGATGCAACGTCTACAATGTTTAACGACATTGTTAAAATGTTGAAGAGACCAGTAAATGTCGAACATTTACAATTAGGTTTGTCAATACTCCATGCGTGGATTCGGTGCTTCGAATGTTGCATTCATATAGCTTACAAAAGTGGATTACAGAAGTGGCAAGCACGCAAAACTGAAGACAAAGAGGCACAGAAAAAAAAACTGGCGATTCAATAAGGCTTCAAGAAAGAATTGGGACTCCTTACTGACATGCCAAAACAAGGTTTTGGTAGCACCAACGACGGTAATACCGCGCGACGTTTTTTCGAAAACACGAGTACATCAGCTCGTATTACTGGACTCGACGAGGAACTTATTCGCCGTTTCCACGTTATTTTACAAATGTAGCAACCCTACCTAGTACCCCGAGCGCCCACCAGACTAGCGCCACCGGCAACCCAGCTACGCACCCCCACCCACTCCCAACCTTACAGCGCATCCCCGACTCAAGCAGAGGCTGCATAAATTCACCAGCACCACCCAGGAACAGTCAGTTCGACCCTTCGCTCTGATCAGCAGCTCCCTTGGGGGCTCTACCCAGACGAAGACCGACCGCGCTTACAACCGTGATAGCCCATCGCCTAATCGTTGCTCTGCCTAGGGCGCTCCCTGTGGGACCCCTTATCTGGACCGATTAGCGGCGCATATCACTCGTCTCCCCGTGTTCCGGATGTAACCACTGTACATATATTAATATTATAGTTTTGTATCATTTTCGAGTGAATAAACCCACCTTAAAAATAGTAACTGTGAGTGTTTATATTTAAACGCCCTTACACAAACGATTTCATGTGAAGAAGCAATCGACATCGCGAAATTTCGTTTATCTACTGTGGAAACAGCCAAGCACTTCGTTACAAAATATCCTTACAAAATACAAAATGCTAACAGGAGTCGACCGATTACTTATCCATGGGCCGGATATAATAGCAGCAGCATCGGTAAACTTTCAGAAGAAGCGCAGGAAGCTACAAATAAATTAATAAAAAGAAATAGGGAATATCACGCCCGGAAATGTTCTCGAGTTAAAAATATGGAGGATGTTTTTCGCAGATTGCTGGCAACAAGTGATCCTTTCATTGCATCATTGAGGCAAGATCGTCCAAAGAAAGTTAAGAGCTCACTGCCAGAAGCTAAAACTTTCTTAGTTTCATCTCCACTTGCTGAAGACAACGATGGAGATTCAGATGACCATCAAGACGGGGACAGCGTTTTCTACAATGATGAAGACTCGAGCGGAAGCATTAGCGATTTTGGCAATGAAACAGATGAGCAATCACAAAAACAACCGGCTGAAGATAGCACAGACCCAGATTGAAACAATGTTACATTTGATTATAAAATGTTTTTATAATGAATGAACAAATAACGTATAATTTTGTCTATTTCATTAAATCCACCATTATGCAATTTCTAATTTTAATTTCGAATTCTCAATCATCACGTTAAAAATCTGTGTTTTATCAATTTTTAATTTTATATTTAATGTTTATAACATTACATCCATTATTAAACATACGTTATTTTAAATTTCGACATTTTGATATCGAATTCGAAGCGAGCTCAAAAACATATAAATACCCAATTTGAACTTATTAATCCGATTTTTTAAAAATGTTTGCCGCCATATTAGATCCGCCATTTTGAATTTCAAAATTTTAATATCAGATTCGAATTCAGCGAGCTCAAAAACATTTAAATACCCAATCTGAACTTATTAATCCGATTTTTTTTTAATGTTTGCCGCCATATTGGATCCGCCATTTTAAATTTCAAAATGTTGATATCAGATTCGAATTCAGCGACCTCAAAAACATATAAATACTACATTTCGTTTAAATTTAACAATATTAAGACTTCTGTCCACGTATTCGGCATTTCGTTGCTTCCGTTTGTTTATTTGGTCGGGGATTTGCCTCTATTTCCCTCAACTTTCTGTGAGTAGTTCACTATAAATATTGACCTTGTTTTACATAAATTTTCTTCAAAAGTTTTTGTTATTGTTGGCCTTATGCCTAATAAAATTTTCTGATTACCGGTTTTGCTTGGAGAATTATATCGTGAACTTATAGTGAAATTTAAATTTTGTCCATCTTACGTGAATTAAATCATTGAAAAATTTTAACTTCGAACTTCAAGTTCTGTAACTTAACCTGGACACCTTTAATTACACAGGCCCACAAAAAAAAAAGTTGTCTGCGCCGGTGTACTGACCATACCTATCCCTTGTATTTTGACCCGCTGAACACGAATCTGACCTTAGTTTTTCCCCTATACGTCAGGTTTTTTGTTTAACAGCAAATAGATATATAAATATTACGATTCAACAGACTTTTTTTGCTGTTAAAAAAAACCGGACGTGTTGGGGAAAAACTAAGGTCAGATTCGTATTCAGCGGCTCAAAATACAAGGGATAGGTGTAGTCAGTACCCCCGCGCAGACCACTTTTTTTGGTTGCCACTGTGCCACACTCAGTGTGGCACAATCTCACACAAAAAAAGTCATCTGCGCGGGGGTACTGACCACACCTATCCCTTGTATTTTGAGCCGCTGAACACGAATCTGATCTTAGTTTTTCCCCAGCACGTCAGGTTTTTCTTTTAACAGCAAATAAATATATAAATATTAGGCTTTTTTGCTATAAAAAAAAACCTGACGTATAGGGGAAAAATTAAGGTCAGATTCGTGTTCAGCGGGTCAAAATACAAGGGATATGATCAATACCCCAGCGCAGACAACTTTTCTTTTTTGTGGGCCTGTGTTATTCTAGATTTAAATTGGCCTAACTTTTCACTGGGGTTTTGATCATTGACCAACTAAGCTAGGTCATTATTTCTCGTTTCTATAGTTTACGAAATTGTTTATTGCTAAATTTCACCTCGTGATACTAAATTAGGAATATAGAATACTAACTATAAATTTTCTGTACATATTACTTTTTAAGGATTTAAAGCCACGAAATTGGCAGGTACTAATCAAAGTTGTTATTTGCTGACCTCTGTCAATCATATTGCTTGTAACGATTTAATTCGTTATTAAACTGTTGTCGTTTTAAAATTTTGTTTCTCTGGTGTGTATGCTGTATCGTACCTTTCCTTTATGACTCTTCTTTAGGGTCTGGCGCCCAAGGTAACTCTTGTAATTTTTGCCTTCGAAAACTAAACTTACACAAAAAATTAAATTTTTTTTAGACCAAAAAAAATTTTTTTATAACTTTAATCACTCTTGACCTTATTGGGACTATTGCTTACGCTTACCCATGGCCCTTGGCCTACAAAAACTGGCTAGCCAAGCCTAATTTGTTTTGGTAACGGGTCATACATAACCTTTGTGATTTTGAACAATTTAAGTGTCCAAACACATTAGTTTTGCGTCATACAGGGAATATTAACTTGTCTAATAAATACTACAAATTAAATTGTAAGTGATGATGTCAGTTTAGGCTTATCCCATCTAATTTTATGGTAAAACTTCATAGTCAAGAACTCAACCATCGGTTGACAGGAACCTATTACAACCTGTTGGTGAAGTGTTTTATTACAACCAACGAACAGTTTCTGTATTTTGCATTCACAATTTGAAAGAAAATAAGACAAATATGTATGTGTATATATATATATATATATATATATATATATATATATATATATATATATATATATATATATATATATATATATATATATATATATATATATATGTCGCAATATTCTCCCCAAACAATATAATATATTGGAACAATTCACTTTAAACAATAAAATTAGTAATCTATATCAAATTAAACTCAGAAACGCCACTGATGGTGGTTACTTTATGCACGAGTGCTTGTGAGATGCAGAGGCACTCCAATCACATGCTGAAGGCAGGTTTATGTCGTTAGAATAAAGCACTGCAGTTGAATTTAGTAATAAGTGTTTGAATTGTAAATAAATTTATTAATATATCTAGCAGTAAGAAAATAGTGCATACCTGTACATTGAAAGACTTTATTTGTAAATAAGACCAAAACAAGGTATCGATAAAGTGCAACGATGCTTAAATAAACTTTTGTACAAAGCCAAACGGTGGCAAACCAACAGGAACTCTTGACACACATGAGAGGGTGGTTTGAACCTAAAAACAATAAAAATTTATCAATAAATAAAAAGTGTAATCATAAATTTAACAATAAACAATTAAAAAGGTGAAAATTTGTAAGCTTAAACAAGCACAAACTTATAATAAAAGGACTACATAAGCAGGGTAGAAAATAACAAAAAGTTTAAACGGGAGGTTACGCTTGGAACCAAACTTCACAGGTATTTCATAAAAATACCTATCATAATAGGATAAAATGTGTCAAAACAGAAACAATATGGTTTATACTTACTCTACGACGTAAGTCCCCTTAAATTAAACTTCAAATGGGGCCCACAGTGAGAAAATCACATAGCTGTCAGATGAACTTTTCTTAAAATTGTGTAAAATAGTTTGTAAAAAGGTTTTTTCTTAGAGTATTTCACTTTGTTGTTATAGAGTTTGGCTAGGTCCATAGATTTAGTGTAGTTTTGTCCAACACATCATGTAGTATTTTGTAGGGGGTGACAAGTTTCTCCTCAAACGACATGCTAAAATGCATAGTTCAGTATTAGTAAGAAAAATAGAGTAAGGTGTTGAAATTGTGTTAATAAATGTTAAATGTATCTTAAACTATAAGCAGGAATATGGTTTGGTAGCTAAAATTAGGTATTAAGGCTAGAAAGTGTTAAAATATGTCCGAGTTCACATAACCATGAAAAATTGCAATTGAGGTACAAATCAATATGTATTGCATATCAAAATACTCAGAAAAGCATGAGAAATAAAACTCAAGTAGTAAAATAAACATTTAATAAAACACAAAGCTAAAAAAAGTAAATTCATAAATTAAATTTTTCTTTCAAAAATATCAAGACGTAAAATCCTGTCAAATACTTCATTTTGGCCCAATAGAAAGCCAGAATTTACAATTCAGTCATTATTCAACTACGAAACTAACCGCACGCAAATTTTTAGCGGAAGACATAACCTAAAAATATTTAAAAGAAGAAAATTGAAATTTTGAAGTAAAGTAAATGTATTTAGTATTCAAATCAAAGTAAGAGTATTGTAATGACTCAAAAATAGTTTCCTTGGTTATATGAAAACGAGAATTGAGAAAATAAATCTTAAATTTAGTAAAATTGAAAATTGTAAACAAGGGCAGTTTCCCTACATGTAAAAGTCGTCTTCGAAAATATAAATTGGTACTCACCTCGGCACAAATTTAAGTGCAACGAAATAGTGCATCGTTTTAACAAAAATCCAGTATCCAGAGAAGTTTTATTTGCAACAAAACAAGAACGAAACAGAAGGATCGTCCATATCACATCAGCTGTACTGTCGCTTGTCAACACTGCAGCCAAGTTAGCAACGACAACTAGAAGCGGATTTCTCTCCACGTCTTGGTGTTTGCGGTCGCGCGGTAGCTACCGATCGGATGTTAAGGTAAAAAGTCTCACTAGTACGTAAGAATAAAACCACATCAGAGTTTTCCTTTTTCTTTTTGTAAACGAATTTCATGTCAGAT
This sequence comes from Rutpela maculata, assembly GCA_936432065.2. Classification (NCBI taxonomy): domain Eukaryota; kingdom Metazoa; phylum Arthropoda; class Insecta; order Coleoptera; family Cerambycidae; genus Rutpela; species Rutpela maculata. The sequence continues at coordinate 86,984,699 of OW386292.2, forward strand.
TTGTAAATAATCATATGTTTTTTTAACGGCGCCCAACATTCATTTTTGTATAATTTATCACTGTAAAAATTCTTGCAAAACAACCATATTCCAGTAAATTTAATAAAATCAAATCTATTCTCAATTACAGTGTTTTATTGATCGTAAAATTCCTGATTTGTTTCTTTGAACCTACTTTAACCCTGAGAGGAGTGAGTCTGCAAGAACAGACACTCATGCTAAACTAAACAAATAAAAATAAAAAATTTATTATCGTTTTCCACACACAAAATAGTGGGAAACATAATAATATATATATATATATATATATATATATATATATATATATATATATATATATATATATATATATATATATATATATATATATATATATATATATATATATATATATATATTCATCGCCCAATTTCCGAAGTCCTATATAGCTGGCATTTATTCAATAATAAAATTTAGTAATATTTGGTTATATATTCGAATATTTTCTTAAATAAATAACATTTTAAAATGAAATACATGTTGTTGTTATTTGATAAAATTGTTATTTTTTATATTATTTTTTGTTTCTTGGATCCTTGGTTACTTGAGCCTGGGGTTGGTGACTTATATTTACCCAGTAAGTGAACTGATCTCCACACTACTCCCCCGCTAATAAAAAGATCAGTCAGTCATTCAATTTATCAATAGCAAAACGAACTTTCTTAATCGAAGGTGGAGTGACATCACATTTGTCAGATAATAAATATGCTGGTTTAATCCTGTCAATATTTACCGTGACGGTTTTAGTTCCTTTAACAAAAGTAACCAATTTATCTGTACGGGACAACACTTTAAAAGGTCCATATATTATTTTTTGTTTCTTGGATCCTTGGTTACTTGAGCCTGGGGTTGGTGACTTATATTACCCAGCAAGTGAAATGATCGCCACACCCTACTATATTTAGATTAGCTCTTAGAGCAGTTTTAAGAGATTCATTAAACCTTTCAATCATTCCATTCGAGGAAGGATGATATGGTGTCATACGAATTCTATGAAATCCCAGAAATTTTGAAAATTCTTTGAACAGTTTTGATTCAAATTGAACGCCTTGGTCGGTTGTCACTGTGACAGGGACACCGAATCGACAAACATAATTCTGAAATAACGTACGCGCTACAGTTTCCGCAGCAATATCTTGCAGTGGATAAGCCTCGGGCCATCTAGTAAAACGCTCGATCACAGTGAGAATATAAGAACAACCTTTAGAAGGAGATAATGGTCCTATTAAATCTATGTGGTCGAATCGTCCTTTAGGTATATCGAAGTCAGTAATCGGGCTCCTCGTATGTCTTGTCACTTTATTAGTTTGACAACTAATACAAGTTTTTGCCCAGAGATTACAATCTGAAGTCATTTTCGGCCAAAAATAATTTGTAGAAATTAATGTTCTAGTCGTTTTGATACCAGGGTGAGACAAACCGTGAAAAATATCAAAAATTGTCCGTCTATAAACGATAGGAACATAAGGACGAAGTTTAGGGCGAGAAACGTCACACCAAATAAACTTGTCTGAATTTTAATTTTCTTTAAATGAAAAGTTCTCTTCGTGTTCGATGAAGTATCTGATAATAAAAATTTAAGGTCAGAATCTTCTTTTTGAGCTTCGCTCAATAAATTTAAGTCAAAGTTAATATCAACTAGGTTAGACTTTTGGGCTGAAACTGGGGAAATGCATTGTTGTAAAGAAGACGTATCATGCTCACGTGATAAAGTGTCTGCAACAATGTTATTTTTCCCTTTGATATGTCGGATTTCACAGGCAAACTGAGCAATGAATTCTAAATGTCTAATTTGCCTGGGAGATCTTTCAGTTTTAGTGAATAATTCTTTGACCAAAGGTTTATGGTCAGTAAAGCAAATAAATGTGCGACCTTCAAGTAAAAATCTGAAATGTTTATTCGCTGTAAATGAAAGAAGTTCCCTGTCAAAGGTACTGTATTTTGTTTGTGTCAAGGTAAGCTTTCGTGAGAAGAAGGCTAATGGGGCAAGTATACCTTCGTCATCGCGCTGTTCAAGAACTGCTCCCATCGAGACATTAGAACAATCAACAGTCAGCGATAAAAAAAGAGCTATCATCACAACGTGATGATAGAAGATATGAAACGATGATAAAAGTTAACCATACCTATGAAACGCTGAAGTTGTTTGACTGTAATAGGTAAGGGAAAACTATTTATGATATCAACACGTTCAGAAGAAGGTAAAATGCCGGCTGAAGAAATATTGTGTCCTAAAAATGTCAAATGACTGACACCTAATATGCATTTTGACGGTTTAATATTAAAGCCGTACAATTCTAACCTCTGAAAAACAAGTTTCAAATGCTCTAAATGTTCCGAACTAGATTTACTTGCAATCGGGATGTCATCTAAATAGACGAAAATAAAGGGTAAACCTACTAAAACTTCGTTCATGAAACGTTGGAAAGTTTGACCGGCGTTACGTAAGCCGAAAGGCATACGACCAAATTCAAACAAACCGAAAGGAGTAGTAATCGCTGTTTTAAAAATGTCACTTTTTGCGACAGGTATTTGGTGATAAGCACGTACCAAATCTATTTTTGAAAAATAACACAATTAATTATACAACTGCGAGTTAAAATCATGGAGGTGGGGCAACGGGTATCTGTCAGGAACAGTAATTGAATTTAGACGACGATAGTCCCCACAAGGTCTCCAGTCGGAGCTTTTCTTTTTCAACCATGTGTAATGGTGAGGATACGGAAGAAGAAGAAGGTACACAAATACCTAATTCTACCATATTATTGAATTCGTCTTGAGCTACCTTGAATTTAACGCTATCCAACCTACGTGGGCGTGAGAAAGGTAAATGACCTTTAGTAACAATATGATGCTCAACGGAATGTTTAACTGGCAAATTGTAATTTGAAGAGCTAATTAAAGTAGGAAATTGTAAAAGTAATGCAGTGAATTCATTTGATATGCTAAATAACTTAGGAGAATATGACGGACCATTGTTTGAAAATAAATATGTTGACAAACTAGTCATATTGTCGATTAAACATTTATGTTTTAAATCAACAACTAAACCAAAATGAGCTAAAAAGTCTGCTCCGATAATGGCGATATTTATATCTGTTATATTAAAAACGAAAGGAAATAACCTACGCAAGTTGAAATCAATTTTCAAAAATTTCTTCCCGAAGGTATCTATAACTGAACCATTAGCTGCTGTCAGTACAACATCGGGGTTTCTCCTAGTATTCGTTAATAGATTCCGAGGTATAATTGATAAATCAGCGTCCGTGTCAATGAGGAATTCTAATTTATTAGTATTATCAAATATAAAGAGACGAGGTTTACTATCCGAAATTTTAACGTCAGTTGTCAAAATATTATTGACATTTAGTCATCTTTGATTGTCGGTTTTGACATCTTTGGAGAACGTGCACCAATCTCCGAAACACTTAAATGCTTTACGACCATAAAATTGATGGTAATAGCAAACTTTGGCATTAGATGGATTATATCTAACGCTGATACCACTTCGACTGTTAGAACGGGGCCTCGAGCCTCTGCGATTTCTCGAGTCAAGTCGACTTCTACAACTATCGAAATAAGTTCCAGAAACTGTAGGAGTAGTGGAAGGAATTGAAGAAACTTTAGATTCAATAGCAAGTAATTGAGATGTAAAGATTTCCTGTTTGTGTAAGACTTGATTTAATGTGTCTTGAAATGTTGCGATTAAATTAGATGTAGAAACTGTTGGATTGATGTTACAAATCGAATTTGAGGTAAGGGAAATCATAGAATTCTGACACGACTCCCATATACGATCGGCGATGTCGATTAACTCCTTAATCTCAGTTTTTCCCGACGCGATAATTGCAATGAAGATTGTTTTGGGTAGTCGCCGCTTCCACAACTTGACCAGGAGCTCCTGGCTCACAACATGGGAACCTCCGACCGTTGATAGCATTGACCGGTAAAAATCTGATGGTTTTTGGTCTCCCATCTGGGAACCAGAGAGTAGGTCCTCTAATCGCTAGTTATGATATCCAGACGCCGTATTAAACAAAAGAAGATGCAATTGTGCATAATTGCACAGATAAAGAAGCTTATAAATAGATGTAGTAACAGTATTAAGTTTAGTTATTGTCGTACTTTAGATACGTACCTTTGTATTTTAACGCAATAAACTCATTCGCTATTGTCAAAAGTTTGTTTTAAATAAAAAATTTACATTTTTTAAAAAAACCTAAACCGCTCGACAAAACATAGCTCGCTTTTCCTCGCTTGAGGTCAAACGAGAAATTAGTATATTTTTCAAGTTGTCATATAGATCTCTCTCTGGCTGATTAGTGACAACGTCATACACAGTGGTAATAATTTCAGGGGGTAAACTGGCAATGACATAATCGTATTTTTTTCGATCGCTAACAATCCTGTGAATTGAAAATTGGGACTCAATTTGAGTAAACCATATTTCTGGTTTAGATACCCAGAAAGGTGGTAATTTAATGGTCGCGACGTAATTACCATGAGATGTCCCTGCACCTGATGAAATTTGTATGTCATCTAATAAAATATTATCTATTGGTGGTGCCATTTTTAAAAGAAAGAAAAAATAAATGGATGACTAATTGATCGATTTATTGAATATAATATGCTATTTGTGATGTTTTTGAATGAGATTTTTTGAGACGTCAACGTTGAATGACTGACATGATTCCCTTTAATAACGAAGAAATAATGATAAATGGCAAAAAATTCACTTACTAGATAAATAAAGTTTGCTGCTTCGACGTCTAGGATTGATTGAAGAAAGTCGGGAATATATTTACTTCCAAGTAATTTGTCTTCTAATCTTCCAGGTTTTTTAAATAGAGATTCTTCGCTAGATTTGAATAGATTTGTCTTCTAATCTTCCAGGTTTTATAAATAGAGATTCTTCGCTAGATTTGAATAGATGCTATCCATGGTTTGTTTATAGTTTATTTAAAGCTACTCTGGTTCCAAAAAGTTTCAAACTCTTAGAGTCTCTCCGGAAAAACTTGTTGGGGTTCAAATGTTGGAATTTTGTTAATCAAAAATTCTGATCTTTTTCAAAATCAACAAATCCTTGGTTTTCCTGCGTATTTTTCTCGGGGTCGCCAATTATAGCTGGCATTTATTCAATAATAAAATTTAGTAATATTTGGTTATATATTCGAATATTTTCTTAAATAAATAACATTTTAAAATGAAATACATGTTATGTTGTTATTTGATAAAATTGTTATTTTTTTATATTATTTTTTGTTTCTTGGATCCTTGGTTACTTGAGCCTGGGGTTAGTGACTTATATTTACCCAGCAAGTGAACTGATCGCCACACCCTACTATATTTAGATTGTTTTTTAACTAGTCGGACGTGACTATCCTTCATTATTTTTACAGGAATGGGGTTTTACCAAGTCATTAGTGAACAATTCGGTAACGAAACTATGGTAGAATTAAAAAATTTGGCGAATTAAAACATCAAATAGGCAGCTTCTAAAAACAGAAAAATTTTCCTCTTACAATGCAGAAAGAAAGGAGTAATACCCTCGCACATTATCAACAACACTAGAAATGTAGAAACACTCATCGATGTACACAGTGGACGAACGGGACAACAAGTGAACAATTTTAATAAAAGGTTAAAGGACAAATTACTAAATTTAGAGATCAAAATGGTAATTGCAAAACGTTGGAAAGGTCCCTTGAATAAATTCATATTGATTTACAAAATATTTTACCAATGATATGTTACAAGAATTTATTAGAAGACAATCAATCACATATAACAAAGAATTTCATAGAATTAAAAAGGTCAATATTAATAAATTAAAAAATCTTGAACAACAAGTAACGTTTAACATAAAAGTAAAAGAAAATTGGCTTAACAATTTTTCTAACGTTGAGATCCCAGATGACATCAAAATTTTCTTATCATCGGGTTTTAAATTCTGTATACCTCCTAACTTTCAAGACATTTCAGTAACAAAAATATTATCAGATACAGAATTTTTAATTTCAAATTTTGACATTAATAAAAAAAACTTGTTTAGATCACAAGTCACTAATATCTTAACAAATTTTCTTCATAAACCACATAAACAAAATTCATTTTTTAATAATATTTTCAATAAAAGTAAAAGGTTCCTTAAAGAACATGCAAACATGCAGAGCTGATAATTACTAGGTCAGACAAAGGTAATGTTACCGTTATTATGAATAAAAGTGATTATATAGAAAAGTCGCTAGATATACTCAACGATGCAAGTTCTTATAGCAAACTAGAAAGAGACCCTACCTCTACCTTTCAACAGAAAATAAACAATTTTATCTCTGAACTCAGTGATGAGGAAATGATAAGTGAACACGAGGCCAAAAAATTAAAATTTTATAATGCAGTACCAGCAAAATTTTAAGAGTTACTTAAAATTCATAAACCAACATTAACTGTCGGACCTATTATATCTGGTATCGACACACAAAATAGCAAAATTTATTACTAACATCCTCACGTGGTCATACAATAACGATAATGAATACTTTACTAAAGACTCGTTTGCTTTTTCTGAAAAACAATTACTTGATAACCATGTTATAATAAGTTTAGACATAGTCTCATTATTTAGTAATATTACTATCACGTTAGTCAATAAAAGTATAGAAAAAAGATGGGATACGATTAGTACTTTTATTGTAATATGCCCTGTGAAAAATTCATAGAAGCCATTAAATTGATCTTTGATACAACGTATTTTACCTTTGATAATTTTTATAAACAAATATTAGGTACCCCAATGGGAGCTACTTTTTCGCCAATAATTGCTAAGTATGTCATGGATGACTTGTTAGATACATGTATTCCAAAACTCAATTTTGCATTACCTTTCCTAAAAAAATACGTGGATGATATCATTTGTTCAGTACCAGCAACAGGTATAGATGAAATTCTAAATATTTTCAACAGCTATGATACGCATTTACAATTTACAATAAAAAAGGAAACTAATATGAGAGTACCGTTTCTCGATACACAACTTATACGAAGACCTGATAATGTTGACGGAACTCTTAAAATGAGCCGTCAATTTTGCTTCAAAATGAGCCCAAAGTTCTCAAAAATCCAAATAGGCCTATCCTAGTACATCGAAAAAATTCGCCAAGCCTAACTTGGCTCACCCTGTATACCCTGTATACACCCTTGTCAGAAGAATAGAAAGAAATTAAAAATAATTTTTTTTTTAATTCAACTTAGCAACAACCTTCCCCAATGAAAAATATTGGGACACTATGTATCTCTCCAACCGACCAAAACATAAACAAAGAACAAATACAACACAATTAGTAAAAATTATTAATAAGGAATAAACTAGCGTTAAGAGGCACTTGAGCTCATAAAGTATTCAAATTTATGGCCCAAGCGAGGTACCGATAAGACGCATCCAGCCACCCACAGCGGGGTGCAAGGAAGGGCAAGGCGTTAACACACCAAACAAAGGAAAGCGTTCCCTTACATCGTTACGTTTAAAAATCAAAACGACGCTCTCAGTGTCGTCGTGGAACAATGAAACTTCGGGCATCGTTAGCCAAAGCATTGAACTAAGTCTCGCGAAAATTTCAAGTCCTTAGGATAATAAGAACTAATTATTTTTGCATCCACAAAGTGAAGGCACCGGTTGGCCACAGGTAAGCTGCGCTTTCAGCGAACTCGCGACCTGCAACAGGTGGGAAACCGACGAATACCATTGACCACACCGTCAGCAAGCATAGGGGCGCGTGTCGGTCACGATATCAATTACCTGAGAGGTGCAACTTCAATCAAAAGCCGAAGAGCACCTCCAGTAATTAAATCGCACCTTGACATTTAAAAAAATCGCCACGGCCACACCTCTGGTGGTGGAACGATAAAACTCGAGCACAGGCTAGCAGAAAGCCTCATCTATACATAGCAGTCAAGCCGCGCAAATGCGCCGCTTGATTCGCGAGATATTAATTAAAACGTCCAAGAGACGCTTCGAATTTAAGAAATACCCACTTGTTGATAGACCAGGGAGCTGAGGGGTAGAAAAGCCCCGCTACGTGGCCAACTTTACAACCCAAGCTTTGTGGTAACAAAACTAGTTTTCGAAGCTCATCTCGGGGCAGTTCTCGTCCAAATTTCCTTCAAGACACTTCTGCATAGTGTCCCCGCGCGCGTCGAGAAAAATCAATCTAATTTAGTGTGTGTAATTCATTCAATCATCATAAAACCATCCCCCGGTTTAGTGTAGTGAAGTTCAGTTCTCACCGAGAGAAATTTACAATAAAAAATTCGCATATCTATGACGTCGCTCGAGATTGCATAATTTCCGACGCCACCGACGCTCAGCTCTTCCTAGGCCCTAGCCAAGTGTGTGCATAATTCAATCATCCAGTTCGCGTTCATTTCATACAGAGAAATAAGCCCTCAGCGAGATCTCTGATTTTTACCAGAAAAATGTGTCATTTACATTAGCACTCTGAAATTTTTTTACAAGTCAGACAGACGCCGATTTTTCATTAGCTCCGGTAAGGTGCTTTCAGCTCGAAACCAATTAATCTCAACTCACCATAGGCAAAGCTACGTTCAGTAATTCTTTTTAATTTAAAAGTAATAAATAAATTCTTGCATTTCAACACTTATAAAAAAATTTCGTAAGTCAAGACCGTCATCGATTTTTTGCTAAGTCGGGATAGGTCAGTTCTCCTCCGGAACCCTAAATTCGTAATCACCACGGAAAAAACCACCTTCAGTGATTTTTCCGCGAATTTAGAGGCGAAAAAATAATTTTATCTCAACTCTGGACTTAACACAGTTGCTCGATTTCCGCATAGTTTTCGATTTTTCTTTCAGTCCATTGACGCGTTTTCAAGCTGAACGTATTTTTCCCATGATATATAGGTAAAAACCTACCCGCCATAATTTTTATTTGCAATTCGAAGAAAAAATTTCGAATTTTAATTCAGTACGGGACTTAGTACAGTTTGCGAATTCCGTTTTACAAATTGATTTTTAATTCACTTAATCAATCCAATTTCAAGCTGAACGTATTTTTCCCAGCTCCTACGGACGGAAACCTACCCTCCATAATTTTTATTTTGAAATTACGAACAAAAAATTTCATTTTAATTCGAAACTGACTTGTAAAATTTTTTGCTTCTCTCAGAGGCCTGATTCAAAATTAATCTTTTTCATTCGACCCACGAAATTTAAGTGTTAGTCGACGAGCCTAGCAAATCTCATTGCTCGTTATCATTCAATACTAAATTTAACTCTTTTTACAAATTTTAATTAATTCCAAAATTGAATAAAAAAAAATTCATCTCTACGTAAGTTAATCTCGGTGAGAGCTAAACCATAATCACCGGCCTACATCAATTAAATCAATAACTTGCTCGAATTAAATCGACAGGTGTTGTGAGTGATACAGGTGATATTCTTCTGGGATTACAGCGTTGGAGAGATACGTAAGACATTGTCAATTTCTGTTTATTATTTTACATCGACGTCATTCGGCCCAGCTCAGGCAATAATTGTTCTGGAGATAGCCGCCACCGGCCCACTGCCACTAAGTAAATTATGTCAGTCAATTTTTACCTGTTTAATCGTTCGGCAATTCAGGCCGGCTATCTCTAGCAAACGATCTGCATAAGCGAGGCCACTGCATAGGTGTTAATTATCTCGATTACAGCTCGTGCTAGGTGTCAAACTACCAGGGACTTGTCACGGTTGTCTTCGAAGAATTCTCATAAAATTTAATTGCCTGTTAAACAAGTCATTAAACTCGGAGCCACCTCCGGCTAGACAAGTAGTAATAGCTCAGGTCGTCCCCTCAGGTACGAACCCTACATACATCCTAACAAAAAGTGTTGTGAGAAATTAAAGAATTTTTGCGAAGATCTTTTTCTAAATTAAAATTGAAGTGATTGTTCTATTCGAGTCTAAACATTTTAACCTTACCGTTATAATAGCTATTGATCACCTGTGAACGCGGTGTACGGAACTAGGAGTAAATTCCTAGATTACTAATTATAAGGTAGAGAGAGACACGACCTTGTACTAGGAAGTAGTAGCTCGATGACCTGGAGTTAATTGTTGGCTGGTGTTTGTCAGCAGCCAATCTTTCGCTCCGTGGTACGAGTGTAACTCCCCTACCTTGATTAGTAATCCCAATCAAAGTCACGACAGCGAAGCGTCAGAGCTTCAGACCGCAGGTTATCATAACGATTATATACCAATCACTTACCGACTGTAGGTCACCTGTGAGCGCGGAGGACATTGCTCCGGCAGGTCATAATCAATTATTCGTAAAGAGTTAGGAGGAATCGCTTCTTTAATTAGGAAGTGGTAGCTCGTCACCCGGGCTAACTTGTTGGTTGGTGGTTACCAGCGGCCAACCCTTCGTTCCGCGGTGCGAGTGAAACACCTCCGGCTCTAATTCGCGTCGTAACTGTAATCCGCAGTCAAGTTAGCGAAAGTAGTGATAAATCACAGGCCACTCTCAGTCATTGAACAATTAAGCATTGTCTCTTTTAAATTCGTTTTCGTAATTAGGCTGTCAGCCACATTAGCATTCGTACTTTGTTACTAATTATTGACAACTGCCGTGACCTCGGTGACACCTAGTACAGAGTACTCGACGGAGGTAATTGTTGTAGTGAGATAACGAGTTGGGGCGTCGCGACGCTTCATGCCCTTGGGCGTCGTAAGACTCTGTGTAACACTTATTCAATCCTACTGTAGTGCAGTAGTCCTGTTCATTTTTCTTACCCTCAATTACATAATTGTAGCGGCCATAATTAAGCCTTGGCTACAAACTCCGGAAGTTCTGGAGACAATCATTTTTGTACTGCAAATTTTTAAATTCACCTTTCTATATTACTCATTGTTAACCGTTGCCCATCGACTCGTTATCGGTACCTAGAGAAAAACCTCCGGCGGGTTCGAATCTGTAAATCCCCCCCTGAAGGGGCAATTACGTCTAATTACGCACATTAGGTTGGATTTAATTAATTGCAGCTGAACCGCTTCTCGGACAGCGAACACACCTGAGGGCTAAGGCAGCCGCTCAGTTTCAATTAGGTTAGTGTAATCAATCATTTCTCTTTCGATCCACCTGTACTCAGGTGAGACGTTCCTGAAGTTTACCTGTGTGGAACACAGCTCTGTCTTCCGGGGAAGAGATTATTAATCAGTGGTACCTCATAAATAATTAGGGAATCAAGCGCTTATCAGAAATACCTTCAGTACTAGTTAATTGGCATTTAATTATAAACATTAATCAGTTAATTGCATACTCATTCACCTTTAATTGATTTCTCTTTAAGGTCATTTTAATTAAATTTCATTATATTTAATTTACTCTCTTTTATAAGTTAATTTCGATTATTCATTTTATAATCCATTAGGATAGGGATATTCACGTTCGGAAGGTTTCGTTCATTGGCAAGCGTATAGCAAGCGACCACCAGTTGGGTGATCCAGATATAGTTTTCATTCATTTTATTGATCATTGAAATTAGTTAGATTGCAATCAACTCAATTACTCTCGGCCGCCCTAGACTCTCCAAGTCCGGGCTTAAGTCACTACACCTGACCAAGGGTGAACGTCCGAAGGGGCCGGCTTTGTTAATTCGCCTTACCTGTCTTCCACAGGTGAGAGTTTAGTACGGGAGCTGACGCAGGAAGCGTACGTTTGCCAGTGTAGCGCTAAGCCTAACCTAGTGTAGGGTCTGGTACATAAATACCAACCACTGTACACTTAATTCTAATTTTTTTTTATTATTTTACCATTAGTAATTTATGGAAATACTGATTTCACTATTAGTCATATTCTTATACGTACTGATTTGTCTTACTGAGTTTTTAGTCATACTATTAATAAATCAAGGGAGATTTCTCCGATCTGATTAAAGAGGTGTTTTATCATTTTTCACTTACGTAATCTGTAGAGCGCATCATACCCCACGTAACTATACGCAGTGGAGTGAGTTTACTCAGTGGAGCATTGTAACATTGTTGATTTTAGTTCTTTTGTTCTATTTTCCTTTAATCTATTGCTTCAGTTATCATCCCACATTTAAATACTTCCGGAACCAATTTTTAAAATTTTTTCATTACTACAAAATCCTTCAGCTCTTTTAAAATTTTTGTTTGTTTGTTTGTTTTGCCTAATTTTTTTATCCTTAATTTTTATTTTTTTTTATTAATTTTTTTCTTACTATTAAATTTTTTTTATTGTTTGTTTTTATTTTAATTTTTGTGGGCTTGTTGTTTTGCTCCCGTCATTTTGATAGCTTATTCTAGTTAAAGAAAAATCATTTTAGTCATAATCACAAACTACTACTGACTCTGCTCCACTGTGACGTAACCACGCTCCTTCAACTCAATAGTCAGGGAGCTAGGGTACAAATTCCACATTAACCGATTATTACTGATGTGGAGTTTTCTCATTGTAACAGCATTGTTAATCATCGGCTTTGTAGTCACTTGTTGGAACGTTTGCCAATCAACGTATCGCCAGTTATCAGCGCCTAGGGATCTACCAGAAGTTGGGTATTCTGCGGAACTTGCAGGTTCCTACATCACCACTACAGTGTGAAGTGTTCATCATCAAATGGTGGTTAGCGAGCATTCGCCTCCACCCGGTTGGCTGTTCGGTTGCCCGATTCGAGGAGAATTGCGTGAAGCGCAGAGTGGTCGGTACTGGGTTAACCATCCGACAAGGGAAGGGAAATACGTGCAGTCCTAGCAATAGGGAGTCAGGTGAACTATTCCTGACCTATCTGTGCGTATCGCGTCACCGCCTCTCACGCTCCACGCCTTCTCGCCGTTTACGGTCAGGGGCCCTCCAACCGTCAGGTCAGCGGAAACGGGGCTGTCCACAGCTATTCCTGAACTTGTTAGCTCCGGATTCAATACGAACCACCCTGAGAGTTCGACGAACGGTACAGGTGCAAACCAAGGTAGTCGCTGGCGCCCTTAAAAATAAATTCGCGGCTATTCCCATTTCGCCGAGGGGTCATTAGCGGACTCCTCATTATTGCCAACTTAATTCCAAATCTTTTTTTTGATCATCTGAACGCCGATCCCATCGACAAGATCACCTAACTTGAGCACTTGTGACTTTTTTTTTTGTGGGGGTATCTAAAATCACGTGTATACGCTCACAGACCTCGCACATTGGCAGAACTGAAAGAGGCAATCAGGGAAGTGGCTACAATCGATGGTGAACTGATGACTCGTGTGATGGCAGATTTTCTACGAAGGCTGGAAATCTGCATTCAGGAGGATGGACACCACGTACCCACGTAATCTTTCAGAAGTGATATTCAACTTCAAATGGCATGTAATGACAAACAATTTTGTGTATTAAAATAAAATCTCCGGTAAAAAATAACTGTGTACGTCAGATTCCCGTCGGTCACCTTGTAATGTTTGCTTGAATTTACTGTATTTTTGTTTTCTAATGACCTACTTACTTATGTAAAGCAGATAAGTCCACTCTCACTAAAATATTAGAAAAAAAAATTGAAAACCTTTCACCAAGTCAGGTTGACATCATTATTATTGATGGATTTGCATTACTGCATACATTGAAAGATGTCCCAATTACATTTGATAAAATTTACCACTTCAATGCAAACAGAATTGACTTCATTTTCGATCAGTATTTTTCACCGTCTATTAAAGACTTCGAACGTGGAATGAGACATGAAGAAGGTGGCACAGAATACAAAATTTCAGGGCCGCAACAGAAAAGACCAGCCGATTTTATCAAGGAACTGAAAAATATCCTCTTCAAAGAGGCTCTTATAAACTTTTTAATAACTCATTGGGCAAATAACGAAATGGCACCTATCATAGGAAATCAAACAATTAATTTGAATTTTAAAAAGTGGCATACATTTACCACGCAGAATAACACAGTTATCACCGAAATAAATGAAACGCTATCATGCGAAGCACATGAGGAAGCTGACACAAAAATAGTACACCACGTATGCAATATCATTCGTGATGCTGCTAATGTCGTCATCAGGTATTCTGATGCAGATGTGTTAATAATAATGCTTGGAAACATGCATCATTTACCAACAGAAACACTAAATATCTGGATGCACGTTGGTGTCGTCAACAAGCAACGATATATCGACATTTCTAAATTATATAGAACTTTGGGAGATTCCTTGTCAAGAAGTCTATCGGGTTTCCATGCCTTCACAGGCTACGATTATAACCTGGTCTTCTTTCGAAAGGGCAAAGTATAACCATATAAAATACTCAAAAAATCAAAAATATATCAAGAAGCATTCATTTCCATGGGCGACTTGAATGTCTCAGAAACAAGCAGACACATTTGGCATATTAGAGGAATTCCTATGTGAAATGTATAAAATTAAAAACATGACCAACATCAATGAGGCAAGATATGCTATTTTTGCGAAAACGTTCTTAGTGAAAAAACCAGATGAGCCGTTTCAACGTAAAATAAAAGGCAATAATGCAGCGCAAATGCCACCGTGTCAAAGTGAGTTACGTCAGCAATTATTGAGAACCAAATACATCACGACTATTTGGAGAAATGCACATTTAAAAAATCTTACTGCCTTAGTACCACTCAACAATGGATGGACAGAAATTAATAATTGCTACGATTTCGTATGGTTTGAGGGAGAGCAATTTCCGCCAATGGTCGGTGATGCCATCACGTCATACAACTTCAATGATGATGGGAGTCTCCCAGGTCAGTTATTTTATAATAAATTCGTTTATGGACATTTAACCTGTTACTAATGAATATTAATTAATCTTGTAGATGTTGACATGGAATTTGACCGCATGCAGGTGATTTTAAATGAAGATAGCAACGATATAGATGCAGATGAGGATAGTCGAGAGAGTAAAGAAGACAGCGATTAAAAAAATAATCATTACTAATGTGGATCCGATGTTATGGTATAAAAATAAAAGTCAAAAAAATAACAAACACAAAATGCCTTTTCCTTTATACAGGCTACTCTGTACTTTCGCTTACGCACAATTCAAGGTCTGCCGGTATGTTAACGATGGAATTTTGGTCTGCCGTTTTAAATGAACAATCTCTTATATTAGTACAGTACCCAGAGGTAAAAAATATGCAAAACTTCGGAATAATGTCATATTGAACGGATTTCGTTCATTTTTGGCAGTATAATAGTAAATGCTTCACAAAAAAGTTTCTTAATTTTTGCATGGACTTGCTAATTTATAGGGGATGGATGCCACCCCCTCTCAGGGGGGGCACTTAAAAAAATATATATTTATTGGAGCTGAAGTAGAATCAAATTTTAAGAAGAAAAAGTCCTATGCAATTTTTCACATAAATTGATGGTTTTTAAGTTATAACGACTTCAAAATTGCGATTTTACCTTAAAAAAAAAGGTATTTCCAAACGGCTTTCGTCAAGTATCTCGAAAAGTATGACTTTATCGAAAAAATGTTACAGACCAATTACAGAAAGTACAAACTGGGAATTAATTATATTTTTTGTTTATTGATCTAGGATTAATAATTTCGGAGATATTTAAGTTTACATTTGGCATCCAAGTGTTCATAAGATAATTATTTAGAGTAAGAGTTAAATATCTCAGAAACTGTGACATCTACGTTAAAGATGCTAATAGGTAGAATAATAGGTTGTTAATTAAGCTTTCAACTGTTTTTTTGTTTCTGTAGCATGAAAAACAAAGAAGTTATGATCGAAGCAATGTGCGTCTACACATTTTTTTAATAACAACGTCGCCATTTTGTTACTGTATTTAGCCAGTATTAAAAAAAAAGAAATTTCAAACACTGTTTCTCATTAATATATAGCATGACGTAGATGCTCAAATTTTTTAGTTTGTATACAGCACTTGCTTTAGAAAAAAATACAGTTTAAACTATAAAGGTATTTTCGATAAAACGTATTTTTTTTTCCAAATATATCAATAAATTTAAGTTTTATTGAAACCAAAAATAAAGCCCATAAACTGATAATGAATTTCGCTTGTTTATTTATTTACGTAGATTTAATAGTTTCGGAGATATGAAAGTTTACAAATGGCGTCCGAACGTTTATAAGAAGAATACAGTTTAAATGTTAAATATCTCAGAAATTGTGACACGTACGTCACGCATGCTAAGGAATGAAATTAAAGACAATTAATTGCTTTTTTAAATTATTTTTACTCGTTTCTGTAGCATAAGAAATAAAGAAGTTATGATGGAAAAATATGCGTATTTATATTTTTTTATACAAAAAGATCGCCATTTTGTTACTCTAATTAGCCAGTAATTTAAAAAAATTATCTCAAATACAGTTTTTCGTCAAGATATAGCATTATCTAGATGCTCAATTTTTTTTTCTCGTTTAAAGCACCTGCTTTAGAAAAAAATTCATTTTAAACCTCAAAGGTAATTTTGAAACACTTGGATACCAGATATAAACTTAAATATCTCCGAAATTATTAATCCTACATCAATAAACAAAAAATATAATTAATTCCCAGTTTGTACTTTCTGTAATTGGTCTGTAACATTTTTTCAAAAAAGTAATACTTTTCGAGATACTTGAAAGTAGTTTGGAAATACCTTTTTTTTTCAAACTTAAATCGCAATTTTGAAGTCGTTATAACTTAAAAACTATCAATTTATGTGAAAAATTGCATAGAACCTTTTCTTCTTAAAATTTGATTCTATTTTAGCTCCAATAAATATATATATTTTTTAAGTGCCACCCCCTGAGAGGGGGGTGGCATCCACCACCTATAAATTAGCAAGCCCCCGCACAATAATAGAAACTTTTCTGTGAAGCATTTACTATTATACTGCTAAAAATGAACGAAATCCCTTCAATATAACATTATTCCGATGTTAACCCTTTCCAGCTCAGTGATTCAAATTTGGCATCATACAACTTTGACCAGTGTGTAAGTCTAGTTGCATGAAAATAATATAATTTTATATAATTCTGCACCTCAGAACTTCTAGCTGCCGCCACAATGATATTATACAGACATTATTAATATTTGGCGGGATTACTCAGTGATCTTGCTTGCTTGGGTGTGTCGCCCAGGGTAGTGCTGTTATTGTGTATGAATTTATTTAGAAAATTGTTGAAATTTTTAATAATCTTATAAACTTTCTGTTTAAAAGTAAGTACTATCGTTGTATCTTTGTGATTATATACTAAAATATAAGTTATGCTATAATATGTTGTAAAAATGGTCGTGCAGTTGTTATTCCATTTGGCGTAAACGGGCGAAATTGAAGCTTATAATATCTAATTGAGAGAAAACATGTTTTTTACAACTTATTTTTTATTTTTGCATGAAAAAGTAATTTATGATTATTTGCGGACAAAATATTGAAAATTTTATAGCATATATTTTTCAATACAGGATAATGACTCGGCAAGGTCTTACCGAACAAGAAGAAAGGCACCTGCTTCTTCTTTTAGAAGGGGATATTTCTGATGTCGATATTGAATAATCTGATGGTGAAATTGACTTAGAAATTCCAGATGTATCCAGTATACTTAATTACACTCTACCATTCGAACAAAATATCGGTGTGGCATATGAAGTAAATGAAGAAAGTAATGATGAAGAACATTACGATTCTGAGGATGATATACCATTGTCGCTGCTTTTTGAAAAGGAAATTAGTTTGCCTCAAGATGATTTGGCAAAAAATGAAAAGAAAAAAGAAAAGAAAAAGAAAATTGCGTACAGATGGCGTCACAAGGATATTGATCCGGTAGTTTGTGATTGCACTATCAATTTTTCAGACCCACCTGATCCAGAAATAACGCCGTTAGCCTACTTCAAGTATTTTTTTGCAGACCCATTGATTAGTTTCATTGCTCTACAAACAAATTTATATTCAGTTGAAAAAACAGGAAATTCAATCAATGCCAACGAAGATGAAATAGAACAGTTTTTAGGCATGCATATCCTGAGTGGTATTGTAAAAATGCCCAGCTATCGTATGTATTGGGCTGAAGCAACTCGTTATGCTCCTATTGCTGAGACAATGTCACGCAATAGATTTGATAAACTGCGCAATTTCTTACACCTAAATGAAACCACGCAACAGTCCAGAATATGACAAGTTATTCAAAATTCGTCCTATAATAGAAAGTGTTAGAGCCAATTTTGCAACAATTGAAGCAGAAGAGCATAATTATGTTGATGAAATTATCATTCCCTTCAAAGGAAGGAGCTCCTTGAAACAATATATAAAAAACAAACCTCATAAATGGGGCATAAAAATGTTTGCTCGAGCAGGATCAAGTGGTATTATATATGATTTTGAGGTTTACATTGGAAAGGGAACAGTAAAAGAGATATCTGAACTTGGCATTAGCGGCGATATAGTGATGAGATTATGCGAAAATATTCCAAAAAATCAGAATTATAAATTATATTGTGACAATTGGTTCACATCGCCTCAACTTTTTCTCAAACTAAAGGAATTTGGGATACTTGCTGCAGGAACTGTGAAAGGCAACAGGCTACCAAACTGCGAGCTAAAAACTGATAAGGCTCTGAAAAAGAAGGGGAGAGGTTCTTTTGATTACCTTACTGATGTGGAGAAAAAGTTAATTGCCGTAAAATGGCATGATAATAAGGATGTTCATCTACTGTCAACATATAAGGGAACCAAACCTGTTGATGTAAAACGGTGGAGCGTTGCAGAAAAATGTTATATTGATGTGAAAAGTCCGAATATTGTAAAGCAATACAACACCTACATGGGAGGAGTGAACTTGCACGATATGTGTGTATCTCTTTACAGAATTAATTTTGTGGTGAGAAGGTACTATTTACGAATTTTTTTCAATATTGTTGACATGTGTATAGTCAATGCGTGGCTCTTGTATAGACGCCATATGAGCCAAAGAGATGAACAGTACAAACCGCTAGTTGAATTTAGATCCGATATTGCACATGGACTTCTCAAAGCAGGAAAAGAAAATAGACGTAAACGAGGAAGACCATCATCGGCTGTGTCTTCTCCGATGCCAACACCGCCACTTAGAAAGAAAAAAGGCAAAAACTTCTGTTCCGGTAAATGATGTTAGATATGATGGACTTGGGCACTGGCCTATTCACATCGAACCTAAACAAAGGTGCAGACTTTGCGTTCATGCTTACTCGCGAGTGAAGCGTGAAAAGTGTGAAATGGCTTTGTGCTTCACGAAGGACAAAAACTGTTTTAAGTCGTTCCATTCTAAATAGAACTGTAAAATAACTACAACACATTCTATTTTATATTACAAAATGAATAAATGTTTTTGTAAGTTCACAAAGTTCTGCAATTATCATTAATGTTCTAGGGCAAAATCTGTATATACATAATGCTGTACAAGTACAATTACCCCAATGATGCCATATGGCTTCATTCATTTTTTGACATTTGGGAGGTGATTTTTTTAATTTTCTTTTTTAATATCCAATCCTAAGTACATTTTGTGATTTTTATTAACTGTAACGTACTCATTTTTCAGGGTCTATTACTATTAATTAAATTAGTATATTGTATCAGAAATTGCCTTTTATAGTCAGTTTATTATTTACACTTCTTACCGCTACTTTAGTCTTCCGCCTGACGCCAGCCCTGGCTCCTTCCGGAATTTGGTTACCGCGTTAGGTAAGATAAAGACGTTACGCGGGGGACAGTAAGATACCGATATATGAAAATTTGAATTTGATTGGTCACGCGAAAGCGCGTCTCTTGCTTGGTCACCTTACGGGGGAACTGAATAAATATTGAGAAGACAGGCGACCATATTTGATTCCGGGGCTGTGACCGGCGTAAGCCGGTCACTTAATTTGTTTAAGAGTATTTTTGTTAGTTTTGAGCCATACTGTGTGGAGAGATTTGAAGACTTGACGGGATAGTAAGAGGTATAAACGAGAAGAGTAAGATGAGATTATAAGAAAAGTTTTGTGTTAAATGGCCCACATTATGGTCATTTCTAAGTGAAATTAAAATTAAGTGTATGGACAACGGCAATTGGCTTAGGGCCATGTAAATCTACAAATTGTCAATAAAGGAGTCTTTCCAGCTCTATTTTGGAGTTCCTGATTGCTGTTTAACAATAATCTGTCTTATTTAATAAGAAATGTTAAATCAATGTTCCAGTTCCTGTGAAGCCTTATTGTAAGTAAAACTTTATTATGTTCCCATCCTCCCAGAGGAAGTTCACCAATAAACCACAATATGAATTTTTGTGAGTGCGCGTTTGTGTCGGTACTTTTGTTGATAAACTATCTACCTTTTGTGTAGACTTAACGTATTTTTGTACCTTGCTTTTGTAGTTTTATATATTAATTTTTAAACGGCGTACAGCTGTTTTAGTTGAGTATTGTTCATATTTTAATGTCTCCATGAAAGATTTAGTATATTTCTGTTTTAAATTTTAGTAGAGTCACTAACTAAATTAAGCTTAGTTCGAGTCGGCCGACGTTAAGATTTTAGTATGCTTTGTTTATCAAATTGCAATAATCAAGATTTTGTATAATGTGTATATTTTGCAATTATGTTAATTTATTGTGTATTTGTCTCTTCATGATGAAAGCGATATTTATCTTTTCGTCCACACCCTGATGTAAATTGCTCTTTGTGGTATTTTGTAATATATTTTTGTTATTAATTATGAGTTTATTTTAGCACCTTATAATGAATGAGCTAGTCATGCAATTTTTCGTAGAATAAAATTTATCTTTAAAAATAACGTAGGGCGTTTTTGCCACGTTATAAATTGGCTAGACCAACGTGGCGCTACGGTGTTCAAAATTAAATTTTGAATAAAAAAAAAACTAAATGTCGTTTTTGTCAATAAATTTTTAGGCCTTCATTGGGTTAGAAATTTTATATTTTAATGTATGTGAAAGCAGAAATCAGGTAACATTTTTGGTAGAATTATAGTAACGTTTAGAAAATACTGGGAGAACAGAAAGTACAATATATGGTTTTAAAACCGTTCAGTAAAGAAATGTCTTGGCCGTGGTGCCGTGTCATACAGTTTGATTGTGCAACTTATTTTTGCGTGTGAATTTTCATTCGTTTTTTTTTGCCGTGTTGCCGTATTGTACAGTCTGATTGTGTGACGCATTATTTTGTTTTGGCCGTGGTGCCGTGTCATACAGCTTGAATGTATGATACCTTATTTTTGTTTTGGCAGTGTTGCCGTGTCATACAGTTTGATTGTGTAATATATTTTTACATGTGAATTTTCGTACGTTTTTAGTAGTGCACTGTTGCCGAGTTGTACAGTTCGATTGTGTGACGCATTATTTTTGTTTTGCAGTGTTGCCGTGTCGTACAGTCTAATTGTCTGATGCATTATTTTTTTGTCTTGGCCGTGGTGCCGTGTCATACAGCTTGGATGTGTGATACATTATTTTTGTTTTGGCAGTGTCGCCGTGTCACCCTGTTAGATTGTGCGATACCTTTTGCGTACGGATTTTTTCGTGCGTAGTTTTGTGTTTTTGTATTTTCCCTGGTTGGCAGGAATGTCAACGCAGGTTGATTTTCCCGGACGGAAAGCCCTTTCGTGTCGGATGATTGTGTCTTGTCTAGTGAAACTAGATTGAGATTTTTTAGTGTTGTCGCTAATATTAGTGGCGTTGTCTTGACTAGCTTTGGCTGGTATGAGATATATTTTTGGTTAGCGAAAGGCTAACAAATTGCGTTTTGTATATAGTTTTGTTTCTTTTCCTGATTGGAAAAATTACCTTGCCGAATAGGCTGGGTGAATTTGACTTGGTTTATTTTTGGCATAACTTTGTGTATATTCGTTTTAATGTTCCTGATTGTTTAGGCAATGGGCTCAAGATACTTTTTTAGGTGTTTATTATTAGTTGATAATTTATTGAGTCCGAAAGAGTTAATACGTTTATTGACTGTTAGTGCGGTTTATAGTGGAAAGACTGCTCCTAAAATTGTGCCTTTTTCTATGCTAGTACAGTAAACAATTGAAGAGCAATCCTAAAAGAGTGGTTGTACAAAAAGTTGATAATTACGACATACAGTAGCTGCCTAGAACATAACTCGGCTGTCTACGGATATTAAGGTATTGTTTCTTTCCTTCTTTTTTTACGGTAAAATAAAAACAATTTCACAAAAACGTACACGTTATTATGATAATATAAACCTCAACAGTACCGGACTCAATTACTTGCACTACCTAGCTATATAAAATAAACCTATCAGGATATGGGTGATAGTGGAAATATTTCAAACGAGGTACTATTCCAATTATTAAAAGATATAGCAAATGATGTGAAAGAAATTAAGTCAGACTTAGCTAAACACAACGATCATTTTCAAGTATTAGATAATAGAGTAGGCGAACTGGAGAACGAAAACAGAGATTTGAAAGTACAGCTGCAAGTAACGCAAAGAAAACTCAAAAGAAATAACCTAATTATATTTGGAGTACCCGAAGTGGATGATACAGATATAAAAACACAAGTAAGCGAAGTGGTAAAAAAATTTACTTAAAGTACAACTAGAAGAAACAGACATTAGTGATATATACAGATTAGGTACAAAAACAACTGCCCAACCAAGAGCCTGTATAGTAGAACTGGTAAGAAATACAACAAAACAAGATATATTTAAAAATGTGGCGCAACTAAAAGGCACAGGTATTAGTATCGCACATGATTTGACACCAGAGGAAAGAAAACAACAAAAAGTATTATACTACCACCTGAAACAAGCTAGAGAAAAGGAGTACCATGCAAAAATTTCCAAAAATAAATTAATAGTAAATGGCGAATCTTACACATACGAAGATCTAAGAAACAGAGAAACGCTAATCGCACCCGAAATTCCCACTACTAGCCACGACCCCAACAGTAACAGTGCTCCAGCAACACCAACATTCCACATAAATAAAAACGATACCTTAGAGAGTAATTCGAATACAGAAGAAAATAAGAATAGTTCGGAGCCCAAACTTAATACGAAAAGAACAGAGCAGAAGGAGGCCAAGCAGACATTCATGTCAGGTCCAGCCATAAGCACAAGATCCACCAAAAAGTCTTCCAGTCAAGGTGATATTGCTACTTCCTCTCCATCTGTAAAAAAAATTTCTAAAAAAATAAATTAATAATATATGTAAATGTCTAAATTAAAAGCCTATGATATTAGTTCTATATAAATAATAATCCTTACCTTTATAAATTTATTGTCATAGTATATGCTCTACAAATAAATATATGCAATGGACCCATACATTAGAGACTTAGAGTTTAAACCCGTAGAAACCTACATAGTAAATAGCAATCTAGATTATAAAAAATATACAGTAAGCACGAACCAAAATTTTATACTGGTTCATAATAATATAAGGAGCATAGCAAAAAATCTAGACGAATTTAATGTGTTCTTGAACTGTCATGATATTACGTATAATATACTAATTTTCACTGAATGTTGGAGAATCTATAATCTAACATTATTCAGTAAACCAAGATACGACACACTGTATAATGAGGGTGCAATAAACCAGAATGATGGAGTCTTAGTTTATATAAAAAACGATATATCCTATGAATACAATACTTTAAACATTGGGAATATAAAAACTCTCAACATCAACATCTCAGTTAGTGGTAAATCAATAAATATTTTACCGGTTTATAGACCCCCGTCTACTTGCCCCAATAGTTTCAACAATGAACTAAAACAATTTCTAATTAATAATAAACCAAGAAAAGACGTCAATATTTTTGTGGGCGATATAAATATTAACATAAACAGTCACGGAATTGAATACGTCCAAGAGTACCTTAACATAATGAGCGAAGAAGGGTTTGTATCCTTTATTAATAAAACTACCCGGGAAGAAGGGAACACAAGGTCCTGCATCGATCATATCTTCATAAAAACCAAAGAAGAGCAAAAGAAATGTATACCTTTAATTTGGGATATAAAAATAACAGACCACTTCCCAATAATCTTGCACTACGACTTAGGTAAAAATAATGATAAAACAATAGACAAAATCGAGTGCAAAAAATATATAGACTACGAAAAACTTAAAACAAACCTAAAAAATGAGAACTGGCAGGAATTTTATTCGACAAGTGACGTAAATGTTGCAGCTGATTTATTAATAAACAAACTAAAAAATAACTTAGAAAAAGTTACATGATACGTTAAACAAAAAAAGAAAGAAATCAAAAAACCCCGTGGATAACTACAGCAATAATTAAATCGACTGAAACAAAAAATAATATGTATAAAGAAATGAAAAAGAATCCCAATCAGATAGCACTACAAACTAAGTACAAGGCATATCGTAATAAGTTGAATTTAATTATAAAAAACACCAAAATAGACTATTATAAATCGCAAATAAATAAAAACTGCACATCTTCAAAAAAACTATACCAATGTGTAAAAAACATCTGTAATGAATACACTAATAAAAACGATATAAAACAAATCAAATTACAAGACGGTACAGTTCTATCCGAAAAATTGGAAATTGCCAATACGTTCGCAGCACATTACGCCTGTGTCGGTAAAAATCTTGCCAGTAAAATAGCAAAGTCAGAAGAACCTAATGTTAGTACAGAGGCTAGAGTTAACTCTATCTTTATTACACCAACAGATAAAAATGAGGTTAAAAACATTATCCTTCAATTAAAAACTGGCAAAGCTCCAGGCAAGGATGGTATTACAGGGGACATCCTAAAACGCATCGTTGAGGCAATAGTAGACCCACTAACTTATTTAATTAACTTCATTATAGACCAGGGTATATGCCCAGCCGCATTTAAAGTGGGATTAGTCAAGCCGCTATTTAAAAGTGGAGATAAACAAAAAGTAATAAATTACAGGCCTATTTCATTAATCTCAACGGTTGCTAAAATTTTTGAGAAAATTATAAAAATTAGAATTGACGGTTACCTAAATAAGTACAACATTCTCTCAGATAAACAATTTGGGTTTAAAAGCGGTCTGTCTACAGAAGATGCGATATCATACCTAACAAATCATATATATACAGCCTTAGATAATAAAAAACCTACCTTATGTATTTTCATTGACCTTGCCAAGGCTTTCGATACAGTCAACCACCCCCAGCTCTTAAGTAAACTAGAAAAAATTGGTTTTAGAGATAAGGCATATCGATTAATGGAAAGCTACTTAACAAACCGAAGCCAATGCGTGAAAATTGACGATGTTATCAGCGACCACGAAAATATTGAGTACGGAGTACCCCAGGGGACGGTATTGGGACCGATATTGTTTAATATTTATATCGATGAACTTCTAAAGACTACAATTGATGGGGAAATACTTAGCTTTGCGGATGACACGGTGATCATAAACAAAGCTGACAACTGGATCAATCTCAAAAACCTAGCTGAAAAAAATTTCAAAATAGTGAAAAACTGGTTTGACTATAACTACCTTACAATTAACGGTGATAAAACCAAATATCTCCCATTTACATCGTACCATAATAACTTACCGAACTTTGGTCCTCTCCAGATCAGCCACGATAATAAATTATTAATGACCATTGATGAAGCAGAACATATAAAATATTTAGGAATTATAATAGATAAACACCTTAGATGGAACCTACAAATAAATAACATTGTCAGAAAACTACGGCCTCTCCTTCCAAAATTCAAATACCTAAAGTCGTTTCTCAGCATACGTCAGCTTGATATATTATACTTCTCCCTCGTGCAGTCACAACTTGTCTATGGAATTATTGGATGGGGTGGAGTTAACAACAATTACCTAAAAATATTAAATACCATCCAAAAATGGTTCTTAAAAATAATCCGCCATAAAAATATTACTTACCCCACCAATGCCTTATTCAACGAGGCAAAAAAATTGGACATTAGACAACTTTTTTGCAAAAAAATTTTATTAACTTTATTCAAGAACAAACATCAAACAATAATCTATCACGAACATTGCCACAATACCCGTAACAAACACATAACCACACTAAAAACTAAAGTAAACAAATCGATAGGACAAAAAAAATCCTCTTATCTTGCTGCTTATATCTATGATTTAATTCCGCCCGACATAAAAACTATATCTTCATATAATATCTATAAAAAGAAAATCAACTTATGGTTATCGAATACACCAAGACTAATAGTACATGAAATATTTGAAAAAAGAAATACATAAACTTACCTGTAAAAAAAATAAAATTCTAATTCTCACGCATATACATATTTTGAATCAACATGTATCTGTCTGGGAAAGCCCACGTGCGTATATTTATTTATTTTTATAACTAAATACATTGTGTAATAAACTGTAAGTAATTAGCCGAACCCCACTATACAAGTACCTAGTACTTCCTGGGGTCCTCACTGTTTATTTACAAAACGAGAAGAGCGAAAACATATTACTGTTGTTGCCATTGTTGTTATATACTTATTACTATTGTTATTGTTATTAGTATTATTATTATTGTTGTTATTGTTACATACCTATGTACTTTGTAATGTATTTGGTAAATAAACATTATTATTATTATTATTATTCTTGTATAGTTAGTCCGTTGTACCTATAATTGTACATTTTTAGTGTTAAGTATTAACTCCTGTTAAGCTGAATAATAGCTCAGGATGTTACGTTTTTGCTGGATTAAGTGGTTGACCTACGTCAACGTATTTTTGTGGGTCTCTAAATGACTAGGTTCTTTATTTTACATCCTGATCCCTTGTCATTTGGAAACCAATAATTTCCCGATTAGGTCCATTTTGACGCTTGATAAGCTGTCGAAAGGGCATAGCAGGATAAGCATGTGTTAGGTGCCCCCGCACCAATCGGGTCGAAATTTTTAGCACAAGTTGATAGTAGTGTTAGATGAAATTTCCCAAAATATTATTTTTGGAAAATCATTTTTACGGGAGTTATGGGGGTAAAAAGAAAAATGAAAAAAAATTTTTTTCTCGAGAACGGGTGAACCGATTTTCATGAAAAAAATATATGTTATGGCTTTTGATGGTGCAAATATGGGAAAAAATTATTGGACCCATTCGTCAAAAAAAAGTGGTGAAAAAATTTTTTCAAAATAAAAAAAAAAATTTTTTTAGGGGATGTTCCAGAGGCACACCCACCATTTTCTTCCAAATAAATGCTTATATGCCCCTTTAAAACATATCCAATTTTCAAAGCGATCGGAAGGGTACAACATACTCAAAATTGATAATCATTGGCAGACTGCGGGCGGCGTGTAGTCTATGTAATGAAGCATTATAAGACGACTCTTTTGTAAATATTTCGTGCAAAGACGAGATTACCTCCCCCCCTTCGTTTTCGAGGGTGCTGAACACGATGCAGGTGGTGGGAGAAGTTTTTGACCGCCGCAACCCCCTGAAACGGCCATCCCTCTTATGGATCCCTTTATGTTTTCATATATAAACGGATTTGGGGAGTGATTTATCAACGGGTTATACTTGAAATAACATGGAAGATGATTATAGAGTAAGTTGAGTCCAGACAGCAGGTCTAAGGGGTTAATTAAACCCTTCCGAGGAGTGGAAAATCATTTTTTATCAAATAATTCGGGTTCAAACGCGTTTCCCCCCGTTTTTGGGCTGATCATGGGAAAAATATTTATTTTTAGCTCCAACCCCCTCAAACGGGCAGAAATCACCTCTCACTCACCGTTTGAGAGATGAAGAGGGGTTGGAGCTAAAAATGAATATTTTTCCCATGATCAGCCCAAAAACGGGGGGAAACGCGTTTGAACCCGAATTATTTGATAAAAAATGATTTTCCACTCCTCGGAAGGGTTTAATTAACCCCCTAGACCTGCTGTCTGGACTCAACTTACTCTATAATCATCTTCCATGTTATTTCAAGTATAACCCGTTGATAAATGACTCTCCAGACCCGTATAGAAAACAAAGAGATCCATAAGGAGGTTTTCGGCGGTCAAAAACTTCTCCCACCACTTGCATCGTGTTCAACACCCTCGAAAACGGACGGAGGAAGGTAATTTCGTCTTTGCAAGAAATATTTACACTATTTCTGCCTTTATTACATAGACTAGCGGTTCATTACTACATCTTACTATATCTTACTACAACGGTCACTGGCGGCCATTACAACCCTACCATTTAAATCAGTATCAAACTTCAAGAAGTGTGGTGCAAAAATTCTCTGACGTCAACTGTGGGGTCAAACAAAATCTAGTTTGAAAATCTGAAGATTTTGCAAGGATGACGTCCGCAGTCAGCCTACGAAAGAACTAGTTTTCAAAGTCCACTACGAGGAGGTTACAGTGCATTTCACTAGTGAAGGTGCCTGTTTATTGTGAGTCCTCTTGCCTCTCATGAGTCGGGGTGTTTATTTATCGTGAGTCTCCTTGCCTCTAAATAGTCGTTTGTTTATTGTAAGTTCCCCTGCCCCTCATTAGTCGAGGTGCTTGGTTATTATGAGTCCCCTTGCCTCTCACAATTCGGGTTGACTTTTTTGCGTGAGTCCTCCTGCCTCTCACGAATCAGGTTACTCTATATTGATGAGACTTTTCTTAGTCTTCATTCTTCAAGAACATCCCATAAAAAAAATTTTATTTTGAAAAAATTTTTCAAAAAAGTTGCAGGGTGTTGCGGCGGTCAAAAGCTTCTCCCACCACTTGCATCGTGTTCAGCACCCTCGAAAATGAGGGGGAGAAGGTAATCTCGTCTTTGCACGAAATATTTACAAAAAAGTCGTGCTTCATTACATAGACTGCGCGCCGCCCGCAGTCTGCCAATGATGATCAATTTTGAGTATGTTGTACCCTTCCGACCGCTTTGAAAATTGGATATGTTTTAAAAGGGCATATAAGCATTTATTTGGAAGAAAATGGTGGGTGTGCCTCTGGAACATCCCCTAAAAAAAAATTTTTTTTTATTTTGAAAAAATTTTTTCACCACTTTTTTTCGACAAATGGGTTCAATAATTTTTTCCCACATTTGCACCATCAAAAGCCATAACATATATTTTTTTCATGAAAATCGGTTTATCCGTTCTCGAGAAAAAAATTTTTTTTCATTTTTCTTTTTACCCCCATAACTCCCGTAAAAATGATTTTCCAAAAATAATATTTTGGGAAATTTCATCTAACACTACTATCAACTTGTGCTAAAAATTTCGACCCGATTGGTGCGGGGGCACCTAACACATGCTTATCCTGCTATGCCCTTTGTTCAGTTTATTTTGATATTGTTCTATTTGGATTTATATATCCTATTAGTCTGTCTTTAAGAAATTTTTAGGCCAGTATTGTTGGCATATTTTCTCGATTTGTGACTTTGCCCTATGGCAAGGGGCTATGAATACTGCCATCGTGTGACATCTGCGTGAGGTAAAAGTCCTCTAAATGATCACCATTTTCTGTATATAAGAATCTGCTCTTACAGTCTTGTTGACTTTAAAATTAACAAATGCTTATGTAAATAAGCTAATTTTCCCGATTTGGCCCACTTCTGTGTTTGATAAGCTGAAAGAATTTGTTTCATTTATCTTGACACTCTTTTAACAACGATTTAGTCGTCCTATTGGTTTGTTTCAATGAATTTTATTGCGGCCAATATTGTTTATTTTTCCTGGATTTTGACATTGCCCTATGGCAAGGGGCTACGAATACTGCCATCGTGTGACAACCTGCGTGAGGTAAAAGCCCTCTAAACGGTCACCATTTTCGGTATGTTCGAATCGGTTATTACCGTCTTGTTGGCGTTAAAGTTAACAAAAGCTTATGTAAATAAGCTAATTTTCCCGATTTGGACAACTTCTGTGTTTGATAAGCTGAAAGAATCTGTTTCGTTTATCTTGACACTATTTTAACAACGATTTAGTCGTCTTATTGGTTTGTTTCAATGAATTTTATTGCGGCCAATATCCTTTATTTTTCCTGGATTTTGACATTGCCCTATGGGAAGGGGTTGCGAATACTGCCATCGTGTGATACCTACGTGAGGTAAGAGCCCTCTAAACGGTCAACATCAGCTGACTGTTCAAGTCTTCCTTTTTATTTTTGGTAATTTAAGTTGTCCGTATTTTTTCCTTTCGATATATCGACTTTGTAGTTAACTTCATTTTAGTTCTTTCAGTATAATCGGTTTGTTATTTCACCGTCTCAAAAAAAAAAAAATAATAACTGGCGCCCTTCAATTATTTCAATAGTAGAAAAAGTATAGAGTGGACTTTGACATTGTCAGTTGATTTTTAAGTTATTTTGAGTTAATTCATTTATGCTAGCCTAGTCGCTAGAAGATGAAGTGTATTTAAGCGTCATAGTTTTTGTGTGATATTAAATACTAGACGCCACGAATTTTTGTGCTTGATATATCTTTGTTTTTTTGTTCACTGGGCATTTAGCACCAGGAAATGTTTTTTTTTGGCCCTTAAACAACCTTGTTTTTAGAGTTGTAGTGTCCTATGATGCCACGGAACTTCCTTTGGTAATTCTCTCGTAGAATGATTATGTTTTCTTGCCTAGCAGACAGCTAGGGTGAGATTTGTACTGAGTATTTATTTATGTTTGTTCTGACTAGCTTAGTCTAGTGCAAGAGTGTTTCTCTTCCTGGCCCAACTAATGGGTGCAGTGTACCAAGTGATTCTTGGATAATTTTCGTTCTTTCCTTGGCTAGTTGTCTAGTGCAAGGGTGTCCCTTTTCCCCTGGCCCAACGAATGGGTGCAGTGTATTAATAATCTTTCTCGCCTAGCTGAAATCTAGAGTGAGATATTTAGAGTTGAGTTTAGCTATAGGCTAAAATTTTGTCTTTTTCTGACTAGCTAACACTAGTGTAGAGTTTTTGGTTGTGCTTAGCCAACGGCTAAAATTATTGTAATTAGCTAATGCTAATATTATTTACGAATTTTATTTTGACTAGCTAAGACTGGCATGAGATGCTTGAGTACAGTTATTAACTATAGACTACTTTTTCTTTTGCGTTTGTTCTGACTAGCCTAGACTAATGCAGAGTATTTTAGTATCGTGTTGAGATTTAAGATAAAATTTAAGGATTCATGTCCTTTTTTTGTTGGTTTCTAAGTTATTAAATTCCCTTTTCTGTCCCTCTTGGTAATTCAGATATCAACATAATTTTTTGTAAATATGCGATTTTGTACATGGTTTTGTTTTCCTGATATGGAAATTTCATTTCCTGGGTAGACTAATTGAATTGGTTTTAGTTAATCCAGGCATAACTTTATTTACGTATATGTTACGTCTTATTATGTGTATTGGCATGATTCAATGAATTTATTGATGCCAAAAATTATCCCTAACTAACAGTGTCCTGTTGTCCTGACTAGTTCAGACTAGATCTAGGATATTTGCTTTTTTGTTGTTAACTGAAAAGTTAACGACTTATGTCCATAGGTTTATTTACCTGATTTTGGCAATTTTCGTGTTTGGTAATCTAATTTAATTTGTTTTAGTTTATCTTAGCACTTTAACCTGATTTTGACAAATTTAGTATACTGATTGAATTTGTTTTAGTATATTTTGGCGCGGCTTTAACCCGATTTATTCGTTTTTTGTTCTTAGTCTATCAGTTTTGAACAAGTCCAATAATTTTAAATTTTTTTGAGTTTGTCTTTGCTCGTGGGTTCGAATTTACATACGACAGTTATTACCTTGTCGTCATTAAGTTTGTACCTTCTGTTTTGTTTGGTTTATTACGTGGGTTCGATTTTTTGTGTGCGGCACATGTTTGGCCCCATTTTTCATGTTGTATATTAGAGTAGTTTAGTATGTTTGCCGTCTCAATCCTTGGTAAGGATTTCGCTAAGTGAGTTGAAGGGGAGTGTAACGTGCTCATTTTTCAGGGTCTATTACTATTAATTAAATTAGTATATTGTACCAGAAATTGCCTTTTATAGTCAGTTTATTATTTACACTTCTTACCGCTACTTTAGTCTTCCGCCTGACGCCAGCCCTGGCTCCGTCCGGAATTTGGTTACCGCGTTAGGTAAGATAAAGACGTTACGCGGGTGACAGTAAGATACCGATATATGAAAATTTGAATTTGATTGGTCACGCGAAAGCGCGTCTCTTGCTTGGTCACCTTACAGGGGAACTGAATAAATATTGAGAAGACAGGCGACCATATTTGATTCCGGGGCTGTGACCGGCGTAAGCCGGTCACTTAATTTGTTTAAGAGTATTTTTGTTAGTTTTGAGCCATACTGTGTGGAGAGATTTGAAGACTTGACGAGATAGTAAGAGGTATAAACGAGAAGAGTAAGATGAGATTATAAGAAAAGTTATGTGTTAAATGGCCCACATTATGGTCATTTCTAAGTGAAATTAAAATTAAGTGTATGGACAACGGCAATTGGCTTAGGGCCATGTAAATCTACAAATTGTCAATAAAGGACTCTTTCCAGCTCTATTTTGGAGTTCCTGATTGCTGTTTAACAATAATCTGTCTTATTTAATAAGAAATGTTAAATCAATGTTCCAGTTCCTGTGAAGCCTTATTGTAAGTAAAACTTTATTATGTTCCCATCCTCCCAGAGGAAGTTCACCAATAAACCACCATATCAATTTTTGTGAGTGCGCGTTTGTGTCGGTACTTTTGTTGATAAACTATCTACCTTTTGTGTAGACTTAACGTATTTTTGTACCTTGCTTTTGTAGTTTCGCAGAGTTCAATAGGTTCAGACGTAGGTCAGGCCTCTCCAGTTTATATTATAAAAAAAAGTCTGTCAAAATATAAACATTTAGTTCAAATTAAACTGGAGTGTGACAAACCTACGCTCCTAAAATTAATATATAAAAAAATGTAACGAATAGATGCTGGGGAGATGGTATAAGAAAACACAGACAAGATTTCTTTTGTGTCGTACCATCTCTGCTACTCACCATTTATTTACCACATTAGGATATTTAATTTTTTCTGCATTATAGTATTAAAATTTTTATTTCTTTTACATAAATAACTTTTATATTTTAGTATGTACTGTATTTTATTTTGGTAAATAAATTATTATTATTATTATTATTATTATATATTAATTTTTAAACGGCGTACAGCTGTTTTAGTTGAGTATTGTTCATATTTTAATGTCTCCATGAAAGATTTAGTATATTTCTGTTTTAAATTTTAGTAGAGTCACTAATTAAATTAAGCTTAGTTCGAGTCGGCCGACGTTAAGATTTTAGTATGCTTTGTTTATCTAATTGCAATAATTGTATAATTTGTGTATCTTTTGCAATTATGTTAATTTATTGTGTATTTGTCTCTTCATGATGAAAGCGATATTTATCTTTTCGTCCACACCCTGATGTAAATTACTCTGTGGTATTTTGTAATATATTTTTGTTATTAATTATGAGTTTATTTTAGCACCTTATAATGAATGAGCTAGTCGTGCAATTTTTCGTAGAATAAAATTTATCTTTAAAAATAACGTAGGGCGTTTTTGCCACGTTATATAACTTATAATATTTTTCCTGCTGTTTCAATTAATTTGGGCTGGAAATGGTTAAAACCTCTAGTTACTGTAATATATGCCTTTTGTATCACCTAAAAATTTTAGCTTGCCTAATATACCTTAAATGGAACTAAGGTATTTTGTCACCACTTTATGGTCGTCTCCCGGCCCTTTCTGGCGTCCATTTGGTCTGCCAATATTTTTCCCTATTAGGCGAATGTCACTTTAATATACTAAAACGTGAACCTGCTTGAAATACCTTAAGTAATTAGTTTTTTTTACCCTTTTAGGCAACCAGGGTAGGTAAATCCGGCCACGCACGACTGCCAGACCGGCCATTCTACGTTTAGTAATCTTTCTTTTAACGCAAATCAACATTTTTAGCCTGCCTGAAATTCCTTAATTAAAATCGTCACTGGCCCTTGGTCTACAAATCCATTTATAGATAATCGCCCTGGTAGAAAATGGTTTGATTCATTTATGGCATGACATCCTGAACTATCCGTTAAACAGGCCGAATATATAAATAAAGCGCGTGCTTTAGTTACACCAAACCAAATAAGAAGCTGATTTCATGAGACTCAAGAACTCTTAGAGGAAAATGTTACTATTTTGGAAGATCCTAAGCGAATCTTCAATATGGATGAAACTGCATTTTACCTCAATACCTCAGGATTAATAATCGCCGAAAAGGGCAAGCATGCTTATTTTTCCGGAAATAGTGACAAGGAAAATGTCACCACATTAGTTACAGTCAATGCTGTTGGTGAATTTGCACCTTCATTAACCATTTATAAACTTGATAGAATCCCAGCTTCGTATTTTAAATCTGCACCGCCGGAATGGCAAATCAAAAAATGGTTGGATGACGGCAGAAGCATTTTATGAATATTTTCAGAACTATTTCTTATAAAAAATGGGTACCAATTACCAGTCTTTGTCTTTTTGGATGGCTATTCTTCTCATTTAAGTACAGCACTCAGTAGATTTTGTAGACAATGGTATCATACTGGTGTGCCTGTATCCTAATGCTACACACATCTTACAGCCACTGGACGTTTCCCTATTTTTTCCATTGAAAGTGCAATGGAAGAAAGAATCAAAGCAGTGGAGAATGGATCATGAAGGTCGAGATATTAAAAAACAGGATGTCCCAATGCTCCTTAATAAAATATTAACAACCGCGTCTTTTGACTTGACAATAAAACATGGATTTAAAACTTGTGTTGATATATTTAGAATCAAAAATAAAGACGGAAGTATTAAATGAGTTCAAAAATTTAGACCAATCTGAAGCACAGCCAAAAAATGAAAAGGTGGAAATGTATGATGTATGGAAAAAGTTTAAATTTGTTGCCCAAAACAATTTAGAAGACTGCCATCGTATTTCCTTTTCCAGAATTCATTCACGTAGGAACAGCATCTGAGATCGAAGGAAAAAATATTGATATTCTCCCGATTCCTGAAAAAGACAACTGTAGATCCTAAAATACTAACTGAAGAATCTGAAGTATCTGATCTTCCAAGTGAAGAGCCTAAAATATTTGAAATTCCTAAAGAAACATTTATACCTCCCGAAACTGTTTCTGAATTTGGATGCAGTTCCAGTTCTTATCATATTTCTAATCATATCAAAACTGCTGATATTTCACCTAAAGAGAAGGAAATGACGGATATTAGTAATTACCAAACAGACTGTACTACGCCAGACTATGGCATTTCCAATTTGAGTTACGAAGATATTTTTTCACCCAAAGAATTGATTATAATTATTTAACTGCTACTGACTTTAATTTAACTAAAGAAGCCGTATCCTTACCTTACCATAAAAACTATGAATTAGATATGACATCTAGTGCTGACATTACTTGTGAAAAAAATGATGTGATACATGATGTTAGCTTAAACGTCGTTAATACATTAGACATTACCCATGATACAATTGATAAAAGGTTTGTGTAATAAGTGATATACTGATATTACCTAAAACTAACTTTAAAAAAAGTACAAAACAGAAAACCAAATAAAAAATGCCATGTGTTCTTACATGCGATAACTGGTTGGTTATTTCTGAACGGAAAGAAAAGGAGAAGTTAGATTTAATGAAGAAAAGGGAAGAAAATAAAAAGATAAGATAAGAAAATTAAAAGAAATGAGAAAATAAAAAAAGAAAGAAGTACAAAAGACAAAACGGGAAGGAAAGTTGAAAGAAAGGCAAGATAATGCTTCATCACAATTAGAAGAAAAAATAGAGAGTATTGTATATTGTATTAGTACTGCTATTTTACTAGACAATCAGGCCGGGATGGCCCATTTTGCCCTATGGATCTACAGTTTAGCGTGGACTCCAAACCACGGTCCTCGACCACCAACTCTGACCCACCCTGGTTCACCCACCACCTTTCATGGCGGCGCAATAGCCCGAGGTTATCGGGTCTCCTGGAGTATTAAAATAGAAGTTAAAAATTACAAAAACGAGGACATAAATGAGAGTGAAGCGAAAACACCACTTTTCAAAACGAAAAAGAAGATACACAATTTACATGCAAATGCATAATGTGATCGTTCAATATGTAAAAAAATATATCCCGGCAAAATTACAAAAATTTACAAAGTATACAATTTCAACAATGGAGAAGAGTTTGGGATATGGGAAGTGGCCTGATCGAACGGACGAGCTCATTTATGAGTTAAATGGCATTAAAGAAATAATCGATGAACCAGTTAGAAAACCTGCCAGAGGAGCATTTTCTGGCCATGAAATGGAAAAATATAAAAATTTTAGTTAAATAATAATTCAACAATAACAAATTTGTTTAAATTTTTCTACATACTTTTATTTATCCATTAGGTACCTACCTACCCAGTTATTTAATATTTTTTTCACGTGGCCACAACCAGTTTAAAAGTGGCCACAATTGATATTTTTATGGCAGAAACTGGCAAAATATGCATTTTCCTTTTGACAATTTCAAATAGCCCGCAATATTTTATCTGACTAAATATTATGTATTGTATCATTCCCTTGCAAATTAAATTAAGAATTATTATATAAAACAATATTGTTTCATCTAACAATCTTTTTATTTTTTTTTAAAGTTCCAAAGTTCACATTTCTCTAATCCTGTGGTTAGCAAAAAAAGTCGGACATGCGCAGAGAAAAAAATAACATTAGCGTGTATGTCAGTAAGTGGAAAGATAAGCGAAATGTATATGTGATAGCAAGTGCGTATATACCAAACCTGGTAACTGTCAGAAATAAGTATGGTGTAGAAAAACAGAAAGACGGATACAACAGGCATATTAGAGATTGCAATTTACCGGAAGTTTTAATAACCGGTAAATCGGTAAATAAAAATGTAAATAACCGGTATTTACCGGTAATTTTTAGAATGATTGATTAGGGTGGCGAAAATGGCAATTGCCTTTTTCCATGAACAAAATTATCTAAATTTAACAAAAAAAATTCTTATACCTTAATATAATGAACAAACAAAAGGTTTTTTATCAAAAGGAAAAAATATAAATGAAATAAATTTAAATAACAAAAATTATAAACATAAACTCAAATAGGGCATTTACTGAATACTTACCTAATCTAAAGATACAATATATTTTAAAATAAAAGGGTTAGTTTTTCAAAGCTGTATCTGTTAGTCGTCTGATATTTGTGCATAGAATACCACTAGCTGAAGATGCCCTTCCTCAATCGATACTGGTAGGTCAATAAGTTAATAATAATTGGTAGTAACATACTTCTAAATGTTTTCCACGGATATATGCGGCAGTGAAATATTTACTGTCGCAAGATATTGTCAATGTCTCTCTTATATTTCTTGGGGCTTGGTGTTTTGGTTTTACTTTTTATAATATTATTTATTTATTGTTAAAAGTGCTCACTGTTGGGACAGTCACTCTGTATTTAGTGAATACTAGTCACTGACACAAATAGAAACGTTGAATACGTGACATATCGTAAGTTCAGAATTTACCGAAATAACCGGTAAAAAAATTAAATAATCAGTAATTATTGTCATATGTTTTTTGTCCTGTTAACCGGTTAACCGATTAACCGGCTAACCGGTATTGCAATCCCTAAGGCATATGTATGGAACAGACAGGAGCGATCGAATGATCAGTTACTACAGCTGCCCCCATTAAGGCAATCCGCTGGTATAAGAAACAAGAGTCTTTTTTCGTCTTTTGGATATTTCGTTATGAAATTCTTACTTTATCTGTACAAGAGTAAAAAAAATTCATTGAGTTTCAGGAAGCTGTAGTACATAGAAAATATTGTCCCTAGCAGAGTTTTTGTGAAACTGCAGGCTTCAATAAAGACACCAAGAACAGTAGCCAAGCAGCAACACATTTTCCAGAGGAGATTCCCGTGTCAGAAAATTATAAAAAATTACGTGTTCTTTAAATGTAAGGAATGTACGAGATAAAAAGCGGAAGGAAACAAGATACAGGTGTGAAACCTGTCCAGACAAGCCTGCACTATGCCCTGCGCCACGTTTCAAGTTGTGGCATCAATAATAATTTGTATTTCCAATAACTGAATAAATGTATATAATTTTTGTTTTGCTTTCTTCCTATAACAGAAGGACGTCTATGAACGTCCGTGCCACAAATTGTATAGAAAAATGTTATATGACATTAACGTCTATAGTCCCTTGGTTTTTTCTTACATAATCAGCTTATTTATGACTCTACGAACCTGTAAATATCAATATTTATCTTGAATATTAATGAAAATACATTTGTGACGCAACAAGCACAACTACCAATTAGTGTCCGTCAACGTGTTAAATTAATTCTCATCACGTCTATAAAATATGTCTTCCCAAACACTTACACCACACATTCTATTATAAAGCCAATAAAGCAATTTGGGAGACATATGTACAATTACAGTAATCCGCATACACAACTAATATTAGATCTAACTGCTGATACTATTATGTTGACAACACTAGCTTGACTCGAACATGCGGAGAAGGCCGAAACCAAGAGTCCAAGAAGTCCGTCTGCAGTGGGCCATCAAATAGTTAAATCCCCTTTAATAAGTATATTGTGTGTTATTATTATTGGCTCCTCAATACTGATGTACATAACAAACAGAAATAGAAACAACTTACAACTATTCAAAAATTTAATGATTTCTTAATAATTTGCTGAAGAAATGTGTCAGAGACCTCAGTAAATCTCAACTAAAAAATTCTCCGATTTTTTAACAGTATTCTAGAACACTGATTTAAAAAACTGCAGATCAATCAGAAATATTATTGAACATCTCTGAGTCGTTTCTCTTTACCTAACACAAAATCATTCTGGATTTTCAAGCAGTTACTTCGGTGACTTGAGAAGCGGTTAAGAAAACATTTTAAGAAAACATCTCTGAATCAAACTCTATTATGCCGAGATGGTACTGCAGTGGCTTAAATTTCAGTTGAGTGATGCAGCAGCTGGCCATTGTATCCCTCCTAAGTTCGACGCTTAGCTGCAACAGATGCAATGTTGCAGGAAATACTTGCCTGTCTGTGTTCTGGTTGGATCGTGGAATAGTTCTATAGCTAAATGTCTGAAGATATTAACATAATTTTCATAAGTGAGTAGATTCTAGTAGATACAGGGTGTCTCTAAAAGGTGCGGAAAAAATGCTACCACAAATTCCTGAGGCTAAAATATGACGATCTAACCCAACTTACCTCAGTCCAAAAGTGGATGATTTCGGAGATACTGGGTGTCAAAAGTTCAATTTTGTTTTAGTTTTTCATAAATAATTTTTTTAATAATTGTTGTATTGTCACAATATTTGGCTAGGGGGGGGGGGGGTTGTAGGGTGACAAATTAAAATCTGCCCCCATTTTCATTGTACAATTTAGAGTACTTTGCATACATTTAAAACGAAATAACTTTTTTGAGCCACACTGTATTTGATTTTTAAATAAACATTATTGTCCAACGTCTTTTACCTGGTAAGAGTTGATTTGAGCAGCCGTTTTTGAGATATCTGGATTTAAAAAAATCATTTCGTGTATGGCCAGGTCTAAATTATTGTAATACAATAATTGAACACAATTTGAGGCAATGGCGTTGTAATAAGAGTAGTGTTTATACCGGAGCTGGGCCTCCCCCCACCACTTTTCGTGACGTCATGGGTGGTGGGGGTAATTACTGTGGTGGGAGGCGATTTCTGTGGTGGTAATTAGGGTTAGTAAATTATATGGTGGGGGAAATTAATGTGGTGGGGTGAATTTATTACTATAAATGGGGTGCGACAGTATCACAAAAATTAAATCCACATCTGATTACTCAAGAGTTAACAAGTGAGTGTAGCAAAACCACCTCAATTATTTCAAGTAAGCAATATTTTTTATATTACGTTTTACGACTCTTTCACTGTAGACACCCATTTTAACTATGGCAATTTCGGAACTAGACTTATTAGCACTTAATGCGATGATAAGTGAAAGTACTGAAGTTTTAGAGCAAAAGCCTATATCATCATTAATTAAAGACAAAGCATATGTCATAAAGAAAATGTCAGTGGTCAATACGCGGTTTGGAAAATCAATTATCGTAAATTTGTTTGAGGAAAGTACAATAACAACTTTCAAATCGTTTTTACCCAAACGAGTTGTAGAAAATATAAGTGAAGATGTAATCAATAAGATTAATTCATCTGGTGATAAATACACTAACATATTTAGGTGGCCAGCGTCCACCGACGTACATCGGTGCAAAATCCAGTGCAATGATACGTTTTGGTGTTTAATTTATAAACAGCAGTTGTATTAGTTACTTTTTAGTTCTTAGTTTTAATTTTCTACTAGACATAGAATACAGTTAGAAAGGGTAGTAGGAGTATTATAAAACACAATATTGGTAGCTCATTTGAAAATATAAGAACGTTATTGTTTTGGTAAACGATAATAACTTGGTTTGCACAAAAATAGTTTCCTCAGTTTTTAAACTGCGCTTGCACCTTGTGTAAGTAAGTGAACTGATTTAGTCTTTCTGTATGCATTTTAATATATTTGTTTGCTTTTAGTTCAACCATTACTAACAAAATATGTGGATGCAATATTCGGCACAAAGGTGGACATGGGCGGAAGACATTAATTCAGCCATTGATAGACTGTCTTGTCAACTGAGTGACCTAAGTATGGATTCTCTGCATGCTATAAACTATGATCTAAATTTCTGCTTCGATGCTGAACAAGTCGAACGTCTTAAGGCGGATTCTGAAATGTATAATAACGGCGCTACCCTGTGTGGCAAATATTCCAGCGGTATTTTAAATTTAGAAGAATTTTGTGAGCAAATGGTACAAATAGATTTAAAACGTTTTCTATATGATATAGAAAAATATCTACCTAAAAAAATTATCGAAAGATATCAACTCGACCAATCTGATGAAGAAGCTGTTGACAACTGAATTAGTAGTTAATCACTTATTGTTTTTTCATTTTGAAATATTTATAATAATTACAATTATGTAAATTTGTAATTGATGATGTACATTAAAATGTATTATTGAACTATATTTATTTTATTGTAAGGATAAAAAATGAAATAAATGAAACACACATTGCTAGATTATATTTTTTAATTTTCTATTTCTTGGCTACATATCTAAAAAAATATGTTATTAATACTAAATATGAATATACTTAAAGATATTTATTCAAATTTTATATCTAAATCTACAATACATTTATTAAGATAGTGAACATTTGCAATAGCAGTGACTATTGGGCTGATAATGTGCTCCATACATCTTGGTACACTCAAAGATTTGAGACTAGGTATGCAGGGGGAGCAGTCATCTAGGTCTATGATTTTATTCCATCTTAGATGATGCAATAGAATGTTTTTCTTTAGTCTGCCTTTGCATAAAATTATAACATCCTGCGGTGGTACATCACATCCATAATTATTAGCTGTATTTTGACAAAGCCGTAGAAGTATCATCGGAAATTCTGATAGTTGAATATACCTATCACTTCATTTTACACCGCCATGATAGTAGTTCTGTAGCCATCGATATTGATTCTGTTTACCTCGGGTTAGTGATGAAAAAGGATATGGTGGCTTGAAAAAGTAATGTGCTTGCTGGTTAGTGTTACAGCACACCACAGACAATTCTTTTACTGTAAACACATTTTCTTTATATTGAAATCCTTGTAAGTCAACAATCAAAGTGGGAAATTCGTTGCTTAAAGATGACATCACAAAAGAAAGTTTTATTTAGCGCCGGCAATTCCAGACTGAACTGAACCATCCAGAGTACTATATCTTAAATATATATCGTGGAGTATAAGCGCATATAAACGAGTTTGTGCGGGGAACTTCGTCTTTTGTGTTTCAAATTCTATTTTTATGTCTACAGTGGATGATTTAATTGCATCCGGTTGGTAGGAGCAATCTATGACAAACAATGGGGATTTTCTGAATTCTCCCAGATCCATCAATGGTTCAGCCATATCTCTATCATAGTAACTACGTTGAAAGTTCTCGTATGCATAGTATGCTGCAGAGTCGAGTTTCTTACCGAAATCCAAATTCCAGTGCTAATATGGAAATACTTCAGAGTTCAGATATAGTCGAATATTATTAATATCTGCAGATATACTGTGTGACGACCTTGGTTCTATCATTAGAATTGCCATTGTTTTGAAATCCGATAATGATGTATCGAGGTCTCTCAAGGCTGTTAGTGGTTTTGACAGCCCATATGTCAAACGATGTATCACTTAAAGTAGGTAGCTCGTAGGGATCCCACATGCGGTAAGCTATCTTTACTATGGCATAATTACCGCCCTTATTGATTCTATTTAATAGTTTAAGCTTTTGTTTATCTTCAGGCACAATATGTTTTATCTTCCACTCAA
Source organism: Rutpela maculata (assembly GCA_936432065.2). Lineage (NCBI taxonomy): Eukaryota > Metazoa > Arthropoda > Insecta > Coleoptera > Cerambycidae > Rutpela > Rutpela maculata. The sequence continues at coordinate 87,027,122 of OW386292.2, forward strand.
TTTTGCTAATTTCTAGATCTACATCAACTTCACCAACGTAACTATCTTTAAAGGATCGAGCTATGATTAAAATTAATTCCTGCTTTGCATTTAAAACACCTTTTGTGTAATCTTCTGCAAAACCCATGATGTATTTAAGAGGCAGCCTACCACTGAATACGTGACTGGTAGTATCTAAAATTTCTTGTTTCTCTGCGGTCAGACCCCAACCTGCAGTTAAAAGTGATCGGAGATGTGTTTGTCCATATGATACCATAGTCTTCATTGTGGTAGTGATACCAGGCTTCCTAACGACAGCCACTTGTTCACCACCCATTTCATATCTGATTTCCTCGAAGAAAAAGGCTAGTGCGTTATTGGATAAATAACACCGCTTGGTAACATCACTTGGAGTAAATTTTCCTTCTATGTAAATATAACTCTCTGTAATGTCGAGTATAAGGTCTTGAAAATTGATAGGAATGCGTATTTCATCCGAGTTATTATAATACGGTGATCCGTATGATTTATACGTATGCTCGTGTAAACTAGCAAGTGATTTATCAAACACGGGCTCGTCGAACACTTCAAGTTTTTCACTAGATGTAAAAGCTGCCATTATTATTTAATTTTCTCTCAGTTTTAATCCAATAGATTGAAGAAATGCACGGTCCTTAGCAGACAATCTATGTCTTAACTGTTTAAGAGGTATACGCTGAATGAATTGGTGTCTACAATCACTCTTCTTTTTATCGTTAAACACTTCATATCGGCAATGTGCCAATCGTTTCTGATTATATCGAAAGCCCATTTTTCCTCGAAATATTAAAATTGTTTCAATTCTAGCTTCACAATAATCTTTTCACCTCGAAAGTTAATTAAATCTCCATTGTCATCCAATATGTGCAGAGTAATGTTGTCGATAAACTGACGTCCTTCAGGTTTAACAGGTAAATATATGATGTTAGCTGGCTCCTTTGTAAGTTTGTATCCAGGTTCAACATCAATATCAAACTCGAAGAGTGTGTGGGATTTTAGGACATTCAGATAGGCTTCGCAAATTATGTTTCAATTCACACGTACCATCCTTACTTTCATAATATCAACAGGGAGTATTGATTCATGGCTCTGGTTTGGATGTAAGTATGTTGGTTCAAATCCCAACAGACTACCAATAGAGTTTGCTTGTGAAAAGTCAATTCCATATTTTGACCAAATTTCACACTTCAGCGTATTGTTTGCTCGTAGCCGGAATAATTTTTCTTTTTCTTCTTCTGTATCGGCTGGTATAGCTTTCAGTATTGCTCGATATATTTCATCAATTTCATAGGCTCCATATGGTATATGCTTGTATACGAGGGGTAGTTTTGGACGCTCTCTATAACAAAAACGATTGTTTGTCTCGTCTACATTAAATATAGAGTTGTATGAATAAAATCCAATTAATCCCAGTCCATATCGACTACCCATAACTAGTTCAATGGGTGGATAAAATCCTGCACTGAGCACGCTTGAGGGGCTTGATAAAGTGAAGGTGTGTGACATGACTGATCTTTTTGGAGATTGCTGCATGAATTTATTGTGATTTACAGCAATTGTTGTGGATTAATCTTTTTTTGGGGGGTGATGGAGATACATTTATGTGACACCACATTCACCTCGTCAACTTTACAGTGGTGGTGAGCCATCATTAACATCAATATTATTTTCATCATTAGAATAATGTTCTTGACAGTACTGATATTTTAAAATATCAATGTCATCCTGAAGGTGTGTAGGTAACTTATCCCACACTAACGCAATTTCATTAGGGGCACACGCAATCATTACTTCTTTAGGCATATCTAAAAGTTGCTGTTTGCTCATCTTCAATAAGCCGCGTAGTCTAGAGAAAGCAATCAAGGAGTGGCCCATCCGTTTAATTGCTTCTCGATCCATTGATGGTGTTACAGATTCCATTTGAAGAGTTTTACTTAATTTTTTGAGGAAAGAAACTTTAAGCACAAATGACCACACCACACTGTGTTGAAATTTTGTTGGCGCTCATAATTATAGTAGATTTTATCTGTAGACATTGAACCGTTGCGCAAGTACAGAACTAATTCTCTTGGTGGGGGTAAATCGCCAAAACTATCGAAATATGTGACTAAACTGCCGCGTTTTTTAAATGCCACCCAGTGTGTTCCAGGGCCATCTACACTATCCAAATTTATGATGGCGGATTCATTATGACATGGTCCAGAATTTGGTAGATTGTCACGCATAAATATACCTCGAAAATATGGTACCTCCATCTTCTCATCATAATATTTAAGATCGATGTGGGTGAGAGGTTTTCGAGGTAGAGTGTCTAGTAGTTTTTTGAACTTTGTGGTTTTAAATAAACACCCAGACCTTTACGATACGGTTTCAAATATAATCCTTTGCCACTTTTTCCTAGAGCAATCGCTTCCATGTGTCTATTATGACGATTTTCTTCGACCAATTCCTCTCTGCTTGTTTTAACATCATTTACAGCTTTAGCTATACCAGCTGCACTTCCAGCCAAACTACCTAACGCTGATAATCCAGCAAAAATAGGTATTAAAAGTAGAATTCCACCAACTTTTGGAATCGGTATTATGCGTGGTGTACGAATATTGCGTTTTCTACCAGCCGCCCTCATGTGACGCCGTGCTGCTTGAAGCGCCATTTGAGCAATTTTTTTTGTATCATTAGCCATAGACCGCTTGCCACCGACCTCACGTAGATCATCACGTACTTGCGCACTATTCCAGCACCGAATGCTACATTCTTAACGTTCTTCCTGTTTTTATTCTTTTTAATCATATTTTTTCTTTTTGTAGTACAAGATATTGTTGACCTACATCCCATACCGACGTTGTTTCCCCTTCATTATGGTGGTAACTAACAACGCTGCAGCCTTTTCGTTAATACCCGAATCTTTGGATTTAACTCGTTTCCAAGTAGCTTGTTCAAGCTGATAGTCTGCTTTGTGTCGGGTAGCTAAATCGTTCGTGTTTTGATCGTATGCAATATCGTGTTGCTTGCATGCAGAATCCAACTTATTTATACCTGGATCACCTCGCGCTAATCTTTTTTGTAATTTAGTACCGGAGCCACAGTACTGATAACCTCCCGGTAAATGCAGTTCAAATGGAAGCTTATTTATTAGGGAATTTACTACTCCTTTACCAGCCTTTAAACGATGGCGGTTTTTACTTGTGTGCTGTTTGACTGACAACATTTAAATAACAATTGTAATGCATACATCTATTTATATAGTCTTCAACCGTGCTACAATGCGTATTGTGAAGCAGAGACAGAAGTTTGCTGTAGACAATTTAGACGAAAAAGTTGGATGTTGTAACGGTCATTTTTATTTCCAGGCATAAAAGCCCTTAAATTACATTATTTCGTATTTTCCGTACATAAATTACCTATTTTGTTACCTCTTAAAAAATAAAATTATCGCCGCTACTGTAAGGTTCTAGAAGGTAACGTAACCGTCGCCTAGTTCTCGGCTTTACTGGTCAATATTTGAAAATAATGCCTTTCCTCCAATGAGAAACCGTAGTTTAAATTCGCGGGTTTAAGGAGTAGAGGTAATTCGACTACTAGTGGGGGAAGAGATAAATACCGAACCAAGCGGCAGACATGAGGGATTTTTGACGTGAAATTCGTAAGATGAATAATCGTCCTAGTGTTAGAGGGTTGAGTCTTTATAAACCCTGATTTTATTACCTATCTTTATGATTTGTTTATGTGTTAATGGGAGTTCATTAAATGGTTATGTTTGTTTTTTTTTAAGAGTGTAATCTAAAAATATTCTTTTGTGTGTACAATTGTACGTAAAAATAGTGTTTTGGTGCTGTTCTGAGTCTACTTGCACTGTAGTGCTTAATTCTGGAGGTGTACGGTGTTTAGAGGAAAGTGTATTCCATTTGACAGGCAACTTCAATGTAAGTAATCGAACTATTCTATATTTCAAAGGCAATCATCGCAAAAACTAACTCTTAAGTGCTACGTGCGGCATTTCGAGATCGCGAGTGCCTAGTCCCGTTTAAAAAGACTGATAATGAAATTTCTCATTTAATAGTTATAAAACATTTTCTATGTTTCGTACCTTTTGTTTTTATATGTGCCTTGTAGAATGAAATGCTACATTTCATTTGTTATGTTTATTAACTTTAGTTACATATAGAGATTTATTTTGATGCCTATAAAAATTACAATTTGTTTATTAGTAGGATGTCATTTTACCTTTCTACTTAAGGACAAATACGTTGGCCAACTATTCATATATATTAATAATTTAGTTATCTATATATTTTGCAATATTATTTTGTGTATTGTGGCCTTTTGCCGACAAAAGTGTTTCTTTTTATGGTACCGTATCTGTGATTTATTGTGAGTACCTATTTTATAAATGTCTGTCTCTCTGTACAATTTTTTTGCTCTGTTTGATTTTTGTGATCATACTCCAAGCACAAATTTTATTTGCTCACTCCTGCTTTGTCAATTGCTCTACCATGTCTTTTCGCTTCATAATAAATTTGTTATTGTTAATTAGATATGTTTTATTTCAACAGCCATAAAAATATAGTTTTTTAAAAATAGCCGGGCTTTGCTATTTGACATTTTTTTAAAGATTTATAATTTGCCCTCAAGAAAATAACAAACGTTATAATGTGGATTACAAGTCGAATCGCGCCATGGATCATTACTTCCCTCAACTATTCGTGGACTATTAATCGGCCCAAGTGCCTGTGGAAAGACAAATTTACTTACATCTCTGCTTACTCACCCCCTTGGACTTCGTTTTGCAAACATTTACCTATATTCAAAGTCTCTATATCAACCCAAGTACGAGTATTTGCGCAATATATTAGAGCCTATTAAGGGACTAGGATTTTACACCTTCAGTAATAATGCGGATATAGTGCAGCCATCTGATGCTAAACCTGATTCTATATATATATATGTATATTTGATGATGTTATATGTGAAAAACAAGATGTAATTCGTGCATTTTTCTCAATAGGTCGCCATAGAAATGTAGATTGTTTTTATCTGGCACAAACATATTCTCGCGTGCCAAAGCAGTTAGTGAGAGACAACGCAAATTTTATAGCATTGTTCAAGCAGGATGACATGAATTTACATCACATTTTCTCTGATCATGTCTCGCCCGACGTATCTTTTAAGAAATTTCAAGAAATGTGTGCAGAATGTTGTAATTGACAAAAATGGAAGTAAATGAGGGAAGATACAGGAAAAGCAAAATCATATATCCATAAAGAATTGTAATTAGGACAGTAGAGGTCCTTAGCCGATATTGGGCCTTCCCCACCACTTTGTGACGTCACGATCTTGACCTTGGATGACGTAAGCGTCCTTGAGCTATACACGCTCTTGTACCATATCACCTGACCTTGAAAAGGTACGTTTGCCAAGCACACATTTTGTGCCTCCGCGGCCTTGACCATGGACAGCGTAAGCGGTCCTGATATGTAGACACTGCCCTATCATCTGTTAGGCTTGCACCACGTGGCTTTGCCTCGAAAAGCACGTTTGTCAAGGATAATATGTGTTGTGACGTAGCAGCTCGTTGCCATAAAAGAGAGTGCGTTGTAAAAGCAAAATCATATTTAGTCTGATTCGGCTACAGTTAAAATCGCTGTACTAAAAGTTGTAGTATGCACTGTTGGAAACAAACTCTGCTACGGTACTCAGCACCACATATTCTCTAGCGGCCGCGTTAGTCAATCGAAGTTTTCTGGTTGACCTTGTAAGTTTGTCAAGCATAAATGTTTTGTACCTCCGCGGCCTTGAGCTTGGGTGACGTAAGCGGTCCTAAAATGACTTGACCTCGAAAAGCACGTTTGTCAAGGATAGCATGCGTTGTGACGTAGCAGCTCATTGCCATAAAAGAAAGTGCGTTGTAAAAGCAAAATCATATTTAGTCTGATTTCTACGGTACTCAGCACCACCTATTCTCTAGCGGCAGCATTAGTCAATCGAAGTTTTCTGCCTGGCCTTGTAAGGGTGTTTGTCAAGCAAAAATGTTTTGTACCTCCACGGCCTTGAGCTTGGGTGGCGTAAGCGGTCCTGAAATGTAGACACTACACCACATCGCTTGACCACGAAAATCACGTTTGTCAAGGATAGCATGCGTTGTATGTACCTATCCACCACCACCTATTCTCTAACGGCAGCGTTAGTCAATCGAAGTTTTCTGTCACCTATTTACTGTTCGCTCTGTGACCCCTTTGTTTAAGCCTCGCACAGTATAACCCCACTTCTATGAAATCTACGAATTCATTTACCGACACGCCACCGTTTCATCAGGGCTACTACCATCCGTGCATCCACCCCGGGAATTTTCAATTTTTAGGTACCTATTTATTTATAGCCGTCTAGTGCCGTGTATTGATTGTATAACTTCAACATCGTATTGTAGTAGTACCGAAAGAAATTTTTTCAAGCGTATAACAATACTTACATTACATATTGCAACACGTCCTGGAGAAAGAGCCTATTTTTGTACTAATACAAATATTTTTCATTTTTTTCCTAGGACAAAAATGAAACAATGTACACTGCCGTGGAAAAGTAAGTAGGACACTGACAGTAGTGGTGTAATATAATATGTAATATAAATGTATCTAGTTTTCCACGCAGATAATTTACTAATTGCTGATCGTATTCAACCATAATTTTTCCTTCGTCTCCCAGTTGAAGGTCTTCTTTTAATACTCCTTTCTTCTTATCTCGCTTTTTAACTCTTATAGGTACAGTAATAAGTGCTGCCCTACTTAGTTTTGCACAGTAGTGTACCTATCATGCAACGAATTAACAATCCTTGTCATAATTGTCAGTTTTAAATTTCACGTCGGGTCGTTTTTCAAATTGAAAAGGAATGCAGTGCACACCACCTGAATTACTTGAAATTGCAAAGTCATTAGTGGCAACATTAATTCCCGCGAAATCCAAAAAAAATTATGATAATGCGTACGATAAATTTATAAAATGGGCCAAGGACTAGTACATATGTATTCGAAAAATGTGATGATAGCATATTTTACACATCTATCCAAAAAACTGAAAAGTTCAACTCTATGGGCTCAATAAATAAAGTGGTTAGTACTGTGTTATGCTTAATTAATAAATAAAATGGTTAGTATTACCTATATTTTATTTTTTTGCCAAGATTGAACATATTTGATGTCATTTTTGAAAATTAATGTCGTAAATTTTTATTTTGAAGAAAAAATAGTATATGTCACTCGGAGTGTTTCGCCTTCTTCTCCTAGTAACATAATATACTATTGTTACCGATATTAACTTTATATTTGTTGAAAAAAAGCCGGGGGCGCTCAGGGTTTGAACCGCGATCTTGTAGGTCGATGCTTTACCAATGTAGCTACCACGTTACTTAGAAAACAAATGGTTGAAGTTGTATGAGATTCTAACACATATTCTAGGGTATTTGTATTTAATTAATAAATTGTAACTTTAATTTGAACAGTTAATCTCAGTTCAGATCGTATAATATTGGCGCACATTTATAGATAATTATCAGGTGTAGAAACAAGACAACAGAATCTATCACTTAAGTTTTAATAGTAAAAGAGCAAACACAAAAGTTAAAATAATTAGTATTTGAAATATCAAGTCTGCAGATTATAAATGGAATATACCACAAACAGAGACCCATAATAAAATGTTGATATAGACAATTAAAGTCCATCACTAAAGCTCAAAGACACAAAATAACGGGGAGGCCACATAATATCGACTCCATCATTGCTACTATAAAACCTTTTAATTTTATTAAAAAAAAAAATATACACATTTATTCAGTAAAAAGTACCTACACATAATAATAAAATTCGGGGACGGTAGCTCAGTGGTTTAGCGCGTCTAGCTTGCATACTGGCCTACCTAGCGGAGCAGGTTCAATCCCTGCTCATCGCGAAATAATTTTAGTTATAAAATTATCCCCAAGAAGTGGTTCGGACTCCACTATAAGCTGTAGGGCCTTGTTTCTCTTTACCTAACACAAATTCATTCTGGATTTTCAAGGAGTTACTTCGGTGACTTGAGAAGCGGTTAAGAAAACATTTTTAAGCCATTCTGATAACGAGAGCTAAAAATACAAAAGCATGCGCAGTGGGGGGATTGCTTATAGAAACGCAGAGATCCTTAGCCGACTTTGGCCAGCGTTAGTCAATCGAAGTGTTCCGCTTGACCTTGAAAAGGTACGTTTCTCAAGCACAAATGTTTTGTGCCTTCAAGGGCTTGACGTTGGTTGGCGTAAGCGGCCCTGAGATGTAGATAGTGCCCGTTCTTGTGTTAGACTTGACCCAGAAAAGCACGTTTGTCAAGGATAGAATGCGTTGTGACGTAGGAGCTCGTTGCCATAAAAGAAAATGTGTTGTAAGAGCAAAAATCATATTTAGTCTGATTCGGCTACAGTTAAAATCACTACTAAAAGATGTAATGTGCATTGCTGGAAGCAAACTATACTACTGCACTCAGCGCCATCTATACTTCATCGGTGGCGTTAGTTTATTAGAGTGGGCGAAAGTTGTAGTACTCTGCATCTCTGACATGGTACTACTGCAGTATACGTCTATGTAAGTATACATTACCATTTACCTGACATGCGCAGTTAGAGGATCCAGTCTGCATCCAACGCCATCTATACTCCAGCGGTGGCGTTAGTCAATCGAAGTTTGCTGTCACCTATAGTAAAAGTTGTAGTGCTCTACTACTCACCCAACGCCATCTATACTCCAGCGGCAGTGTTAGTTCATCGAAGTTTCCAACACTGTAATAAAAGTTGTAGTACTGTGCTACTGCATCTAGTACCACTTAGCAGTGGTGTCACTTAATTTCAACCAATAAGAAATAAGAGTGGGTGAAGACTGGGGAGATTGAAATGCGCATATGCGTTGAATTTAAACCAATGAGCATAAGGGTGTGAAGTAGGGGGGTGGTGATGTACGCGGGCGTCAGTAACGCTGCGAAGATTCTTTTCGTTTTAAGCTCTTCCGTTGTTAAGAAGTTTTTTAAAGTTTTTATTGTGTTGTTAAAAATTAAATTTCTTAGCAATGAATTTGAACGTCAGCAAACGCATGTCGGGTGGCAGCCCAAGAAGAGATGAAGCTCCAGTTGTGCATGCCATCACGGCGATGGCCTATTTAGCAAATTTTAGACCATCGCAGGAGGACGCAGCGTCACCGACGCACAACCATGGCGGCGGCACACAACGGCTCCCAACCAACGACTTTGGCGATATCCAGGTAATTTCTCATTTTAATTAAAACAGAGTGTGTAAGTGAAGAGTGTATGAGTGTAATGTTGTGAAATGCTTAATAATCTAAATAATATTTTCTTTTCAGGGGGGCATGTATGTTACTGACGCGGCGTCACCGACGCGCAACCATGGCGGCGGCACACAACGGCTCCCAACCAACGACTTTGGCGATATCCAGGTAATTTCTCATTTTAATTAAAACAGAGTGTGTAAGTGAAGAGTGTATGAGTGTAATGTTGTGAAATGCTTAATAATCTAAATAATATTTTCTTTTCAGGGGGGCATGTATGTTACTGACGCGGCGTCACCGACGCGCAACCATGGCGGCGGCACACAACGGCTCCCAACCAACGACTTTGGCGATATTCAGGTAATTTCTCATTTTAATTAAAACAGAGTGTGTAAGTGAAGAGTGTATGAGTGTAATGTTGTGAAATACTTAATATCTAATTAATATTTTCTTTTCAGGCTGACATCTATTTAACAGGGGACGATCTTGACAACATCGACCCAGCTTTTTTACGTCTCCTGGATGATGTTGAAAACGCGCCTCAGTCTGTCAACCAGGGTAAACCAGGGAGCAACAATGTCGGCGTCGGTGTGACTGCAGCGTGTCAGGGTGAGTTGAGTGTGCCGAAAAAAAAAATCTCGCTCGGTCTTCGCCTACTGTTACGAAGAAGGTATTCACCGATGATGATGATTCTGATTTTGAACCCTGCTCGAAACCCAAGAAAATTAAATCAGCATCTTCGTCATCGAAGAATAAAGTTGACGATGCACAGTCGAACCCTTCAAAGATTTCTCTACCTGCGAAGGATTGCTTAGTGGTCAAGGCGAAACCCTTAGCCTCTAAAAAATCCAGCAACAAAAGGACGCATGTAGCGAAATCTAAGAAGGGCGATGATAACTCAATTCTCCGAAACATTTTAAATCAGTATAAGTCTGTACCAGCTCTTCTAAGCCCTATTAAAAGTAAGCCTAAAAATGTAATTGAAACATCAAAGGCAAAGGGCAGGTAAATGAAACTGCCCCAAAAAAGTCGGGTGTAAAAATGATGCCTCGTAAACTTACCGGTAACAACGGTTTAGAACAAGCCACTTGTTCTAAACCGGTGAGACCGGAAATTCGTAGGAGTATTCCGGTTGTGAATCGGAATGATTCCGATTCAGAACCGGAGATTTTTTCTCAAGCCGATGATCGAGTATCGTGAACGGTTTCGCTAAGCTGTACGCGAAACTTAAAAGGGAGGCAGCGGAAACAATGGCGGCTCGACAAGGTGATGCGCGATCGACCTCTGCTCGAGATATGATAGAGCGGGGTAATACCATATTGAGAGAGGTAGAAAATCGCAGGATCGCCGACGAACGAGTTAGAAAGAGATTGAGGGAGATTGAGAAAATCTTGAATATCTGATGAGACTTGCTCATCAAATATTCAATGTTTTCCCCGCGTGTAAGTGTGTGTGTGTGAAATCGGGTAGGACAGTAATTTTAGGAATTTTTTTTTATATTGTAATTTTATAATAGTTTTAAGTCAATAAAAAATTAGTCATTTTATGACAAAAAAAAATTAACAGAAAAAAAATTTCAGAATAATAAGAAATAGTTTTTAAGTTATTGTTATTATTAGAGTAGTTATTTGTATATATATAATTCTTTTTTATTTTCTTTAATTCTTTGATGAATAATTGTGTAATTGTTTTTCCATATTTTACTGTGTGTGTGTGTGTGTGTTCATGATCTACATTGCTTATGGCACCATGTGCGTGCGTAGAGCTGCACTCTGGCACCTGTTCTCTTTTGTGGCACCATACCTGCATTGCCACAAAGTAAATAAGGTTTTTTGAACTCGCCGTCCCATTTCAAGTCGATCTATACCTACTTTGTATTTTTCTTGTGTAAGCTGCCTCAAAGCAGGTTTCAGTATGTGGTACACACAATACTATCAATACGGCACCATAAGCTTCACCAATAGATGGCGCTGGCGTCGTAAATATTACAGAATTGTCACAACGCGGTTTTCTAATACTATGGATACACACATGAAAATAAGCATGTGCTGCATGCGTGCTCTATACCACAAGACGGCTTCTGTTATGTCCAGGTACACACACATGAAATGAAGCATGCGTGTATTATACCATAAGTCTGTTATTGTTACGTGAGGGGGTTCGCACATATTTCTAGTCTAAAAGTGGTTACCGTGATATGTGTATGTTTATACAGTGCGTTATAGGTAAGTATCGTTTTTAAATTAGTTATTTTACGAATTTTGTAGTTTAAAGCTACATTATCATCTTTAAAATCACTAATAATTTTATTTCATGAAGTAGTTTGAAATAGTAGACCAATACCATACTTACCTATATGTATATGAATACCCTTACTGACTGACTGATCTAGAAACGCACAGCTCAAACCGCTGACTCTAGAAACTTCAAATTTTGCATAGAGGTTCCTCGAATGACGTAGGTAACCACTAAGAAGGGATTTTTCGAAATTCGACCCCAAGAGGGTGAAAAGGGGGGTTGAAATTTTTCCGGAAACGGTTAGATCTAGATTTAGATGCGTGAAATTTGGCAGAAATATTTTTTGTTGAAACCTATTAGATACGTGTAAGACGAAATTTTGATTTTCACTTTTTGAAGGGATGAAAACGGGGGTGGTAGATGGTTTAAAGTGCACCCGTATTTTTGAAATTGCGTAAGTTAGAAGCGTGATTATTCGAGGAATGGATTCTTCCGAGGAAATAAGAAGACACGTATTCGACGGTTTTCAAAAGGAGACCTCTGAAAAGATAAACGGGGAGGGGAGGGGGAGGTCTTTAGGCTTTTCGGAAACGGTTAGACCTAGAAGCGGGACATTTGCCAGAAATAGTTTTTGTTGGAACCTATTACACGCGAGTAAGACGAAATTTCGAGTTTCACTTTTTGAATGGGTGAAAACGGGAGTGGTAGATGATCTCTAAAGGGTACCCGTATCTCTGAAATCGCGTAAATCAGAAACGTGATATTCCAGCGACGGGCTCTTCCGAGGAAATAAGGAGACACATATTCAAAATGAGACTCCCCCCCCCCGAATGGATGAACAGGGAGAGGGATGTTTTTAATTAAGAAATTTGACACATACCCTCCCATGTGCTCTATTAACGATTAAAATAATTATTTTTTCGTTTAACTCGCTCTGCACAAAAATAGAAAAATTGCGATGCGCAGTGGGTTTCCTCAAGTTCTAAGGATGCGCATGGGTTTCCTCGAGTACTATGGATGCGCAGTGGATTTCCTCGAGTACTATGGGTGCGCAGTGGGTTTCCCCGAGCACAATGAATGCGCAGTGGGTTTCCTCGAGTACTATGGATGCGCAGTGGATTTCCCCGAGTACTATGGATGCGCAGTGGGTTTCTATGAGTTCTGTGGATGCGCAGTGGATTTCCTCGAGTACAATGGATGTGCAGTAGGTTCCCTCAAGTGCAATGAATGCTCGGTGGGTTTGCTTAAATGCAATGGATGTGCAGTTCAATGTACTTAATTCCACGCGGACGAGGTCCTACGCGGACAAGGTCGCGAGCATCAGCTAGTATCAAATATAATGCCAGGACAAGCACACTTTTATTCTATTCGTTTCAACCATAAAATATAAAAATAGACTTAATTATTTTCATTTTCAGACACCAAGTTAAATAAATAAAAGAAACATTAATCTTATATTACGAAATCTCTAAATATGTAGACTTGTTAAGCGACTTACTTCTTACACCTATAAACCAACCGCCATGCCATGACATAATCATTCAGAAGGTCATATCACAACATGTCTTTTACAACTGCAACCGTTTCGATTTTGTCATTTTTACTTGTATGCTAAAATGAGCTTTTACAGTTTTAAATATAATTTAGTGTACTAATAAATAAAGTGATTTTTTACACTTGAATTTTCAATAAAAATAAAACCGTCCGTTTAGTTTTGGAGTAATCGATTCGGAAAGTTTGCAAAGATGCTATCTTACTTGGCATAGTAGAGCTCGGATGAACGCTAGATTTAACTCAATTTTCGCTCTTAATAGCACAATTTTTTAGAAATGTGCTTCAGCTACCAGCATAACATTAAATAGTTTCTTATAGACACAGCTGTTAAAATTGATTTTCAACGCTGCATATTTCGAAGATGGCGGGAATATTTAAATTTTTAAAAAGTATAAAAGTACAACCGAAAAGAATGAGCAATTTTTGCAAGTCATTCCAAATTGAAAGCAAACCACAATTTTTTCACTTGTGTCTTTCAAAGAAAGAAATGTTAAGGATTCTAAACATTTTAGATTTTAATCAAGATCCTTTACGTTAATCATGCGATTTCCTTCACAAACATGATCTTGGTCTTACAGTAACTTGGGCTCATCACGGGTTAATAGAAAATAATTATAATTATAATGAAAGGTTAGAATTGGGTTTATTATTTCTAATACCTTTTTTAAGTATTAATTGTGTTTTTATGGTACTTTTTTAATAAACCTGTCTTTACATTTTAGTTCTGATATTTTTAAATATGTTGTATTATTATTTAAGATTATTAACTATTTCTAACTTAATCTAAACTGAATATACATTTTGCAAAAATTAATAAGCAGTTGCAAACAGATTAGTATATAAGAGTAGTATTTAATACAGCGTTTCCAAATCTTTCAATCTATCTTTGTCGCGTTTTAATTTGTTAAATCCATCTCGCTCTTATCAGTATACAAGCACCTTAAGGACTAAAGGATGCAAACTGTGCTTTTTTAATGAGGCTGTGTACCAGCAAGGGAAGTTTTGGGTAAATACCTTTACTTACCGATTTATTTTGAATATTATCGGATCAAAATTTTTTTCTTATTCGTTTGGCTAAAAAATCTGCTTTGAAATTTCCTAAACTATAGTTTTAAGCACATCTAGACAATGTACATCTTTTCTGCAAGTATTTTCTGAATTATTGCTAAATTGTTAAAATAATTGCATGTAAAGTAGTGAATAATACTCATATCTTACATGCCTACACCTAGGTCTATAAACGAAAATGCTTATTTATTGCATTAATATAATATATTGATCATTCTAACTGCAATGATGTTTGATAGAGATTTTTGTTCTTTTTAGTTGTCAAGATTTTAATTATTCCACGTTCAAAGTCATCACTAAAGGACTATTTTGTTTCAAAATGTATTCTTGACGGATCAGTTTTAAACTTATCTGACCTACCAACGACTCAACTCTTGAAATCAAATTCTTCGAATTTTGTAATTAGACTATTGTTCCCATTCCATAGTTTTTTGAATTATTAGTATGCATATTAACCATATCAATAATTAAATAGACAACATATTTAAAACTATTTTAAATCTATTATTTATTACCTGTCATAATATATCCTGTCTTGAGCTTCAATCATAATTAAATCACCTTAAATTTGAACGTAGGTACTCTTTATAATACCGTTCTTAGCAGATTCTCTTTAAGATACATATACGATGCATGTATAATTCCGATATACCTACTTATGACATTACCTTACCATAAGTATGTATTTTGATTACACAAATAGTCCTTACTACATCATATTGTTCTTAGTATGTTTTCTTCAATACACACATACACATTTACAGAATATATGTATAATTTTGATTCACCTACTTATGGCACTATCTTACCATAAGTATGTATTTCGAATACACAATTACACCCAAATATGTTCATACATATTTATGGCACCTTTTCATACTCTCGGTATGTCCTTGATATCATTATGACACCAGGTGCCTTATGCAGGTATTTTACTTTATTGAATTTTAGCGAGGGTATCGACAAACGGGAAAGAGCTACAAATACGTGGCGCTCCCGGTATTTTAACTACATGTGCAGTTTCCATGGTGCCACTTGTGCGGACTATTCCCAGGTGCCATATGCATTGGTGAACAGGTACAGGTGTGTGTGTGGATTCTTTTCCTAGACCCTCGCACGCAAATACATGAATCGATTCCGGATCATGACGAAGTCGATCGAATCATGATTCGTATTTAAGGTCACCCGGTCGGGTTCCCCCACCTCGCAGCCGCCGCGTGCGAGGGTCTAGGAAAAGAATCCTAAGGATTCCTTTCTCCTTTACCTGCGTGTTTATAAGTCAGGGTCGCGCGGTGAAAGTATGTTATTTCCGTGGCACAACTATTTGGGTCCGGGTAACGAGGTCGGGCTCGAGGCGCCGGTTGACCGTGATGACTTAATCGCGTTACATCACGACTTAGCATACTTAAATGCCAAGGTTCCGCTAGACGTTGTGAAAGCTGATCAAGCGGCTATTTGGGATTTTTTAAGTGTGTATGCTGAAGGTAACGAACATTCTCTAGTAGGTGCGGTTGGGTTATTTTTAAAAAACGTGTATGAAACATATATCGCGGGAAACGTGGTATATCCGCCTATGGCACCTACTACGCCGAAAATTGACAAAACTACGCATCGAGGTCAAAAACGGTTTGGAGATCGGCAGAGAGCCCTTGGTGCGGCCTACAAGAAGGCTAAACAAAATCAAGTTGTGAAATTCGACGAATTTCGAAAGCAGTGGTACGGAACATCAACTGTATCAGGTAATGTCTTATCGTTCTTGGCGCGATGATCCAGATGGTCGTCCCGGCCGTCGTCGCAATCCGACGCTCGAAGAACGTCTTCGCGAAGATAGATTAGACGAAATAGAAATATTTCCTTACTTGCCACCGTTCATGCAAGAATTATGGCGACATGCTTCTAATGCTAAAAAAAGAGAATTAGCCGCCGCTTTTGTTCCAGGTGCTGAAGATCAAGTAGAGCCGCAATCGGGACCTTCCAGAGTACGTTCACACACCACAACAACAGAACCAAGTGTAGATAGTCCACCCGAGAGTGCCATCAATTCACCAGACATGTTTGCCGGGGACATGGAGACGGAAGTAATGGATCAACGTACTGGCGGTGGCGGTGCACATGCTAATCCAGTGGGCGCCGTTAGTAATGTCCAAAAAAAATTCGATATTCCACGATCGTTGGGTCAAAAGAAATTTTATTTAACATATAGTCATTCACGAATATTTTATTCGTATGGATTCGCTTTTCGAACTTTAATTGTTAAACAAGGTGGGACAACTGATAAAGGTGACTCCGTATATTATACGACTTCTCTTAGTGTCATACCTAATAATTCCATATTTTTTTACTTGAGTCCTCATGAATATATGAAGTTGACGCAATATCTTGCCGGCACTGTGAAAATTGAAGAAGTAAATGTAAAAGTAACACCACAAGGTATTCGAACTGCTTTTGATACTGGTACGACATTATCCGGAACCGCAACTTCCGAACACTGTGCTATAGGATTAACAGCTGTCGGTTTGAATAATAAAATTTATACTTCCAATCATAAATATACCCTACAAGCGGATTCTCCGATGACGCCAATGGCTGTAATAAGTCCAGATACTAATGAAATGATACGCAAATATTGGGGATCAGAAAAGCTAGATTTGCACGCTCCCATGTGCTTGGGTGTGCCGCGACATGTTGATATGTACATGTGTTTGAGAACCAACAGTAAGCGGACTGTCGCTAACTATGCAAGTCATGATGAAGGTTTCTATTTACTTGATCGATACATCGATCGATTCAACTTTATGCCGAAAGTTGGTAACACAGTTATCGATTGGACGTACAAACCACGTAGTGGTTATATTCAAACCAAATCACACGACATTCCTTACCTCGCCGGTGGATCTGATACTGTTAAATCTACAGGGTGGACATCAAACTTCGAAGTTACAATGGGTGTGTCTAGTAAAAAAGATGGTGTTTTTTCATTTAAGCCTACAATGAATACGCCCGAAACCGAAGTAGGTAATAGGGAAGTTAATTTGGATACTTCTTATAAATATCAAATAGACAGTGCGGCAGTTATGCATGTTAATAGAACTGTTTCGAATTACGTGCATACACAAATACCACAAATTAGTTTTGGTATAATTCCTACACCTCAATTGAATCCAGCTCATGATAATGAAAATTTTCAAAATAGTGCAGCGTACTGGGCTGTTGAGTGTAGTATGGTTGTCTCTGTTGACATTGACAATACTTTTACTCATACCGGCGACTGTCATGCGGAAAATGATGATATTATTGCTTTTGGAAAACGTAGTGCACATGTCTACGATGATTTTTATCCTGCAAATTTAATTAGTTATGGAGCTTAAATAAAACATATATTATAAAATATTTTTTATTTTCAATAAATCATATACAGCGATTGGATGTAGTTTTTTTTGATAATTTTTGAGGAATGCGGCTTGTTGCCATTGATATGTAATCATGCGACATGTGAAAGCCGGATCCCTCGGAAAGACATTTTTATTGCTTAAAACTATAACAGGTGTACGAGATATAACACAATCATTTTGGTATTTAACCTTGACATTAAGCGTATCACCCCCAAATAACATTTTTAACGTGTCGAATGATCCTGGTTCACAATTAGGTTCATTCCACAATAAAATTCGTTTATTTACAGCTTCCATTAACGGAAAAGTAACATATTTATTAAAATTACCTATTTGACCAAAATTAAAAAAATAATGAATAATTGCATCAAAAAAAAAAATTTTTTCCAGAACTAGGTGGCGCGATAATTTGTAAACAATTTATTTTAGGCAATTTACGATCAATAATATTATAAGTATCATTTAAAAATTGTAAAATATCTGTTTCACTATGTGCGAATTGAAAATCTAATAATTCTAACATAATGGTAACAGATTCATCTCTCGTAAAATAATACTGTTCAACGCTGATGCGTCCTGCACTGTACAATGGATAAACATTACTAGCATACAAATAAATTTCTTCGAACGATTGATTTATAAATTCTAAAGCGAAAATATCCAACACACGTTGAACAATATTGTCACTTTTTCGACAAAATTTCCATCGCGAATTCATCCATTGATTGGAATTACAGATACTTAATATGGGGCTTGTCGGGAAGTTCCGGACAAACTCCAAGAGGACTTCTTTCGTATTTCTTTTTTTACATTTTCCACTTGTGTTATCCGTCGCGTCGCTTGTGCCACCAGACGGTCCACCTGCATTTGCAACGGGTCCACTTTGCTCGCAGTTAAGAAATTCATGCGCAAAAGGGCGTGTCTCCACCAAAGGTTCTTCTCCACGTTCGAGATGCTCGTAACTGGGAAAATCTCCAATTTCATGAGGAACTGTCCTTTTTCGCCCAGCGTTTTCAAAATACAAAAGTTGTCTTGGCGGTTGTAACAGATATTTTGTGAGATTAAAGAGGTATCTTCCGGAAATATTATGCTGTCGAAGATGCTTTCGACATTCTCGTTTAATGGGCAGCTGGTGGATGCGGACGCATCGGCAGTAACCGCCGCTCCAAGAACAGTCGTGGACAACGTGCATGTGGTCTTCGTGGAAGACGGTCCAGAAGAGTCCACCGAAAAATTTTTTTCCCAGACATCGATCAAGAAGTCCTTGAGCTTGACTTCGATTGAGGTTTGGCACCACGTCGTG
The DNA here is from genome assembly GCA_936432065.2 of Rutpela maculata. Lineage (NCBI taxonomy): Eukaryota > Metazoa > Arthropoda > Insecta > Coleoptera > Cerambycidae > Rutpela > Rutpela maculata. Next base: position 87,045,991 of record OW386292.2, read on the forward strand.
AATAAGTCGGCTTCCTTTAATATCTCCTTGTACTCCTCGAATGAAATTTGATCCGATTCGTCGTTTTTCTTCGTCGGTTTTAATTTCATCAATTGGATTAAATGTACTGAAAAAATTTTCAATTGTCGTTTGCCAGAGAGGAACCTGTTTTTTTGACAAATTATTATCGTCATCTCGAACCACTGTTTCAGAAGCCGTAACGTCATCATCTCCATCGGCCAGATTAATTCCAGCACATTCAGAAGACAATCCTGTGGGCACTGGGGAAGTTCTTGGGGAAATTCTTGTGTCGACTCCATGATCCTCGGCCAAATGTTCGCACAGATCATCCAACCACTATAAATAATTTATAAAAATTTAATTAGTTATGACATTTTCAATTGGTATCAACAATCCTGTGGGCACTGGGGAAGTTCTTGGGGAAATTCTTGTGTCGACTCCATGATCCTCGGCCAAATGTTCGCACAGATCATCCAACCACTATAAATAATTTATAAAAATTTAATTAGTTATGACATTTTCAATTGGTATCAATTTCCGCCTGCTCCTCCGGACTTTGTGTGTGTGTGTGTGTGTGTGTGTGTGTGTGTGTGTGTGTGTGTGTGTGTGTGTGTGTGTGTGTGTGTGTGTGTGTGTGTGTGTGTGTGTGTGTGTGTGTGTGTGTGTGTGTGTGTGTGTGTGTGTGTGTGTGTGTGTGTGTGTGTGTGTGTGTGTGTGTGTGTGTGTGTGTGTGTGTGTGTGTGTGTGTGTGTGTGTGTGTGTGTGTGTGTGTGTGTGTGTGTGTGTGTGTGTGTGTGTGTGTGTGTGTGTGTGTGTGTGTGTGTGTGTGTGTGTGTGTGTGTGTGTGTGTGTGTGTGTGTGTGTGTGTGTGTGTGTGTGTGTGTGTGTGTGTGTGTGTGTGTGTGTGTGTGTGTGTGTGTGTGTGTGTGTGTGTGTGTGTGTGTGTGTGTGTGTGTGTGTGTGTGTGTGTGTGTGTGTGTGTGTGTGTGTGTGTGTGTGTGTGTGTGTGTGTGTGTGTGTGTGTGTGTGTGTGTGTGTGTGTGTGTGTGTGTGTGTGTGTGTGTGTGTGTGTGTGTGTGTGTGTGTGTGTGTGTGTGTGTGTGTGTGTGTGTGTGTGTGTGTGTGTGTGTGTGTGTGTGTGTGTGTGTGTGTGTGTGTGTGTGTGTGTGTGTGTGTGTGTGTGTGTGTGTGTGTGTGTGTGTGTGTGTGTGTGTGTGTGTGTGTGTGTGTGTGTGTGTGTGTGTGTGTGTGTGTGTGTGTGTGTGTGTGTGTGTGTGTGTGGGCGCGCGCGCGCAATCGGGTAAGACAGTAATTTTAGGAATTTTTTTTTATATTGTAATTTTATAATAGTTTTAAGTCAATAAAAAATTAGTCATTTTATGACAAAAAAATTAACAGAAAAAAATTTCATAATAATAAGAAATAGTTTTTAAGTTATTGTTATTATTAAAGTAGTTATTTGTATATATAATTCTTTTTATTTTCTTTAATTCTTTGATAAATTGTGTAATTATTTTCCCATATTTTATTTAAATTAAATATATAAAGTTAGGTTATAATGATGATTTTTTATAGTAAGTAAAAATATGTGAATAAAAGAAAAATGATTTTCCAAATAGTGATATTTTATTTCTTATATACCCAATATAAACCAAACTCCCATGGCGCCATGTGCAGTAGGGTGCACCGAAAAAAAAATAAAATTATATCTATGAAAGCCTGGGTGTGGAAAAATTGCAGATCAGTGTCCTTATTAAGAATATAAAAAATAAAACGAATTTGAACAATGTTAACAAGTGCCCCATGGAACTTGAAAATTGGATCATTTTAGAAAACATCTGTACCTAAGTGACAACTAACACAGCATAATAGGTACTGAAAATAATCAACTTTCTGATAGGCAACCTAACAGTTTACTATATTTGGCAGGTTGGTTATACGAAATCTACTTTACCGACTCTAACACCATAACCTTAATTGTGTCCGGTCCATAGTTGTGTCTTAGCGTTGCCTTGGCAATTTTAAATTATAATTCAAGAAACTAGTGAGAACATATTACCTGATTTCTTTTACCTGTTGAGTAAATAATTAATGTAAGTATAAAAGCTATTCTCAATTTAAGCTATCTACTCAAATACATGCGAATATAAGCATAAATAAAGAATATAACCTCACTTGTTACGAAGATGTAAAATAATGTAAAAACAGTACACCAAATTCATTTCATACTTTTACAAAATTTTGTTTTTGTTTTCAGAAATAATTCATTAATACCACCTATCTTAATGGACTTGTTAACTGCAATGATCGAAAAACAAACTTCGTCTTCTTCTTAGAGGTCTTTGTCAAATCGGACAAACTGCCTTTGTCCGATTTTTGGTGAATTTGAATAAAACCATGTTGCCAACTTATAAATGCATTATTAGTGAATATTTGTGTACGAGACATGACACAAGGACTCCTGCTGGAAAGGAAGGAACAGTTGCAGAAATATCTCAAGTTGTGGCAAAACGAGTCGAGGAACTTTGGTTTAAAGCATCAATTCCGGTCATATCCGAGCAGCAAATCGTCGATAGGATAAAAAAGTACCATGACAAGTACCGAGGTTTACTAAAGCACTATAAGGAACGATCTGGCAGCAGAAGCTATAAAGAAAAAATATCAGCTTTTATCAAAGACTCAAAAAAAATATTTGATATAGCTGCGTGTAAGTGTAAAAATTTACCTCTTTGCTCTTCCGCTAAAGGTAAAAAGATTCCTGTTCAAGAAAGAGAATTTATTACTGATCAACGAACTGAACGAAAAATGATGGTTGGAAATATTGATCGTAAAGTCACCAAACAGTTACAACTGGGAGAGAAGCGGAAGCAATTTGAAGATGAATGTACGAAGAAAAAACTTTTGAAACAAAACAGCACCCCAGATGAAGACAACGAAGTGAACGGTGAAAAAAATTCTGTTCCTTCCGTATCTTCGCCTTCAAAATTCTGATGAATTAAAAATATCACAGTGCCCTGCCCCTGACACTTGCTCCCCTTCTGCTGCTCATACTCATCTGCGAAAGCAACTGCCAACATTAGCCCGAGAATGCGACAGATGGGGCATTTCAGACAGATCTGCAGCTGCTATTGCTTCCGCTGTATTACAGGATTTCGGTATTATTACGGATGAAAATACTTCTGCAGTAATTGGTCCAAGTAAAATTAGAAGAGAGAGGAAGAAGCATAGAGAAGAATTGCAGGATAACATAAATATTTCGAATCTGCAGGGGTTGTATTTCGATGGCAGAAAGGACACAACAAGGAAACAGGAACTAAGACAGGGCAACACAATGCATCCTGTAACAACTATAGAAGAACACATTGGGCTGGTAAGTGAACCAGGATCTAAATATTTAGGTCATATTTCACGACTCAGGACGCGCTGATAGTATTACAGATGGTATGTTACAATTTTGTGCAATACATCAAATTTCTACCAACAATTTAACAGCCGTGGGTTGTGATGGAACTAATGTCAACACCGGAGTAGACCAAGGTGTTATCCGTCGATTAGAAATTCATTGCAACCACTCAGTTCACTGGTTTATTTGTCTTCTACACATGAACGAGCTACCATTCCGGCATTTATTGCTTCATCTCGATGGTGCAACCCATGGCCCCAATTCGTTTTCTGGTTCAATTGGAAAATGTTTGAAAGGGAGTGCGAGTTCAGTTATAAATTTCGAGCAGATTGTTGGCAATCCATTGCCAAACGTAGATGTGAAAGATCTCAGCAATGACCTATATGAAATGTGCCGAGCTGTTAGTTCTGGTAGTTGTCCCCAAGATTTAGCAGAACGTAAACCGGGACCTTTAGCACATTCACGTTGGTTAACAACTGCAAGTCGAATACTCAGGTTATACGTGGCAACTGAAAACCCATCAGAAAATCTAAAACACTTGTTAAGTACGTTGTAAAAGTATATACCCCAATATGGTTCGAAATAAAAACCAAGTCATCTGTTTCAAATGGTGCGTCATATTTGGAAGATAATACACTATTCAAGATATCTTCAAAAGGATCTCTTGCAAGTAGTTGATTCGGCGATACAAAGAAACGCATATTTTGCTCATTCTGAAAATTTATTGTTGATGAGAGGGAACATATACGGAAATTAGCTTTCAGACGAGTAATAGCTGCTAGGCTTTCTGAACAGGGCACAGAGGAGGTTAGAATATTTAGAGTTCCTGATATTAACTTTTCAGCACACGATTACGTAGATTTAATCGATTGGAATAGAAACAAACGGTATGAGCCACCTTTGACTAGATCTATCGAACTAGAAGAACTGAAAAATTATGTAAAAACAGACGGCATTGCACCTCAGCTGGAGTTTACAAGATTTTCCTTGCCATGCGCAAGCCGTAGAGCGATGCGTTCGCTTAGTTACTGAAGCCTCCGGAGCAGTGTGCGAGGAGCAGCGAGATGGATTTATTCGGGCTAGAATTGAATCTAGGTCAATAATTAAATCCTTTAATAAAAAATCTGATTTTAAGTTGCAATAAGTAAAGTTTTATATTATTTCAATAAAAAATTTTTTTGGTACTATTGACTTTATTTTCTAAACCTAAAATGCTTTGGGGCGTCTGTAAGTGATTCACTAATGAAGCTTTCAAGTAGGGCTTTTCATAGGTTAACAAAAATATTAAGAACCAAAGAAACGTAAAAAAAAAATTTGAGGTCAGTGAGGCACCTCAAATCCTTCATTTTAAGGGCTGAAAATTTAACACATTATATCTAATGGGCCGCCACAACTTTTCATTGCCCAGGAGTAATTAATTTAAAAAAAAAGTAAAATTATTTATTTTTTCGGTGCATCCTAATGTGCAGTAATAGAAAAATACAAAATGGCAAACTGGCCCCTCTAACTGCACATGTCAGGTAATGTGTACATAGGTGTATACTTCGGTAGCTTCAATAAACTAACGCCGAGTGCAGTAGTTGAGCACTACAACTTTTACTAGAGGTGATAGAAAACTTCGATTGAATAATGTCGCCGCTAGGCAATAGGTGGTGCTAAGAGGCAGAGTTGTTTTCCAATAATATACAAAACTTTGACGATAGGTGGCACCAATAACCATAACGTCTCACACGAGCCCTACAACTTTTACTAGAGGTGACAGAAAACTTCGATTGAAAAACGCTTCCGCTAGGCAATAGGAGGCGCTGAGTAGCAGAATTGTTTCCCAATAAAATTTCCGTCAATAGGTGTCAGAAAACTTCGATCGACTAACGCTGGCACAAAACTTTTACGACAGGTGGCAGCACAAAGTTCGTATCAGTAAAAAAATGGTGTAGTAGCTTAAATAGCGAATAGCTTTTATTTGATTACCATTTATTTTGAGAGAACTCATATAATAAGGAAAACACAACAATTTGTATATAAATTTTATTAATAAATAATAAAGAGAACACATACACATACAAAATAAATTAATGCTACTTGAGATAATTGGGTTATTCTGATGATTTTTATAGTTTAAGGAAAAATTTGTGAATAAAAAATAATTTACATTACAAATAAACAAAATAATATAAAAATATAAATAATATAAAAATAAGTTAATCGGAGTCACTATCATCCATTGGCACTGTATCTACAGACCAAGCCGATGGCGAAGATGGTCTGCTGGACGGTTCTACCTCGGAATCCGAGTCGCTGCCACCCATTGGAAATGTATCGATAGACCAAGCCGATGGAGAAGCAGATCTGCTTGGCGGCTCGGCTTCCATGGACCAGCTTCCACTGTCTGGATCCTCTTGATACCACAGATCTTCGTGGTGGGACACTAACACCACCCAGATGCTGCTATCAGGACCATTCCCATCGTAGGAGTGAGCAGCTCTAACATCGTACTCCCAGAAAGACAATGCTGCTTGTGTGGATTCGCTGGAACTCACAACATAATCTTGGGAAGCCATTTCTCTTCCAGCTATGCAGTTTAACTGAGGACCAAATGGCGTGGAGTTTATTATATAAACCCCCACTCCACCACAGCCAACATACATTTTAATCCGTTTCTAAATCGGATACAGACGGTGAATTTTCAGAGGATACTGCTTCTGAGGAAGTTTCGCGGTATCCATTTGTAGTGCTGTCGGCCGGACCCGGTGGCTCCTCTGTAACCCACGATAAATATGAACACCACTCACCGGTTTCAAGATCTTGATATCTGACTACTTCGCACCATACCAATGGTATGACATTCGATAATATCGAATCACTGGTAGAGGATACGGTTGGATCTTGGATTGTGTCCATATTAAATGCAGAAACTCAAATGAAGAAGACTATACCATTTCCTACTATTAAGTCGATTTACCCCCACTTTATTTTGCTCTTAAAAATATAAAGTAAAAACAAACATTTTCATAAAATAGATATTTATTTACAAAACGAATCTATACAGTATGTTTCACTTCTCATGAAGACACCCCTGTATCTTTTTTATTTGTGGCCGGATTCATTTCAAATTTTTATCAGCCATACAACTCCATAAGACGACTTTATTCAACACATAAATGCCGCCCAGGTCTAAAACGCCGGCCTACTGCGATAAAAAAGAAAATAGCAATTTTCGAGAAATCATAGTAGGCTTAGAGATAGACAAAAATTTTGTTAATAAAGGTTGTTCGGAATCACTTGATATGCCCTCCTGTAAAATTTTGTGAAAATCGGAATATTTAAAAAAAAAATTTTTGTTTCACTTCTCGTGAAGACACCCCTGTATCTTTTTTATTTGTGACCGAATTCATTTCAAATTTTTATCAGCCATACAACTCCATAAGACTACTTTATTCAACACACAAATTCCGCTTAGATCAAAACGCCGGCCTACTGCGATAAAAAGAATATCGCTATTTTCGATAAATCATAGTAGGCTTAGAGATAGACAAAAATTTTGTTAATAAAAGTTGTTCGGAATCACTTGATATGCCTCTGTATAAAATTTTGTGAAAATCGGAATATTTAAAAATAAATAAATAAAAAAAAAAATTTTGTTTCACTTCTCGTGAAGACACCCCTGTAACTTTTTTATTTGTGACCGAATTCATTTCAAATTTTTATCAGCCATACAACTCCATAAGACGACTTTATTCAACACACAAATGCCGCCTAGATCTAAAACGCCGGCCTACTGCGATAAAAAGAATATCGCTATTTTCGAGAAATCATAGTAGGCTTAGAGATAGACAAAAATTTTGTTAATAAAAGTTGTTCGGAATCACTTGATATGCCCCCCCTGTAAAATTTTGTGAAAATCGGAATATTTAAAAAAAAATTGTTGTTCCACTTCTCGTGAAGACACCCCTGTATCTTTTTTATTTGTGGCCGAATTCATTTCAAATTTTTATCAGCCATACAACTCCATAGGGCGATTTTATCTAACAGCTAAAGAGAACTTTTTCCAACAAATGAAAGTTGTGAACAAAAATCAGCATTTAATAAAACGCTAAAAGGGACACTTTTTATTATTACACTATTACACATCAACTTAAATGTAATATTGTTTTCTTTTTTCCAATGGTTTTATAATACTTGGAAATCTGTATGTATGTATGATGTATGAATGAATCAAATTTACCCACCTCCCGTTATCCAATCGAGCTGAAATTTTGCATACACGTGTAATTAAATTAATAATTTCAATAATAGTGTATGACTTTCATTTGCTGTAAAAAGTTCTCTTTATGTGTTAGATAGAATCGTCTCATGGAGTTCTATAACTGATGAAAATTTGAATTTGAAAAATGAATTCGACTACAAATAAAAAAGATACAAGGGTGTCTTCACGAGAAGTGAAAGAAAAAATTTTTTTTTTTTAATATTCCCATTTTCACAAAATTTTACAGGGGGGCATAACTAGTGGTTCTGAACAACTTTCAGTAACAAAATTTTTTCTCTAAGCCCACTATGATTTCTCGAAAATAGCGATTTTCTTTTTTTCGCAGTAGGCCGGCGTTTTAGATATAGGTGCCATTTATGTGTTGAGTAAAGTGATCTTATGGAGTTGTATAAAAACTTGAAATGATGGCCGATAAAAATTTGAAATGAATTCGGCCACAAATAAAGAAGATACAGGGGTGTCTTCACGAGAAGTGAAACAAAAATTTTTTTTTTTGAAAATATTCCGATTTTCATCAAATTTTACAAGGAGGCATATCAAGTGATTCCGAATAACTTTCATTAACTAAATTTTTGTCTATCTCTAAGCCTACTATGATTTCTCGAAAATTGCTATTTTCTTTTTATCGCAGTGGGCCGGCGTTTTAGATCTAGGCGACATTTATGTGTTGAATAAAGTCGTCTTATGGAGTTGTATGGCTGATAAAAATTTGAAATGAATTCGGTCACAAATAAAAAATATACAGGGGTGTCTCACGAGAAGTGAAACAAACATTTTTTTTTTAAATATTCCGATTTTCACAAAATTTTACAGGGGGGCATATGAAGTGATTCCGAACAACTTTCATTAACAAAATGTTTGTCTATCTCTAAGCCTACTATGATTTCTCGAAAATTGCTATTTTCTTTTTATCGCAGTAGGCCGGCGTTTTAGATCTAGGCAGCATTTATGCGTTGAATAAAGTCATCTTATGGATTTGTATGGCTGATAAAAATTTGAAATGAATTCGGTCACAAATAAAAAAGATACAGGGGTGTCTTCACGAGAAGTGAAACAAAAAATTTTTTTTTTTAAATATTCCGATTTTCACAAAATTTTACAGAGGGGCATATCAAGTGATTCCGAACAACTTTTATTAACAACATTTTTGTCTATCTCTAAGCCTACTATGATTTCTCGAAAATTACTATTTGCTTTTTATCGCAGTAGGCAGGCGTTTTAGATCTAGGCGGCATTTGTGTGTTGAATAAAGTCGTCTTATGGAGTTGTATGGCTGATAAAAATTTGAAATGAATTCGGCTACAAATAAAAAAGATACAGGGGTGTCTTCATGAGAAGTGAAACACACTGTATTTTAAGTGCAAAATAAAGGGGGGGTATATCGACTTATATACCTAGTGAGAAATAATGAACTCTTATTCATTTGAGTTTCTGCATTTAACATGACCACAATCCAAGACCCAAGCGTCTCCTCTACCAGTGATTCGATATTATCGAATGTTGTACCATTGATATGGTATGAAGAAGTAAGATATCAGGATCCTGAAACCGGAGAGTGGTGTTTATATTTTTCGTGGGTTACAGAGGAGCCACCTGGTCCGGCCGATAGTACTACAAATGGATACCGACAAACATTCTCAGAAGCTGAAGCAGTGTCCTCTGAAAGTGATCCATCTGAATCCGATGCAGAAACGGATTCCGAAATTTAAAATAGTCTATAAGAGACTTAACTGCCGTTGGTTATGGGGGTGGTGGCATTGATGGTACGTGTATAAGAAAGTTACTACCCCACTCTCGTTTATGTTGATTGTTGTGGAGTGGGAATGTGTTTATATAAGAAACTTCTCACCGCTTGGTCCTCAGTTAAACTGCAAAACTGCAAGACAAATGGCTACTCAAGACAATATTGTCAGTTCGAGCGACTCCATGGAAACTACAATGTCCTTCTGGGAGTACAACGTGAAGGTTGCTCTATCATACGATGGAGATGGTCCAGATAGCAGTAGCTGGGTGGTGTCTGTGCCCAGCCATGAAGATCTGGGGCATGAAGAGGATCCAGACAGTGGTAGCTGGTCCATGGAAGCTGAGCCGCCGAGCAGACCATATTCACCATCAGCTTGGTCTGTGGACACAGAACCAATGAGTGCCAGCGACTCGGACTCTGAGGAAGAGCTACCCAGCAGGCCATCTTCACCATCAGCTTGGTCGCTGGAGACGGTGCCAATGGGTGCCAGCGACTTGAAGTCCGATAAATATTTTTCATATTGTTTTTTGTACATATTTTTTATATTGTTTTTTTTGCACTTGTTTATTATTATTTATATTTTCATATTAGATATGTAAGAAATTTAAAACATCAATATTTGGAAAATTATTTTTTTATTCACAAATTTTTACTTAAACTACAAAAATCATCAATATAGCGTAATCATCTCAAGTAGCAACATGGTGCATCCCCCAGCCGATGATAGGATACCTACAAGCTATGTTCAACATTGTGAATGCAGACATTTGTTCCATGCCACCCCCGCCCCCGGGGTTGGGGGGTCGGCGGTAGTGGCTTCATCACCGTAACGGTGGTTTCGCCGCTACCGCCGCCTCCCCGACCCCGGGGGCGGCGAAGCCGCACCCGGGGTCGGGGGTTGGCGGTAGGTAGCGGCTTCACCACCATAACGTTGGCGAAGCCGAACCCGGGAAGCGACTGCGGGGGCGGGGGCTACGCACGCACGACGCGCGTGCGAAGGCGCCGCTTCCACGCGCTTCGCGCGTGGATCACGTGTGGATCTTTATATAACACTAACCTAACCTAACCTAACGTAACGTAATCTAACCTAACGTAACTTCTTTAAATTTTTTATTTTTTTTATATAAGTATATATTTATTTTTTTTTACTTTTTTTTAAATATTTTTTTCTAAGACTAAATTTCTTATTACAATATAATTGTACAACCTAACATAACCTAACCTAACGTAACCTAACATTTATTTTTTTTTAAGTCTAATGTTTTATATTTTTTTACTACAATATAATTTTACAAATTATTTATACAAGAACTTACACTAATACTTATAACTAAACAAATAAGGTACATATAAAAAAATAATTTACAATAAAATGCTATAAACCTCTTTACCTTCATGTGTTCTAGCCAAGATCTTTTAATTTTTTTTCAACACCTTCCAACTCCCGACAGGACTTAGCCTCGGCGTTGCGGCGATTATTGATGCCCTCGATTTTTTGTTGGGCATCAATACTCTCCGCATTCGCATTAATGATGATTCGCTCTCTCTCTCTAAGGTTAGACTTTCAATTTCTAACCATAGATTTTCGGCCTGCTGAAAGCCTTCTCGAGCATTAGCTTCCTATGCCTCTCATCCTGCTGTTGTAACACATCATCATTAATGCGTGCCAATACATCCGCATCGTGTTTTTCCTTTTTAGATTTTATCAATGTTTTTAATGCTGAAATTGCATTTTTTAATATCTTGCGGTCATCTTCCTGTGACAGAAAATCACAATCCGAATCAGAATCTGAGGGATTCTGAATCGGCGGAACTAGTGGTGAAATATTTAATAAATCCTCAATATTTATATTATCTAGTTCCGCGGTTTCTGCCACAGATTCTGGCGGTGGTACCGCACCCAACGCCATGGCAGAATGCATAGAATTCTGAATTGGCGCTCGGTGAGGTGATGGCACTGCCGCATTAGAAGTGCCAGCTCCTTCTAGTGCGTCGTTGCCACCTGGGGGTGGTGGTGATGGCACTGCATTAGAACAACTCGGTTGTTCTAATGCGGTGTCGTCAAATCTACCACCTAAAACCGGACTTGTATTCGCGTCGCGATTTACCTCGCCGTTAAGGCTCATTAAATTCCCCTTTCCTCCCATGCCTCTGCCTATAGTTTTTATCACAGGCCTAGGAGGATCCTCCAGAATGAGGGTTAACGGCGCATGTAAATTTTGATTCAAATCTAACAAATTGAATATGTGGCGAAACATCGGAAAAGTCCGGTGTTAGTTGAGTAGCCGCCCTTCTTGAACCACGCCCTGATGCCACCGATGACGACTTTGTGCTGGGGTTCACAACACGACTACCCCTGCCCCTACCCCTACCACTCCCCTATGCCGCCGATGATGACTTTGTTTTACGACTATTACATTTTTCAATTTTTACGCTCTTTTTACAAGTTTTTCGCTTGACAACAAAGTCATCTTCGTAGTCATCACTGTGAATAACTGCCCCTTTGGGCTTTTTGACTACTGGCGGTTTCACAAGGTCGTCCTCAGAGTCATCACTAGTGACCAACGATACGGATGCAGACGAGGGTTGGAAGGTGACGCGACGCCCACTCTGATTCCTCGATGCAGAAGCTGCCTTTTAGATGGTCTTACTTTGTCATCTAAACGAATAAGCTCCTCAACATCACGGAATTCGCTTTCACGATCCTGTAATCCATCTACGATTTCGGTGCTATTGGAATTAATTCCTCTAGCATCGTCGTCGGAGATGTGAATTACCGGATAATGTCAGCATCAGACTGGTCATCAGCGTGCGTCTGTTGATTGCCATAAACTGACCCATGTATCGTGCTATTTGTCGAAGTTGCATTAGAGGTGACAGTATGCGTTGTTGTATTCAGCCGGGATTCGAACATTCGATATTATATTTACCCATAGTCCCGGCCTACCTACAATGTTATGTCGGACCCATATTTCCAGCACCAGGTCCTAGGGGCGTCGGACCTGCTGAGCTACCACTGGGTGTCAATATTAAATTATTTGCGGAGCCGGCCACAACGATTTGAGCCGCTGGGGCTGCTGCGTAAATCACATTACTCGTTCTAATTGGTGCACCCACTGTGGTAGCAGGGCCCGGTATAAAAGTGGAAAGCAATGTCACACCCTGCATTATCCTCTGGGCATTATTAGCCTCCGATACATTGGTCGTTTTACGGCCACCACCGGATACAATGTGTCTCACCATTATGAGAATTACGAATTGAACCTAACCTAATCTAACCTAACCTACAGTAAATTTTTATTTTTAATTTTTTTTTACTTTTTTTTAAATATTTTTTTTCTAAGACTAAATTTTTTATTTCAATATAATTGTACAACCTAACATAACCTAACCTAACGTAACCTAACATTTTTTTCTTAAGTCTAATGTTTTATATTTTTTTACTACAATATAATTTTACAAATTATTTGTACAAGAACTTACACTAATACTTATAACTAAACAAATAAGGTACATATAAAAAAATAATTTACAATAAAATGCTATACACCTCTTTACCATCATGTGTTCTAGCCAAGATCCTTTAATTTTTTTCAACACCTTCCAACTCCCGACGGGACTTAGCCTCGGCGTTGCGGCGATTATTGATGCCCTCGATTTTTTGTTGGGCATCAATCCTCTCCGCATTCGCATTAATGATGATTCCTAACCTAACCTAATCTAACCTAACCTAAAGTAACTTTTAAAAAATTTTTATTTTTTATTTTTTTTTACTTTTTTTTAAATATTTTTTTTCTAAGACTAAATTTTTTATTTCAATATAATTGTACAACCTAACATAACCTAACCTAACATAACCTAACCTAACGTAACCTAACATTTTTTTCTTAAGTCTAATGTTTTATATTTTTTTACTACAATATAATTTTACAAATTATTTGTACAAGAACTTACACTAATACTTATAACTAAACAAATAAGGTACATATAAAAAAATAATTTACAATAAAATGCTATACACCTCTTTACCATCATGTGTTCTAGCCAAGATCCTTTAATTTTTTTCAACACCTTCCAACTCCCGACGGGACTTAGCCTCGGCGTTGAGGCGATTATTGATGCCCTCGATTTTTTATTGGGCATCAATCCTCTCCGCATTCGCATTAATGATGATTCGCGCTCTCTCTCTCTCTAAGGTTAGCCTTTTAATTTCTAACCTTAGATTTTCGGCCTGCTGAAAGCCTTCTCGAGCATTAGCTTCCTGTGCCTCAGTCTGCTGTTGTAACAAATCATCATTAATGCGCGCCAATACATCCGCATCGTGTTTTTCCTTTTTAGATTTTATCAGTGTTTTTAATGCTGAAATTGCATTTTTTAATATCTTGCGGTCATCTTCCTGTGACAGAATATCACAATCCGAATTAGAATCTGAGGGATTCTGAATCGGCGGAACTAGTGGTGGAATATTTAATAAATCCTCAATATTTATATTATCTAGTTCCGCGGTTTCTGCCACAGGTTCTGGCGGTGGTACCGCACCCAACGCCATGGCAGAATGCATAGAATTCTGACTTGGCGCTCGGTGAGGTGATGGCACCGCCGCATTAGAAGTGCCAGCTCCTTCTAGTGCGTCGTTGCCACCTGGGGGTGGTGGTGATGGCACTGCATTAGAACAACTTGGTTGTTCTAATGCGGTGTCGTCAAATCTACCACCTAAAACCGGACTTGTATTCGCGTCGCGATTTACCTCGCCGTTAAGGCTCATTAAATCCCCCTTTCCTCCCATGCCTCTGCCTACAGTTTTTATCACAGGCCTAGGAGGATCATCCAGAATGGGGGTTAACGGCGCATGTAAATTTTGATTCAAATCTAACATAAATTGAATATGTGGCGGAACATCGGAAAAGTCCGGTGTTAGTTGAGTAGCCGCCCTTCTTGAACCACGCCCTGATGCTGTTGTAGAACTCTCCAAAATCGTCCTAAGTTGAAGACATAATCTAAATTCGACTTAGGCAAAAATTTCATTTAAAGACATTTTTGGGAGTCTGCAGAGGCGCAGATCAGTCCACAAGGGCCGTTTTGGGTTCTATAAGGCGTTGGAAATGACCAGGTGAAAATTCGAAGAAACACCGAATTTTCACTTAGGAAAAATGTTTTTGGTTCAGAATATGAGAGTAGAAGTATATAATGACAAAGATTTATGAATAATATACTTTTTCAAAGGTACCATAAATTGGACTTTGAAAAATAATATTTTTGGAAGGGCGTCAAAATTTGGCCCAAGAATCGATTTATCGAAAGTACGCCAAAATTTCACTTGCAGACTAATTCTTCAAAACTGCGTTGAAATTTGGCTTGAGAATCGATTTTTCAAAAGTACGCCAAAATTTCACCCGCAGATTAACTTTTCAAAAGTACCTTGAAATTTGGCTTGAAAATCGATTTTTCAAAAGTACGCCAAAATTTCACCCGCGGATTAACTTTTCAAAAGTACCTTGAAATTTGGCTCGAAAATCGATTTTTCAAAAGTACGCCAAAATTTCACCCGCAGATTAGTTTTTCAAAAGTACCTTGAAATTTGGCTCGAAAATCGATTTTTCAAAAGTACGCTAAAATTGGTCTTAAAATGGATTTTTCAAAAGTACCACAGTCAGTTTAAAAAGTACCACGAAAATATACTTTAAATTATTTTTTATTTTTTATTCCTCAACCAAAGACATTGACCTTTGAGGTACGGTCATTGAAAGCCCAATTCTAAAGTATGAGCATAAAATTTTAACGATGCACTGCATCCGAAAGGCAAAATAGAAGATTTTGTCAAAGCCGGCGTAGTGCCGATAAGCAAAAATTGATAAAAATCAATGCACATGTACAAGGCCGGTTTCTCGCATGGAAAGAGTTTGGATTGACTCAGCGGCTCGCAATTTGGTCGAGCGCGTTGAGTGGTCCAGACAAAGCAATGGTAGAAAAGCCAATAACAGAGCTTTTCAAATGACAAAGTTATAGAGGAAAACGCCTTGTGCATAAAAATCCAAAAATTCAATTTTGCCTAAAAGTCGCTCGAAGGTGAGACGCTGCCAAATCGATAATATTGAACGACTGTGATAAGGGTTAGTAAGTCGTGGACTGATCGAACGCCACTCAACTTATGCAGTAATAAGTCCTCTGAATGTGTTTGAGTACGTGAATCTCCACGATACAAGAACTTTAAAGCTAAGTAGTCTCTAGCGAAACTAAATTCATTTAATAAAACTTTTTTAAGTTAATTTCAGTCAGCCTTAATTATTCATTTACCCAGAGTCTGAAATGATTCTAAAAGCTCGCATTTTGATTCTGAGAAGGAATGTATGAATCTTTTCTACCTAATCGATCGTTAGCGTGAGCGCTCTCGCTTGTATGGTCTGAAAGTCACTACCTTGATTGGGGAAGGCACGATTCTTATCTTGAGAATTTTGTATAACCAATTCTGTTAAATAAACGGATTCTTTGAACTATTGTTTCTTAATTGATCTTGAGGCCTGTTGACGGTCTATAATCCCTGGAACTTTCGTATAGAAAACCGGATGTGTCGAGTTAATTCGCATTAACGTTCGACCTTCTGGTTGCTTTACGGAGGTTTGATAGGGATTTTTTTATGCGTTTTTTGAGAAATATATTCTGTTATTAATGGACCAAAACGTGATTTCCGCGTACCAAAACTAATCCCTCCGCAGAGAAATTCTTCGGTTGGGATTTTTTTTATGCAAAAATTCAGGAAATTAAGAGGTGCCTAAACCCCTAACGAGGGAATTCAGATCCAGAGAGAGCGTAGTTTCCGATCTGTGGTAGTGCAGCCTTGGTCCATTACTCGGCTACCGAAGTGCATCTTATCTCGAACCCGCCTGGGAGGTAGAAGAACGGGGTAATACGCGACTGGCGCCCCCTGAGAAATAAATTGGTGTCGCGTCATTTTGACGCCCGGTAGTGCGTTCTTCTACAATACCACCGATGACGACTTTGTGCTGGGGTTCACAACACGACTACCCCTGCCCCTACCCCTACCACTCCCCTATGCCGCCGATGATGAATTTGTTTTACGACTATTACATTTTTCAATTTTTACGCTCTTTTTACAAGTTTTTCGCTTGACAACAAAGTCATCTTCGGAGTCATCACTGTGAATAACTGCCCCTTTGGGCTTTTTGACTACTGGCGGTTTCACAAAGTCGTCCTCAGAGTCATCACTAGTGACCAAAGATACGGATGCAGACGAGAGTTGGAAGGTGACGCGACGCCCACTCTGATTCCTCGATGCAGAAGCTGCCCTTTTAGATGGTCTTACTTTGCCATCTAAACGAATGAGCTCCTCAGCATCACGGAATTCGTTTTCACGATCCTGTAATCCATCTACGATTTCGGTGCTATTGGAATTAATTCCTCTAGCATCGTCATCGGAGATGTGAATTACCGGATGTATGTCAGCATCAGACTGGTCATCAGCGTGCGTCTGTTGATTGCCATAAACTGACCCATGTATCGTGCTATTTGTCGAAGTTGCATTAGAGGTGACATTATGCGTTGTTGTATTCAGCCGGGATTCGAACATTCGATATTATATTTACCCCTAATCCCGGCCTACCTACAAAGTTATGTCGGACCCACACTTCCAGCACCAGGTCCTAGGGGCGTCGAACCTGCTGAGCTACCACTGGGTGTTAATATTAAATTATTTGCGGAGCCGGCCACAACGAATTAAGCCGCTGGGGCTGCTGCGTAAATCACATTACTCGTTGTTCTAACTGGTGCACCCGCTGTGGTAGCAGGGCCCGGCATAAAAGTGGAAAGCAATGTCACACCCTGCATTATCCTCTGGGCATTATTAGCCTCCGATACATTGGTCGTTTTACGGCCACCACCGGATACAATGTGTCTCACCATTATGAGAATTACGAATTGAACCTAACCTAACGTAATCTAACCTAACCTATTGTAACTTTTAAAAATTTTTTATTTATTTTTTTTAATATTTTTTTTACTTTTTTCTAAATATTTTTTTCTAAGACTAAATTTTTTATTACAATATGATTGTGCAACCTAACATAACCTAACGTAACCTAACATTTTTTTCTTAAGTCTAATGTTCCACATTTTTTTACTACAATATAATTTTACAATTTATACAAGAACTTACACTAATACTTAACTAAACAAATAAGGTACATATAAAAAAATAATTTACAATAAAATGCTATACACCTCTTTACCTTCATGTGTTCTAGCCAAGATCTTTTAATTTTTTTCAACACCTTCCAACTCCCGACGGGACTTAGCCTCGGCGTTGCGGCGATTATTGATGCCCTCGATTTTTTGTTGGGCATCAATCCTCTCCGCATTCGCATTAATGATGATTCGCTCTCTCTCTCTCTAAGGTTAGCCTTTCAATTTCTAACCTTAGATTTTCGGCCTGCTGAAAGCCTTCTCGAGCATTAGCTTCCTGTGCCTCAGCCTGCTGTTGTAACACATCATCATTAATGCGCGCCAATACATCCGCATCGTGTTTTTCCTTTTTAGATTTTATCAGTGTTTTTAATGCTGAAATTGCATTTTTTAATATCTTGCGGTCATCTTCCTGTGACAGAAAATCACAATCCGAATTAGAATCTGAGGGATTCTGAATCGGCGGAACTAGTGGTGGAATATTTAATAAATCCTCAATATTTATATTATCTAGTTCCGCGGTTTCTGCCACAGGTTCTGGCGGTGGTACCGCACCCAACGCCATGGCAGAATGCATAGAATTCTGACTTGGCGCTCGGTGAGGTGATGGCACCGCCGCATTAGAAGTGCCAGCTCCTTCTAGTGCGTCGTTGTCACCTGGTGGTGGTGGTGATGGCACTGCATTAGAACAACTTGGTTGTTCTAATGCGGTGTCGTCAAATCTACCACCTAAAACCGGACTTGTATTCCCGTCGCGATTTACCTCGCCGTTAAGGCTCATTAAATTCCCCTTTCCTCCCATGCCTCTGCCTACAGTTTTTATCACAGGCCTAGGAGGATCCTCCAGAATAGGGGTTAACGGCGCATGTAAATTTTGATTCAAATCTAACATAAATTGAATATGTGGCGGAACATCGGAAAAGTCCGGTGTTAGTTGAGTAGCCGCCCTTCTTGAACCACGCCCTGATGCCACTGATGACGACTTTGTGCTGGGGTTCACAACACGACTACCCCTGCCCCTACCCCTACCACTCCCCTATGCCGCCGATGATGACTTTGTTTTACGACTATTACGTTTTTCAATTTTTACGCTCTTTTTACAAGTTTTTCGCTTGACAACAAAGTCATCTTCGGAGTCATCACTGTGAATAACTGCCACTTTGGGCTTTTTGACTACTGGCGGTTTCACAAAGTCGTCCTCAGAGGCATCACTAGTGACCAACGATACGGATGCAGACGAGGGTTGGAAGGTGACACGACGCCCACTCTGATTCCTCGATGCAGAAGCTGCCCTTTTAGATGGTCTTACTTTGCCATCTAAACGAATGAGCTCCTCAGCATCACGGAATTCGCTTTCACGATCCTGTAATCCATCTACGATTTCGGTGCTATTGGAATTAATTCCTCTAGCATCGTCGTCGGAGATGTGAATTACCGGATGTATGTCAGCATCAGACTGGTCAACAACGTGCGTCTCTTGATTGCCATAAACTGACCCATGTATCGTGCTATTTGTCGAAGTTGCATTAGAGGTGACATTATGCGTTGTTGTATTCGTAGCCGGGATTCGAACATTTGATATTATATTTACCCCTAATCCCGGCCTACCTACAATGTTATGTCGGACCCATATTTCCAGCACCAGGTCCTAGGCGCGTCGGACCTGCTGAGCTACCACTAGGTGTCAATATTAAATTATTTGCGGAGCCGGCCACAACGAATTGAGCCTCTGGGGCTGCTGCGTAAATCACATTACTCGTTGTTCTAATTGGTGCACCCACTGTGGTAGCAGGACCCGGCATAAAAGTGGAAAGCAATGTCACACCCTGCATTATCCTCTAGGCATTATTAGCCTCCGATACATTGGTCGTTTTACGGCCACCACCAGATATAATGTGTCTCACCATTATGAGAATTACGAATTGAACAATTATAAAAATAATAAACTTACAAATTGTTAAACTTGAAACTTGGCACAGAACACAAAACACAGAACATAAAATTCACAACTAAACACAGTGAAAGCTGAAGGTAAAGAGAACTTTTGAATCGCCCACAAAGTATAAATAGACCACGCTACCCCTCCATCATCCCTACTCTAGGAGTGGTGGAAATGCAGCCTCCTCATTGGTTGAAATGTATCACGCCACCAAAGCCAAGCGCCGCGTCACCTCGAGTTGACATCAGCACTGTTGCCACATAACCTACCCTAAACAATAATCCAAACTGTGGTACAGCACCTACCATAAGAAATTGCACTTTACTTCAACAAAGAAATTCTCGTTGCCATTTAACCCACGCCGAATCTCACAGCTTGCAAACATACCTTGAATAGACGTCAGCGTTGTTGCCACATGACGCACTCTAATCGGAATGTAACCCAGGATGTGGTACAGCACTTCCATAAAAAATGATGCTTTATTATACTTTAAAATAGGAATTCTTGTTGCAAACATGCCTGGAATAATAGCTATGGTACAGAACCGTCCATAAATGACGCTCACTTTAATTTAAAACAGGAATTCTGGTGTAAAGCTTAATAACAACACATAATTATCTTTTCTATGTATACTTTATTATAATATAGTTCTCCAATGAATGTTTTTTATATTTTTTTAATTAAACACATTATTACACATTATTACACATTGTTACATATTATTACATACAAAGTATGAAATTAACTTACAGTATCTTTACAGAATAGTAGATACATAAACTTAACATATTTTATAATATTTTGGAATTGTACGTTAAACGAACACCCACTTTTAACGACAATATAAATTACTTGTTTAACAAAACTACTTAATTTACAATATTTTTACAAAAAAATTACATAAATAAACTAAATCTAATTTATAATATTCTGGACCTTTACGTCAAACAAACATTCATGTTTCAATAATGATTACTGGCTTAACTCTGCTATTGCCGCAAGTAAATGATCTATTTTATCAATTTCCACAGTACTACTTTGGACGACATTAACAGCAGACATTAACCACCGCATATTTTGTTCTAGCTCGGTTTGAAAAAATTGTATGTCAGAGTGACCCCACGGCATAGTTTTAGTTGTATTGGGGATGACAAAGTGTTTATCATCGTGATGAGACAGAGCCACTTTGTTCTTTACTTCGGTAAAATATCATGTAATTGACTTCGAAATGTATTCATCTTTCTGAATATTAAGCCACCTTGTTCAACGATTTGCCTATAGTCATCTATTGATAATTCTTTTTGAATGGCAGATCTCTTTACACCTTTTGCTTTTTTTTTAAATTCATTCCCCACGGATTGTACGTAATAAGCTTTTGCTCCGGTACCATAAAAACTGATTATTGGGTCCGCGGGAAACTCATCTTTAAAATTACCTAAAAGCGGTGGGCCCCTAGGTACATTAAATATATTACCATCCTGATAATTTGAAGTGTCGAATTTGTCTCGGTTATCTATTATAAAATTGTAAAAATTTTCTGTTAAAATTTTGATAATCAGACTATCGTTATCAGAATACAATAAAAAGAGGCGTTATCCCCATACTCTCTTTTAATTACATTATAGAAAAAGTTGTACAATACTGTCTTTGACAACTCTAAGATGCAAAAGCCCACGTAAATTGGTTTATTATAAGTCACCTTTTGTTTACCCATATGGATCGCTACAAAATCTTCAGTAAATATCGAACAAGTTTTAAAGTTTGGACGAGATATTAATGCATTTGCACCCATACTACGTCTAATACTTTCCCAGTGAGTAACCAACTTTATGCCTGATCTGTTGTCCACATTTTTCATCGTCTTACCAAACGCTGCATTATTCATTAATTTGTACTGATTTTTTTCAAATTTATTTGTAGCTTTATTTCTTATCTCGGCGTTTAAGTCAATATATTTCTTTAACCACGCCGATTGAATAAATTTAAGAATTCTATGTACTTTCGTAACCACTAACCCGTTATTAATAGCCTGCTTTAAATTTAAAAAGTGTACGACGTACTTTTTTTTATCGTTCAGGTTTGGTATTAACTTTGTTAATTTTGGTTCAGAAGGCACAATATTTTCAACTAAGAAGGGGAGATGTGAGTGTAAGTCGTGCAAGTATTCCGGATAATGTATGTCTACTTCAAAGACGTACCCGTGGGGGCTATCATCCGTGATATCCATATCTAAATCATTTATTTCTCTATCAGATAGCCACATGAAACAACTCGTGGGTAACACCTGAGACATACATGTCCATATAAATTCGTGGCGTCTAGATACGTGATAAATGATGACGGCTCGTTAGGGTCATCATAATCAGGTAGAAATTTATTATTTGCAATATGCTTCCTTTCTAAACACTGACTTATTCCACCCCTTATACCCCTTTTAAAGAAATGGATCATATCGATATCCGTTAACAATTCTACAAAGAAATTCCGCGAAAATGTTCAAACACGTCACATAAAAGAAGCACGTCTGATTTCAAATAAATATCTGAATAATCACCTAGACTGCGACATTCGAACAAATCCCAAACATTCTTAGCTCGCAAATAATCCGCATCTGAGATGTGCTCTTTATTTAAATTATCATAAAATTCCTCTTTAGATGGCAACTCAGTTCTATTTAATTTCTCTAAACTATCCATAAAACTGTATGGAAATACATCTTTCTGTCTCATTAAATTAAATTTGTCATTTTCACTATAAAAACTTCGCATTGTCCCCAACTGATCATCATCTAAATTAGCACCTAAATTTTGTAACGAAGCCGATAGAAATTTAAAACTGTCGATAAATCGCAATTGCAAATATTTCTTTTCTGTAACTCCCTTCTTATCAACATAATCGTGCATATACAGGTGTTTCGTAAAGGATATGTATTTTTCTTTATTTTGCGCTATTACACCAACTTTATCCTTGTATTCGCACAATTCTTTGATGAATAGGTGACTATCGTATCCACTCATGTTGTGAAATATAATAGGTATAAAATTGGGTAACTTGTAATTTGTATTTACATACAGAATGTGCAGCACCAAATCTTACCTTGCCCGTTAAGTGACAATGATCTCGAACTTTAACATCCCCCCCCCCTCGAAAGGCCCTCCACATATACCGCACACGGTCGCATTCTGAAAGTCTCGGTTTTCTTGCGCTGTGAGTTTAGCCATTGGGACTATATTTTTCATATGTCTATTATATATATTCCTTAAATCAGCCCCTATATGCGCTATAAAAACTCGGGCTGCATCACACCCCGATACAAATCAAACTTAGATAGAGAATTGTCAAAGGAGCATTCAATGTAATATGCGAAGGAATAAGGCTCATGTTTAAAGGTTTTATTCGTGAAAGAGAGTTCGGGGTTTGGCTGACACGTATAGATAGGTTTTAAAATTGACTCAAAGTCTGTATATACTACGTATGGTACTCGCATTTGTTTCTCGATATTCTCAAATTTTAATATATTCTCAGCTACTTCTTTTCCAAATTTGTTAATCCGAAATTTGGTTGTAGGTGCTGTTGTAAATATGATTACAGTCATTTCTCTGGTGTTGAAATAAGTGACGTTCATTATTAAAGTAAAGTAAACAACCATCGCAAAAATGTTTCTTATGGTCGCTAGCGGAAACTTGGGCAGAAACTAACTTAGACAAATCCTTTATCCAACAATAGTGACAATTAGCACAATCGTTATTAGTGATGATTTTCATCGCCAACACATTTACTTGAAATTAACAATAAATTTACGTGAGTATACAATTTCTTACCCGAGTAACGTAAAGGTCCAACAACTTCATATTTAACTCTATTATTTTCAAATTTCTCTTCTAAACCGTATACATTAATTGAAATATTATTCATTTCTTCAAATTTCGATATATCTCGTAATTTTATTGGAAAATTCATACCTGTTACATTTAATACCCTTGAAAAATGTGGATATGATGATGTGTACGATACATGGCCATTTGCGGGGTATAACGCTGACGTCACAGCCCAAGCGAAGCAACATTGATCTTGATTCTGTACATTCACCACCGCTTTCTTATTTTCGATGTATTTCGGTAATTTTATGTACGATGAACCACCCAAAGGGCTATACTTGTTTACGTTAATTTCAACAAAAGCAATTCGTTCGAGGGCCCAACCTAAAAAAATAGATAATGATTAATCATTATATTTTATAATTTAAAAAAAATATTAGTATACCTGAATCACGCTCCTGAAACTCAGTACTTTGCGTAACCATAGAATCCACAAAACTATTCAAAACATCATTCAGATCCATGGATTCATCCAAAATCCTATTGGAGGTATTAAATGATTTCATTTCAGTTAGATCTTGAGTCGGTAAAATGTACTTGGCGAACGATTCCATATTTATTTTCACTGTTTTATGGATACGCAGCACTTCTTCGAGTAGATTGAGAATCTTTGGTCTGATTTCGTTGAAAAACATGGCGTAATCTAGATAATTATTTTCACAATGCACTCGATATGTTATTATCCTATTTTTAAAAGCTGTTTGGACAATAGCTACACCATCCACCATAGGGGCACATGAATTTGTCCTATGCTGCAAAGTTCTTCTATGTGATTTCATCTGAGTCGCTGTTAAAGTCACGTTACAGCAATCACATGTTTGCATATTATTAGTAGATGATGTTGAAGACGTTGAATCAACCCTAGGCCGCTTTGCGAGAGGTCCATCGTTCACTGCCTTTCATGACGACGTAAATTGTCGCCATGTGTGAAACTTTTACCACAAGACGTACACGAAGGCATACTAAATTTACTATAGGAGTCTAGCCTATTTAATGATCATATGACAACTCCTCTCTTACTTTTATAAGGATGGGTTGCCCCCACTCCCGTGAATAAGATTGCAACGACAAAACATGAAGTTCTCATTGCTACATCAATTACTCAATCACTCAGTATTCTTATTACCTCCAACCACACCAATTACCCCCCACCCATGACGTCACCAAAAGTGGTGGGGGGAGGCCCAGCTCCGGTATAAACACTCTACTAATAAGATAACTGGCATTAAAAACTGACGTTTTAAATTGCAAGTAGTACTGGAATATCGTGAAAGTGAATTAGCAAGCGCCGGTGAATTGTCGAACAATTTGCAAATTTATTTTCGTCATGCCCGTACAGTATACCAACGAAGAAATGGCCGATATGTTATTGGTTTTTGGATATTGCCAAGGAAATTGTTTATAATCTTGCAGAGTATACAGTGAACGATTTCCGAATCGCCGCTTACCAAACCGTAAAACCTTCGCGGCAGTTGAAAGACGTAGTCATGAAACGGGTGTGTTTGCGCCTGTTTCTGCTAATTATGGTCGTGCACGTACGGTAAGAACACCGGAGGTTGAGGAAGAGATTCTAAATCGGATTGAAGAAAATCCAAAACTCAGCAGCAGACGATTGAGCTTAGAACTAGAGGTAAGCAAAGATACTGTTAATAGGGTGACCAGAGAACAACTACTGCACCCATTTCATATTCAACGGGTAAGATCTTTTACCCCGTGATTTTGAATCACGCCTAGGTTTCTGCCGGTTCGTCCAGGAACCCAGAATTCGAGATAGGAACTTTACACAATGAATTTTATTCACAGATGAAGCCTGTTTCACGAGGAGTGGTAAAACTAATTTCAGCATGTCTATGCTGTTGAAAATCCTCATGCGACTAAAGCATTAGCATCAGCATGAGTTAAGGATCAATGTGTGGGCAGGAATCATAGACACTTTCATAATTGGTGATGTCATTTTACCACCTCGACTATGGCGAAAATTATTTGGCACATCTACAAAACGAATTACCAGACTTATTAGATCCCCTACCATTGGAAGTTCGAAGAGGAATGTGAACATTTTACGTTAAACGTACGTACTTATTTAAACGAACAGTATCCAAATAGATGGTTAGGTAGAGGCAATGATGCACCCGCACATTGGCCAGCTCGATCCCCTGACATGACCCCGATGGATTACTTTTTATGGGGAACTTTGAAATCCCTTGTGTATTCTAGTGCAGTTGATACAGAAGATGAATTAAGGAGACGTATTCAAACTGAAACTGATGCTTTGAGAAATGATGACGAAATACTCCAGAGAGTTCAATTTAATTTTTTACGACGTATTAATCTTT
This sequence comes from Rutpela maculata, assembly GCA_936432065.2. Taxonomy (NCBI): domain Eukaryota; kingdom Metazoa; phylum Arthropoda; class Insecta; order Coleoptera; family Cerambycidae; genus Rutpela; species Rutpela maculata. The sequence continues at coordinate 87,071,754 of OW386292.2, forward strand.
GTACACGCGAAAATGGAGGTCATTTTGAACATTTGTTAAAAGCATTTAGTTTTAATTAACTTTTGTTGTTGATAAATCTCTTATTGACTGTTTTTACTCGAGAATAAAATTAATAGCACATCTACTTGTTTTTGTAATTTTTGAAATCAAAAATTTAAATCCAGATATCTCAAAAACGGCTGCTCAAATCAACTCTTTCCAGGTATACCTTTTTTAGGTAAAAGACGTTGGATAATAAGAATGTTTATTTAAAAGTTAAATACAGTGTGGCTCAAAAAAAGTTATTTCGTTTTAAATGTATGCAAAGTACCGCAGGTGGCGCCCTCCAAATTAGACAATGAAAATGAGGGCAGATTTTAATTTGTCACCCCACAAAACCCCCCCTAGCCGAATATTGTGACAATACAACAATTATTAGAAAAATTATTTATGAAAAACTAAAACCAAATTGAACTTTGGACACCCTGTATCTTCGAAATCATCCACTTTTGGACTGAGGTAAGTTGGGTTAGATCGTCATATTTTAGCCTCAGGAATTTGTGGGAGCATTTTTCCACACCCTTTGTTTTTATATTGCTATTAGTTATTCATGAGAATTACCAGAAACATTTAGTGGTAGTCTAATGAATAATTAGAGGGTAAATTTTCTTTACAATGTATCTGCAGATCCAGTCATTGCTCTTCTTGAATTAATTCTCGCCATATCTATTGATAAAATATGTTTTTCCAAACGCGTACACCACACATTCTAGTATAAGGTCAATAGGCAGTTTGGGATACATTTTTACAGCTACGGTACTCTAGGCTAAGGAATGCAGAAAGTTAAGTGTAGTAATCATACAACATAAAACCAACCACTACAGAGTTGGGGGTGTGTACTTTTATAAGACTGTCGTTAATATATAATTCTTCCCATAGGTGTACCAAACTAACCTAACTGATCTTAGGTAAAGTGGGATTGAAACCCAACATAACATAAGGAAGAACAAAGCCACTACATTTGCCATTGTAAACACGCGTGGCTGTGTGAACTCTCAAAATAATAGTAACACGATTATAAAATCTCAACAATTTTAAGTTCGTGTAACATATATTAAATAAGGAGCAGTGTTTAAAAAAGGTGAAATAAATGATAAGAATAATTATCGCCCAGTTACATTAATACCAGTGCTGTCAAAAACATAAATACCGGTTCAAAGCACAATTCTACGATTTATTTTGAAAAAAATTGTCTTCGCTCAGATAAAATCAATATGGATTTAGATCCAAAAAATCGACTACCCATGTCATACTAGATCTCTTGGAATACATATCGGAGGGCATCGAGGAAAAGGAGTATGAACAAAAACAGCTTAAAAATCCTTGAAAATTACCTTCCAGAAAGGAAACAAATCATTCATTTTAAAAATAACAATTTTGACATGCAGTGCCACAAGGCTCTGTACTAGGGCCATTCGTCTTTCTTATATACATTAATGAAAGTTCAGCCATGAATGATCTAAAATTAATACTATAATAGCGGATGACACCCACATATTCCTTCGCGAATGTTAACTGAGGTACTGATAAAAAGACTACAGGAAAATATACCCTAAATAAAAAATTAAATGGTGGCAATTTTATGAAGAAATAAGTCATGAAGAGAGATCTCTGTAAATCTTCAACATGAAATTGAAATATTTAAAGAGTATTCCAGGATGTTTAAATAAAATACTGTAGAACATATCGAAGTCGAACTAGATTATGCCTAGTTGGTAGCACAGCAGTCCAGACTATAGTTGAGCGATGAAGTACTGACGGTCATTGTATATCCTTCTCGGCTTCGATGCTTAGCTGTGGCTGATGGCAATGTTGCAGGAAACAGTAGTCTGTAGAAGAGCAAAGATATTAACTCATTAAATACTAGCGTTCCATTTATGGAACACAAAACAATGTATTACAGAGACACTCCCTATTTTATTTAAAATTGCAAAACTCTCCTACGAGCGATGTTTTTAGGTTGTGTAGTATCTATATAAACAGTTGTTTGCCGCGAGACCGGGCGACGGAACATCGAGTGGCTAATAAGTTAGTATATTTAGACTGTTTGTTTCGTGAACACCTAAAATGTCGTGCCGTAAAGGGTAAGTGTTCCATTTTGAAACTTATATAATATATTGGCAACTAATGACCGTTTTTATAACATTCTATAATGAACATATTGTGTTACTAATAGTTAAAAAATATAGAAAATATATTTAAAAAAGATATACAAGGTTTTTGAACGCGTTCCTTATAAGGAATGCTAGGCTTATAGGTGCCTTATCTGGATTAAATTTTTGTATTCAATTTTAGGTTGTCCCTTCAGCAAATTGCAGATTTATTTGATAGTTCCGAATTTTGGAATGACTTGGACCCGAATGATGCCGTGCAGAAAGTGTTTATTGAGCCACCAGAGAATAGAGATTTATCCGATGAGGATTCTGCAGATGAAGATTCTGGAGGTCTACTGGAAAATTTGTCGGGAAGACAACTAGAAGCAAATGCAGAAGTCGTTTTGCAAAGTGGTGCAAGAGTGGGAAACTTTTGTGAGGAAGACGACGATATTTCTGACGATCTGCCTTTGTCATTGCTTGTGCATCAGGAGTCGAAGACGACGCCAAAGAGTAAAGAAATTTATGCTTGTAAAAAACATAAGGACTTGGATTGTACGGATGAGGCGCTATTTCCACAACCTAATATGTCGGATTACAGAAATATGATACCAGTTCAGATGTTTCAGTGCTTTATTACGAACGACATTATAGACCTTCTTCTAGAGGAGTCAACCAAATATGCTGCTTTTAAAAATTTTGCGAACCCCAATATCACTCACGAAGAAATCAGGTGCTTTTTGGCTATACTGATTGTAAGTGGATATGACAAAAAACCATCAAAGAAAAGTTACTGGGACTCCGGAGAAGATCTTAGAAATATTGCTGTTTATAAAGGTATGCATCGTGATAGATTCATCGAAATAATGAAATTTATGCACTGCGCAGACAATTTAAAACTCGACCCCACCGATAAAATGACTAAATTGCGACCACTTATAAATAAAATAAAATCTAATTTTATGAAACATTTTGTACCCTCCTCGCAAATTTCTTACGACGAAAGTATGATTGAATACTTTGGAAGACATGGCTGTAAGCAGTACATACGTGGTAAACCCATACGTTTTGGGTATAAATGCTGGTGCATGAATTCGAAAAATGTAGTATCAAGGTGCTACACCAAACGCCAATTTAGATGACCAAAAAAAATTTGGGAAAGCTACAGCACCACTAATTCAACTTATTGGGGAGTTGCCCGAAGAAAAACAGGCCAACTCATATCGGTTTTATTTTGACAACTTATTCACCTCTGTCAAATTTCTAGCTTATTTGAAAGAGCAAGGCTATAACGGTACTAGAACAGTTCGGGAAAACAGAGTTCCTCGCAACTGTCCAATCAAAGATGTCAAGACTCTAAAAAAAGCACGTGGAGAATTTGATTATGCATTTTGTGAAAACAAATCCGTTTTAATTTGTAGATGGATGGACAATTCAGTGGTAACTGTTGCGTCAACAGTACATCCAGTCTTTCCTTTATCCAATGCGCAAAGATATTCGGCAGCAGAAAAAAAGAAGATACTTATTCAAAGACCTCGCTGCATACAGTTATAATAATTTTATAATAATAATAATAATAATAATAATAATTACGCCTGCTCAGAGCACACGATTCGCGGACCCAGTGACCACTGACCCTACGGCGTAGGGAGTGGTCTCTGGTAGTACCAGCGTACCCTCTCTGGCATCGGAGACAGAGAGAAGGGCGACTGGCTTCACAAAAAAAAAAAAAAAAAAAAAAAAAAAAAAAAAAAAAAAAAAATAATAATAATAATAATAATTTTATTTATTTAATACAGAATGAATGAATGAATACAATGAGTTTATGGGAGGCACAGACCAAATGGACGCCAACATAAACGTTTATAGAATAAGTATCAGAGGCAAGAAATGGTGGTGGTCAATATTTACATGGCTAATAGATGTAGCAATTCAAAATGCTTGGGTGACTTATAGAATTCATAATCCAAAAACTTCCCAGTTGGACTTTAGGAGAGAAATAGCGCAAACCTTTTAAAAAATTATCAAAATCCACCCAAATCATCTGGAAGACCGGCTTCTTTCTCAACAGATAATAAAATATCTCGGGATATTCGTCTCGATTCAAGAGACCACCTGGTCGAATACGTACCGAACAATAAACGCCGCAGGTGCGCAGGACAAAATCACAAAGGCAGCTCGGTCCGAACTCAATGTCGAAAATATGATGTTGGTTATTGTATAGATTGCTTTGTGGAGTTTCACACTAAGTAGATAGGTATCAAGTTTTTATACATTTTTCTAATAAAAAATTTTTTGAACAAAAAAAAACAAAGTTTTAATATTTCATTATTTAAACCTTATAAGACTAGCGTTCCATATATGGAACGGGCGCCATCTTTAAATCTATCAAAACATAAACATTATTTTCAACTGGATATTGTTTCTAGGGGTATCTTTAGTATAATTATATATTCTAATCACATTTTTTCTAAAATTTTTAAATTCAGTCCTTAATGGGTTAAGACAATTTACCACAAGAGATGCCTTTATCTAGTATACATAAAACATTGTTTTTATATGGCTTTCAGTTATCTATCACAGTTACCAGAACCCCTCTTGTAGATACACTAAACTAAAATTTAGTATTTAGTAGTCTGGATTTAAGTAATTAGAAGGTAAAGTTTGTTTACAATGTATCAACAGATTTAATCAATGCTCTCCTTAAATCAATTTTCACCATGTTTAATAATAAAATGTTTTTGCCCAAACATTTGCTTCATACATTCTAGTATAAGGCCACTAGACATTTTATAACTGCAGTTTTCCACATAAATAAGTGATATTAGTTCAGACTCTAATTGGAACAATTTACAACCACTAAAAAATTAAATTGATAGTTGATGACAAATCTGTAAATCTTGAATATGAAATTCCCTGATATTTCAAAAATATTCCAGAATGTTTAAATGAAAAACTGTAGATTATTCAAATATATAATAGAACTTCTCTAAATCAAACTACTTTATGCTGAAATTGTAGAGCAGCAGCCCAGATCGTAGAGTTAAGAGACACACTACAACTGGTCATTGTACTAGCTACCGCATAAATCACGCATTGGTTTAAATAATTCATAACTTTTTACATAGATAATCTACCATGTAATTTTACTGTTAAAATCATTAGCCAATTACTTTGACTCAAGAAGCCTACAGTCTGCATTTTAATGTTAGACAATCCCCTAGTCGGACCACGATTGATCGTCTTTCGGCATGATGGCGGCAATAGGGTGCAGTTAATGGTCTTCCACTTGTTGGCAGGTAATCAATACTCAAATACTGCGTACTTGAAAAAGTTGGATATGATCCCTGAGCAGAGATTTGGCGTTCTTATTTCCTGTTAGATCAAGTTAATAGGTTTTGTTTTATATATAGTGTCGGAAGAAGTTTGTATTGGTACGGCAATAAGAGCAAGCGAGAGCGAAGCAAGCAATGATGTAAATTAAGGGGCGTGTCACGTTTAGCTCTGCTAGGGCACTGGTAGACGCCTTTATTGTGGGCGGTCCGTTAAGTCGTTGAAACCATGCAAACCCAAAAGCAAAACTTGCCGATACTGCATACACTATTTAAATGATTAATATTAATAATCGCAGTATGGAAATAAAAGTAAAATGTAAATAAAACAAGGTGATTTTTTATGAACTGCCAAAAATATTGGATTCGTACAGGACAATATTGATGAAAACACCGAAACATCAACCCCAAGACGTTCCATACAGAATAGGATTTCTAAAAGATCACTTTTAGAAAATGATTTGCACTTGTTTCCTTACAGAGTGCAATTAGTCCAGGTACTGAAACCCAAAGATTGGCGATTCATAAGGCGATAATGAGCAATTGCTAGCATTTATCACAGAAGAGACAGTCTTTGGGACTAAAATATATAGAATAAAAAACGCCTTGATGTTACAATGTATAGTTGCGGAGAGTAGACAGAATAAGGTTTTACATACCTACATGAATACTCTCTTGGTATGACCACATAATTCAATTGTGTACAAAATCTAAAAATTAGTATTTAAAAAACCCTCATATAAAACTTTCGCAAGGCCTGTTCTCGAGTTCGGATCTTCAATTTAATCACCGTAGCTAGTGTGTGAAATATGCAATTGAAAGTGTTCAAGGTGAGCCATGTGTCTTCCTTATGACGCACAAAGGCGCTCTTATCCTGATAGACTCAACATATTTGGCTTCAGTACTGCTATGGACAAATTATCCAGTGGTGATCTCATAACCACCTATGTATTAAATAACACATTTTCCTTGGACATGAAAGAACTTTTCTCATTAAACAATGATCATACATACATTTAAAGACCATAACTTCAAACAAGGCCTGGAAAGTTTTCCATCGGCCACCGTGTCTTCGACATTTGGAACTCATTACCTAGCAATGGTGTCAATGCTCCATCAATGAACTGTTTCAAAAATAGACTTGATAATTACTTCTTTAGTTCATGATTTTAGTTATATCCATCTGTATTGTATGTTAGCAACATGCACAAAAGTATATATTTTAATGTGTTACTCTATAACTGTTATATTTCATTTCACACTGTATTATATTTTGAGCTTAATAGAGTTCGTCTCTCGGCTTTTTTCTATCTGTACAAATAATAATAACATATAAAGGTAGCGAAATTTTCTATTGTTTTTCTTCATTGTTGGGCCTGAAGATATTTCTGCTGACTCTCACTAAATCGATTCTCACCATCTTTGATAATAAAAAATGTCTTCCCAAACACTTACACATTCTAGTATAAGGCCAATAGCTAGTTTAGGAGACATATTTACAACTACAATTCCCCCTCATAAACAACCAATATATTCTGAATTTACAACCACTAGAAAATTAAACGATAGTTGATAGGTAAATATAGCAATTTTCTGAAGAAATAAGTCATAGATTTTGAATATGAAATTTCTTGATATTTCAAAAGTATTCGAGGATGTTTAAATAAAAAACTGTAGATGATTCAAGAGTATAACAGAACATCTCTAAGTCGAACTACATTATGCCTAGATGGTAGCATAGCCGCCCAGATCATAGTTGAACGCAGTACAGCTAGATGTATATTCCTCTCGAGTTTGACGCTTAGCTTTGGCTGACAGCAATGTTGTAGGAAGTGGTCGTCTGTGTGTATCCTGGTTAAGTTGTGGAATAGTTCAATAGTTAATTTCCTGCAGAGTGAAGATATTAAGACAATTTATCTTGAGTGAGTGCAGACCTTTGTCTAGTAGATATGAAACATTATTTTATATTGCTTTTAAGTAGAGTGTTTATACCGGAGCTGGGCCTCCCCCCACCACTTTTCGTGACGTCATGGGTGGTGGGGGGTAATTGGTGTGGTGGGGGGTAATTACTGTGGTAGGGGATAATTACTGTAGTGGGGGTTAATTACTGTGGTGGGAGGCGATTGTCGTGATGGTAATTAGGGTTAGTAAATTATATGGTGGGGGAAATTAATGTGGTGGGGTGGATCTATTACTATAAATGGGGTGCGACAGTATCACAAAAATTAAATCCACATCTGATTACTCAAGAGTTAACAAGTGAGTGTAGCACAACCACCTCAATTATTTCAAGTGAGCAATATTTTTTATATTACTTTTACGACTCTTCCACTTTAGACACCAATTTTTAACTATGGCAATTTCGGAACTAGACTTATTAGCACTTAATGCGATGATAAGTGAAAGTACTGAAGTTTTAGAGCAAAAGCCTATATCATCATTAATTAAAGACAAAGCATATGTCATAAAGAAAATGTCAGTGGTCAATACGCGGTTTGGAAAATCAATTATCGTAAATTTGTTTGAGGAAAGTACAATAACAACTTTCAAATCGTTTTTACCCAAACGAGTTGTAGAAAATATAAGTGAAGATGTAATCAATAAGATTAATTCATCTGGTGGTAAATACACACTAACATATTTAGGTCAGCGTCCACCGACGTACATCGGTGCAAAATCCAGTGCAATGATACGTTTTGGTGTTTAATTTATAAACAGCAATTGTATTAGTTACTTTTTAGTTCTTAGTTTTAATTTTCTACTAGACATAGAATACAGTTAGAAAGGGTAGTAGGAGTATTATAAAACACAATATTGTAGCTCATTTGAAAATATAAGAACGTGATTGTTTTGGTAAACGATAATAACTTGGTTTGCACAAAAATAGTTTCGTCAGTTTTTAAACTGCGCTTGCAATTTGTGTAAGTAAGTGAATTGATTTAGTCTTTCTGTATGCATTTTAATATATTTGTTTGCTTTTAGTTCAACCATTACTAACAAAATATGTGGATGCAATATTCGGCACAAAGGTGGACATGGGCGGAAGACATTAATTCAGCCATTGATAGACTGTCTTGTCAACTGAGTGACCTAAGTATGGATTCTCTGCATGCTATAAACTATGATCTAAATTTCTGCTTCGATGCTGAACAAGTCGAACGTCTTAAGGCGGATTCTGAAATGTATAATACCGGCGCTAACCTGTGTGGCAAATATTCCAGCGGTATTTTAAATTTAGAAGAATTTTGTGAGCAAATGGTACAAATAGGTTTAAAACGTTTTCTATATGATATAGAAAAATATCTACCTAAAAAAATTATCGAAAGATATCAACTCGACCAATCTGATGAAGAAGCTGTTGACAACTGAATTTGTAGTTAATCACTTATTGTTTTTTCATTTTGAAATATTTATAATAATTAGAATTATGTAACTATTGTAATTGATGATGTACATTAAAATGTATTATTGAACTATATTTATTTTATTGTAAGGATAAAAAATGAAATAAATGAAACACACATTGCTAGATTATATTTTTTATTTTCCTATTTCTTGGCTACATATCTAAAAAATATGTTATTAATACTAAATATGAATATACTTAAAGATATTTATTCAAATTTTATATCTAAATCTACAATACATTTATTAAGATAGTGAACATTTGCAAGAGCACAGTGACTATTGTTGGGCTCATAATGCTCCATACATCTTGGTACACTCAAAGATTTGAGACTAGGTATGCAGGGGGAGCAGTCATCTAGGTCTATGATTTTATTCCATCTTAGATGATGCAGTAGAATGTTTTTCTTTAGTCTGCCTTTGCATAAAATTATAACATCCTGTGGTGATACATTACATCCATAATTATTAGCTGTATTTTGACAAAGCCGTAGAAGTATCATTGGAAATTCTGATAGTTGAATATATCCGTCACTCCATTTTACACCGCCATGATAGTAGTTCTGTAGCCATCGATATTGATTCTGTTCACCTCGGGTTAGTGATGAAAAAGGATATGGTGGCTTGAAAAAGTAATGTGCTTGCTGGTTAGTGTTACAGCACACCACAGCCAATTCTTTTACTGTAAACACATTCTCTTTATATTGAAATCCTTGTAAGTCAACAATCAAAGTAGGAAATTCCATGCTTAAAGATGACATCACAAAAGAAAGTGTTATTTAGCGCCGGCAATTCCAGACTGAACTGAACCATCCAGTGCACTATATCTTAAATATGTATCGTGGAGTATAAGCGCATATACACGAGTTTGTGCGGGGAACTTCGTCTTTCGTGTTTCAAATTCTATTTTTATGTCTACAGTGGATGATTTAATTGCATCCGGTTGGCAGGAGCAATCTATGACAAATAATGGGGATTTTCTGAATTCTCCCAGATCCATCAATGGTTCAGCCATATCTCTGTCATAGTAACTACGTTGAAAGTTCTCGTATGCATAGTATGCTGCAGAGTCGAGTTTCTTACCGAAATCCAAATTCCAGCGCTCATATGGAAATACTTCAGAGTTCAGATATAGTCGAATATTATTAATATCTGCAGACATAAACTGTGTGACGTCCTTGGTTCTATCATTAGAATTGCCATTGTTTTGAAATCCGATAATGATGTATCGAGGTCTCTCAAGGCTGCTAGTGGTTTTGACAGCCCATATGTCAGACGATGTATCACGTAAAGTAGGTAGCTCGTAGAGATCCCACATGCGGTAACCATCTTTACTATGGCATAATTATCGCCCTTATTAATTCTATTTAATAGTTTAAGCTTTTGTTTATCTTCAGGCACAATATGTTTTATCTTCCACTCAATTTTGCTAATTTCTAGATCTGCATCAACTTCACCAATGTAACTATCTTTAAAGGATCGAGCTATGATTAAAATTAATTCCTGCTTTGCATTTAAAACACCTTTTGTGTAATCTTCTGCAAAACCCATGATGTATTTAAGAGGCAGCCTACCACTGAATACGTGACTGGTAGTATCTAAAATTTCTTGCTTCTCTTGGGTCAGACCCCAACCTGCAGTTAAAAGTGATCGGAGATGTGTTTGTCCATATGATACCATAGTCTTCATTGTGGTAGTGATACCAGGCTTCCTAACGACAGCCACTTGTTCGCCACCCATTTCATATCTGATTTCCTCGAAGAGAAAGGCTAGTGCGTTATTGGATAAATAACACCGTTTGGTAACATCACTTGGAGTAAATTTTCCTTCTATGTAAATATAACTCTCTGTAATGTCGAGTATAAGGTCTTGAAAATTGATAGGAATGCGTATTTCATCCGAGTTATTATAATACGGTGATCCGTATGGTTCATACGTATGCTCATGTAAACTAGCAAGTGATTTATCAAACACGGGCTCGTCGAACACTTCAAGTTTTTCACTAGATGTAAAAGCTGCCATTATTATTTAATTTTCTCTCAGTTTTAATCCAATAGATTGAAGGAATGCACGGTCCTTAGCCGACAATCTATGTCTTAACTGTTTAAGAGGTATAAGCTGAATGAATTGGTTTCTACAATCACTATTCTTTTTATCGTTAAACACTTTATATCGGCAATGTGCCAATCGCTTCTGATTATATCGAAAGCCCATTTTTTGCTCGGAATATTAAAATTGTTTCAATTCTAGCTTCACAATAATCTTTTCACCTCGAAAGTTAATTAAATCTCCATTGTCATCCAATATGTGCAGAGTAATGTTGTCGATAAACTGGCGTCCTTCTGGTCTAACAGGTAAATATATGATGTTAGCTGGCTCCTTGGTAAGTTTGTATCCAGGTTCAACATCAATATCAAACTCGAAGAGTGTGTGGGATTTTAGGGCATTCAGATACGCTCCGGAAATAATGTTGCAATTCACACGTACCATCCTTACTTTCATAATATCAACAGGGAGTGTTGATTCATGGCTCTGGTTTGGATGTAAGTATGTTGGTTCAAATCCTAACAGACTACCAATAGAGTTTGCTTGTGAAAAGTCAATTCCATATTTTGACCAAATTTCACACTTCAGCGTATTGTTGTTTGCTCGTAGCCGGAATAATTTTTCTTTTTCTTCCTCTGTATCAGCCGGTATAGCTTTCAGTATTGCTCGATATATTTCATCAATTTCATATGCTCCATATGGTATATACTTGTATACGAGGGGTAGTTTTGGACGCTCTCTATAACAAAAACGATTGTCTCGTCTACATTAAATATAGAGTTGTATGAATAAAATCCAATTAATCCCAGTCCATATCGACTACCCATATCTAGTTCAATGGGTGGATAAAATTCTGCACTGAGCACGCTTGAGCGGCTTGATAAAGTGAAGGTGTGTGACATGACTGATCTTTTTGGAGATTGCTGCATGAATTTATTGTGATTTACAGCAATTGTTGTGGATTAATCTTCTTTTTTTGGGGGGTGATGGAGATACATTTATGTCATTATTTGACACCACATTCACCTCGTCAACTTTACAGTAGCAGCAAAATATTTTTCGAGGTGGTGAGCCATCATTAACATCAATATTATTTTCATCATTAGAATAATGTTCTTGACAGTAATGATATTTCTAAATATCAATGTCAACCTGAAGGTGTGTAGGTAACTTATCCCAAACTAACGCAATTTCATTAGGGGCACACGCAACCATTACTTCTTTAGGCATATCTGAAAGTTGCTGTTTGCTCATCTTCAATAAGCTGCGTAGTCTAGAGAAAGCAATCAAGGAGTGGCCCATCCGTTTAATTGCTTCTCGATCCATTGATGGTGTTACAGATTCCATTTGAAGAGTTTTACTTAATTTTTTGAGGAAAGAAACTTTAAGCACAAATGACCACACCACACTGTGTTGAAATTTTGTTGGCGCTCATAATTATAGTAGATTTTATCTGCAGACATTGAACCGTTGCGCAAGTACAGGACTAATTCTCTTGGTGGGGGTAAATCGCCAAAACTATCGAAATATGTGACTAAACTGCCGCGTTTTTTAAATGCCACCCAGTGTGTTCCAGGGCCATCTACACTATCCAAATTTATGATGACGGATTCATTATGACGTGGTCCAGAATTTGGTAGATTGTCACGCATAAATATACCTCGAAGGTATGGTACCTTCATCTTCTCAGCATAATATTTAAGATCGATGTCAGTAAGAGGTTTTCGAGGTAGGGTGTCTAGTAGTTTTTTGAACTTTGTGGTTTTAAATAAAGACCCAGTCCTTTACGATACTGTTTCAAATATAATCCTTTGCCACTTTTTCCTAGAGCAATCGCTTCCATGTGTCTATTGTGACGATTTTTTTCGGCCAATTCCTCTCTGCTTGTTTTAACATCATTTACAGCTTTGGCTATACCAGCTGCACTTCCAGCCAAACTACCTAACGCTGATAATCCAGCAAAAATAGGTATTAAAGATAGAATTCCACCAACTTTCGGAATCGGTATTATGCGAGGTGTACGAATATTACGTTTTCCGCCAGCCGCCCTCATGTGACGCCGTGCTGCTTGAAGCGCCATTTGAGCAATTTTTTTTGTATCATTAGCAATAGAGCGCTTGCCACCGGCCTTGCGTAGATCATCACGTACCTTGCGCACTATTCCAGCACCGAACGCTACATTTTTAACGTTCTTCCTGTTTTTATTCTTCTTTTTAATCATATTTTTCCTTTTTGTAGTACGAGATGTTGCTGACCTACATCCCATACCGAGGCGTTGTTTCCCCTTCATTATGGTGGTAACTAACCACGCTGCAGCCTTTTCTTTAATACCTGCGTCTTTGGATTTAACTCGTTTCCAAGCAGCTTGTTCAAGCTGATAGTCTGCTTTGTGTCGGGCAGCTAAATCGTTCGTGTTTTGATCGTATGCAATATCGTGTTGCTTGCATGCAGAATCCAACTTATTTATACCTGGATCACCTCGCGCTAATATTTTTTGTAATTTAGTACCGGGGCCACAGTACTGATAACCTCCCGGTAAATGCAGTTCAAATGGAAGCTTATTTATTAGAGAATTTACTACTCCTTTACCAGCCTTTAAACGATGGCGGTTTTTACTTGTGTGCTGTTTGACTGACAACATTTAAATAACAATTGTAATGCTATGCATTATGTGGATGTGGGTTACAAGTTGAATCGCGCCATGGACCATTACTTCCCTCAACTATTCGTGGACTATTAATCGGCCCAAGTGCCTGTGGAAAGACAAATTTACTGATATCTCTGCTTACTCACCCCCTTGGACTTCGTTTTGCAAACATTTACCTATATTCAAAGTCTCTATATCAACCCAAGTACGAGTATTTGCGCAAGATATTAGAGCCTATTAAGGGACTAGGATTTTACACCTTCAGTAATAATGCGGATATAGTGCAGCCATCTGATGCTAAACTTGATTCTATATTTATATTTGATGATGTTATATGTGAAAAACAAGATGTAATTCGTGCGTTTTTCTCAATGGGTCGCCATAGAAATGTAGATTGTTTTTACCTGGCACAAACATATTCTCGCGTGCCAAAGCAGTTAGTAAGAGACAACGCAAATTTTATAGCATTGTTCAAGCAGGATGACATGAATTTACACCACATTTTCTCTGATCATGTCTCGCCGGACGTATCTTTTAAGAAATTTCAAGAAATGTGTGCAGAATGTTGGAAAGAAAGATATGGGTTTCTTGTAATTGACAAAGATAGAGAAGTAAACGAGGGGAGATACAGGAAAGGACTTGATAGTTTCATATATCCATAAAGAATTGTAATTAGGACTTCAATCGATCTGCAGACAGCGTCGGTATTACATCGGCGAAATTAAGCAGAAAGCTAATATGGATAGAGACGTGGGAGCTGAAATAAGTCTGAAACGTCAATTAGTTGAGGCTACCGACTCCGTACGTAAGAAATTCAATTCTCTCAAGAATAGAGATGCTGAGAATAAATTAACGTTGGAGAAGATATATGAACCTATAACCACACCTTTAAAAGACTTATCATCCGCTTCAAAGGTAAAATCACAAAATAATGTGCCAACACAGACACAAACACCAGGGGGTGCAAGAGCTAGTACCAGTGCATTTAAAGCAGCATCTGAAACAAGTGATGAAGATGATAAGAATAATGCAAGTCAAGCATATTTTATGGAGACACCACCGAGATCATCGTTAATGAGTACCCCAGGTTCAGAAAGTATCCTTAGCAGTGCAGAAAAAGAGGGTGATGTGATCAAACAACATGTAGAAAATGTAAAGTCTGGTAATCATAAATATGATACTGTATACGGTGTGCGTCTAGATCGTAACACAGATAAACTACTAATAGGTAATAGCGAAATAAGCTTTTCTGGTGGAAATATTACCTTGTGGCGTGGTAATAAGCGAGTGGGAAAGTATCCTGGCAGTTCTAAGTTGTATGATGTAATATTTATGAAATATCCATCAGTTCTACGTAGTGATGAGACTTTTATTGGAGATGAGCGTGAAATATATCGGCAAATATTAAATAAGACAAAAGCACCGTATAACCGCTATGATATAAGTCTGGGTTTGAAAGTAAAGAAATGGAAGAAATTCAGTGAAATTATAAAACCACTGTTATCTCCTACAGTAACGACGAGATCTAGAATAGGCTCGGGTATGCCTATTAAGAAATTATACAATAGTAGAGGTGTGGATTATGTTTATTGGAATAAACCGAAAGAGTTGGTGGATCGTCTACGTCTGCTGTATAGTTCAAAAATGGCAGGTAACAGTGGTGTTAACAATGAAATAGTTAGTTTGTTGAAGGAAATGAGAGAAGAAAAAATAATTTATTAGCGAAATTAAATTTAATTCCAGTAAGGAGTGTCAACGTAGGAAGTAATAATTTAAGTAAAAAAAGAAAAATTGATTTTATTAAATTTCCTTGTGAATATATCCAATTGGGAAGTATAATATATTGTGAAATACTTAAATCAGATCAGATGTAATCAGAAATGCTACCTGTTCACAACACAATTGACAAGTTTGGACGTAGAAGAGGTGGCGCTAATAAATCATTAGTCGTACGCGGTCCACCAGGTCTTGGCTTTAACCTCACCACAGATAATCACTTTGATATCCAGAATAAACGTTTAAAGAACATTGGAGAACCGGTAGATAGTAAGGATGGTGTAACACGTAACTATGTTGAAAACCGATTTGCTACATTCTTTGCAGACATCCACAAGGCTATGGATGAGATCAGTGACTTAATTATTGCAGCAATGAAAAAGTATGTCAATAGTCAATCTGACTTAAGTAGTGTAGCTATGAAAAAGTATGTTAATAAGCAAATGCATAAAGTTAATGATCAAGCTGGCTTAGTTAGTGGTGCTGTGAGAAAGTACGTTGATGATAAAATGCAAAGAAAAAAAGAAGAAGTTATTGCAGCAATGAAAAAGTATGTTAATGAACAAATACAAAAAGATACTGATAAAAAACATAAAGAAGTTGAAAATGCAGTTTCTCTAAACACTAAACAGATTAATAATTTAATTGAGAAACTTGTTAAATTAGAAGAATTAACTTATTAGAAATTAGTCTACTGGCAAACATCTACCAGTTAGCTGTATCCTTCGCATCCCCATTGGAGCCAAGAAGTTATCATGGAAATTAGTAGTACAAAAAGGGGTATTGTGGAGGAGCTGCACAGATTACCCCGTAAAAATTTTCGTAGAAGAAGAACAATCATCAAGGGTTACGGTGATTTATGGCAAATTGATTTGGCTGAAATGCAACCATATGCTAATGAGAATAAAGGTTATCGATATATTCTCGTAGTGATTGACTGCTACTCAAAATATGTGTGGACAAGACCCTTAAGAAATAAAACGGCAATTGACGATTTGCACGAAAGAAAGTTTGGTAAAAAGTGTCTAGATTGGTATCATTGTAATTCACTGCACATGTTGACCAACCCGTCTAATTTCCAAACTTTGCAACAATTAAATACCTATAATATAATAATCATAACATTGTTTTCATTATCTTTAATGTTAAACCTGCTTCCATTGAATATAAATAGTCTTTATTAGGTTGTTTCGTAGTCTACAATATTTAAAAAATGTCGAATTATGCAATTTGTCAAACACTGTTTCCAACTCTCAGTTTACTAGAAGAGTTGATAGCAGTGATTGACAAATTACATAATTTGACATTTTTTAAATATTGTAGACTACGAAACAACCTAATAAAGACTATTTATATTCAATGGAAGCAGGTTTAACATTAAAGATAATGAAAACAATGTTATGATTATTATATTATAGGTATTTAATTGTTGCAAAGTTTGGAAATTAGACGGGTTGGTCAACATGTGCAGTGAATTACAGTGATACCATTATTCTGTGCGCCATGACACTTTTTACCAAACTTTCTTTCATGCAAATCGTCAATTGAAATTACGAAGGGCATGAGGAGCATTTTGCAAAAATCAAAGTACGCACCTAAGAATATTCAAAGCGACCAGGGTACCGAATTCTACAACAAACGCTTTTCCACTTTAATGAGGAAGCATTCCATTAATCATTACTCGACCTATAGTACAAAGAAAGCAGCAGTTGTGGAGAGAGTGATACGGACATTAAAAAATTGGTTATATAAAGAATTCTCAGCTAGAGGTAAATACAAATGGTTCGACATTCTAGCCAACATTACAAATTTGTACAACAAAGTACATCGTACGATTGGTATGAAGCCTGCTGATGTAAAACCAACCACAAAATTGAGTGCTTATGACAATATTAGGATTGCTTTAAAACCTAAGTTTCATATTGGTGACGTAGTCCGAATAAGTGCATACAAAGGTGTATTTGAGAAAGGTTTTACAGTAAATTTTTCAACTGAACTTTTTAAAATTGTGAAAATAAACATAACTAACCCAACAACTTATCAGCTTCAAGATATGTATGGCCAACCAATTAAAGGATGTTTTTATGAAATGGAATTACAGAAAACTAAATATCCCGATATATATCTAGTGGAGAAGGTGTTAAGGAAAAAAGGAAACAGAATATTTGTTAAATGGATGGGACTATCTAAAGAACACAACTCTTGGATTGACAAAAACGATGTTGTGTAATTTATTAAATTTTGAACAATGTAAAAATATGCATAATCAATTATATTTACTTGTGTATCGGTAATATAGAAATAAAACATGGATACGACATTAATGTGTTTTATTTAAATGTTTAAAATTCATTATTTACATTTTATATTTCAGTAACAACAGAAAAAGAAACAAATTAATTGGAATAAAATATGTAAAATGCAAATTATTCTAAATACAATAAAGAAATTTTACACCTTCATAAAGTATAATCCTTATTTTCATGTCGTAACAACTGGGCTTCATGATTGACACACCAGAATTCTCTCTCGTGATGCAAAAAAGTTACATAAAAACTACCAACATTCTCGCACAATATTTTATTGTCTCTGCATTTGCTGCACACGTTGTTCCAGCAATCGTCTTTATATTTATCACAAGACAGACACCGCTGCTTTAACGGAGGCTTCACCATACACACATCACAAACATCTCTGCCTATACCGATATTTGTGTGAGTCAACAGCTGCAGACACTTGCGACATTCATTTTCTTGACGCTCGCCTGAATTTCTTCCTCTGGCCTCTTGGCACTTCTTAATTGGCACAGGATTCTTCTCTCTACATTTTCCACACAATCCCGTACAGGAATTCATGCACTCCTTCGGCCAGGATACGTAACAATTATGGCACACAATTTGACCATTCGTGCTAAATGGATATGCGGCAATGGTCGGCTTGGAGTCCCACTCTTTTGGAAAAGGCATTTTAACACTTGTTAATACTTTATAGTATATGCAGTACGAAAGCAGAAAAATAACTGTGCTCCTCTTCGTATTCATTCGCATTTAAGTAATGTTGAGGATGTTGACGTCATTCATGACGTCACCTTTTACATATAAACGAGGAGGAGACTTGATACGTTTCAGTTGAATTTCAACATTGTACGTTTACGTTTACGAATTTTTACTCTTGTAATGGCTGATGTACCTAATTTTATGATGGGTGTACCCAGAGGATGTGCCAATCTAGAGTTCTTGGATTGGTTAGCGGAAGTGGACGGCGTTAATAATATGTGGAACGACCATGAAGGCGACGCAGATGAGGCTGCCGAAGGGGGTATTGTTGGAGCTGGAGTGGAAGTTGTTGACGCCGAAGAGGGTGTTCTTCCAGGAGATGTGGACGGTGAGGAAGATGATGATGCTGTCGTTCTCGAACTTGACATTACTGACGATGGCATCGTTGCAGACACATCAGATGACGAAGAGGAACTGGAGCTCACCGATAAGTATCTCCTAAGAGGACACCACCCCAGGAATGAGATATTCTGCACAACCATGGCATATGTGGCTGTCGACACAAGGGATGATGCAGAGTATCAACTGTGCTACGGTTGTTACATGGGGTACCAACGACGTGTCGACCTGGCGTTGCATCGGCACGTAGACTTTCACTCCACAACGCGCCTGACAGACGGGGAAAGGGGTTATTGCAAATCTTGCAGCGAGCCACTCCATCAAATTAGACCTGTGGAGATCTGCAACATTTGCAATAACAATAAAAAAAGTTAAAATGTAAATAGTTTAATATTGTAAATAGTTTAGTTTAAGTAATTGTATAAGTGATTAGTCCTTAGATTAATTTTTAAATAATTTATATAAATATGTTTCTTTTTTTTGTAAATAAATATATCTCCTTTTATGAAAAATGTTTGTTTTTACTATCTATTTTAAGTGCAAAATAAAGTGGGGGTATATCGACTTATATACCTAGTAAGAAATAATGAACTCTTATTCATTTGAGTTTCTGCATTTAACATGGTCACAATCCAAGATCCAACAGTCTCCTCTACCAGTGATTCGATATTATCGAATTTTGTACCATTGATATGGTATGAAGAAGTAAGGTATCAGGATCCTGAAACCGGCGAGTGGTGTTCATATTTATCGTGGGTTACAGAGGAGCCACCTGGTCCGGCCGATAGCACTACAAATGGATACCGACAAACATTCTCAGAAGCTGAAGCAGTGTCCTCTGAAAGTGATCCATCTGAATCCGACGCAGAAACGGATTCTGAAATTTAAAATAGTCTATCTATAAGAAACTCATCTGCTGTTGTTTATGTGAGTGGTGGCATTGATGCCATGTGTATAAGAAAGTTACTACCCCACTCTCGTATATGTTGGTTGTGGTGGAGTGGGGGTGTGTTTATATAAGAAACTTCTCACCGCTTGGTTCTCAGTTAAACTGCAAAACTGGAAGACAAATGGCTACCCAAGAGAATATTGTCAGTTCGAGCGACTCCACAGAAACTACAATGTCCTTCTGGGAGTACAACGTGAGGATTGCTCACTCATACGATGGAGATGGTCCAGACAGTAGTAGCTGGGTGGTGTCTGTGCCCAGCCATGAAGATCAGGGGCGTGAAGAGGACCCAGACAGTGGTAGCTGGTCCGTGGAAGCTGAGCCGTCGAGCAGACCATATTCACCATCAGCTTGGTCTGTGGAGACAGAACCAATGGGTGCCAGCGACTTGGACTCCGAGGAAGAGCTACCCAGCAGGCCATCTTCACCGTCAGCTTGGTCGCTGGAGACGGTGCCAATGGATGCCAGCGATTCGGACTCGGACTCCGATTGATATTTTTCACATTGTTTTTTTTGTACATATTTTTTATATTGTTTTTTTGTACTTGTTTATTATTATTATTTATATATTCATATTAGGTATGTAAGAAATAAAACACCAGTATTTGGAAACTTATTATTTATATTTTTATATTAAGTATGTAAGAAATAAAACATCAGTATTTGGAAAATTATTTTTTTATTCACAAATTTTTACTTAAACTATAAAAATCGCCAATATAGCGCAATCATCTCAAGAAGCAACATGGTGCATCCCCCAGCTGACGATCCGATACCTACAAGCTACGTTAAACAGTGTTCTCTCTCACCACAAGATATATTAAATAATAATAAAATGACATTACCAAAATGACAACGATTGAAATCTTAATATTTTCGGTAATAATTCAATGCAAAAGAAAAAATGCAGAAAATAAAAAAGTATCAATAGTGTCTCGTACTATATATGCACCCTGTATATATATTTTAATTCCATGGATCGAAATCTTAAGATATTTAATACTAATTTAATGCAAAAGAAAGAAATGCATACATTTAACAAAAAAATATGACGTAATCAAGTGTCTTGTACTATATAGACACCCTGTATATATATATTTTAATTCCATGGACCGAAATTATAAGATTTTCAGCACTAATTTAATGCAAAAGAAATACATACATTTAACAAAGATATGACGTAATAAGTAGTCTCGTACTATATAAACACCCTGTATATACATTTTGATGTCATCCAGCGAAGTCTTAATATTTTTCGGTAACAATTCAATGCAAAAGAAAAAGAAATATTAATTTAAGAAAAATATGATGTAATTTTATACCTACCCCGTATCTATAATATATTTTTTGTTAGTTTGTTAAATCAATACTGTTAGCTCCATCTAGATGAATATAGAATTTTAAATAATATGCTTTGTCGATGTTTTCTGTAGTACCCATAAGGTAGGTAAAAAGGGCAAGTAGAAAACCCTTAAAATTTTAAACCGGTAAATGCCTACAGTTAAATATATTGTCAGTAGATGTACTATTATATTAGCAAAGAAACATTAGAAATTAATATTTTTGTACTTAAAAATTAGTTAAATACTTATTCGCTTCAAATTAACAAATATTAACAAAGAAAAAGCAGTTTTAAGAATAAAAAAGAATAAAATCAAATATATTGGAAGTACATATTAAATAATAAACAACAAATAAAGCAGGGTTCTGGTGGTCACATAGTGTAAGGCGCTGGTCTTTGGGTTGACCGTTGAGGGTGTAGAGGGTTCGAAACCTATCGCCGCTATATGATTACTAGAACTTTAGGATTAATTACATGGCAGAACAACTTCATTGATTGAAAATGTAAATTGATCCGCCGGGCAATCAATCCCGCTTCCGGAGAGGAGGGTGGGAGAGAAGCGGGGATTTATTTCCCGGTTTTTATTTTGATTTTTATTTTATATATTTATATACGTAATCTAACCTAACCTAACGTAATCTAACCTAACCTAACGTAATCTAACCTAACCTAATGTAACTTTTTTATATTTTTTTTATGTATTTTTATATTTTTTTTGTATTTTTTTATTTTTTTTATGTTTTTTTTATATTTTATATATATATATATATATATTTCTTTTTTTATTTTTTTTTTTGTATTTTTTTCTGAGTAAATTTTTGATTACAATATAACTGTACAACCTAACCTAACATAACGTAAACTAACCTAACATCTATTTTTTTTAAGTCTAATTTTTTATTACAATATAACTACAAATTATTTATACAAGAACTTACACTAATACTTATAACTAAACAAATTATGTACATATAAAAAATAAACAATAAAATGTTACCTCTTTACCTTCATGCGTTCTAGCCAAGATCTTTTAATTTTTTTTCTACGCCTTCCAACTCCCGACGGGACTTAGCCTCGGCGTTGCGACGATTATTGATACCCTCGATTTTTTGTTGGGCATCAATCCTCGCCGCATTCGCATTATCGATGATTCGCTCTCTCTCTAAGGTTAGCCTTTCAATTTCTAACCTTAGATTTTCGGCATGCTGAAGGCGTTCTCGAGCACTGGCTTCCTGTGCCTCAGCCTGCCGTTGTAGCGCATCATCATTAATGCGCGCCAATACATCCGCATCGTGTTTTTCCTTTTTTGCGTTTTTTAATGTTATTAACGTTGCAATTGCTTGTCTTAGCAAATTGCGGTCATCCTGCTGTGACGGAAAATCACAATCCGAATCGGAATCTGAGGGATTCTGAATCGGTGGAACTGGTGATGGAATACGTAATAAGTCCTCAAAATTTATATCATCCAGTTCCGCGATTTTTGCCACAGGTTCAGGCGGTGGTACCGCACCCAACACCATGTCAGAATGTGTAGAATTCTGACTTGGTGTTCGGTGAGGTGATGGCGCCGCCGCATTAGAAGTGCCAGCTTCTTCTAGTGCGTCGTTGCCACCTGAGGGTGGTGATGATGGCACTGCATTAGAACAACTTGGTTGTTCTAATGCGGTGTCGTCAAATCTACCAACTAAAACCGGACTTGCATTCCCGTCGCGATTTACCTCGCCGTTAAGGCTCATTAAATTTCCCTTTCCTCCCATGCCTCTGCCTACAGTTTTTATCACAGGCCTAGGAGGATCCTCCAGAATAGGGGTTAACGGCTCAGGTAAATCTTGGGTTATATCCAACATATACTGAACAAGATGTCGCGGAGCATCGGAAAAGTCCGGTGTTAGTTGAGTAGCCACTCTTCTTGGACCACGCCCTGATGCCACCGATGACGACTTTGTGCTGGGGTTCACAACACGTCTACCCCTACCCCTACCCGTACCACTCCCCGATGCCGCCGATGATGACTTTGTTTTACGGTTATTGCATTTTTCAATTTTTACATTTTGTTTACTTATTTTTGGCTTGACAACAAAGTCATCATCGGAGTCATCACTGTGAATAACTACCCGTTTGGGTTTTTTGACTTCCGGCGGTTTCACAAAGTCGTCCTCAGAGTCATCACTAGTGACCAACGATACGGATGCACACGAGGGTTGGAAGGTGACGCGACGCCCACTCTGATTCCCCGATGCAGAAGCTGCCCTTTTAGATGGTCTTACTTTGCCATCTAAACGAACGAGCTCCTCAGCATCACGAAATTCGCTTTCACGATCCTGTAATCCATCTACGACCTCGGTGCTATCGGGATTAATCCCTCTAGCATCGTCGTCGGAGATATGAATTACCGGATGCATGTCAGCATCAGACTGGTTAACAGCGTGCCTCTGTTGATTGCCATAAACTGACCCATGTATCGTGCTATTGCTCGATGTTGCATTAGAGGTGGCATTATAATTTATAGTATTTGGAGCCGGGATTCGAACATGTGATATTATATTTACCCCTAATCCCGGCCTACCTGCGATGCTGTATGTCGGGCCCATATTTCCAGCACCAGGTCCTAGGGGTGTCGGACCTGCTGCGCTACCACTAGGTGTTAATATTAAATTATTTGCGACGCCGGCCACAACGAATTGAGCTGCTGGGGCTGCCGCATAAATAATATTCGTTGTTGTACGAACAGAAGCACCTACCGTGGTAGCGGGGCCCGACATAAAATTTGACAAAATGGCCACACCCTGCAACATCCTCTGAGCATTAGTAGCCTCCGATACATTCGTCGTTTTACGGCCACCACCAGATACAATGTGTCTCACCATTATGAGAATTACGAATTACGAACAATTAAAAAAATAATAAACTTACAAATTGTTAAACTTGAAACTTGGCACAGAACACAAAACACAGAACATAAAATTCACAACTACACACTGTGAAAGTTGAAGGTAAAGAGAACGTTTGAAGAGTCCACAATGTATAAATACACCACGCTAACCCCCCCCATCATCCCTACTCTAGGAGTGGTGGAAATGCGGCCTCCTCATTGGTTGAAATGTGTCACACCACCAAACCCAAGCGCCGCGTCACCTCGAGTTGGCATCAGCACTGTTGCCACATTACCCACTCTAAACAATAACCCAAACTGTGGTACAGCACTTTCATAAAGAATGTGGTACAGCACTTCCATAAATACGTTGGTACAGCACTTCCATAAAGAATGCTGCTTTATTTTACTTTAAAATAGGAATTGTTGTTACAAACATGCCTCGAATAGAAGCTATGGTACAGTACCTTCCATAAATGACGCTCACTTTTATTTACTTTAAAACAGGAATTCTGGTGTAAAGCTTAATAACAACACATAATTATTCTTTTCTACATATACTTTATTACAATATAGTTCTCCAATTAATTATTATATATTTTTTAATTACATATTATTACATATAAAGTATGAAATTAACTTACAGTGTCTTTACAGAATAGTAGATGCATAAACTTAACATATTTAATAATATTTTGGAATTGTACGTTAAACGAACACCCACTTTTAATGACAATATAAATTACTTGCTTAACAATACTCTACTTAATTTACAATATTTTTACAAAGAAATATATAAATAAACTAAATCTAATTTATAATATTCTGGACCTTTACGTCAAACAAACATTCATATTTTAATAACGATTACTGGCTTAACTCTGCTATTGCCGCAAGTAAATGATCTATTTTATCAATTTCCACAGTACTACTTTGAACAACATTAGCAGCAGACATTAACCAACGCATATTTTGTTCTAGCTCAGTTTGAAAAAATTGTATGTCAGAGTGACCCCACGCTAGGGTTTTAGTTGTATTGGGGATGACAAAGCGTTTATCATCGTGATGAGACAGAGCCACTTTGTTCTTTACTTCGGTAAAAATATCGTGTAATTGACTTCGAAATGTATTCATCTTTCTGAATATTAAGCCACCTTGTTCAACGATTTGCCTATAGTCATCTATTGATAATTCTTTTTGAATGACAGATCTCTTTACACCTTTTGCTTTTTTTAATTCATTCCCCACGGATTGTACGTAATAAGCTTTTGCTCCGGTACCATAAAAACTAATTATTGGGTCCGCGGGAAATTCATCTTTAAAATTACCTAAAACCGGTGGGCCTCTGGGTACATTAAATATATTACCATCCTGATAATTTGAAGTGTCGAATTTGTCTCGGTTATCTATTATAAAATCGTAAAAATTTTCTGTTAAAATTTTGATAATCAGACTATCGGTATCAGAATACAATAAAGAGGCATTATCCCCATACTCTCTTTTAATTACATTATAGAAAAAGTTGTACAATACTGTCTTTGACAATTCCAAGATGCAAAAGCCCACGTAAATTGGTTTATTATAAGTCACCTTTTGTTTAGCCATATGGATCGCTACAAAATCTTCAGTAAATATCGAACAAGTTTTAAAATTTGGACGAGATATTAATGCATTTGCACCCATACTACGTCTAATACTTTCCCAATGAGTAACCAACTTTATGTCTGATCTGTTGTCCACATTTTCCATCGTCTTACCAAACGCCGCATTATTCATTAATTTGTATTGATCTTTTTCAAATTTATTTGTAGCTTTATTTCTCATCTCGGTGTTTAAGTCAATATATTTCTTTAACCACGCCGATTGATTAAATTTAAGAATTCTATGTATTTTCGTAACCACTAACCCGTTATTAATAGCCTGCTTTAAATTTACATAGTGTACGACATACTTTTTTTTATCGTTCAGGTTTGGTATTAACTTTGTTAATTTTGATTTTGATTCAGGAGGCACAATATTTTCAACTAAGAAGGGGAGATCTGAGTGTAAGTCGTGCAGGTATTCCGGATAATGTATATCTACTTCAAAGACGTACCCGTGTGGGCTATCATCCGAGATATTCATAATATCTAAATCATTTATTTCTCTTTCAGATAGCCACATGAAACAACCCGTGGGTAACACCTTAGACATACTATGTCCATATAAATTCGTGGCGTCTAGATACGTGATAAATGATGACGGCTCGTTAGGGTCATAATCAGGTAGAAATTTATTATTTGCAATATGCTTCCTTTCTGAACACTGACTTATTCCACCCCTTATACCTCTTTTAAAGAAATGGATCATATCGATATCCGTTAACAATTCTAACTCGATTCCGGTTAATTTTAACATAGCGTCCCACGATAGCCCCGGGGCTGTATAATACTGAGCTGGATTTAGTCCATATTTATCCAAAGAAATTGCGCGAAAATTTTAAAACACGTCACATAAAAGAAGCACGTCTGATTTCAAATAAATATCTGAATAATCACCTAGACTGCGACATTCAAACAAATCCCAAACATTCTTAGCCCGCAAATAATCAGCGTCTGATATGTGCTCTTTATTTAAATTATCATAAAATTCCTCCTTAGATGGTAATTCACTTCTATTTAATTTCTCTAAACTATCCATAAAACTGTATGGAAATACACCCTTCTGTCTCATTAAATTAAATTTGTCATTTTCGCTATAAAAACTCCGCATTGTCCCCAACTGATCATCATCTAAATTCGCACCTAAATTTTGTAATGAAGCCGATAAAAATTTAAAACTATCGATAAATCGCAGTTGTAAATATTTCTTTTTTGTAACTCCCTTCTTATCAACATAATCGTGCATATACAGATGTTTCGTAAAGGATATGTATTTTTCTTTATTTTGTGCTATTACACCAACTTTATCCTTGTATTTGCACAACTCTTTGATGAATAGGTGACTATCGTATCCACTCATGTTGTGAAATATAATAGGTATAAAATTGGGTAACTTGTAATTTAAGTTACATACAGAATGTGCGGCACCAAATCTTACCTTGCCCGTTAAGTGACAATGGTCTCGAACTTTAACATCCTCCCCCTCGAAAGGCCCCCCACATATACCGCACACGGTCGCATTCTGAAAGTCTAGGTTTTCTTGCGCTGTGAGTTTAGCCATTGGGACTATATTTTTCATATGTCTATTATATACATTCCTTAAATCTGTCTCTATATGCTCTATAAACACTCGGGCTGCATCACACCCCCGATATAAATCAAACTTAGATAGAGAATTATCAAAAGAGCATTTAATGTAATATGCGAATGAATAAGGCTCATGTTTAAAGGTTTTATTCGTGAAAGAGAGTTCGGGGTTTGGCTGACACGTATAGATAGGTTTTAAAATTGACTCAAAGTCTGCATATACTACGAATGGTACTCGCATTTGTTTCTCGATATTCTCAAATTTTAATATATTCTCAGCTACTTCTTTTCCAAATTTGTTAATACGAAATTTTGTTGTTGGTGCTGTTGTATAAATATGATTACAGTCATTTCTCTGGTGTTGAAATAAGTGACGTTCAGTATTAAAGTAAAGTAAACAACCGTCGCAAAAATGTTTCTTATGATCGCTAGCGGAAACTTGAGTGGAAACTAACTTAGACAAATCCTTTATCCAACAATAGTGACTATTAGCACAATCATTATTACAGTGGTGATTTTCATCGCCAACACATTCACTTGAAATTAACAATAAATTTACGTGAGTATACAATTTCTTACCCGAATAACGTAAAGGTCCAACAACTTCATATTTAACCCCATTATTTTCAAATTTCTCTTCTAAACCGTACACATTAATTGAAATATTATTCATTTCTTCAAATTTCGATATATCTCGTAATTTTATTGGAAAATTCATACCTGTTACATTTAATACTCTTGAAAAATGTGGATATGATGATGTGTACGATACATGGCCATTTGCGGGGTATAACGCTGACGTCACAGCCCAAGCGAAGCAACATTGATCTTGATTCTGTACATTCACCACCGCCTTCTTATTTTCGATGTATTTCGGTAATTTTATGTACGATGAACCACCCAAAGGGCTATACTTGTTTACGTTAATTTCAACAAAAGCAATTCGTTCGAGGGCCCAACCTAAAAAAAGAGATAATGATTAATCATTATGTTTTATAATTTAAAAAAATATTAGTATACCTGAGTCACGCTCCTGAAACTCAGTACTTTGCGTAACCATTGAATCCACAAAACTATTCAAAACATCATTCAGATCCATGGATTCATCCAAAATCCTATTGGAGGTATTAAATGATTTCATTTCAGTTAGATCTTGAGTCGGTAAAATGTACTTGGCGAACGATTCCATATTTACTTTCACTGTTTTATGGATACGCAGCACTTCTTCGAGTAGATTGAGAATCTTTGGTCTGATTTCGTTGAAAAACATGGCGTAATCTAGATAATTATTTTCACAATGCACTCGATATGTAATTATCCTATTTTTAAAAGCTGTTTGGACAATAGCTACACCATCCACCATAGGGGCACATGAATTTGTCCTATGTTGCAAAGTTCTTCTATGTGATTTCATCTGAGTCGCTGTTAAAGTCACGTTACAGCAATCACATGTTTGCATATTAGTACATGATGTTGAAGGCGTTGAATCAACCCTAGGTCGCTTCGCGAGAGGTCCATCGTTCCCACATGACTGCCTTTCATGACGACGTAAATTGTCGCCACGTGTGAAACTTTTACCACAAGACGTACACGAAGGCATACTAAATTTACTATAGGAGTCTAGCCTATTTAATGATCATGTGTCAACTCCTCTCTTGCTTTTGTAAGGATGGGTTGCCCCCACTCCCGTGAATAAGATTGCAACGACAAATCATGAAGTCCTCATTGCTACATCAATTACTCAATCACTCAGTACTCTTATTACCTCCAACCACACCAATTACCCCCCACCACAGTAATTATTCCCACTACACCAATTACCCCCCCCCCCACCACATCAATTACCTCCACCACAGTAATTACCCCCTACCACAGTAATTACCCCCCACCATACTAATTACCCCCCACCACCCATAACGTCACGAAAAGTGGTGGGGGGAGGCCCAGCTCCGGTATAAACACTCTACTCTTTTAGTTATCTATCACAATACCCACAACCCCTCTTGTATTGTGCTATACTAAACTAAAATGTAGTAGTTGGGATTTGAATAATTAGAAGGTAAAATATCTTTACAATGTATCAGCAGATTTTATTAATACTCTCCCTAGAATAGAAATGTTTTCCCAAACACTACACCACACATTTTAGTATACGGCCAGTAGGCAGAAATATCAGTAAATCTTGAATATGAATTTAGATAAAAAACTGTAATGATTTAATAATAACAGAACATCTCTAAATCAAACACAGATAATTTATCAAAGAATAATTCAGCACCCCCAAAAAAAACCCAAAAAGTCAATCCGAAGACATTTATTCCATTCAGATTAAGGTATCCAGAAAGTCACTTCAAAGGTTTCTAGAGATGATTTAAACTTGTTTCCTTACAAAGTGTAAATGGTCCAGGCATTAACCTCTTGAGGCCGGTACTGTAATTCGCTGCGCTCTGATACAGCTAACTCAGACGGCTACTGACCTTGTTTGGTATGTGGGCGATGCGGCGTGCATGTGCAGGGGCGGCCCTAGGGCAGTGCGAGCGGTGCGACCGCACCGGGCGCCTTCATAGGGGGGCGCCAAAATCCGAAAATGCAACGACAGATCGTCTGTGCAAAAAATAAAATCCAAGCACCTTAATACCACTTAACCCTACAACTTTCATTTATGTGAAAAGATCTATATTCAAAAACATAAGTTCAAAACATTTTGAAACACCCGCCACTTTCCTCTTAGTTTCCCACGTGACGCCATGGTGGCGCTATTTTTTGTTTTCAGCCCAATGCATTGAATTATCGCTTCTCTTATTCAGTGTTCTGTAGTGTTCATTTGTGTGCGGGTGCATGTTTATTGTATGGAGAGCTCCGAGTGAAATCGAAACTTCACGAAACATTACAATTTTTATAGCAGGTGAGCACTATGAGTATACTGAATGTTGTTGTTATGTAATGTTAAGGTTGATTTATACATTATAAATTTTGCCTGTAAATCACCAAACGGGCAACGCAGCACTATTGGTCAAATTGATTTAAATGTTTAATGTGCATAATATATAAATTGTTCTTAATCGAATTTTTTTCACCCTGTTATTCATGAAGCAAAATTTATATTTACAGACAAAACATAAAGCATGTCGCTACCTCCAAAAAAACTATCTGGCGCACAAAACTTACAAAGAAAATGAAAAAAGCAAGGCGAAACTGTGAAGGCTGCAAAATTGCTTGCAAAATTTTTGAGAGTTGAGAAGTCATCTGAATCGTCATCATCAGAACTAGTTCAACACGCGACGAAAGAAGACCTATTTAATAGAAGTTCTTCAGATGAAGAGCAACATGCACAAGAGGATTTAGCTATTTCTGGAATGTCACCTGCAGTTCAAAATTTTACAGAAGAGGCCGAAGAGGAAGAGAATATACCAGATATACCATCACCATCGACTTTTCAAAATACAAATTATGATGATATTTCACAATGGCCGCTCGTTGACTCTGCAACCAGAGATGAAATAATTATTCGAGGACCTGTAAGTAACGAAATGAGCAACGAAAAATATCCAAGAAAAAATGATGGACGTCATTTTTCAAATACGCATTTTCAAAGAGTAATGCCAAATGGAGAAACTTATAAAAGAAGGTGGCTTGTTTACTCTAAATCTGCGAATAAAGTATATTGTTTTTGTTGCTGTTTATTCAACAGAAGTTCCCACTCTAATTTGGAAAAAAGAAGGATTTGGCGACTGGAGGCACTTATCAGTGCGTCTCAAAACTCATGAAACTTCCTCAGATCACCAGCACGCCATGCACAGTTGGATGGAAGCGTCAAATCGATTAAAGAACTTCAGTGGAATAGATAAGCATTTGCAAAAACAGATTGAAGATGAGAAATCACGGTGGGTTGCTATCCTCGAACGAATGAGGTCCAGGCAATAATTTGTCGTTCAGAGGAAGCTCTGGATCTGAAACACTCCTAATAATGGTAACTTTCTGGGTTTAGTTCAACTGCTAGGAAAATTTGACCCTGTGATGATGGAGCACCTCCGCCGTATTGTTAATAAGGAGACTAATGTCCGCTATTTTGGAAAACGTATTCAAAACGAGTTAATCGGATTACTTGGAAGTGAAGTTCGAAATAAAATTTTGACTATGTCATCTAAAGTCATCTAAATACTTCTCCATCATACTGGATTGCACTTCTGATGTCAGTCACGTCGAACAATTATCTTGAACATTGCGTTTTGTTGACACTAATGAAGATAAAGTCCAAGTGCGTGAGTGTTTCGTTGCTTACAAGCCGGTAAGTGACTCTTCGGGAGCTGGACTCTGGCCTCTTTCTTGATGATATTGTGCGAAGAGTTCGATTTGGATATGAACGATTGTCGAGGCCAAGGATATGATAATGGATCTAATATGGTAGGAGTACACAAAGGTGTCCAAAGCAGAATTCTGAACCAATATTCACGAGCATTTTTTAATCCATGTGGCTGTCATAGCTTAAATTTGGTAATAGCAGATGCCACTAAAACATCAGTTAAATCGGTTTCTTTGTTCGGATTTCTTCAAAGACTGTTTGTTCTATTCTCTGGATCAACAAAGCGATTGGAAGTGACATCCGAGCACGTAGAAGGGCTGTCGCTGAAAAAAGTTTGCGAAACTCGTTGGGAGAGTAGAGTTTCTAGCCTCGCTGCAGTGCGTTATCAGTACTCTTCAGTTCGTGACGCCCTTCTGGATCTTCACGAAGAAACGAATGACTCAGTTGCAGCATCAGAGGCCTTGTCCTTGATTCAGAGCATGGAGCAATTTGAGTTCATAGTTACAATGGTGGCTTGGTATGATATATTGTTTCAAGTAAACATTGTAAGTAAGGCTATGCAGTCTGAAACTATGGATTTACCAAACGCTTCACAATTGCTGAAGAACTGCTCGAAATTTGTGAAAGAATACCGAAGTTATTCGTCTGCTCTGATGACAGCTAGGGAAATTGCATCTCAAGCTGGGATAGATCCTATTTTTAAGCCAGTCCGATCCCGAAGAGAAAAGAGATTATTTGAGTACGAAGCTGTAGATGAGACACCAACAGATCCTGAAGAATTGTTTAAAATGAACGTATTTTACCCTATGATCGATACAATTAAGAATGCGTTGGTCACTCGATTTACACAACTATCTAAATTTAACGATACATGGTCCCTTTTATACAACATCAAAACAATTCCTGAGAAGTCCAAATTGGAAAAAGCCTGTGCAGATTTAGAAAAAAGTTTAACTGATGGAGAAAAATGTGACATATCTGGTTGTGAATTAGTCGGGGAACTTTTAAGCCTGAATCCATTGTTGAAAGAGCTCGAATCAGCAGAACCAATAAAAGTTCTTCAACTTATTAAACAAAATGGTTGGCAGGATATATTTCCGAATGTGTGAACAGCACTTCGAATTTTGCTAACCATACCTGTAACTGTCGCTAATGGAGAACGAAGCTTCAGTAAATTAAAACTTATTTACGTTCAACTATGTGTCAGGATAGACTATCAGACCTTGTAATTTTGTCTATAGAAAATGAAATTGGGCAGGATTTGAATTATTCTGACTTAATAAACAAATTTGCAGGCGCAAAAGCAAGGAAGGTGCCAATCTAGGCTTTTTAGTTAATTTTTTGTTTCTTCATTTGTTTTAGTTTTTAATTAATTTATAATATAAATTTGACGTATGCGTTATGTGAGCATTGTCTACTCCATAGTAGTTTGAATAAACCTTTTCAAACAAATATTGTTCCTTTTTACTGTCATGTTATTGTTTCTCATCCAAGCTGACCATATTACTACTACTACTATATTAATCTTCCGGAGGTCTGAGTTATTAATATATAAAGATGTAAAAAATGCATGTTATCTTCAGTCTCTATTTACAGCTTAATCACAAATAAGTTATTATATATTGGGAGGGGGGGGGCACAATGAGATCTCGCACCGCCTGAAAAATTAGCTAGGGCCGCCCCTGCGCATGTGCAAGAAGACTTTTCATGTCCCGCCCATTTACAAGAGAGATGTTTGCTTGAAACGAAACAAAAACTTTAGGTTAGTTTCTCTTTGTCTGTGATAAAGTTTCAACATGTCAAGTGAGGACGACAGTGACTTGGATTATAATCCGGCAAATGACTATGTATCCGACGAAGATGATGATTTCTCTTATAGTTCAAACGAAAGTGACATCGAAGCTGAAAACATTTCTTTTGGAGACTGGAATGTCGTATCACATCCAGAGGATGATAAGACGGGAGACGGATCTAATACAAACTAATTTTCAATATGAATTGCATCCAGCCATAGTCTTGGAAGAAACGATGTCCCCAGTACAATGTTTTGAGACGTTTGTAACCCATAAAGTTGTGACATCTTTATGCAAATGGACTAATGAACGTGCGGCGATATATTTCGTTGACAATTTGGACAAAAATATGAAAGTGCATTCATTAGTTTGGCGCGAAGTGACGGTGAATGAAATGTATGTGTTCATGGCTCTTGTATTTATGCAAGGAGTAGTCCATTTGCCCGAACTGAGTGATTACTGGAAAAAAGATTTTCTTATGGCGGGATCCCTAGTTTTTTCTGCCAGCATAATGTCTAGGGATGGGTTTCTATATATTCTAGAATTTCTGAGATTTACCAAACTTCATGCCTTCGACAAGTCTGTCTCTGACATGACTTCCAATGTTCTTCTCCATGATAAAAGAAAACACCAAAACAATAATTGATGTAGGCGAGACCTGTGCTCTGGACGAATGTCTTATGTTGTATAAAGGTAGACTGCATTTCAAGCAGTACATAAAATCCAAAAGGTCTAGATTTGGGATCAAACTGTTTGTTTTGTGCCCTAGTAGTCCCATGTTCAGAGGATATAGGGGAGACCCGTATACCTTGAGACATTATTATATCCACGAAAATATTTAAATCTATGCGCCATAAGCGAGTCATAGTTTAGCTTTACGAAAATAGAAGGCGCTACTTGTATTAGATAGTCGATATAAAGTTATTAGTGGCAGTTGTTCAGTGACTTATGTTTTGGGTGTTACAAAGTAAAAAGTAATCCACATACATCCTATTTGTTAATATAAAAAGTATGTATATTACATCCTATTTTTATATACCATTTCGATAGTTATTCTCTATTTTACATATTTTTTGCATGATTTGATTAATTAACCTAAAAATAGATTTACTGTTATAATGCAAACGTGCCGGCTACCTTGAGACACTTCAACAGTTGTACCTTGAGCCATGTCCCAAGGTACACTGGCAGGTGCTTATATTATTTTATTTTCTCTTCTGATGCCCCGGAGCAAGACAGGTGTCAAAAGAACACTACCAAATCCTGAAGCTGTGACCGCAGCTGCCGAGAAAGTGTTAAGTAATGAGCTTACATTAAGACAAGGAGCTTCTGAAAATGGGGAGTTTCGTTCAACGTTAAGTAGACATTTAAAAAAACACCGGACTGGTGGACATGAAAATTTCCGATACATAGCATCTAATGCCGTAAAAAAAATATTTACAGATGTAGAGGAAGCAGAGCTAAACACCTATTTAAAGGAATGTGCAAACATGCATTACGGTCTATCGACAACAGAAGTAAGCATACAGCTATGCCAAAGCAAACCACATTAAATGTCTAGAGTCATGGAATCGCAATGAAAAAGCGGGCATAGAATGGTTAAAGTTCTTTCTTAAGAGAAACAAAAATTTAAGTTTGCGCAAACCACAAGCAACTAGTTTGGCTCGATCCACGGCGTTTAATAAGGCCAATGTAAACCTATTTTTTGATAAATTGGAAGACGTAATGAAAAGGCATAAATTTGATGTGGAAAGAATATATAATGTAGACGAAACTGGGGTATCCACTGTTCATTCTCCAGTTCGTATTCTTGCACCAAAGAGAAATAAACAAGTTGGTAGCATGACGTCGGGCGAAAGGGGGTCAAATTTCACTATAATTTCTGCAGTGAATGCACTAGGAAATTCTGTACCACCACTATTTGTTTTTCCTCGCGTACCCTTTAAAGAACATATGATGAAAGGGGCTCCAGCAGGAAGTGTAGGGATGGCTAATCCAAGTGGCTGGTCAAATTGTAACATATTTGTGCAATATTTGCCTCATTTCATGAAACATTCACATTGTGATGAATCGAATAAGATTTTATTAATACTCGACAACCATGATAGTCACATTTCTGTGGAATGTCTGAATTTTGCCAAAGAGGATGGAATTGTTTTACTTACAATACCACCACATACTAGTCACAAATTACAGCCCTTAAATCGGTCAATTTTTGGGCCTTTAAAAAAATATTTTAATACCGCCTGTAGTGAATGGCTTCTTTTAAATATTGGCAAACCATTGACAATTTATGGTGTTGCCGAATGTGTTGGGAAAGCCTACCCAAAGGCATTTTCTCTGGAAAATATTCAATCAGGGTTTAGGGTAAGCGGCATTTACCCGCTAAACAAATATTTTTCGTGATTATGAGTTTCAGAGTTCCTATGTCACAGACAGGCCATTTGAAGGAACGTCTATATCACATGCTGTGGCTTTACCTCTTCATGATGCTGTAACAACATCGGGTAAGTTATCATTAGTCTCAAGTATTTTATACAAAAGTACTATTTATAATGAATTTATAGATGCAGAAAATGAACCGTCCATTTCTACATTTAATTCTGGGGAACTTTTCACCCCAGATCAAGTAAGACCCTTGCCAAAAGCAGCAGCTAGAAAAGGCGGTCGAGGTGGTAGGAAACCTGGAAGATGCCGAATTCTAACGGACACATCAGAAAAACAAGAAATAGAGGAAAGGCGAGATTAGCTACTATTAAAAAAAAGAAAATTCAAAATAAGTTGAGCGTAAAAAGAAAACTGAAAGCAGTTCAGACGACGAAGAATTTGTTGCATCAGATGATAGTCTTGAGGATGTTGAATGGGAAGAAAATGAGGTCGAAGATGGAGAATCAAATAAAGAATTGGAAGATTTTATTTTAGTAAAATTAGCGACGAAAAAAATGATTAAATATTACACTGCAAAAATATTTGAACTTTCCAATGACACTCTGGGGATCAGTTATTTAAAAAAAAAAAAACTAACAACAAATTCCTATTTGAAGACGAAACTATTTACGAAATACAAAAAGATGTAGTCATGAAGTTACCTCCCCCTAACATAACAGGAGGAACGGAAAAGAGGCAATGGGAACTACAATTCTCCATTGATTTTGGTTCATATAATGTCGAGTAAAGAAAATAAAAACACATCCCTACAAACACCGAAGGTTTGCCCTTCAGCGGGCCATCACTGGGCCAGAAATGAATGACTTCTGGCCCAGTGATGGTCCGCTGATGGGCCGATCTTTGGTGTTTGTTGGGATGTCTCATGGTACACATATCGCCTGCCCGGAATAATATTGTGCTAACTTCACTTTTTGCAGAAAACGAGCTTTTTTAATGAGTGATTAATGTGCGTTTTCTGCCATCATTAACGCAGTTAAATATCGATATTCTTGTGTTAACTCCACAATAAACATAGTTTTATTTATGTACTAAGTCTATTAACCACCAAACATTCAGAAAGATAGTGTTCTAACTCCGCATATTTGGAGTAAGGACAATATTATTCTATATACGCGCTCGCAAATTGTAGTTAGAAGTTTTATTTAAGACGTAATGCGTTAACCTAACTTTTACCAATACGTCAAACGCGAAATATTATTAGATTATATTGAGAGCTATGGCACATAATATAGATTTTAAAAATTATGTAGTCATGAAAAATGGAGAGTTACAACCAGAAAATTATACAGGAAACAATATGTAAGTAATTACACTTTATACTCTTTTGTCTTATGCAAAAAGTATCTATACACTCAATACGAACAGAAGGCGTGATTTACTTTGTTTTTTTTTATAATATTAGGTCACCCAAAGATACACTGAGTAATAATATAGATCCAAATCAGTCATTATTATTTAATTTGGATAAAGGTGAATTATGGCGAACATTGTCAACAGGATAATTTTAATGAGTCTCCAAATGAAGGTGTTCCAATGATGGAGCAGGGGTCTGAGTAAGTCTATATATAAAGTTAGTTAGTAGAAAACAAGATTTACTATTGTTTTAGTGAGCAACATGAAGAAAGAAATACAGAAGAGCTGAAAAAGTTAAGTCGTAAACGAATGAGAAATGTAGAAAAGTGGAAAGTGAATGAAAGAAAGGCACTTAGACAATCCGGTAAAAAATACATAGACAAAAAAAAAATACACCCAGAAGTTGCATTTAAAGCTTACACTTGCGAAAAATGCCCATTTAAATGCTCCACAAAAATTGATGTCGATACTGCTAAAAATATTTTTTCGGAATTTTGGCGTTTGTCCGATAACGAAAAACTTAACTTTTACGATAAAACTACAAAGCAATTTCCAAAACAAAGAGTAAGAAAAGAAAACATACAGTCAGTCAAACCTGGTACGTACAGCATTAAATACTATTTTATTATAAAGGAAATAGAAATGAGTATGTCGGGCTTTTTACTTAAATGTTTTGGGTATAAGTTCACGAAGAGTACAGTATTTTCACAAAAATAAAAAAGAAGGTTATTACTTGCACTCCTCAGAAAGACTTAAGAGGGAGAAAAACAAGAAATAAAATATTGCAAGAATCGAGAGACATTGTTAAGGAGCATATTGATCAAGTTCCTGGACATTATTGTCGAAAAAATACCCAAAAGGAGTATTTGGAGTTTGGCCTTAATTTAAAAAAGATGTATGATCTCTACCTTAATTACTGTGAAGAACATAAAAAGGAAATTGTTAAGTTTTGGTTGTATGAAAAAATTTTTAACGAGGAATTTAATATTGCATTTTACACTCCGAAAAAGGATGAATGTGATCTTTGTCATGAGCATGAC
Source organism: Rutpela maculata (assembly GCA_936432065.2). NCBI lineage: Eukaryota > Metazoa > Arthropoda > Insecta > Coleoptera > Cerambycidae > Rutpela > Rutpela maculata. The sequence goes on from OW386292.2 coordinate 87,109,814, forward strand.
AACCAAAAGAAACAATATGGTAAAGTTTCCGATGAACTTAATACAAAATTTCTTGCCCATCGAAAAGAAAAAATGCTGCTAGGCAAGAGAAAAAAAATGACAAAGATAAAAACAAAGAGCGATTACTAATTGCGTTTGATCTTCAACGAGTTATTAATTGCCCACAAACTAATGTCTCAAAAGCATATTATTTGCAAAAGCTAAATATGTTTAACCTCACTGCATGCGATGTTAAAAATCAACAGGCTTATTGTGTTCTATGGAATGTGGCAGTAGGTGGGAGATCCGGAAACGACATAGCCTCTGCCGTTGTGCAACTTTTAAGAAAAGTTCTTTCTACCATTCCAGATGTAACACAAATTGTATTTTGGTCGGATGCCCACAGCGTAATAAATAAAGCATTTTCAAAAGACGAATTACACAGTCCATTAAGTGTAGTGCAAAAGCTTCTGGCTACTCGCTCAAGAAAACCCTACATAGTATATCAACTAACAAAACATGACCATAAAGACTTTAAAAACGGCGCAGCCGTGCTCAAAAACTTTAAAAAAGTACCATACACAAAAATCAAGCAGATTATATACACTAAAAATTCGCAAACGGTCAAATTTCGAAATTCATTAGCATCTAAAGATTGGGAAGAAGTTGATTTGCTGGCCCCAGTTGCAACTAAAACTCGCACAACTGGTACTAATACACAGGAAGCCTTTCCTGTAATTCAACGATTAAAAATGACACCTACATTATCTAAAGACAAAATTACTTCAATCAGAAGTCTCCTCACTTTTCTCAAATTAATGTTGAATTTTGGAACGCTTTAATAAATGATGCTGAATGAAAACAAAGCCAGCAGCCCAAAGAGACAATCAAAACAAAACAAAAAGCATGCAAAAAAAAGTATACAAGAAAAACTCAGAAACTGAAAAGTAAGGCTACATAAATTTTTCAAATTACAACATTTCTTAAGTATTAATTTTTTTGTTAATAATGTGTTATTATTACATTTAAATTATAATAAAAACTTAGCCATTTTATTATAATAATCCCATGTAATACACGGAGTTAAAACAAATAATCGTTTTTTAAAAAATTAACAGTGTCCTAACTCCTCAAGAGAATCAAATTTATTTCATAGTTCGGCTGCCGATGACCCTGCCTTCTTAAAAATATTATCCAATAAAACTTACAGCTACTAGAGACAATTAGAGTTCAGTAACCAAACCAACTGGGTCCAAGATGTCTAGCAACACAGGTACCTACTATCCGAGATTTGCGTCTCCTCTAAAATAGTTATGGACGGAGTTAGGACAATATTATTCCGAAGGCGAATGTTCATCCCAAGATACACACAATAGTACCTTGGGACATTTTACATTTTTTTTCAAACTGTATTTTTGAAGTGTTGTTCTTTTTTGTGTTCTTGTTTACAAAGAAAAAATAAAAGTGGTTAAACATATGAAAAATTGTAGTACATATTTTTATTTTTTGGAAAAAAATTGTTACGTCCACCGAGATTTCAATTTTTGTGTCCCAAGGTACACAGGTCTCCCCTACTTATAGTTTCGCATTATACATCGGTAAAGATATTTACAACATTTTACATATTCCAGGAACTGATTCACTTTCAATGTCTGAAGGAGTGGTGGTTTATATGTTACTTGATTTACTTGATGAAGGTCGAGAAGTGATCGTGGATAGTTGGTATGTTTCAGTTCGATTAGTTGAATTCTTGTTGTTCCGAAATACTTATGTGACGGATAATTAGAACAAATAGAGGAGCACCTAATGAAATTGCTAAACTACCGTTGCAACCTGGACAGTCGTGCTTCATTTGAAAGGGAGATCCTGATAGTGCGGTTTAAAGATAAATGGGATGTTTATGTGGTTACATCAAAATTGAATGCCAGTTTTATTGAAAAAGACAAATATTCCGTTGCCACTACAAGCACAATAATTTTGCAAAAACCAAGTCATGTAAACCACTATAATTCAAACATGGGTGCTGTGAATGCTACGGACCAAGATATGGAACCTTATAATGCAGCACGAAAGAGTTATATCTGGTTCAAGAAGATTGGGATCCACGTATTACAGATGATGGTGCTGAATTCCAAAGTCATTTACTACGTAACAAATAATAAACAAGAACATTTTAGAGATTTTACCTCACAATTGTGTGACGGCATACTTGCAAAAAATGTTCCCGATTGTACAGAAATGCGAGATCAGCATAATTCAAATGAAAACGCTAAAAAGCGGAAAACTTCATAAGGACCGTCAACATCAAGAATGGTAGGACATGAACTCATACGTGGCGAAAATAATACTAGACGAAGATGTTGGGTGTGCTACAACATCGAAAAAATAAGTTCTATATACACATATAAATGTTGTATTGGGTGCCCAAAGAGACCACCCTTGTGTTCCTTAGAACATTTTACATATTACCATGACAATTTATAAAAGGTTTTTCAAATATTTCCAGTAAATAATGATAAGTTTTTGTGTTGTTTTTATTTTTTTTTACTGTTATAATGAACAAAATAAATATTATCCATGACACTTGCAAAAACACGCTATTATAAAAATATAATTTTTCTGATACACGGCACTCTAAAATTAAGGTACCACATATCCGATGAATTAATACTGCCATATGAATATATGGTATCGGAAAAGATTTGATTTGGTACAGCAATAATAGCAAGCGAAAGCGAAGCAACTAGGCTATTCTTTTTTATCATATAACACATCCTACAATCGTGCCACCTGCTTTCCCCACCACGTGTGCATGGGCAGCTCTGTCTGCAGAATTTCAATTTGTTTCCGCCTTGATGGGATGTTTCATTATTCGCCCCTCTGCTAGAACACTGGTAGACGCCTTTATTGTGGGCGGTCGGTTAAGACGTTGAAACTATGCAATCCCAAAGCCAGGACTTTCCGATACTGTATAGTAGGGTGGAGCAAAAAAATTTTTTTTCGATATTACTATAGCCTATATATGGAAAAGTTGCCTTTTACAGTGACAAAGGCTCATACGAAATTTAGTATAAATTGAAGTACCTCTTCAGGTGCCTAGAGAGATCCAAAGTTTTAGGAAACTATTGATATTTATCTTAACAGAACTGTACTAGTTTATTTGAGCTACATAGTTCAGTTGACTCATAATTATTTTCGTGGTAGTGGAAGTGTTCTGGGGGTGTTAGAACATGCAATACCCGCTTGCTACTGTTAAATTGTTTTAGTATGAATTTGTAATTAATGCAGTGTAGTTCACTAAGTGTAGTCCGAGCGTTATTAATTAGCAAAAAATGCCTAAAACTCGTAAAGACGTGATATGTCCTGTGTTTGGAGTTCCTAAACCATTTAAAAACAATATGTTACCCACACAGGCAGATATTATAAGGTACTATTTGTGGATTCGTGTGGAGTTATTAAAAAGTAGTGAAAAAGAACCTAGTGTAAATGTAGTGTCTACAAAATTAATAGAGGATTTGAAGGAAGTGTGGTACAAAAGTTCTATTCCTATTGTGTCAGATCAGCAGATTTTACATTTATTGAAGGCATGCCATGCGAAATATAGATCCTTGAAAAAAAACCTTAAATCTAAGTATAACAAGAAGTGTCTTGAAAAAGCTCGATTGTTTAAGAATGCAACAGAAAAAAAGCTTTTCGATATTGCAACCTGCAAATGTAAAGATTATTCATTTTGCAATTGTAAAAGTAAAATACCTTCAGCTGAACGTAAATTTATATTCGATCAAAGAACATCGCGAAAAATGGCAATTGGCGCAATAGATATTAAAATAACCAAAAAAAATGAACACAGAATTTATAGAGAATCTAAAGTGTCTGCGCGAATGGAACATTTTCAAGAACAGAAGCGAGAGAAAGAGTCTGATTTAGCAATTTCAAAGTCAAAAATAAATCCAAGGACATTAAATAGTTATAGTGATATCCAAGATTTTAATAACGAACCATCAACTTCCAAAGCTTCAGATATTCCTAAAATTTCCCAAATGAGGCTTAGGTTGCCAAGTTTGGACCAAGCTTGCGATAGAACAGGCATTTACGATAGATCTGCAGCAATTATAGTAAGTGCGGTCCTTAAAGATGTCGGAATTGTAACGGAGGAGGATCCTTCAAATGTAGTGGATAGAAGTAAAGTAAGAAGGGAACGAAAAAAAGCTAGGCAAGATCTGAAAATAAAAAATATTGAACTGAACTTAAGAAAGTGGTGGACCCAGTAATACAACGAAATGAGTATTTTGGTCACCCGGAAAATCTTCTAGTGGCTATGTTAGCAGATAATCGCAAGCATGTGCGAGAATTAGCACTACGACGTATCCTTAAATCCAGAACGTCAAAAGTTAATGAACAGCTAATTCGTGAGTTCAAATTTCCCAAGTTTCATTTTGATGCCAATGATTATATCGACCTGGATGACTGGCAGACAGTGCAAATTACTGAAGTACCTCTCACAAAGAATATGTCGGATGAAGAGCTAAGATATATGATTTCAACAGTTCCAGACCAAATAAACATTTCAAAATTTCCGTGTCATTCCCAAGCTGTTGAACGATGTGTGAAACTAGTCACCGAGGCATCATTAGCAGTTTGTGGTCAAGAGGCAAGGGATGGTTTTATACGTGCAAGAGTGGCTTCCAGAAATATAATGCCAAAATTTGATACCAAATCTCAATTTATAACGATAGAACAGGCATTTACGATAGATAGGTTTTAGGAAAAATGCCTTAAACACTATAGGATCAATTGATGACAAACGGTGGCAGAGAGATGGAACTCAATATGCAGCCTTGCCTATGTGATGAGTTATGTTTTCTTTTAATAAAAAAAGAGCAAAGAGCTGTATTTATACCAATAATAAAATGTTTTGAAAACTTTTGTATATTTTACTGGAAATGCCCAATATTCGAAATAATTAGTGGGATGTAGGCACCTCAACATGAGGACTGAATTCACTCAGATTTTGCTTGATTGTTAAACCACATTATAGGTAACTTTTCTGCATATAGGCAGAAAGAAATTTAAAAAAAAGTTTTTTTAGCCAGATTTCGCTCCACCCTACTGTATAGCGGTCTGAACGAAAATGATGCACATGATGCATCACTGTATGAGTGTGACCTAGCATTTCCAAAAATGGTGCAAGTGATGCACCACCAGGTTCAAAGATTGACAATTCATAAATAATATAAAGTGTGTAAGTTGTAATTTGCTTAATATACCTAAATAATATTCTCTAGTGATAGTTATCACAGAGGAATATTAAAAGACACTTTGATGTTACAATGTATAATTGCGAAGAATAGACAGGTTTTACATATCTCCATAAATAAAATCTGTCTTGGTCTGACCACATAATTCAATCGTGTACAAAATCTAAGAACTTGCTTCACGTATTAAAAAAGTACTTAACAACCCCTCACCAGAAACTGCAAGTTATATAAAACTTATGTAAGGCCTGTTCTCGAGTTCGTATCCTCAATTCGGCCGCCATAGTCAGTGCGTAACAAAGATGCAATTGAAAATGTTCAACGAAAACGTCGTCCTTCGGCGTACAGAGGCCCTCTTATCCTGATAGACTGAACATATTCCGTTTAAGTACTGACAGATTAATCCAAGGTGATCTCTATCCACCTATGTGTTAAACAATACATTTTCCTTGGACCTGAAAATTACCAGAACCCCCTCTTATAGTATGCTATACTAAACTAAAATCTACTGATAGTAGTGGATTTGAATATTTAGAGGGTAAAGTTTCTTTACAATGTATCTGGAAACCAAGTGAATACTCTCCTTAAGTCAATTCTTGTCATGTTTAGTAATAAAATATCATTTCCCAAACACTTACACCACACATTCTAGTATAAGGCCTAAAAGCAGTTTGGGAAACAGATTTACAAATACAGTACTTCAGTATAAGGAGTACAAAAAATTATTTGTAGTATTCATATAACCTAAAACTAACCCCCAGAGTCAAGAATGTGCACTCTTGCAAGAATTTGTCAGTAATATAATTGACTTGTAATCTGGTTTTCGAGTTTTCTTCTGTGTTAAACATTTTGAATGCTTGACGTTTCAACTATTTTATTTATCGTGGTCTTCTTCTGAAGCGAAGTGATCTTAGGTAAGACTGAATCGAAACTCAACATAACATAACTTAAGAACAACACTACAACATTGCCATTATAGACATGTGCTGTGTGAACTCTCGAACTAATAGTAACATGATATAAAATCTCAACAACTTTCAGTTCACATAACCTATATTAAAAGCTGCGATTTCCATTTTATTCATCTTTCGTGTCTATTGGTTTAGCAGTCTTGGCCGCTAACCAATGCAGGGGTTGTTTCCTTTATTAAGCTGGCTTTTAAGTAACATGTTTTGAAGACGTTTCATTTCAATTTTTGCGGCTGCTGAATAAGAGACGTAAGTGATGACATGAAGAGAGAAAAACCACGATGTGCAGAAAACCCTCTTTAAGTTTTAACTTCCGAGCCAACTGATATAAATAAGATCTAATTTTCCATTTATTGCTCCACATAGACATCAAATATTGGTTCTAACTGCTGCAATGTGAAATACGAGCTAGTTACAACTTTTAAAAAAGAAGATAGATAGATAAATATAGCTATCTGCTGAAGAAAAAAGCCAGAAGAGATCTCGTAAACCTTGAATATGAAATTCCCTGAATTTTCAAGAATATTACAGGATGCTTAAATAAAAATCTGTAGATAATTCAAAAATGTAGTAGAATATGTTTAAGTAGAACTACATTATGCCGAGATGGTAGCACATAATGGCTAGATCACAGCCGAGTGACAGAAAAGCTGACCACTGTATATCCCTCCTGGATTCGATGCTTAGCTGGACGATGTTGCAGGAAAATATCTGTATGTTATAACATCTTAAATGTTGCAAGACTCATTTTAACTTAGGTACTTCTAAAGAAAAATAAATTTAATCTGAATAAACATTTGTAAGTATATATGTCTTCACATGTATCTAATTTTAGAGACAATTTAAGGAAATGGGGTGTAAATAAACAGTAAACATTTTTATTTTATGTTTTATTTCTATTGCTAATATGCACTTAAAAACTAAATTAACTAATAGAGGTAATCAATAAAATACTTGCCGCTTAATCAAAACACCAATAAATTCATCAGGTAAAAAAAAAACTCGACTCTTCATTTGAAACTTTCCGAAAATTATGGTGATTGCGGCATTCGTCTTCTAATAGGCAGATATTGTGAATGGTTCAATAACGAAACCTTGATGAATTTCAAGTTTTATTTTATTAAAAATACTTATACTACATTTTTGCCGAAAATAAGGTTATGTTGTGATTTTACATTTCTTCTTCTGTGGAATCCGAATTCGAAGTTCATAAATTGATTTTAAATTTGAGACCTGCGTATGTCTACATTGTTTTTTGTGATTCACAAGTACAACTCACATGGGGAAGCAAAGTTATCTTAGTGGTCCTTCCGGGTATCGGAAAGGCAACATGTGCCTTGCTAATACAGTTCTTTTGTAATTATGCTGCTGAATCTAGGCATCACGCCATAAGCTTATGCTTATTTATCGAAACTGATCGAAGCCCCATAAGTCCCTTGGGATAGATATATTAAATCTAAATTTTTTGCATTCCCTCGTAAGAGGCTAAATTTTCTTAATTCTAATTACAAGAAAACTTGCTTTTTAATGTTTTAAAATAATTATTAAACATTTTGAAACATTAAAAAGCAAGTTTTCTTGTAATTAGAATTACTTATAAAATGTTTTGCAAGGGACTGACCACAAATTCAGTAAAATGTATCAAATTTTCTTTTTGGAATCCTTTGAAGTAGATGAACCAGTTAACAAGATTCTTTAGTGAGAAGTGCATTTTATAAACTTGTTTGATAGTTTCATAAACCACATTTTATAATCAGTTTCTGAAGATAAAGGTCCGCTTTCAAGTATCACTATGTATAAGAACCCTAGACGTCGATAAGTAAATCATTTTAAAGTACCTATCAACGAATCATCTAAGTGGATAATCATCGCCCCTGAATTCTTGTGAGAAAGTGTCACAGGGTATACATGGTATTTAACTGATATTAAACCTAGTTCAAATTTATTGGCAGTTAGTGAAAAAAAAATGACAATGTATGAAAATTAATAATCGTTAAAGTACAAAACCTCATAAGTCGATTTGTTTGCAGTATTCACTTTATAATGCCATCAGTTTATAGGTATTGATGTCCTTCAAACTACAAAACCACATAACTCTTTATTTAAATTTAAAACCAGTGGAGCCATCTATCTATAAATTCGGCCGGGGAACCGTACTAGCGATCCTAAGGTAACAGATCTTAAGTGTCTTGCATATCGAGCAGATGGTAAGGTGGAGTACAAGCTACATTACGAAGATGAATGGCAGAAGACATAAGGAATTTGAAAAAAATATAGTTGTTCCCCGACTGTTTCAGTCACCACTAAAAATTAAAATAGATATATTTAACCACCTTCAGGAATTAAAAATGTTCCTACCTGAAGATTTTCGTCATTTTAGGATTCACTTTTACATGACTAACCATTGTTCTATTACTTCTAATTTCTAATATTTTGAGAATACGTTTTACTTTAATATTATTATTATAGTGTGTTTTGAAATAAATGTTTAAGTATGTTAGAACCTCCTAAGACGATTTTTCCTTTAATATTTAAGATGCAAAACTCTTTTCTGCCAAAAAAAAATTAAATTAATACATTCTCAACTTCTACCATAAAAGGTAAATCCACAATACCCCATTCAATGTAATAAATGGTTAAATATGTGGTATAGGTAAAATATTAAACGTTTTTTTCTTGCTCCTGTAAAATTAACCCAAAACGACTTACAAGATTTTGCACTTTAACCATCGTAATGCTATTTTTTAGCGCAATACGACGCCCAATTATATATGTTGTAGAAGCTCATCCAGTTCAACATGAAGAAACTGAAAATGTAATATTAAATACAGGAGACACAATTAACTTATCAGATGAATGCTTTGTTAGTGAAAAATGAGAAAATGACTGACTAGATGGAGATGTTATTAGTAATGCCATTTTTCAATGCAATCCAATCATATTAACGTGCATGTTGTAGAAGCCCATGCAGTTCAACATGAAGAAACTGATGACGTAATATTAAATATAGGCAACACAATGAACTTATGAGATGCAAGCGTTGTCGGTCAAGAAAAAAAAAAGAAAATGACAACAGATGGAAGTATTATTATAATACTAATTTTCAGTGCGATAGAATGCCCAATGATATTAACGTGCACATTGTAGAACCCCATGCAGTTCAACATGAAGAAACTGACGATGTAATATTAAATAAAAGTAACCCAACGAACTATCAGATGCAGGCGATGTCAGTGAAAAAAAAAAGGAACAGGGTCGACCGCCCGTTTACCGCCATCACCCCCGTTATAGCCACTTCAATTTTCAAATTCTTTATTTAAGAAACCTGTAACCAATTTTTGATCACCCATACCATTATAGCTATTCCCTAAAACTTTATAGTTGAGCTACCAGTCAAGAGAGGGTGCTAGAAAATTACAAAAGTTGTTTAATGGCTACTTTGTGAGATAAGTGTAGTTTTGTGCTCTCTCTAAACATTTTGGTAAGGAATTCTTTTGATCTTTTATTTTTATTTTTGGTTGCAGTTTTTTGTGTTTTTATTAGTTATTTTACGAATTATTTATTAGAAATATAATACTTTAGTAATGCATGTGTGTATTCTCAGGTAAAATAAGGTGGCCATAAAGGCATTAGATTTAACACCTTTCTAATGATTTCTCGAGGTGGGTCTGTTCGAAAATCTACTTATTTTGACAAGTTCTATTCATGGTTAAAAGGATTTGCTATTACTCAAAAGCAGAAATATCAAAACACCTAATTCACTAAGAAATAACTCGTTTTTTGATTATAATGACCTTCTGAGTAGGACATTTTTTGACGACGTTGAGATGTTGAAACATCAGTATATCATCATTAATTATCAAATTCAGCTTGTAACAACGAAACCCCCCCAGAATTATTTTTATGCATATATCTGGGCATCGAGCACTCTACTATAAATAAAGCTGGGGATCTGTGACAGAAGAAAACTAAAAAATTGGTCTTCCAGAGGTAAAAGATTCACTAGGCAATGACAAGAATATTTTAAATTATCCTGACAGGATATTCAACATGGATGAGACATGCTTCTCTTTAGCACCAAAAGGAGAACTGATATTGGGTCCAAAAGGGCGTAATATATACGATGAATGTTCAAATTCCGACAAGGAAATTATTACAACCTTATTTGCTGTCAATGCTGAAGGTATATTTGCTCCTTCCCTAACTGTGTACAAATATACAAGAATACCCGCAAGTATAGTCTGGTTAGGGAATAGTCAAAACTGAAAATGACTGGATGACATCCGAGGCATTTTTTTAATATATTGCAAATGTATTTGTCCCATTCCCTCCATTGAGAAAAAAAATTGTGATTTAGTGTGTGTACAAGAACCAGAAACCTCAAAACATTTTTTACTTCATCCACCCCCTATCACCACCCCCACATACCGATGCGAGGTATCGTTTTATGGGTTTTTGGGGTAGAGGATTTCAAATATTATATTATTAAAGTTCCATAAACAATTATTTCCACATACAAAATTTTTTCGTTGTGAGTGACTTGGATAGAAAATCTGGATGTGGAAGTAGTGATTCCTTGGGCAGCGGTTTTTAGAAAGCGTAGAAGAAATATCAGTCACTATAATTCCATATAAAACAAATGCTGAAACTTTTGACATACAAAATACAAACTATACAATGGATAATTTTAAACGATTAGAAGACAAGTTAAGCAATTAAAAAAGAAATAAAGTAGTGTTGATGGTATTAATATGAAAATCTTAAAAAGTTCTTTTGGGGCAACTGGTGATAGGTATCTATAACTAATAAATAATAGTCTAAATACCGAAACTTTTCCACAGAATTGAAAAGTCTACAATCATATTGAAAAAAAAAATGTAACACCATCGTGCATTTGAGACAATTGATAGGCAGTTAATGATTGCAAAGATGATTAAGTATGGATTTGAGCCTACGGTAATTAATTGAACAGAAGAATTATTTGAGTAACTAAACGCAAGTTACAAAATATAATGACTATATTTCTTAAAAACCACCATCAAGGGACTGTCTTGGGACCCAATTTGCTATAATATACATAAACGACCTAGTAAGTGTTGACAAAGTATAAAATCCAATTGTTTGCAGGTGATACTTGACATAAATGTTGTAGGTGATAATGTTAATTCAGTAATACATTTTAAATGATCAACTTAAAGCTCTTGAAAGTTGGCTAAATAACAATAGTTTGAAATTAAATTTAGACGAAACCAAAGTAATGTTAATAAAAAGTAAACAAAATTCAATGAACACAAGACATCACCAAAATGTAATTAATTATAGATTTATAGATGAGCATCTGTCTTTCTCAAATCACGCTATATATACAACAAATAAAATTGCAAAAAAGTTACATCTAAACTTTTGTTCCACGATTTTATATATTTTATATTTTAAATAACTCAGAAATAAATATGATACAAAAAGTATAAAAGTATAAAATTTATGTTAGATACTGTTAATGTTTTCAGTGTAAGGCAAACAATGATATTATTCTATATAAAATATCGTATGGCATGTTTCCTCAATATTCATTGGAAAATTGTATGTTTGTAAAAGATCTACATGATCACAAGACTAGATCAACGGATAATTCTTACATCCAAACTGTGAATACAAATTATAGTCAAAACAATCTGTACCATAAAGGGCTGAAGCAGTATAACCTACCACTGCATGTTAAAAACTGTAACACCATCAACAAGTTAAAAGAGGCTTATAGAGAATATATAAGACCGAGTGTGACCATTAAATTTTTGTATATTCTATTTGTCGTAGATTTTACGTTAATATATTAAGTAAAATAACGTAATTTATGAGATATTTTAGTCCAAAATTTATTGTTATAAATGTGTACCTGCCGTGTTAAGTAATATTTCTTCTTTATATATTTGTATTTTGTTAGCATATCGAGGGCCAAAACGCAGTACCTCGATTGTGACAATAATGTCGAAAATGAGATATTAACGCCATTAGATGTGAAATTGGTGGCTTCATCTGCCGGTAAAGAAGTTTAACATAATTATCTGAACAGAAATCTGCAATTTTAAATAAACAGTACCTCGTAAACGAAGTTCCAAAATTTTAAAAGCAGGAGTTCGTATAGTACTTAGTTGGCCATTACAATGCTGTCACCTGTAAGTACGAACATGTTGATCATCTAGTATTCAAGGTAAAAATTAAATTTAATATCGATATTTACATTTTGTATTACTCAATAGTAGTTCCAAATCCATTTTTTCAATATTTTCAGCAGTTTAGAATTGATCATAATTCAAGAATCTTGTTTTATTGTAGGTTGTCACTTACGAGGTACTGCATTTTTATGATTCAAGAGTGATAAGAGGTATTGCGCTGACGTCAAGAACCACAAAAATTATGGAATTAGCCAAGCAGGCACACCATCAACAGCAGATACGCGAAGAGAACCAGTATAATAAAGAGAATAATATTATTCCAGTGAATGATATCATAGAAAACAACACTGTTCTTGCGGATCATATTATTGTACTGAATGATGCACTTAGTCCAGAAGATTTAAATAAGCTTATCGACGAGGCAGAAATTGTGTTTGACGGGGATTCGTTAAATTAAATAATCCCATGATGGAAGATTTAGGGGATAATGATAATTTTGCGGAAATTGTGCTCCATCAGGGCTCTGAACCTAATTATCCTATTAACAACGAATTAACAGGCCCTAATTTATCAACTTCCTTTTATTCAAAAAATAAGACAATAGTCGTAAACACAATTTGCAATAATTCGGTGTATGAAATTAATCAGGCTAGTTGCTCTAATAATATGAAAGTGGATTCTGATTATTCGGCAGAAACGATGTCAGAAAATGAAGACACCGACAGTGATACGGATTCATTAGAAGTCAACGAAGAAAGAAACCAAATTGATGTTCCTGATAATCAAGAGGACAGTGGTTCGAATGAATTAGAAGAAAACACAGAACTAAGTAATATTAATAAACAGAGGGTAAAGGAAGTTAAAAGCGTCAATAAACGTACAATTAATAAACAACTGAGAATGAAAGGTGAAGGATATGTAGGATTCACTAAGCCACGAACGCAAAAAAATACATATCATAACAAAAAACGACCAGAAAGAAAATTAGGAAACCGATGTAACTGTAACAGTAAGTCAAAGACGCTGAGTTGTTCGGCCTTGATTGACACGAGTAGACAGACGATTTTTAACCAATTTTGGATATATCTAAACTGGGATCAACGAAAAATCTATATGGCTAACTCTGTAAAACGTGTTAGTCCAAAAAAACCGAGAAAATGTAATGAGACATCACCCCGTACTGGAACTTTACAATATGAATTAAATGTAAATAATAAAGCATTACATGTTTATAAAAAACTGTACCTAAATACTCTATGCCTTGGGGAATGGTCAGCTAGAAACTGGGCATCTGAAAGTAGAAATGGTACGGTACAGCCTCGCTAATCCGGACACTCTCTAACGCGGACACTCCAGTAATTCAGATCCTTCTATTTACCGGACACTTTAAAAATTTTACCTCTGTAGTCCGGACAAAGACAAATAAGTTTTTTATGCTAAAATCATAACCTATTTCCTGATAAAGTGAATTATATGGCAATGTAAACAGTGCCTCAGTCTACACTTAAAGGAAAGAAACAAGTTATAGTGGACTTAACAGAAGAAGAACTGATTAATGAAGCTGTAGGAAATGTAAACGAAGTGAACAAGGAATCTAGTGATATGGATGATGAAATTATTATGTCTAAAGTAAAACATTTCGATGCCGTAAATTCGTTTTTCTTTATGTATTCATTGGTCTGAAGAAAATGATTTCCGAACGCAAGATGTACTGCTCTTAAAAAAAACTAAAAGGAAGTGCTTCTGAAGTGCTTAAAAGCAAAGTGATGCAAACAAAATTAGATGCTTTTTTTTAAGAAAGCATGAAATTAGATGTATGTACATATGTAAATGTACGTAACTACCTACCATGTATTAAGTTTTTATTAAATGTACTTATGTAATTAGATGAGTTAGGAAATTTTCATCAACTGGTTTAAGTCATATTTCCTTCCCGAAGTCATCAAATATCTTCACAGAAACAATTTACCTGAAGAAAGTATGCTTTTAATGGATAATGCTTCAACTCATCCAACTGAAGAGCTGAAATCTGAAAATGGTAAAATAACGTGACACTTTTTACCAGCAAATACCATGTCTTTGATTCAACCTATGGATCAAGGCGTTATTCAAAATTTCAAGCAAGATTTTTGTCGAAGGCTTTATTGCCGAGACAGATGTAGATTTAAAAACTTATTGCAAAATGTTTTCGATCAAGGATGCAATATACAATTCCGCTGAATTTAGTTTTGGAATAATAAAAAAATATCTGACTTTAGACATACTCAAAACAATATATTATGCAAACTTTTAATCAGTCTTGAGATTTGGAATCATTTTCTGGGGAGGCAGCAAAGATATTAACAAAGTTTTCATTTTACAGAAACGTATTACAAGACTATTTTTAGGATTAAATACAAGGGAGTCTCGTAGGGGAAAATTCAGGGAATTGCATCTCCTAACAGTAACTGGTTTATATGTGTATGAGTGTTTACTATTTCTGTTTAAGAATAGCACAAAATTTCCTAAGTATGAAACCATACACAACCATAACACTAAATCGTTAGGCTACAGTGTACCACAGCTTAGGCTAACTCTTTCCTAGGGTTTAAAGTTTTACAACAAATTACCCAAAAATAAAACGAGGTAACTGTACTGAAAATCTTAAAAAAAAAACCATTTTTAACTTAATTTTAGCTATTGAACCATATAACGAGGAGTTTTTAACTTTAAGACTACTTTTATATAACTAATGTATTCTCGTTTGGTCTCTTTTTATATTATGTCTGATGTTAAATGTATTTTTATTACTTTTAGTGTGACTTTTTTGCAAATTTATAAAACTGTTGTATATACAGACGACTTTTGGTTTTAAATGCATTTCTAAGACTGAACTTCTAAAATAAATGTATATTCTATTCCATTATTGTTAATACTGATAACAGTGCTCGACACAAAACTTATTTCTGTAACATCGACGCTAAACACGACAGCATTTTTTAAACTTTTTTTTGGGTGCCACCACGAGATGTTTACGCTATGTCTTACCATTTTTACCACAGACTAAAAACTGAACACAAAACTGAACATGCAAAGATCTCCAGGTATTTCAGTGTTCCAGATCACATTCTTAGTATATGGGTCCTTGGCTCGATTTTCTATACCTCCTCCAATGTTAAACTACAATAAATAAGCAAATAAAATATTTAAAACAACTAATTTTAAATTTTAAGAATACCTCGATTTCAATTTTCAATCACAATATTTAACTATATTGTAATACATATTATCCAGCAGCAATTACATATTATGTCCTTATAACAACCATTCCATATTCAAAGATAACATCACCGTCACAATATTTTGGTTGACTTCATTAGTTCCATCCTCGGCAGGACATTTTGTAGCTGCCAGTTAACAGTTTTACACGTCCATCCACTAAGCAACATTAAACACTGGACATCCAAGGCCACTGGAAAAAAAAACAGAAATATATAAGACATTTCTAATTTATATTTCATATATATTTATAATAAAACGAGGGCTTCAGCTCAAATTTCGTTAATTTTTTTTTGTGGATGTCTTTACTCTTTGTGTGAGTATTCTTATGCTCAATTATTAGCGTCTATAAATTGGCAGCTTTTGAACAAAACAAAAAAAACCCCTCAAATTTAAATATTCAATATCTGAAAAAGTATTACTGATTTATTAGTAAATCATGTGATAGTTATGTTTTTGGGATCGCTGATTATGAATCTGAAGTGAAAATTAAAAAATCCAAAAAAGTTCAATATGGCGGGCGGAAATTTTATTCTAATACAAGTGTTTTAAACGGATTTAAAAAATGAGTATCTAGGCAATGCTATATATTAACAAAAAATACCATTTTTGAGAAAAAAATGTAATTACTCAGCAATTACAATAGCAAAATGGCGACATTTTGTTAGAGAAAATGTGAAAAAGCACATTGTATGGGCCATAACTTCTTTATTTTTTGTGATGTAGAAACAAACAAAAAATCATGTTAAAGATTGATTCATTATCTTTAATTTTGTTCCTCAGAATTTTCGATAGAAGTGTCACTTTCTAATAAGATATTCAACATTTAAACCAAATACTTCATCCTAAAAACCGCCTGATGTCATCTATACAATTAAATGTTCATTCAGTTTATAAGCTTCATTTTTGATGTCCGCTATTTTTTTGCTAAAACCAATATTTATTGAGATAATTGCAAAGAAACAGAAATGTTACGTTTTTTCTAAAGTCTCTTTACAGTTTAAAAAGCAATTTTTTTCTAAAGCAAGCACTATAAGCGGACGAAAAAATTTGAGCGTCCAGGTTATACTATATATTAGCGAAAAACGGTATTTGGGAATATATTATTACAGACTACTACATTAATATGTTAATGACGGTACCTACCCAAGGTCATTAACAAGTAACAGGTCATTATTTATATACGGGGATCAATTTCATAATACATTAGTTGTGTACGGGATTCGTAATTTTCACAAATTTTGTGCTATAACAACGTTACAAGTAGCTTTTTGTTGCAAATTAGTAATACATTACGAATATGACAAAATTATATTTCTTGACTTCAGAGTCAAGAGCCATACACAACTAATACCTTATTATTTCTGTACGGCACTTAGCTCAGGAGTCAAGAGCGTCAACAAGTCTAATCCTGCAAATATAACCCTTTGTTTTATGTATTAGTCAGTCTTATGCCTGCAAGTCACTAAGTATTTGAAATAGTTAAATATTGAAAATGGCCTCCCGGAGTAAACGGTTAATAGAATTGACAAAAAATCAAGTAATAGAACGTGAGAGTGACAGTGATGATGAAAGTGCGTTATTGAAAGTTTCAATATTATGGTAGTGATGACTCAATTTTGGACAAAAATTATGAACCAGGTTCAGATGATGGTAGTAGTTTGGAAGATGATCAATTAGATGAATTTTACTTTGAAGAAAGTTCGAATGTTAATGACCTCGATGCCGATTCAGATAATTCTGGAATTTGTCACATCAGAAACAACTGATGCATCGCTATGGCTACCAGTTACAACCTCGGTCTCCACCTTTCAAGAATTTCCTGCGAAATATGTAATAAACGTCAAAGATAATGTCAATACTCCACTTCAAATTTTTAATTTATTTGTTAGTGATATTTGGCAAATAATTGTATAAGAAATGAACAAGTATGCCTCGCAACAGCAAATTCATAAGCGTAGATCGTCATACATTAAAAATTGGACCGTTACTGATATTCATGAGATGATTGGGCTAACCCGTAATAAATAAATAAATAACAAAAAAGAAGTTTTTTGCAATTATAATTGTAATGGGACTAGCACCCCTTCCAGCATTTCATTTATATTGGTCCAAAGAAGAAATGTTTATAAATGAATTTGTCACAAGTGTTATGCCAAGAGACCGTTTCCTGCTTTTGTTACGATTCCTATATTTTTGTGATAATGAACAACCTAATAATACCAATAGACTGTAGAAAATAGAACGTGTATTAAACCTTTTACTGAAAAATTTCCAAAATGGTCTAACTCCTGAAAGAGATCTTGTGATAGACGAGATAGACGATAGAGAGTATGATTCCTTTTAGAGGAAGACTTTTTTTTATTCTGGCAATATATTCCCAATAAGTCAAAAATATGGGGTAAAAATATAGGTATAAGCTTTGCACGGTGCATGGTTATACCTACAATGCAAGAGTCTATTGCGGACGTTGAGATTCAGACAGTGGCCAGGGACATGCAGCAACAGTGTTGAAAAAGCTTTTGGGATGTTTGGAACAAACAGAAGGGCGAAAATTGTATGCAGACAATTTTTATTCAAGTATCTATTCCTCTGGCAGAAGATTTCTACGAACAAAAAATTACATATTGTGGTACTCTGAGAGCAAATAGAAAAGGTATTCCATAGAGTTTAAACAAGAAAAGAAAAAGGTGGTGTGTGTGGAGAGTAACATGGTCACGTTAAAATTATTAAATGGGTAGACAAACGCCAAGTATTAATGTTGACAACTGACCCGGCTTCATGACTGTTCTTTAGTTCAAACAGGTAAGAAGAACAGGAACTTCGAAGAAATAAAAAAACCTCAATGCATTTTGGACTATAATAACGCACAGAAAGGTGTTGATTTGTGTAATCAAATGTCTTCATACTATTCAGTTCTAAGGAAGTCTATAAATAACTGAGTTCCGAATTAGCGAAATCTCTTGCAGAGGAACCAGCAGTAGTCACAGGAACGAAGTGGTCCAAAACAAGTCCATACATTCATACGACCAGAAGACCCAGGTAGAAAGAAACGTAAAATGTGTGTTGGTTGTTCTGCAAAATTCCAGAGATTTCTCCAGCAAAGAAGCTGACAAAAAAGCAAAAAGGATAAGTTACTGCAATGACTGTGATAAACAACCAGGATATTACCTACCATGCTTCAATGAATTCCATAAAATAAAATAATATCTTGCAATCAGGTTTATAGTTCTTATTTTCAGTTATTTTCCATTTATCAACAAGAATCTATAAGCAAACTGTTTTTAGAGTTGTATTGTTTAGTTTCTATGATATATATACTTATATATATGTAAAAATTAGTTTTATACCATCTTAAAATAAATAACTAAATGAGCTTACATACCACATTTCATTTTAAAATTTTTCCATTTTTTAATTACGGTTCTTGTTTCCGAAATCAAATGCGGTGCTAACGACAGCTCTTGGAGAGATTACAGTTTTCCAGTTTAGAGTTACTATAATTTTATTCTTTGAATACATTCTTGACGCTGGAGTCAAGTAACGTTATTAAATAATGCCTTAGTACTTGACCCCAATGACAAGAAACGTACCAAATTAATGTTTCTGAAAAATAACCCCTTTCGTTAACGTGTTAAAAAATTGGAAAAAGTTTTTGTCATAACTTTTTTGTTTTTTATGCTATAGAAATAAGAAAAAATCGTATGAAAGCCTGATTAATGGACTTTCTTTTTGTTTGTCAATATTTTTAACGTAGGTGCCATAGTTTCTAAGATATTTAACATTTAAACTAAATATTACTTATAGACGTTCGGACACTAGCTTTATACTTCCAGATCTCCGAAACCATTAACTCCACAGAAATTAGAAAAAAAACGAAATTCATCCTCAATTTGGTGGCTTTCTTATTTGTCTCTAGCATGTTTTCGCTCAATGTATTACCCTGGGTATTACCTTCCCAGTTATTTGATGAAAATCTCATTTGAAATACAAAGCTAAAATCCCAATTTTCTAGTCGTTATACAACTAATTAAACATGTTGGGACCTCACTGGATTTTAAACACTTTTTCTTAATAAAATGTCAATATCTTATCAATTTGAGCTATTTTTCGGTACACAAATAAAATGCGAAAAAAACACATTCACAACAAAATGACAAGGTAGAAGGTAATTTGGACATCAGATTCGGATTCAGCGCACCAAAATAAATGAGAATATGATGATCTCTCTTCTGGTACAACATACTTTTTTTATTTTGTGGAGCTGTATAATTTGAGATGCTTTGAAAAAAATATTTTTTATAACTTTTGGAAAAATAAACATAAACACACCACATGTAGTAGCGTCCAAAACCAAGGCTGTCCGGAAGGGGGTTACACATTTGGAAAAACACAGACATACATCCAAACCCACCGGTGTTGTCAGCACCGGGGCTAGGGTTCGAACCCAGAACGCGATAGACAGTCGGTTAGCATATTTGCTACTCAATATGCCTTAACCGACTCAGCTACCGTACTGGTTTTAAATAAAAATTGTAGAGTTTGCAACTACATATTTTTATATTCGACCAATTATTAACGAAATATTTTGAAAAAACTATCTTTTCATGGACCACAGCTCGTAAACTATTAGTTCTAAAAAATGGTGTCTGTAACAGAAATCGTAGAAAAATTACTGTTCTTCAAGATTTCCATATGACATTTTAATGTACAATCATGTGCAATCAACAGTTTACGAAATAATCTGCAAAAACTACTTTTTGAAAACTTGGCCACGCTCTAACTCGTAAATGTTTACTTCTACGAAAAAAAAAAGCCTGTGAAGGAGTCTGTAGAGAATTTGCTGAACAATAAAGGTCTTTACTATTTTTGTCGTAGCATCAATGGTTCGTGAGATATTTGCGTCTAAACTTTTTACAAAGACAGCGGCTCACGCCAACCCCCGCAAAATACTCTGGAGATGCCCTCGGGCACTTTTAAAAATAAATATTTTCTTATGCTCTTTTTGCATTACGAACACTTCTCTTACCTACTGAATATACAAGAAAAAATACAATGAAGACGATGCGGCAACACTTTTGGCAATAAATTCAGTAATAGAAAGCCCGAAATTATCTTTACGGAAACGCTCATAAAGACTGGAATTAAGTAAAAATCATTTACAAAGAATTTATATGGAAAACAAAGTTCGACCGTTTAAGCCAAGGTTCAGACATACACTTGAAGATGGAGATGAAGAGAAGCGATTGGATTTTTGTTTATGGGTCAGTGAGAAATACCTCGTAGATAGAAGTTTTCACAAAATGTTTTTTTTACTGTCGAAGCAACATTTTGTACCAATGGCCACGTTTCATCACAAAACAGTCGTTATAGGGCTGTTGAAAATCCAAACAATGTCATTCACAAACGAAGTCAACGTTATAAAAAAGCGAATGTATGGTGTGGGATTATTATGATCGAATCGTTGGTCCATATTTCTTAGAAGAAAATTTAAATCAGCATGTTTATTTGGACCTTTTGGAAAATTTTATATTGCCATTTATAAACACTCTGCAACCGGAAGTAAGACAAAACATTTTTTGGCAGCAAGACGGTGGCCCAGCTCATTCCTCAGTTTTTGGTTGACAGATCACTTCGGCGCCAGATGGATGAGAAGATATGGTCCAATTAATTACTTCCAGTAGAAGTATAGTAATGACAAAAATTTTTTTTTTAATTTTTATTGTTCAAATAGGCTTAGAATGTCACGAAACGTCGAGATTTTAAGTTTGAGCGAAAAAAAAATTTCTGTCTGTCGGTCTGTCTAACTTTTTTTGTGCGCACGTTTACTCTGGAACCGTTTGAGATATTGACTTGAAATTTGGTACACATATGTACTTTAACGAGATCTAGAACTAGATTATATTTTCATCTTGTTCCGTCGAAGGGTTGGGGGTAAATTTGAGAAAGCAGGTAAGAGTCCATAAAATTGGTATTTAGTATAACAAGAGAAGCTAAGGTCTCAAAAAAAAAAAAAAATTGGCATTACCCCCCTATCCTACTATTAAAAGGGATGAAAAAAAATGTGACTTAGTGTGTGTACAAGAACCAGAAACCTTAAAATGTTTTTTTACTTCATCCACTCCCAGTACCACCCCCACCCCGCTACCGATGTGGGGTATCGTTTTATGGGTTTTTGGGGTAGAGGATTTCAAATATTATACTGTTAAAGTTCCATAAACAATTATTTCCACATTTTCCAATTTTTTCGTTGTGAGTGACTTGGATAAAAATCTGGATGTGGATGTAGTGATTCCTTGGGCAGAGGTTTTTTTCTCTGCAAGATCACCAGACCTTAAACCAATGGATTTGTTTCTGTGGGGTGTTTTAAAACAGAAAGTTTATGCAGATGACCTGCCGCATGATCGAGAAACACTAAAAGCACAAATACAAAATGCGGTGAATGAAGTGAATGTACCCTCAACCATTCGTAAGGTCTATGGTGAATTTATTAAAAGGATGGGAAATGTGTTGAGGTTGGAGGAGGCTATGTAGAATAAATTGTTTTTCCACAATCGTTGAAGTTAATGTTATTATGTTATTTAAGTATGTTAATGTTTGAAAAAAAAATGTAACTTGACATAAATGTAAAAGTCAAAATTTAGACTTCATAATTTATATTTAGGCTTTATTTTGGATTATAAACAACTTTGTTTCATAAACATTTTGTCCAAAATATTAAATAAAGGTACTTCCCTCTTGGGGCATTTTGGTATTTTCTTAATTTATTAACATCCGGTACATCTGATCTAAAATTTTTATATGGTAAATTCATTTTTTCGACAAGCAGAATTTTTTATAAAGAATGACTTTGAGTCGTAAAATCAATAATAGAGATGTTTTTCCTCTTGTCTTGTCAACTCCATCCGGGGACACACTGTATATATATACTTTTTGTATCTTACTTGGTTTGATTTTTAAAACACGTTGATCTAAAACCACACTAAATGTACTTTTCAGAAATATATATATACTTTTTGAATCTTGCTTGGTTTGATTTTTATTAGCTTCCCAAATCGGGGAGATCATTCTGCCGCACCCTGTACAATATTGTATTGTTCTCAGAACCAAAGTCGTGTGCAAAATTTCAACTCGACTGGATAACGGAATGTGGGTGAAATATCAATCATTATTTGACCCACATACATAATACATTCAGATTTCCGAATATAAGAAAGCTTAAGAAAAATTGAATTGTTGATTGTTTAAGTGCATCAAGTCGTACAGCAAAATCTTTTTTTTAATTTTTAACACATTGGCAGCCATGAGTATTCAATTGAATACACATTAGGTAGGTCCAAGGTGTATGTATTAGAATACACAATCTAGTTTACACATATAGGATAAAAAATATTCGTGGCCTGAATTTGGTGCGGCAGTCAACGTGTTAAACCATTTTTTATTTATTTGTTTAATTTTTTTATAAACAAATTCGCTTTTCTCATCAATATTTTGCCCAAAAAATAAAAATTATTAGCATGTGTTAAAATCACGAGGAAAGAAACAATTAAATGAAACAAATTTCCAACTGGAAGCCGAGATATGACATTCTTTTTAGGCAAAATATTGATGAGAAAAGTGAATTTGTTTATAAAAAAAATTAAACAAAAGAAAAATTGGTTAAAAAGGAAAAAAAAAATGTTAAGTATATCACTGAAAAGATAAAAGCTACAATCTGAAAAAAAAAAAAATTTGCTGTACGATTTGATGCACTTAAACAATCAACGATTCAATTTTAGAATTTGCAGATTTAAGGGGTCTCTTGGCCCTGGGTTGGCCTTTCTTCACCTCGACCTAAAACGTCTTTTTCGAATTTGCTTTTGTTTCTTTATGCGCTGTTGTCAACATACTAGCTTGAAAGGAGGGGGTACACTTTCTATAGAAGAACGGTCCAATTATGAGCGAAAGCTAGAAGCAATTTAGTTTTGCGATATTTTGTGAATTTTACTTTCGAATACAATAATAACATAATAAAAAAGTGCTACTATCCTTCGCTGCATATAAAAATCATAAAATATGATTAAAAAATGTGAACATGCATTTTTACTATTTTTAGTATTCAATACACCTTGCAGATTTTTAATTTAAAAATGTTCATATTTTTTTCTTCTGCATAAATTCTTTAATAGGTAAAAGTCATCATATACTTAGGCCAACTTACAGCTAAGCATGTGAGCATCAGATTAACTATGAATGCGACCAGGCATCACATCTCAAACTGTCTAGTGATGGGCGATATATCACGAACTGTGATTTAATCACTGATATTAAGAAATCACAGGTAACGACTGTTAGTAAAGTTGGCAGAAAAGCGTGACGTGATCACGACTTTCCGATTTCGTTCTCTTGTCGTGCTCTTGCCAATATATCTTTCACGATATTTACTTTGAGTCGATTATCGTCTGCGGCCGTATGTATTAACACGTAAAGCAAGCGATCCCGTGCCTTAGCGTCGTTAGATACGCATTTCACACTATTTAGATATTTATATAAATATCTGTATGCGTGTCTTTTATTGACTGGCGATGCGATGTGGCGATTGGGGGCAGGATCATGACGGAACATTTTTGTTTTATAATACCAGAAGTAACTATAACTACTCGTAAAAATATTTTATATGATTAAATATACTAGCAATTTTATTGCATATATTGAGCTTTTATACGTTTCGGCATGAAATATGAATAAAAATATGGAATTCAACAATAAACAAATGAAAACATTTTTAAAAAACATCCTTATATATTATAAAACAACAAAAAAAATAACATTAAAAAATAAATTTACCATTTTAAATTAATAAAAATTCGTGTAAAATAAACATAAATATAAACAGGAAATTTATTGATGCTTTTCCGAAATGTTAATGGTAGTACAACTTTACAAAAATATCCTATTATCAAGTTCCATTGAAAACTTAGTGCTTTTGCTTTATTACCAATCCATACATCAGGTTATTTGGATAAACAAATAATAATATATATATTATACATATCTGTGGCAGCACGGGATTACCAAAGTAGCTAATTCACCATTCACGTCTATCGGCGCTTAGGGAACGATTAACAATTTCTCCCGTACGTCGTATTATGAAAGTCGTGATCACATCACGTTTTAAATTCACTGATATAAGAAAATCACAGTAACGATTTACGTTGTGATTGAAAAATCACGATATCGCCCATCACTAAAACTGTCGATAAACTGAAAATCATAATACAAAATGGATTCTTTCTAGGCAATATAAGTAATAGCGTTTCCTAAAATATCAGTATCTGTCTAGAAATGGCAGAGAAAATATGTTTACAACAGTTTAGATAGTCATTTTGCCCGAAATATTCGCATTGCAATGAGACCCAAGAGCAGTTACCAAAAAGCTTTTCATGTTCTAGAAACGCGTACCCACGCTATATCCACAAGGTATCGAAAAAGCACAAATTAAAATAGCACTTATACGACCTTAAATTCCAAAATGTTTGCATTAGAATGTAACTCCTAACAGATAACTTACCCCAAATTATATAAATACATCACACCACATCAAAAGACACTATATCCCAAGTCATCAACAAAAACTTTGGTAATGACAAGCCGGCATCCATCACTTCACCAGTTCACCTTCACAATTCACATTTCACGACAGTGTTGCCACTTGCCACAGTTGCTACATATCTGCCATCTGCCCAGCTTACCAGAATAGAGGATGTGATGGAGGGGAAACTTCGCGAACAAGATAGCAGCGCCATCTCCCGAGTCTTAGGCGACAACACTGAAAACTCTGGACCAAACTTTTAATACGTCTATACTTACACACCGTGCCTTCGTTTCAAAATGGTAGTGGTTGCTGAAAGTGTGAAAGTGAACGTGAGAGATTTGTAATTATTGTTACAATCAAGGAATTTGGTTCAAATAAAGTTTTCAGCAGAAATTTAAAATGGTTATAATCTGTTATTTTAGTAATTGCGGAAGAAGGGTAATATCGCAGCCATTATTCTAATATGGCTTAAAATTGTTATTAAAAGCAGCTTGCTACCCTATGAAAATTTCTACCGTGCTAGTATTTCATGATGGACATTATATTTTTGAAAGTCCGAGCATTAATTTCCAAAAATTCATTTTGCAATTAAATCCTTGCAAGTTGATATCGTAGGCGATAACTTCATAGGGTAATTTAAAAATAGGCTAGAGTAGAATATTTCAAATTTTTTAAGAATTTAATGTTTGTAATTGAATGGTACTGTCGTGAGCAAAAAAAAAAGGATAACTATACTAGTAGTTGATTTAACCGGGTGCTAGGGCACCCCCCACCACTTTTCGGTGACGTCACAGGGTGGGAGGAGCCACAGGTGGGGTGCGGGGTAAAGGGGGTGAGAGGGGGTGAGCGGCAAGGGGAAAGCGGTGAGTCACACACCGGAAGAAGGGTGAGGGTCGGACCCTTCAACACGTCACACATGATTTATGGCTATTCGTCACGCATGAGTTTTAACGACACCCCTCTAGTTTAAGCAGGTGCTAGGGCTCCCTCCACCAATTTTCGGTGATTCATACCGGAAACACGAGGGCTGGACCCCACTGATGTGTCATACATGTCTCAACACGTCACGCATGAATTATGCACCCCTCTAGTTTAAGCCGGAGCTCGGGATCCCCCCACCACTTTTCTATTACGTCATTCCCGGTGAGTCACACACCTGAGGACCCTATTCGTCACGCATGAATTATAAGGGGGACAAATAAGAAATGGTGACTAATACCTGAGGTGGTGGAAGCTTTGAGGGAGCCAGACAATCACTTCCGGTGAGTCATATATAAGGGTCGGACCCTATTCGTCACGCATGAATTATAACCCCTCTAGTTTAACCAGGATCCCCTCACCACTTTTCGATGCGTCATGCATTATGGCGTTAGGGTGAAAATATCCTATGGTGACTAATACCTGAGGTACGGGGAAAGTTTTGAAGGAGCTAGACAATTACTTCCGGTGTGTCATGCATGATTCACATATTTTGACCCCTTGCTATCGACCACTCACTACCAACAATTAAATTTAATGATTGCTTTATTTTACGTGAAGCCACTATAGAAAATATAAATAGCTTTTTACATATAAAAAGACATTGCGGCAATAAATAGTACATATGTTTTGATCCCACAATAGTACAGGGGCCAACGACACTTTCAATTGCAATGTTTATTTAAATTAGGTTTATTTTTTTCGATAATATTAATGTAACTTATTCACAAAACAAGTTCTACTGCTTTGTTAACCAATCAACGATTTAGAAGCAAAATTATTAATTATTTACAAATGACATTCTATTTTTTGTTCCCATAAGCCCCCGAACTATACGTATTGATTATTTCAGTCCACCCAATAAAAGAACACATCACTTTACATTTTTCAAGTGTGATTTAATTGACCAGAACGAGGGAGCATCCCCTATTTTATTATTCATTTTAGTCAAACATCTCATTTATTCAAAACCAATTAATTTGTTACATGCAAGTTTTTTCATATTTGAAAACATAAAGCATAATACATTGTTTCATGCAAAATAGATTCTTTTCTGTAATTTTTAAAGTCCTTTTCAATCATGTACACGAAACAAATTCATGTAAGACTAATTAAGCGTAACGAACCCAAACAAATAGGGCATATTCGCTGACACCCCATGGAATTGTCTATTTACGAGGGTGATTATGTATTGATTTTTGTCTAACAAAAAATTTATTTAATTACCGTAATCTACTGCAGACAAATAAAGTGTAAGAAAGTCAAATTGGTCTAGAATTGTTTTTGAACCCTTGCATTAAATAATAAAAGTGCTATAATATTTAAATCCAGTATGAATGTTTCAAAGTTCCAACATCTGGTGCAGGTAGATTTTATTGCTTGAGGTCGAATAGATTGAAATAAGGAAGAAACTTAAAATGCTTTAAAATAATCCATTAACATATATTTACCGAATACAGGGTGTTTTGTTGAATTTGATTGCGTGACTTTATGCCATTATGAAATTTGGTATTTTCATGGCAGAGATATATGAATCATGCATGTAGGTGGGTGGGGGTCGACTTTACTATAAATATAACGAAAAAGCAGTAAACGCTCATTACTATTTGAGCTTTCATACATTAAAGATAAACGTGTACGTGGTGAATTATTTCAAGTGATTTTTTTCTCAGTGCTGTTTGGACTACAGTGAAGAACTAAAAGTCAGTGTTATGAATTATTTTACAATTCTTTCGCAGTCTTGCTGAGCTATTGAATTATAAAAATGTATTTGTGTGTAGATTGCGGCAAAAATTTTGCACATAGTAGGAGCTTACGGCGCCATCAAAGGCAATCATGTTCAAAATTGCAAGATGCCGCTGGGCCTTCTTCAAAGCGGCCTAGATTAGATCCAACTCCTTCAACAAATATGCAGACCTGCAACTGCTGTAATGTGACATTAACCGCAGCTCAGATGGTGGCTCATAAACGAACGTTACAGCATAGAACAAATTCATGCATTCCTCTAATTGATGGTGTAGAAATTGTCCAAAGTGCTTTCAAAAGTCGCATCGTAACATACAGGGTGCGCAGCGAAAATGTTCATCTAGATTATACGACATTTTTTAATGAAATCAGGCCAAACATTTTAAATCTTCTTCTAGAAGCATTGAGGATACATAAAGCTGTAAAAGTGAACATGGACACTTTTGCAAGATACATTCTGCCAAGTCAGGATGTGGGAGATTTAAAATGTTTTAATACCAGCAATGCAATTTTGAACGAGTCTATGGACTTAAACGATGTCTTGAATAGTTTTGTGGAGGCTGTGATTACACAAGCTACCGAGTTTCAAGAACGTGATTCTGGTATGTTAATATTTTTTAAAACAATATGGAGAGAGTTATTAATTATTATTTATTTTTAGGATGAACTATTGAAAGAATTGAATTTGTAGAAATTAATGTAAACAAGTACAGTCCTCTTCGTGGTTCGCCTTATGTTAAATTACCCAAGTACATTGGCAATAAGAAAGCTGTGGTAAACGTGGAAAATCAGGACCAGTGTTGCTTTGCTTGGGCTATAACATCGGCGCTGTACCCTGCAAATGGCCATACATCGGACATATTATCATATCCTCATTTTTCAACAGTGCTAAATTTAACAGGTATGAGTTTTCCAGTAAAATTGCGAGATAGTTCAAAATTTGAAGAAATGAATAATATTTCAATTAATGTATACGGGTTAGAGGAGAAATTTGAAAATAACAAGATAAAATATGAAGTTGTTGGACCTTGGCGTTATCGTGAAAAACGGTTGAATTATCATGTAAATTTGTTATTACTTTCTGGAGACTGTGGTGAAACTGACGAAAATCATCGCTGTAGTAACGATTGTGTTAATAGCCATTATTGTTGGATAAAAGATTTGTCAAAATTAGTTTCCAGTCAAATTAATCATAGTAAGCAAAAAAATTATTTATGTGATGGTTGTTTAGTGTACTATAGTAAGGAAAGTCAGCTTCTTGAACACCAGAGAAACGATTGCAATCATATTTATACAACTATGCCAACGACAAAATTCCGTATTGATAAATTTGGTAAAGAAGTACCTGAAAATATATTGAAATTTGAAAATATCGAGAAACAAATGGAAGTACCTTTCGTGGTATATGCAGATTTTGAGTCGCTTTTGAAACCTATCCTTACGTGTGATCTAAACCCCGAGCAATCATTTACAAATAAAACTTTTAAACATGAACCATACTCCTTTGCATATTTTATAAAGTGTTCGTATGACAATTCCCTATCTAAATTCGAATTGTACCGGGGGTCTGATGCAGCTTCAGTTTTTGTAAGTCGTATAGAGGCTGATTTACGAAACATATATCATCAACACATGAAAGATATAGTGCCAATGGCAAAATTGACGGTACAAGAAAAGCAAGATTTTGAGAATGCAACCGTATGTGGCATATGTGAGAAACCTTTCGATAAAGATGATGTAAAAGTTAAAGATCATTGCCACTTGTCTGGCAAGGTAAGATTTGCTGCTGCACATTCTATCTGCAACCTGAATTACAAATTACCAAATTTTGTACCTATTATATTCCACAATTTGAGCGGCTATGATTGTCACATGTTCATCAAAGAGTTGTGTAAATATAAAGATAGGGTCGGTGTAATAGCACAAAATAAAGAAAAATATATATCCTTTACAAAACATCTTTACATGCACGACTATGTTGACAAAAAGGGGGTTACAAAAAAGAAATTTTTACAGTTACGGTTTATCGATAGTTTTAAGTTTTTAGCTGCATCATTGGAAAATTTAGGTGCAAATTTAGATGAGCTCAGTTGGAGGTAACAAGGAGTTTTTATAATGATAATAATAAATTCAATTTAATGAGGCAGAAGGGTGTATTCCCTTATAGTTTTATGGATAATTTAGATAAGTTAAATAAAACAGAGTTACCATCGAAGGAGGAATTTTACGATAATTTAAACAACGAACACATCAGATGCGGACTATCAGCGGGCTAAAGACGTGTGGGACTTGTTTCAATGTCAGACTTTGGGTGATTACTCAGATCTATACTTGAAGTCAGATGTACTTCTGTTATGTGATGTGTTTGAAAATTTTCGTAGAATTTCTTTAGATAAATATAAATTGGATCCGGCTCAGTACTACTACGGCTCCTGGATTATCATGGGATGCCATGT
The DNA here is from genome assembly GCA_936432065.2 of Rutpela maculata. NCBI lineage: Eukaryota > Metazoa > Arthropoda > Insecta > Coleoptera > Cerambycidae > Rutpela > Rutpela maculata. The sequence continues at coordinate 87,140,204 of OW386292.2, forward strand.
TGAGATTGACTAGAGTAAAGTTAGAATTGTTAACTGATATCGATATGATTCATTTCTTTAAAAAGGGTGTAAGGGGCGGAATAAGCCAATGTTCAGAAAGGAAACATATTGCGAACAATAAGTTTCTACCTAATTATAATCCCAATGAACCAGCATCGTTCGTTACATACCTAGACGCCACGAACTTATATGGACACAGTATGGTTCAGGTATTACCTACAGACAACTTCTCGTGGATGTCTGATAGGGAAATCGGCGATTTAGATATTATGAGTATCTTGAATAATGGTCCTATTGGGTACGTTTTTGAGGTAGACATTCATTATCCACAGCATTTACATGATTTGCACTCAGACCTTCCCTTTTTAGTTGAAAATATCGCACCCCCCGGTTCAAAATCGAAATTAACAAAGTTGATACCAAATTTGAATGATAAGAAAAAGTATGTAGTACACTATATAAATTTAAAGCAGGCTATTACTAACGGTCTGGTTGTCACGAAAATACATAGGGTTCTTAAATTTAATCAATCACCGTGGTTAAAGAAATATATCGACTTGAACACCGACATGAGAAACAAGGCGAAAAATAAATTTGAAAAAGATCAATACAAATTAATGAATAATGCAACATTTGGCAAGACGATGGAAAATGTCGACAATAGACAGATATAAAATTAGTCACACATTGGGAGAGTATAAGGCGCAGTATGGGAGCAAACAAATTAATATCTCGACCAAATTTTAAAACATGCTCGATATTTACCGATGATTTTGTAGCAATTCACATGGGTAGGCAAAAGGTTCTTTATAATAGACCAATTTACATCGGATTCTGTGTCTTGGAATTATCAAAGACGGTATTGTACAATTTTTTCTATAACATAATTAAAAGAGAGTTTGGAGATAATGCGAGTTTATTATATTGCGATACCGATAATCTGATTCTCAAAATTCTGACGGACAACTTTTATAACTTTATAATGGATAACCGAGAGAAATTTGATACTTCAAACTATCAAGATGGAAATATATTTAATATCCCGAAGGGTCCATCGATTTTGGGATGAATTTCCCTCGGATCTCATAATTAGTTTCTATGGTACGGGAGCAAAAGCATATTCCGTGCAATCTGTTGGTAGCGAGTTAAAAAAAGCTAAAGGCGTAAAGAGATCCGTAATTAAAAAAGAATTGTCAATAGATGACTATAAACATATTGTCGAACAAGGCGAAAGACTTTACCGTGGGGACACTCTGATATACAATTTTATCAGAGTGATCCAGAGCAAAATATACAGTGGGCAGTATCCGCCATAAACGATATCGAACATAGTTCTGTACAAAACCATGTCGAACCTAGTTCTACACGAAATGATAAGTTGGATGAATTGCTTGCGGCAATTGCAGAATTAAGCCAAGAATAAAGAACTTTATGCCTATTTAACGCAAAGGTCCAAAAAAATTTAGGTTACTATTTTTTGTACTTTGACCATATTATCCTCTTAAAATATGTATAGCTGGAGAACTCATTTAACTGTATTTTTATTACACCATAGAAAATTACTTGTAAATTAATAATATTTTTCAATGTGTTAAAGATGTAACTTAAGTTAATTTTGTAATTATAATAGTATTTGTAATTATTAATAAAGTATATTCATGTTGATGTCTGTCGTGGTTGCATATTGTGAATGCATGTGTACATGACATATTGTCATAATATTGTAATTGTAGCTGTATTTATAGTAGTTGTTAATAAAATATATGAAAAGGTAATATTTTGTTTTACGCTATTTACTACATTCAAAAATAGAATAAGAGGTGAATTTACAAGACAGTGGTACCTGTTGGGGGTATTGGAGGTCTATGTTATAATTAAACAACATTCATGTGATAGATACATTTATTATTAATTTTTTGTACATAAACAATTTTACATATTTTACACGATAGAAGTATTATCAATCCAAGAGTTGTGTTCATTAGAGAGCCCTAACCATTTTACATACATCTTCTTCCGTCTCCTTCTTAAAACCTTCTCCACCAGGTACACATCTGGGTGTTTAGTTTTTTGCAGCTCCATTTCATAAAAACAGTCCTTTATTGGTTGACCCTGCATGTCTTCAAGTAGATACGTTCTAGGATTCGTTACGTTTATTTTGACGACTTTGAAGAGTTCAGTAGAAAAGTTTGGTGTATATCCTTTATCAAACACAGCTTTGTATTTACTTATTCGAACTATGTCACCAAGATGAAATTTAGGCTTTAAAGCAATACTAATATTATCATAAGCACTCAATTTTGTGGTTGGTTTTACATCAGCAGGTTTCATACCAATTGTACGATGTACTTTGTTGTTGTACATTTTTGTAATGTTGGATAGAATGTCAACCCATTTGTATTTTCCTCTGGCTGAGAATTCCTTATACATCCAATTTTTTATTGTTCGTATTACTCTCTCTGCAATTGCGGCTTTTTTTGTACTATACGTGGAGTAATGATTAATGTTGTGTCTTTTCATTAAAGCGGAAAAGTTCCTATTGTAAAATTCCGTACCCTGATCGCTTTGAAGATTTTTAGGCGAATAGTTTGATTCTTCCAAAATGCTTTGCATACCCTTCGTAATTTCTATACCAGTCTTATTTTTTAAGGGTCTAGTCCACAGATATTTGGAATAACAATCAATCACTACGAGAATATAGTGGCATCCCTTATTGTCATGGGCATATGGTCGCATCTCAATCAAATCCATCTGCCATAAATCACCATAGCCTCTTATTATTGTTCTCCTTCTACGGAAATTTCTTCTACAACCCCTATGTAATTCTTTAACAACTTGTAATTTTACATTACTAGCCATCGTATTTAGGATTTGGTTCTAGCCGCTTCAAGTATTTCAGCCTTCGTTTTAAATTCCCTCAAAACAGATGGATCCGTAACTGTATCAAATATTTCAGACTCCACCTGACGTATTTCATCGGTCCTTTTAGCATCTACCGTAGCTTTCTGGAGTGTTTTTGACGTTAGGATGGGATTAATTGAAGTCTTGCTTGCTTGAGACTCTTGGATAGTATGATGATACATGTTGTTTATTGCAACATATAAAGTATTATAATTGTCCTCGGATAATTTCTTAACCCGAGAAATTTCTTTGTCAATATAGCTTCGCATTTCATCAATTATTTGGGTATTTTTATTGTGCATAAATGTATTACAATCAGACATCTGCTTCTCAAAAAATGCAGTGTATGATTTTTTAATGTCTTCCATAGACTTAATCATATTTTCGACTACATAGTTACGAGTTTTGATCCAACGGAACACCAATATTCTTTAAACGCTTATTCTGAATATCAAACTGTTTATCTGCGGTGAGGACAAAGCCAATGCCGGGGGGGCCTCGCACAACTATTGATTTATTAATAGCACCTCTTCGTCGTCCAAACTTGTCGATTGTGTTGTTTACAGCAGCCATTTCAGTTTATATCTGATATGATTTAAGCTTGTCAAAGTATTTTATATGGAATAGTGAATTAAGTTATTTCTTGACGATGCTGTCAATATTTTCTTCTTTAAATTTCTTGAGTTTCTCATTAGTATATTTTTTCATTGCTTCTGATATTAAATCGGTCACATCATTCATAGCTTTATGTATGTCATGGAGGAATGTGTCGAAGCGATGATCAACATAATTACGGGTCACACCATCTTGGCCATCTACTGGTTCTCCAACGTTCTTTAAACGTTTACTCTGAATATCAAAGTCATTATCGGGTGTAAGGTTAAAGCCAATGCCCGGTGGTCCTCGTGAAACTAGGGATTTATTAGCGCTACCAGTTCTGCGTCCAAACTTGTCAATTGTGGTCTTTACACTAGCCATTTTTATTTACTTCTGATAAGATTTAAGCATTTCAGAATATTTTATGCTGAATAGAAAGAGAGTCAAAATAATTGTAATTTCGCTTATTCCTTCTTTTCTCAATTCATCCAATATACTATCAATTTCGTTACTTACATTGTTGTTACCTGCCATTTTTAAACTATGGAGTAAACGTAAACGATTCACCAATTCTTTTAGTTTATTCCAAAATTCACCTGTCTGTAATAAATATTTTCCATTTTTTCTATCAAAGATTTCTATTTGATTTCTTTCTTCTAACAGCTTAGACTTTCGTTCGCTGTGTACTCTTTGTATGTGGCATTTTAAGCTATCTCGCCTACTAAATGTTTTATTACACAAACCACATTGAAAAGATCGATTTCTATGAATATCAACATGTCTTCTTAAACCGCTTTGCCAAGAAAAAGCTTTGCCACAAACACTACACGTATTCATGTTCCCCTTTCAACCAATCGGTATGAAATGATCGTTCAGTAATACATTATATCTATTAATCTGCAAGATCTACTAATTTCGCGCGCATCCATCGTGCATACATCGCGCATCGAAATTCACTAAAGCATATGTTTTTGCCATCATATGATGTTTTTTTATTATGTCTGCTTCATCTGGTAAAGAATAAAACAACTGTTGGAAGATTATATAATTTTTATTCCCTACACATAGCTAAAAAATTTATTTTTTACAAGTACAATATTTAAAAAAAAAAATTACAATTACAATTACAATAATATATTAATTTTTCGCTAATAGATTATTCCTTCTTCTCTTAATTCCTCCAATATACTGATTATTTCGTTCCTTACATTGTTATTACCAGCCATTTCTGAACTATACAGCAGACGTAGACGATCTACCAACTCCTTCGGTTTATTCCAATAGACATAATCCACGCCTCTATTATTGTATAATTTCTTAATATGCATACCCGAACCTCTTCTAGATCTCGTTATTACTGTAGAAGATAACAGTGGTTTTATAATTTCACTGAATTTTTTCCATTTCTTTACATTGAAACCCATACTTATATCATAATGGTTATATGGTGCTTTTGTCTTATTTAATATTTGCCGATATATTTCACGCTCTTCGTCTCCCATAAAGGTCTCATCACTACGTAGTGCTGAAGGATATTTCATAAATATTACATCATACAACTCTGAACTGCCAGGATACTTTCCCACTCGTTTATTACCATGCCACAATGTGGCATGGTAATAAACGTATTTCGCTATTACCCATTAGTAGTTTATCTGTGTTGGGATCTAGACGCACACCGTATACAGTATCATATTTATGATTGCCAGACTTTAACTTTTCTACATGTTGTTTGATCACATCATCCTTTTTGTCTGCACTGCTAAGGGTACTTTCTGAACCTGGGGTGCTCATTAATGATGATCTCGGTGGTGTTTCCATAAAATATGCTTGACTTGCATTATTCTCGTCATCTTCATCACTAGTGTCAGGTGTTGCCTTAAATGTACTAGTATTAGCTCTTGCACTCCCTGGAGTTTGTGTTGGCTTTTGCGTTTGTGTTGGCACATTGTTTTGTGATTTTGCCTTTGAAGCAGATGATAAGACTTTTAAAGGTATGGTTATGGGTTCATATAACTTTTCCAACGTTAGTTTATCCTCAACATCCCTATTCTTGAGAGAATTAAATTTCTTACGTACGGACTCGGTAGCCTCAACTAATTGGCGTTTCAGATTTATTTCAGCACCCACATCTTTATCCATATTGTCTTTCTATTTAATTTCACCGATGTATTCCCGATGCTGTCTGCAGATCGATTGAAGTTCTAATTACATTGTTTATGGATATATGAAACTGTCAAGACCTTTTCTATATCTCCCTGCATTTACTTCTCTGTCTTTGTCAATTACGAGAAACCCATATCTTTCTTTCCAACATTCTGCACACATTTCTTGAAATTTTTTAAAAGATACATCTGGTGAGATATGATCAGAGAAAATGTGATGTAAATTCATGTCATCCTGCTTGAACAATGCTATAAAATTTGCGTTATCCCTCACTAACTGCTTTGGCACGCGAGAATATGTTTGTGCCAGATAAAAACAATCCACATTTCTATGGCGACCCATTGAGAAAAACGCACGAATTACATCTTGTTTTTCACATATAACATCGTCAAATATAAATATAGAATCAGGTTTAGCGTCAGATGGTTGCACTATTTTCGCATTATTACTGAAGGTGTAAAATCCTAGTCCCTTAATAGGTTCCAATATCTTGCGCAAATACTCATACTTGGGTTGATATAGACACTTTGAATATAGGTATATATTTGCAAAACGAAGTCCAAGAGGATGAGTAAGCAGAGATATAAGTAAATTTGTTTTTCCGCATGCGCTTGGGCCGATTAATATTCCACGAATAGTTGAGGGAAGTAACGGTCCATGGCGCGATTTGACTTGTAACCCACATCCAACTTTTTCATCTAGATTGTCTATAGCAAATTTTTGTCTCTGCTTCACAATGCGCATCGTAGCACGGTTCACGACTATATAAACAGACACATGCATTACAATTGTTATTTACATGTTGTCAGTCAAACAGCAAACAACTAAAAACCGCCAGTGAATTCCCTAATAAATAAGCTACCATTTGAACTGCATTTACCTGGAGGTTACCAGTACTGTGGTCCCGGCACTAAATTACAAAAAAGATTGGAGCGAGGTGATCCAGGCATAAACAAGTTGGATTCTGCATGCAAGCAGCACGATATTGCATACGATCAAAACACAAGTGACTTAGCTGCCCGACACAAAGCAGACTATCAGCTTGAACAAACTGCTTGGAAACGAGTTAAATCCAAAGACGCAGGTATTAAAGAAAAGGCAGCCGCGTGGTTAGTTAAAACCATAATGAAGGGGAAACAACGTCTCGGTATGGGTTGTAAGTCAGCAACATCCTCTAAAACAAAAGGAAAAACTATAATAAAAAACAAAAAGAAAAGTGGGCACAGTCTTAGAAAGATAGCTTTTGGTGGAGGAATAGTGCGCAAAGTGCGTGATGAGTTGCGTAAGACCAGTGGTAAGCGGTCTATTGCCAAGGATACAAGAAAAATGGCGCAAATGGCGCTTCAAGCAGCACGACGTCACATGATGGCGGCTGGTGGAAAACGCAATATTCGTACACCTAGGATTATACCAGTTCCGAAAGTTGGTGGAATTCTACCCTTAATACCTATTTTTGCTGGATTATCGGCTTTAGGTAGTTTGGCTGGAGGTGCAGTTGGTACAGCCAAAGCTGTACATGATATTAAAACAAGAAGAGAGGAATTGGCCGAAAAAAATCGTCACAATAAACACATGGAAGAGATTGCTCTAGGAAAAAGTGGTAAAGGATTATATTTGAAACCGTATCGTAAAGGATTGGGTCTCTATTTAAAACCACAAAGTTCAAAAAACTACTAGACACCCTACCTCGGAAACCTTTGAGTGACATCAATCTTAAATATTATGTTGAGAAGATGAAGATACCATATTTCCGAGGTATATTTATGCGTGACAATCTACCAAATTCTGGACCAAATCATAATGAATCCGCAATCATAAATTTGGATAGTATAGATGGCCCTGGAACACATTGGGTGGCATATAAAAAACGTGGCAGTCTAGTCACTTATTTTGATAGTTTTGGTGATTTACCCCCTCCTAAAGACTTGATCCTGTACTTGCGCAAAGGTTCAAATTCTACCGATAAGATATATTATAATTATGAACGGCAACAAAATTTTAACACAGTGTGGTGTGGACATTTGTGCTTAAAGTTTCTTTCTTCAAGAATTAAATAAAACTCTACAATGGCTTCTGTGACACCATCAATGGATCGAGATGCTATTAAACGGATGGGCCACTCATTAATTGCATTCTCTAGACTACGCAGCTTGCTGAAGATGACGAAACAACAACTTTCGAATATGCCTAAAGAAGTAATGATTGGATGCGCCTCCCATGAAATTGCATTAGTGTGGGACAAATTACCTAAACATTTTCAGGAAGATATTGATATTTTAAAATATCAGTACTGTCAAGAACATTATTCTAATGATGACGTTAGTGGTATTGATGTTAATGATGGTTCACCACCTCTAAAAATATTTTGTTGTTACTGTAAAGTACGTGATTTGAATGTAGCATCAAATAATAATGACATATATGTATCTCCATCGCCTCCCAAGAAAAGAAGGTTATACCACAATGATTGCTGTAAATCACAATAAATTCATACAACAATGTCCAAAAAACATCAGTCATGTCGCACACCTTCACCTTGTCTAGCCGCTCAAGCGAGCTCAGTGCAGAATTTTATCCACCCATAGATTTAAATACGGGTAGTAGATATGGACTGGGATTAATTGGATTTTACTCTTACAACTCTATATTTAATGTAGACGAGACAAACAATCGTTTTTGTTATAGAGAGAGTCCAAAACTCTCGTATACATGCATATACCATATGGAGCCTACGAAATTGATGAAATATATCGAGCGATACTGAAAGCTATACCAGCTGATAAAGAGGAAGAAAAAGAAAAATTATTCCGGCTACGAGCAAACAACAATACGTTGAAGTGTGAAATTTGGTCAAAATATGGAATTGACTTTTCACAAGCAAACTCTATTGGCAGTCTGTTGGGATTTGAATCAACATACTTACATCCAAATCGGATCCACGAATCAACACTCCCTGTTGATATTATGAAAGTAAGGATGGTACGTGTGGATTGCAACATTATTTCTGGAGCGTATCTAAATGCCCTTAAAACTCACACCCTTTTCGAGTTTGATATTGATGTTGAACCTGGATACAAACTTACCAGGGAGCCAGCAAACATAATATATTTGCCTGTTAGACCTGAAGGGCGTCAGTTTATCGATAACATTACGCTACGCATATTGGATGACAACGGAGATTTAATTAATTTTCGCGGCGAGAAGATTATTGTAAAACTAGAACTGAAACAAATTTAATATAAAAATGGGTTTCTGATATAACCAGCAACGATTAATACAACACCGACAAAATGTGATCAATGATAAAAAGAAGAGTAGTTGTGGAAAGCGGTTCATTCAACCTGTGCATCTTAAACAGCCAAGACCTAGATTGTCAGCTAAAGACCGCGCATTTCTCCAATCCATAGGTCAAAAATTAATAGAAAATTAAACAATGGAGACTATAATATCTAGTGAGAAGCTCGAGGTGTTTGACGAACCTGTGTTTGACAAGTCACTTGCTAGTTTACATGAGCATACATATAAACCATATGGATCACAGTATTATAATAATTCGGATGAAATACGCATTCCTAGCAATTTTCAAGATCTTATACTCGACGTTGCAGAGAGTTATATTTATATTGAAGGAAAATTTACCCCAAGTGATGCTACCAAGCGGTGTTATCTATCCAATAATGCACTAGCTTTTCTCTTTGAGGAAATCAGATATGAAATGGGTGGTGAGCAAGTAGCTGTCATTAGAAAGCCCGGTATCACTTCTACAATGAAGACTATGGTATCATATGGACAGACACATCTCCGATCACTTTTAACCACAGGTTGGGGTCTGACCGAAGAAAAGCAAGATATTTTAGATACTACCAGTCACGTATTCAGTGGTAGGCTGCCCCTTAAATACATCATGGGTTTTGCTGAAGATTACACAAGAGGTGTTTTAAATACAAAGCAGGAATTAATTTTAATCATAGCTCGATCATTTAAAGATTGTTACATTGGTGAAGTTGATGCGGACCTAGAAATTAGCAAAATTGAGTGGAAGATAAAACACATTGTGCCTGAAGATAAACAAAAGCTTAAACTATTAAATAGAATTAACAAGGGCGGTAATTATGCTATAGTAAAGGTGGCTTACCGCATGTGGGATCTCTATGAGCTACCCACTTTGCGTGATACATCATCTGACATATGGGATGTTAAAACCACTAACAGCCTTGAGAGACCTCGATATATCATCATCGGATTTCAAAACAATGGCAATTCCAATGATAGAACCAAAGACGCAACAAAGTTTATAACTGCAGATGTTAATAATATTCGACTATATCTGAACTCTGAAGTATTTCCATATGAACGTTGGAATTTGGATTTCGATAAGAAACTCGACTCGGTAGCCTACTATGCATATGAGAACTTTCAGCGAAGTTACTATGATAAAGATATGGGCGAACCCATGATGGATCTTGGAGAATTCAGAAAATTTCCATTATTTGTCATAGATTGTTCCCGCCAACCAGATGCAATTAAATCGTCCACTGTAGACATAAAAATTGAATTTGAAACACGAAAGACAAAGTTTCCCGGACAGACTCGAGTATATGCTCTTATACTTCATGATGCTTATTTAAGCTATAATGCATTGGATGGTTCAGTCCAGAGCGGTTTTGTTGCTGCCAAATAAAACTCCTAAAATGAAATATTATATTGATAAATGTACTCTAGCAACTATTCATTCACAAATGTATTATTAAATTGAAATAAATATTAGAATAAAACTTTTTTTTAAGTGCACTTAGTGATGTAATCAGAAATAGGTAATAAAAATGAATGTATTATTTTAATGTGTGTTTTAATTGCCCCTAATTATTCTTAATTACATATAATCTCTCAAGTATTGGTTAACTTTATTACCCTGAAATAGTAAATTAGTGAAAAAAAAACAGTGTATTTCAGTAATTTCTTTATATATATTTAACACTTTTTACATATTTTTCAATAGAATACAATGAAAATAGGTAAATACAATTAAAAGAATAATATTTGTAATGACGACACAAGCAGTCTCTGTTGTGATATGGGGAACTTGGAGACTAGCCTTCCATCCCTCCATTCTCCAGCCGCTCAGCCGATAGCAAAAATCTATGTTCAGTATTTTCAATTTGTAATGCCACCATCTGGAATAGAGTCTCCATACAGTTCTTGCATAAACTGACATCTCGATACGCATATAATTGCATAAGTTCATGAATGAAAATGTCATCACACACCTGCTCCAATTTCCATGTTAACTCATTCTCTGGACAATAGTCTGTTGTCTCACCACGTTCTCTCTTGCGTACTGCATCAATAACACTGTCGTTGAATAGGTAATTAATACACTCAATACCTATCAACCTAAGATTAGCTGGTAAAGATTGTGTAATCCAATGTCTAAACACATGATGACAATGTAGACATTTATTCCATTCGATAGACATGAGCTCACTTGAATTAAGATGCTTGTTCAACACTCGCTGTTTGACTCTCGAGTTCTCTACTATGTGAGAATAGTTCGGGCAGTATGTTAATGGCAATATTATCCCACTATTATTTCAACTGTATTCCATTTATGATCTAATTAAAAAATTAATATAAATATCATTCATCAATTGTAATCGAATCGTAACATGGCACTGGTTCTTGTACCGGTATGCATCGGACCTAAATATGTCAGGGTGTATTTACCACCAGATGAATTCATTTTATTGATAAGATCATCAGTTATAATTTCTACAACTCGTTTTGGTAAAAATGATTTAAATGTTGTAGTTGTGCTTTCCTCAAACAGATGTACTACGATTGATTTTCCAAACCGCGTATTGACCAATGACATTTTCTTTATGATGTATGGTTTATTTAAGTTTAATGATGATATAGGCCTTTGCTCTAAAACCTCAGTATTCTCATTGATCATTGCATTAAGTGCCAATAAGTCATAATCAGAAATGGCCATGATAATAAATAAATATACAGTTGAATAATAAATGCAGAAAATATTGCTCACCTGAAGATGACTGCACAACACTCACTTTTCAGCTCTAGAGTTCTTTACTGAATAGGGATAGTCCAGATAGCACCGAAAAAGAATTGCGGAGATTAATAATCACTTGGAATAATCCAGGCGTTTGCACAACACTAACTTTTAGTTCTCGAGTTCTTTGCTATATGACAGTCCAGAAAATACTGAATGTTAACTGTTCTTCCACTTCTGTTGCAATACATTTATAATAGTAGAGGCAACCCCACTACCTTCCCCAACTCTCATGCTCGCGCAGCAGCTTGTTAAACTATCGATCGCCTCGATATGACTCATGCATGACACACCGGAAGTAATTGTCTGGCTCCCTCAAACCTTCCCCCGCACCTCAGCTATTAGTCACCATAGGATATTTCCACCCTAACGCCATAATGCATGACGTATCGAAAAGTGGTGGGGGGATCCCGATTAAACTAGAGGGGTTATAAATCATGCGTGACGAATAGGGTCCGACCTGTTATATATGACACCCCGGAAGTGATTGTCTAGCTTCTTCAAACCTTTCCCCGTACCTCAGGTATTAGTCACCATAGGATTCCACCCTTTCTTATTTGTTCCCCTTATAATTCATGCGTGACATGTTGAGTCAAGTCTGTGACTCACTGTTTTCCCCTTGCCTCTCACACCCCGGGAATGACGTAATAGAAAAGTGGTGGGGGGGGAGCCCAAGCTCCGGCTTAAACTAGAAGGGTGCATAATTCATGCGTGACATGTTGTGACTCACTTCTTTCCCCTTGCCTCTCACACCCCGGGAATGACGTAATAGAAAAGTGGGGTCCAGCCTTCGTGTTTCCGGTATCGAAAAGTAGTGGGGGGTGCCCTAGCACCCGGTTAAACTAGAGGGGTGCAACAACCCCTCGTTAAAACTCATGCGTGACGAATAGCCATAATTCATGTGTGACGTGTTGAAGGGTCCGACCCTCACCCTTCTTCCGGTGTGTGACTCACCGCTTTCCCCTTGCCGCTCACCCCCTCTCACCCCCTTTACCCCGCACCCCACCTGTGACTCCTCCCACCCTGTGACGTCACCGAAAAGTAGTGGGGGGGTGCCCTAGCACCCGGTTAAATCAACTACTTATACTAGAGGTAAAAAATATGCAAAACTTCGGAATAATGTCATATTGAACGGATTTCGTTCATTTTTGGCAGTATAATAGTAAGTGCTTCACAGAAAAATTTCTATATTGTGCGGGGGCTTGCTAATTTATAGGGGGTGGATGCCACCCCCTCTCAGGGGGTGGCACTTAAAAAATATATATATTTATTGGAGCTGAAGTACAATCAAATTTTAAGAAGAAAAGGTTCTATGAAATTTTTCATATAAATTGATAGTTTTCAAGTTATAACGACTTCAAAATTGCGAGTTTAGCTTTAAAAAAAAACGGTATTTCCAAACGGCTTTCGTCAAGTATCTCGAAAAGTATTACTTTATCGAAAAAATGTTAGAGACCAATTATCCCAGGCAGCAAGGTGCCGTCATTATGACGTCGTTTTTTCGGCATTAATTACGTCAATTTCACCTTCAGCATGACGTAAAAATGACGTGAAAAAGACGGCACAATGTCACAGCCCAATGACGTCATACATATGACGTATTGGTAATCAGTGAATTTTGCGATAAGGGATGCAAATCACTCATTATAATATTTTTCCACAATTATTAATAAAGTTTTTGACGAAAAAAAAACCGGAATGTGCAGGGATCGAATCGCGGACCTTTTGACTCGCAACCTAACACTTAACTCACTGAACCATTCTTTATTCAAATATGTTTAAAAGCTGTATACCTAGTTAGAAATAGTAAAATAAAATTATTATTACTATGTGGCGAAAATTGAACTAGTCACTAAATATTTATTTTTATTTTATAATGATTTATTTCACGTCATTTTAATGACGTCAAAATAATGACCTAAAAGAAACGTGTATTTGACGTCTTCATGATGACTTCAGAAGTACGTTATAAATATCACGTCTCTGGTACGTCATTTATTGGGACAATGACGTCGGCGACGAAAAATCACCTTTAAAAGACGTCATAATGACGTCACCCTGCTACCTGGGATAGAAAGTACAAACTGGGAATTAATTATATTTTTTGTTTATTGATGTAGGACGAATAATTTCGGAGATATTTAAGTTTACATTTGACATCCAAGTGTTCATAAGTTAATTATTTAGAGTGGGAGTTAAATATCTCAGAAACTGTGACACCTACGTCAAGGATGCTAATAGGTAGAATAATAGGTTATCAATTAAGCTTTTAACAGTTTTTTATTTGTTTCTGCAGCATAAAAAACAAAAAAGTTATGACCGAAGCATCTACACATTTTTTTAATAACAACGTCGCCATTTTGTTACTGTAATTTGCCAGTAATTAAAAAAAAAGAATTTCAAACACTGTTTCTCATTAATATATAGCATGACGTAGATGCTCAAATTTTTTGGTCTGTATACAGCACTTTTTTTTTATGGCGTTCGGTCAAGGACCATACTGCCAGCCGCAATTTTTTAAAAGTTAGTTAAAAAATCTTAGATTAATTGTTTATACAACATACATGCATACTATGATAAGTATGAGAAAATGAGAAAATATCCTATGTCTAAATCTAACCTAACACGAGAGAGAGGAGAATATATATAGAAGATGACGAAAAAGGATATAACAGGGTCACACACTTCTCCTCCTGGGGTCTGTCAGGACATTTGAAAATAGACATTACAAGGAGGACCTCGGTTGGAAGGGTAAATAACATAAGGAAAAACACACGGTAACAAAGATAACCTACAACTTAATTCCAGTCTTTTCTAAGAAACCTATAATATGCGTATAAATTTTCCTAGATCCTATAGTCAATAAATTGAGCATATTGAACGGAGCCATTATATTGCAATTTCTTGTAATGTTGATGACTAATGTAGTAGAGACCAAAGATAAAGCTCATAAACTGATAATGAATTTCGCTTGTTTATTTATTTACATAGATTTAATAGTTTCGGAGATATGAAAGTTTACAAATGACGTCCGAACATTTATAAGACGAAAAATGCAGTTTAAATGTTAAATATCTCAGAAATTGTGACACATATGTCACGCATGCTAAGAAATGGAATTAAAGACAATTAATTGTGCTTTCAAATTATTTTTTACTCGTTCCTGTAGCATAAGAAATAAAGAAGTTATGACGGAAAAATGTGCGTATTTATATTTTTTTATATAAAAAGATCGCCATTTTGTTACTCTAATTAGCCAGTAATTAAGAAAAATTATTTCAAACACAGTTTTTCATTAAGATGTAGCATTACCTAGATGCTCAAATTTTGTTGCTCATTTAAAACACTTGCTTTAGAAAAAATGCATCTTAAACTTTAAAGGTAATTTTGAAACACTTACCAAATATAAATTTAAATATCTCCGAAACTATTAATCCTACATCAATAAACAAAAAATATAATTAATCCCCAGTTTGTATACTTTCTGTAATTGGTCTGTAACATTTTTTTGATAAAGTAGTACTTTTCGAGATACTTGACGAAAGCCGTTTGAAAATACTTTTTTTTAAGCTAAAATCGCAATTTTGAAGTCGTTATAACTCAAAAACTATCAATTTATGTGAAAAATTGCATAGAACCGTTTCTTCTTAAAATTTGATTCTATTTCAGCTCCAATAAATATACATATTTTTTAAGACCACCCCCGAGAGGGGTGGCATCCACCTCCCATAAATTAGCAAGCCCCCGCACAATATAGAAATTTTTCTGTGAAGTATTTACTATAATACTGCCAAAAATGAACGAAATCCGTTCAATATAACATTATTCCGAAGTTAAAACCTCTAGTTACTGTACTATAATTTTTCGTCGATTTTCCCAACCAAAGGAGTTGCTGGACACAATTTGCTGGCTAGGCTGAGTATCGTACCTACTGATGTTTATGCAAGAGCCATTTCGAGTCACGAATGATTCGCAAGAGATATCTAATGCCACTGTTGTAGTCGGACGTGGCCAACTGTTAATATTTATTTGAATGTGGCTGAAGACAGAAACGAAATCAGAAAAGAGAAACGATTATTTACAGTGGACCAATGAAGTAATGCACATGAAGTTAAAATCTTTGTAATTACAGAATTGAAAAGTATTTTCCTATAAAAACAAACATGTATGTTGAGAAGGGTTGAGCAGCTAAAGTATCTAAAGCAAAACACGGATTTTAAGAGGGCGAAACACCCCAAAAACTGTAAACTGTAAAAATATGATAACTATAAGATGACTATTCTAAAAAAGTTTTTAAGACTCTCATATCTTAGGGTGTGATAGAAAGGAGCATTTCCAATATTGCATAATTTTGATTAAATAAAAAACGGAGTTTAAGGGGGTAAAACACCCCAAAAACAATCTAAAAATAATGTAACTATTGCAAAAAAGTTTTTAACACTTTCCTATTTTAGGGGGCGATAGAAAAGAGCATTTCCAATATTGCATAATTTTTATTTAACGAAAAACAGGGGATAAGGGGGTGATACACAAATTATATAAAAATTGTAAAAATTTTTAGCGCTTTCAGATTTTGGAGGGTGGTAGAAAAGACTATTTCCAAGATAACATAATTGGGATTTAATAAGAAACAGAGTTTAAGAGGGTAAAACACCCCAAAAACTATCTAAAAATAATGTAACTATTGCAAAAAAGTCTCTAACACTTTCCTATTTTAGGGTATGTTAGAAAAGAGCATTTCCAATATTACGTAATTTTTATTTAACGAAAAACAGGGGATAAGGGGGTGATACACCCCAAAAACTATACAAAAATTGTAAAAAATTTTAGCGCTTTCAGATTTTGGAGGGTGAATGAAAAGACTATTTCCAAGATAGCATAATTGGGATTTAATAAAAAACAGAGTTTAAGAGGGTAAAACACCCCAAAAACTATCTGAAAATAATGTAACTATTGCAAAAAAGTCTCTAACACTTTCCTATTTTAGGGTATGTTAGAAAAGAGCATTTCCAATATTGCATGCATAATTTTTATTTAACGAAAAACAGGAGATAAGGGTTAGGATAAGAAATTGGATACACCCCAAAAACTATTTAAAAATAATATAAAAATTGTATTACCCCCTTATCCCCTGTTTTTCGTTAAATAAAAATTATGCAATACTGAAAATGCTCTTTTCTAACAGACCCTAAAATAGGAAACTTTTTTGCAAGAGTAACATTATTTTTAGATAGTTTTTGGGGTGTTTTACCCTCTTAAACTCTATTTTTATTAAATCCAAATTATGCTATCTTGAAAATGGTATTTTCTATCACCCTCCAACATCTAAATGCGTGAAAAATTTTTACAATTTTCATATTATTTTTAAATAGTTTTTGGGGTGTATCACCCCCTTATCCCCTGTTTTTCGTTAAATAGAAATTATGCAATATTGAAAATGCTCTTTTCTAACATACCTTAAAATAGGAAAGTGTTAGAAACTTTTTTGCAATAGTTACATTATTCTTAGATAATTTTTGTGGTGTTTTACCCTCTTAAACTCTATTTTTTATTAAATCCAAATTACGCTATCTTGAAAATGGTATTTTCTATCACCCTCCAACATCTAAAAGCGTGAAAATTTTTTACAACTTTTATGTTATTTTTAAATAGTTTTTGGGGCGTATCACCCCCTTATCACCTGTTTTTCGTTAAATAAAAATTATGCAATATTGGAAATGCTCTTTTCTAACATACCTTAAAAAAGGAAAGTGTTAGAAACTTTTTTGCAATAGTTACATTATTCTTAGATAATTTTTGAGGTATTTTACCCTCTTAAACTCTATTTTTTATTAAATCCAAATTACGCTATCTTGAAAATGGTATTTTCTATCACCCTCCATCATCTAAAAGTGTGAAAAATTTTTATAACTTTATATTGTTTTTAAATTGTTTTTGGTTTATCCCCTGTTTTTCGTTAAATAAAAATTACGCAATATTGGAAATGCTCTTTTCTAACATACCCTAAAATAGGAAAGTGTTAGAAACTTTTTTGCAGTAGTTACACTATTTTTAGATAGTTTTTGGGGTGTTTTACCCTCTTAAACTCTGTTTTTTATTAAATCCCAATTATGCTATCTTGGAAATAGTCTTTTCTATCACCCTCCAAAATCTGAAAGCGCTAAAAATTTTTACAATTTTTGTATAGTTTTTGGGGTGTATCACCCCCTTATCCCCTGTTTTCCGTTAAATAAAAATTACGCAATATTGGAAATGCTCTTTTTTATCACCCCCTAAAATAGGAAATTGTTAAAAACTTTTTTGCAATAGTTACATTATTTTTAGATTGTTTTTGGAATGTTTTACCCTCTTAAGCTCCGTTTTTTATTCAATCAAAATTATGCAATATTGGAAGTGCTCCTTTCTATCACACACACATAAAATATGAAAGTCTTAAAAACTTTTTTACAATAGTTATCTTATAGTTATCATATTTTTACAGTTTACAGTTTTTGGGGTGTTTCGCCCTCTTAAAATCTGTGTTTTACTTTAGATAACTTTAGCTGCTCAACCCTTTTCAACATACATGTTTGGTTTTATAGGAAAATACTTTTCAATTCTGTAATTACAAAGATTTTAACTTCATGTGCATTACTTCATTGGTCCACTGTAAATAATCGTTTCTCATTTCTGATTTCGTTTCTGTCTTCAGCCACATTAAGTATTACCTGTTTAAAACGTTACAAAACGTTATTCTTGTTTCATGTTTAGTGGGTTATAATAATTGTTGTTGCTGGTTGCTGTCACTATCAGGTAGGATTTTCAACAAACAAACTAATGCTTTTAACTTAGTAACAAAGACTTTAAAAACCGCTGCCCAAGGAATCACTACTTCCACATCCAGATTCTCTATCCAAGTCACTCACAATGAAAAAACTTTGTATTGCAACCTTCTACCCTAGCATTGAGGCGCCATTTTATAAAAATGGCGCCTATTATTAAATAAAATGTTCTCGTAGCTAAACACTCGACAAAAAATCAAAATACTCAAAAGATACACTCTAGTACATAATATAAGTCAGCTACA
The DNA here is from genome assembly GCA_936432065.2 of Rutpela maculata. NCBI lineage: Eukaryota > Metazoa > Arthropoda > Insecta > Coleoptera > Cerambycidae > Rutpela > Rutpela maculata. Next base: position 87,159,004 of record OW386292.2, read on the forward strand.
ACATAAGAAAAATTATAGCACACACGTGACTCTAATAATAAAGTTTAATCAAGCTACTTGGACATAAAAAAACAGACAAAAACTAATCTAATTGGGGTGACCGTATGTTACCAGGTAAACTAAAGGCCAGCCTCAAATCAGATTAGGCCCAGGCTAGTCAGTGTTGTTGGAGGCAAGGGCGTGAGGAACTAACTAATATTTTAGCAAAAAAACAAATTTTGGTACACAAAATCTCAAAACTTTATGGGCGCCAGGCTTTCTAGTGAAGCCGTGAAATAAGAGAAATTACTACACAACACAAATAAAACAAGAAGTAATGATAGTATCGATTTAATATCGATTTAGGGACAATTGTACAGGTTCGATGTATAATCGAAATAAAAATTGGTTAGAGATTCAAGTTAACATTTTAATATGTACAGGGTGAGTTAGTAAAGTAGTTCAAGCAAAAAATGAGATCAAAATGATAATAAGTGCGCGATAATGGCGAATTGTGACTCAATCTATCCTAGGATTCGTGGTAATAAAATGTGGTTGAGATATAATCAAAAATTTCATACATGAAATTGTCTTAAGTTAGGCAGAATGCTTAACCGAGGTTATGAAACGATATTATTATAAAAAAATTAATTACCGTATAGTCACTGACAAAAAAATTAACGATACCGCACTTAGATACTGCAGCTAAATACTGAGCAAACAAACACTTCTATAAAAGTAACAATTTAGTAGGTAATTTAATTCAAACAGCTTGTTGCTTGATACCCAAAAATTTTAGCAATAGCGAGCAAAGATATAAAAATTACATAATAATCAGAAATCTATAATAAGCAATATAATGATCACAAATTGGCGATTAATTACACAACAAATATAAATCGATCATAAATTTATCACTGACTTAACACGTAACAACTAATAAAATCTACAAGTTTTCAACCAATAAACCCACGTTTTCAGACGGTTTTTCGCAAATAACTCAAAAAGTAAGTATTTTATAGAAAAAATCATTCTTAGTAAAGATGTAGACTATAAAAAAACAAAAAGAATGGTAGGTTTATGGTGTCTGTAGTCCCAATATAAATGGAGTAATAGCTCGTTGAAGGTTGGTTCTTATTCGTCAAACGCCAAAATTGAAAGTTTCAACGTGAAGTTGCCAAAAAACAATGCATTTTTCGGGGAAACTCATGCAACCTTTTTTGAAGTGCTTGAAAAAATCTTTATTTTAATTTTTTTATAAAAGTCCCTAGCATCAAAATTAAGCGAGTTATGACGAAAATAATGTTGGTGCCAATTTTTTTCGGGGTCAAAAAATGTGAAAATCACCCCCTATTTACCACCCCAATTGAAAATAATCGTTACCACTTTACAGTTTACTTTATTTATGTACTTATAACAAGCTTTAGAAGTTTGACCGGTTTAAAGTGCTTAGTTTTTACACAATTTGAGCTTGAAGTGAATAGAGCATTTTTGTAATTTTGCAAAGAATTGCCTTTTCTTCAAAATAACTCGAAAACTATTAATGATACGCAAAATTTTGTAGAGTACAAAATTGTAGGTTTTGCTTTTCTGAAAGTTTTCGTTTTTTTTTTTGATAAAACTTGAGTAAGATATGGCCGTTTGAAGTTTGCATTTGTTCGTAAATAGTAACTTGTTCAAGCCCCTTCAGCTCAAACCCTTTCAAAAATAAGGGCTGAAAGAAAATTAATTTATATGATCTTATAGCTCTTGAAAAACCTACAAATGGTTCTCTTGAAGGACTTGATAGCTTAAAAACTAAGCGAGTTATGGGTAAAAAACCAATCACATATTTTTGCAGATATCAGAACACGTATATTGGAGCATTGATGAATACACATTATAGCTATATTTAGGCACAGCATACTTACACCTATTCACACAATTGAGGAGATTTTACAAGTACTGTACTGTCATGTTGTACGGACTTGCGAAGGACACTCAATTGAATAAATTGAAAAAGGTGAATGACTTACCTGCATATCTCGAAAAAAATGAGATATGAATCTTTTATAACCCTGTCAAAAAATCTTGATAAAAACTTATAAAAAAAAATGTATAAGTTTTTATAATTTTTGATGTGTGTATTTGAAATGTGTTTTAATTGTAAATTCTCATAAGGTATCTACCAGTATTGATGAGTTGTTATAGTAAATTTAATTAAAAGTTTTTATAGTGTTTTGAATATGAATTCCCAAATAATATCTATTAGTATTGATGAGTTTTTATAGTACACGTAATTAAAAGTTTCTATAGGTTTTTATAGGTTTGTATAGTGTTCTGAATGTAAATTTCCCATAGAAATTTTTTTACAGATTTTGGTTGTGTATTTGAAATATATTTTTAATGCCAAATCCCATAAACTTACATAGGTAAGTAATTATTATTTACTTACTATTAATATTTCAAATATCAATAGTAATATAGTGGTAAACACTAAATACTGCGTTCTAGCCTAAACGCAGTTAATAAGTCAGCAGTAAAAGAAACTGCTTTACTTTTAATTTAACAAGCCCACTCTAGTTTCTTAGGTCACATTAGATTAGATATGAATTAGAGACATGTATAACAGCTCCCTCTACTGTAGGCTGGAGTATGTAACACTAAACTTTCATTAGTTTTAATTATGTATGTGTGTGTTTTAAATGTACATTCCTCATATGAAACCTATTAGTATACGTAAGTTTTTATAGTATTTGATATACAAAGTTTTTTTATAAGTTCTAAATGTGGTCTGATGTGCGGCTATTTGAAATGTGTTTTTAATGTGAATTCCTTGCTTGAAGATTATCAGCATTTGCATATATTAATAGGAAATGCGAGGTTTTTATAATATTTGCTGCGTGCAATGGGTTTTTAATGTAAATTACCTATATGGAGTCTATCAGTAGTTATATGTATTAGTATATTTAAGTTTTTATAGTATTTGAAATACGAAGTTTTTTATAAGTTCTGAATATGGTTTGATGTGGCTATTTGAGTTGTGTTTTTAATGTAAATTCCTTACTTGAGGTCTCTCTGCATTCGCATATATTAATAGGAAATACGAATTTTTTATAAGATTTGCTGCGTACAATGGGTTTTTAATGTAAAATTTCTATATGGAGTCTATCAGTAGTTATACGTTTTCACGGTAATTGAAATATGAAGTGTTATAGATATTTTATATGTATTTGAAAAGTATTTTTAATGAAAATTCTCCATACGAGGCCTATCAGTATTTGTAAGTTCTTATATGGTGTTTGAAATACGAAGATTTTAAAGGTTCAGATGTGCCTAAGTTCTTGAAGCATTTGAATTGTGTTGAATGTAAATTCCTTGCCTGAAGTCTATCAGCACTTGCACGTTTTAATAAACGCGAAGTTTTTATAAAATTCAATGAGGATATGCAATGGGGTTTTAAAGTAAATTCTCTGAATGAAGTCTGTCAGTATATTTATAAGTATTTATGGTAATTAAATTGCGAAGTTTCATAGGTTTTTATATGAATTTGAAAGATACTAATGTAAACTCTCAGTACGAGGCCTATAAGTATTTATAAGTTTTTATGGCGTTTGAAACACGAAAGTTTCTGTGAGTTTTAATGTATATTCCTCGCTTGAGGTCTTTTGTAAAACTTTTATGCTTTTATGGGAATAAGCGAATAAGGGGGTCTTCTAAAATACAATGTGTATATACTTATAATGGATTTTAATCTTACAATGGATTTTAATGTAAATTATATGAAATCTATTGTATTAGTAAGTTTAGTTTAGTAAGTATTGTAACTTTTTTAGGTTGACTACTATTGAAATCCCATAAAAACTTTTCAAATTAATAGTTGTAAATAATACTTTTCAATGGGTGCACTGAGAAATCCTTATTAAATTTTTATATAAAACTAAACCAATAATAACCCTTCGATGTACTAATTATTTTTTATTAAATGTTATAAAATTCATCCCTGGTTTCCTGATGAAGCATTATTAGTTTTACTACTATTGGAACCCCATGAACACTTATCGAATTAATAGCTGTAAATCATTATTAATATATAATTTTTGTCTCTATAAATCCTTATTAAATTCTTATATAAGCTAAACTGATATGGACCTATGAAGTCTTATAAAAATAAGTACAAATATATTCTTATAAAAATGTATAAAATGGCTACTAGGAACACCTTATAGTATATCTTTTTAATTTCATTACTCTTCAGATTCCAAAAAACTCACAAAATAATTCGATAATACCTTATTCATACTTTTTAAACATGCATCCTTACACGTTTCCATTAACTTCTTATATAAACTAAACTGATACCTATATACCCATGAAGTCTTATAAAAATAAGTATAAATATATCCTTATAAAAATGTATAAAATGTCTACTAGGAACTCCTCAGTATATCTTTTCAATTCCATTACTCTTCAGATTCCAGAAAAAGCCACAAAAATATTCGATGTTATACCTTATTAACACTTTTTAATACGTATCCTTATAAATCCTTATTAAATTATTATATAAACTAAACTGATAACAACCTCTCAGATCTTACAAAAACCATATACTAATTGTTTCTTATAAAAGATTACAGAACTCGTATTTGATTTTACTGATGAAACCTTTTCAGTTTCAACACTATTCAGATCCTATGTGAACTTATCAAATTAAAAGTTGTAATGCCATATAAAAATAACTGTTTTTAGTATAAACACTTATGGAAACATACCAATAACAACATGGGTATTCCAACTCAATTAAGACTCCTTTAGATACTTATTCATCCCAATATAATTTCCATATGGCAAAATTAATGTACTGTATAAAACCTTATAAACCAGATAGGCTCTTATGATTACCCATAAAAAATTTATAATTATTTACCTATAAGTTTGAAATAGGATTTTTTGACAGGGAAAGGCCACCACTAAAAAAATGCAGTTAAGTTGCTCTCGCTCGTTCCAACAATTGGTGCTTTAAGTGAGCACATAAAAAGGGTCCCACTAAACACGAAACATGTATGAAACGTTTCGAAAGAATTGTAATCTGGAAGAAATGAAACATTTCCTAGAAACATATCTGTTTATATTTTTGACACATTTCAGAAATTCATAATATTCATTATTTTGCAGAAACATTTCATATATATCCCACTAAACACGAAACATTTATGAAACGTTTGGAAAAAATTGTAATCTGGAAGAAATGAAACATTTCCTAGAAACACATCAGTTATATTTCTGAAACATTTCAGAAATTCATAATATTTGTTATTTTGCAGAAATATTTCATATACATTGTTCTGTCGGTAAAACAAATATGAAATCATGAATTCAAATGATATCAGTAATAATATGTCCATTCCCCCGCGATTTTTAAAATGCCTTGTTTGTAAAATTACAACTATTCTCGACTTGGATTCCGGCTGGAATACTTGGTTATTAATAAGTAATTACTCGAAAACTAGACGTCAACGAATAATATGTGGAGAATATAATAATATATATCAAGATCTGAAATACCCATTGATATTTGCAAACCATGAAAACTATAATATAATCGTCTCCATGCGGCAACTTGTGGAATTACATTTATCGAAAACGCGAAGGGAAAGTATACAATCGTTTACGATCGATACGATTCTGCCTATTTGTTAGCAACTAATTAGTAATTATAATTACTAAAAATCTCAACTCTAAATCGAGATGTCAACTATATGCCAATATTGGTACGTTATTGCACAGAATACACCAATTAAAACGTCAAATTGTAGGAATCCATTTATTAAAATGAGAAACGAAAACATACGACCGATGACGATTCTAACATGCAAAAGTTGACGAGCTTCTGAAAAGCTAGCCAGCCGCAACCAACGTCAATGTCATTTACATTTTGCTTTTATTAGTTTTATCTTTTATACCTGGAAGGACACTGTGTGAATCAAAAATAAAAAAAAAGTGCGAGTGTCGTGTCAGTTAATTATTAATCCTTAAAATGATGTGGTGTTTGAGAGATACATTGTTTTTTCAGCAATGGACGAAAACTGTTCATAGAAGGTTAAAAAATATTCATTTGTGTTCTGTACATTCAATTTGTGATTGTCTTTATGACTTTTTCAGTCCCTGACGAAGGCTTAGTACCAGCATGAATAAAACATTCGAAACTTAGTATTAGTATGGCTCATGTCAGGCCCAGTTGAGGTTCATCAAATAGAAGACCAAGACAATATAATGGTTAACCTCTTTTGAGGACAACTGCCAACTAGATTTATGAAGTTGATATTTTACTTTAGGGAGGAATAAGATATACTTTTGTTATAGATTTTTATATTTATATAGTATGTTTTTTTTTTAATATTTAAGTGTTTCTAATACATGTTTTGTTTTGCATCTACTGGGTAATTTTATTTATTTTTTGTAGACATCTAAATCCCAAGAAAAGATTGATGGGACCGACAGCCCAGCGAAGATAAGTAAATAAGACACCAAAAAGTTAAAAAAAAAAATTGAACCGCCTTCCAAAAAGGTCGCTAAAAATTATGAAATAAAATTTTACCGTCTCCCAGTTAATTGAACCGTATTACCTAATATTGTCATTGAAGTCGCCTAAAAATATATTTCAATTGATTATTGTTTATTTTACACTGACTCCAATTTCGATATTAGATAATAAAGTTCAATTAGTTAGGTGATATTGAAATTTTATCTCATAATGTTTATAGCAGAGATGTGCCAAGGAAACTTTCCATATTTGATAAAAGTCTGTAAAAGTCATGTAAATAATATAATTGTATGCACTTATTTGGTACCAAAATGAAGCTTGCATATTCACGAATCAGATTTCACCATAAAATAGCTTATCAATATACCCAATGGAAAGTTAGAAGGAAAACTTCCTGGAAACTTTCCGTTTTGAAAACTCCGAAAGTTTCCAGGAAGTTTTCCTTCTAACTTTCCATTGGGTATATTAATAGTCTATTTTATGGTGAAATCTGATTCGTGATGATGCAAGCTTCATTTTGATACTAAATAAGTGCATACAATTATATTATTTACATGACTTTTACAGACTTTTATTAAATATGGAAAGTTTCCTCAGCACATCTATGGTTTATAGCGACCTTTCCTGAAGGAAATGTTTCTTTGAAACGTTTCTTGGGTAGGACATCTCTAGTATCTACGGTATATCTGAAACGTTTCTGTAACAGTTCCAGGAACGTTTCATATTTTTCATTATATGCAGAGATGTCGGAAACATTTTTGTAAATATTCATAAATGTGTCGGGCACGTGTCTTTTGAAATGTTTCATTGAAACGTTTCTTAGGTAGGACATCTTGAGTTTCTGCAATGAGTCTAGAACGTTTCTGTCGTGCTTCTAGAAACGTTTCATGTTTCAGTACATACATTTCAGAAACATTTCCGGAACAGAAAAATGTTTAGTGGTTATGCCTGGAAAATAAAAATATTAATCCACTTGATTGGGGTTGGGTTAATATTGAAGGAGTATTAAATCCAATCAAAACTCCGAATCAACCTGCACCTGAAGAACTGTTGAAAATGATTTTTTGTAGCTGTAAAAAAGGGTGCGGTTCAGCGTGCGGTTGCCGAAGACTAGGACTTTTCTGCAGTTCGACATGCATCGGAGACAACTGTCAAAATAGTGCTCCAATTATGGACCAAGAGGAGGACGAGGAGGAAGACGAGGATGAGGCGGACGTGGAAAGGAATAAGGACGAAGAGGAAAAGGAAGACGACAGTGAAGAGGATTTTTGATTATTTATATATTTTTTGTAATAAAAATTAAAAAAAAAAATAAAATCCATATAAAAATAAAATTTTCATGCAAATCGATGATATCGGTGGCTCTTAGGGACGAAACTGTTTAATAAATCATAAATTATGTCCCTTAACACAATTTGACGTTCATTCAACTTATTTAAAGATGATTTCAATCGATTACACGCTCGAATCTACAGTTCTATGTGCAAATCGGTGCTGTTTGGCAAAATTATACAGTATCGCCGTATTTTACCTTCAAAAATATATTTCTTAGTTTCCGAAATATCGGCTCTGTGAATGTTAACTGAAACACACTATATATATGTTAGATCACGATTTACATTAGTGACTTTTTAAAAAGATTCATTAAATTGATGAGAGTCAACGTTGACCCTTCGAAATAAAAATGTAGTTATAAAATGAACTGTTTAATCTGACATGAGTATAAGAACTGACTACAAAAGATTACCTATCTAATTTATATCCTCGGTTGGCTGTACTTAGTCAGCATTAGTATTGTTTCCCAAGACAAGCCAAAGGAAATATGATATTACATATCAGCGATAAATAATATGAGGGAATTCGTTATCAACACGTAGCTGAAATATGATCTGCTGAGATAGTTTAAAAGGAATAAAAGTCACGTACAAGTTTTTATACAGTGTACCAAATATTATATAACAACTTCCCCCTTATTAAAACGTTGGTGATTATACAGCGACTTTTGTAAAATATAAAAGCAAAATAATAGTAAAATGAAAAGAATAAAATTGTAAAATATAAAAACAAAATAATAATAAAATGAGAAAATAAAATTGTAAAATATAAAATGCAAATAGTATATAAGAATATTAAAGATGTACATATAACATAAATTAATATTAATCATGAAATCAAAATTGGTAACAATGTAGGATGTCTTTAAGTTAGTTCCACTTCTTCGGTTTCTTTTTCTCTTTGGATACTGGGTCTTCTCCTTGGAGGTAAGATACTGGTGAAACTTTTGTATGTTCTTCTTGGCATCGGTGGAGATGGAGGTGGACCGTGTGATGCATGAACAAGGGCTAACTTTCGGCTTCTTTTCCTGCATTTGCAGAATAGGTAGAGGAGGATAAGGGAGATCACTAGGGTTATAGTGAAGTACGTGAACCACGAGATGTATTTTGTCACGTAGGGTTCGTTAGTGAGGTCGTCTAAATCCTTGGAATACTGGTCTAATTTGTGTTTCGCAATTTCGAGGTCTTCTGTATTCAAATTATTTAATTTCAATGGTTTTAAATTTGGTAGTTGAGTTTTGTCTGGAAGGTCACTGCAGCAGTCATACGGAATTTCGATTGGGTGAGTGTTATCTTTGACATCTAACACTTCATTGGAACTGGCTTGGATTTTGGTAATACCAACAAAGGCATAACAGCTGGGTTGTAATTTTATAATGGAATTTTTCGTGATGACTTCTGTTTTTGAATTTCTCTTCGGACAATTAACGGTAACATGTAATGGTTCTGCGTTGATGACTAGCCAGGTGTTTTCTTGGAGTTTTTGTACATTATATCCTTGACTAATTATGAATGAGATTTGACAATTTTGGGGTAGAGTCATGAGGTTCTTGAAAAGCCTTGCTTCACATATGGCATTGTTATCTATCGGATAGTCGAACAGGTTGGAACATAATCTGGTTCCCATGTAAAGTTGTTTGCACTCGTCTAAATCCGGGATGGGTAAGAACATTAAGGAATCATCATCTCTCGCCATAAATTTTTGTGATACCGATAATAAGTGGTGTAAACCAGTTCTATTATCCAAAATTGGGATAGGATATAATTGATAGGCTGTGTAAGTTTGTGGGTCTGCTAAAGGTACTTTTAAAACAAAGATTAAACTTGAATCTGTCTGAAAGGCTTGGAGTTCCATAATATCCAAATATTGAGCAACTTTTGATAGCCTTATTGAAAGCGGTAGGTTATTTTTATGCAAATTCTGTGAAATTTCCTGTAAAGATGAAATTCTCTCTGTTGGAGTGATGATTGACGTACGAATGATTTTCAAGCGTGCAAATGTTATTGCATTTAGAACATCATTTAAATTATCTTCGATGTACAAATAATTTGCCATTAACTGTTCGCAATAATGTAAGAATATTAATTTGATTTCAATGGCTTCGATATGACTTGTCATAGATTGAATTGTGCGATCGATTTCTTTGATATTTTTGTTAAATGTTTCTTCGTCAATTTGAAGTTTTTGAATAGTTGAATTGAAATTTTTGATAACGGATGTAGTAACTGAAATTTGATTTTTAATTAGATTCTCCAATTGGTGTTCGTCATTGTTTAGCTTATTGATGCAATCAGAATAATATTGGCCATCTTCGGCATCTAAATTTCCGGTTATTGATTTAAAGATTGTGCCGAAACCGTTGAGTATTCCGCGCTTATATCGTTTTGTATCCAAAAAGATTTCGTCAAATTTCGATTTTATAGTTTTAGATATTTGTGTTAAGAGATTTAGATCTGTTTTAACTTCACTCCTGAAAGTGATCGACTTCTGATCGGCGGCGTCCAGGGTGTTTAGGATAAGTTCTAACATTTTTTCGTTTCTGTCAAAGGTTGTTTTTAGGGAGGAAATGTTTTTGTGAACCAGTAATGTCCATTTGTCATTGGTTACTATTACGTCAGATTTTTCGTGATAGTATATTCCTCTGGTGTTGTTTATGGGCGTGATTTTATATTGGGAAACCACTAGTGTTGCTGATCCGAACAGCAGGAATAACCTGAAAACAAGGTTAACTTTCAAAATAAGGTTTCATTCGGTCAAAATTGACTTTACTAGTTTGTTTAGTTTCTGGGTTGAGTAAGATAGCTGAATTTTCAAATATTTTGGTAATATCGAATGGTCCGTTAAATTTGTCTTGCAATTTATTTTTAATCTGTGATTCTTTTACGTAAACTTTGTCTCCGACGTTATATTTAGTACGATTTTCGGGGACGTTTTTATCAAATCTAATTTTAGCTTTTTGCTTTTGAAGTTCCGTTCGGTCTCTAGCAATTTTATAATAATGGGAGATACGATTGTTTAAATCTCTGACGTATTTCGTTATTAATTCTTTTTGGTTGTACAAGGTTTCTGGTGGTCGAACTGATGTATGACCAAAAACTAGTTCATATGGCGTAAATCCATGTGTTTTGTTAACAGAGTTATTGTAGCAAATTACAGCGTAAGGTAAAATAGTGAAAGGGTGTTCGTTCGGGTTTTCTGTTTGGTTAACTCTTATCATTTCTGCTAATGTTGCGTAGAATCGTTCAATTGAGCCATTCGATTGCGGGTGTCCTACGCTTGAAAAGGTTAATTTTGTATCGTATAAAATACATAAATCTCGTAATAATCGGTTGTCGAATTCTCCTCCATAGTCGCAATGTATTCTCAGAGGAGTACCATAGTGTTGGAAATATAGTAATAAGGTATTTACTACAGATTTAGCGGATTTATCCGGGACTGCGTAAGTTTGTGTAAATTTGGTTAATTCCTCGCGTATCGTTAAAGCATAGTTACGTGTGGGGAACTCGAAGAGGTCAATGTTAATTCTTTCAAATGGTGTCTTTGGTGTTTCGGTTATTACTAACGTACTGGTTATATTTTTTCGACAGACTTTACTTTTTTGACAAGTTTCACAATTTTTTACAAAGTTTTCTACGTCTTTAGTTAGACCTTGCCAAGTGTATTTTTCTCTAATTCGTCGAATAGTTTCGTTTATTCCACGGTATAGGTTATTTTTACCGCTGTGATGTTGATCTAAAATTATAGGAATTTGGTCTTCATCAGGAGTTTTGACAATATCTTGACAAATTATTAATTTTAGGTCCTTTTCCGCAAAAATGAATGACAGAGTTTCAAGTATAGGGAGGTCTAAATTATTTTCGACAAAGTAAATCTTAGAAAGATCCAAGACGTCTTGGTTTTTAAATAATACCAAAAATAAGTGTTCAATTATGGATTCGATATCAAATGGTAACGGGACGATAAAGTATCTCCTATGTCTGACCGTCTTGCTCGATACAATATTGATCTTATCATTATGGAATTCTGCGCTTTCTTCAAATATGTCTTCGATCATTTTGTGATGAAGGTCTTGTAAATTATTTTGTTGAAAAAAGGTTATAATATTTTTGTGTTCTCGATACAATAGTTGTTTGTTAGAGGCTTTGATTTTTGAATAATCTATCAAGGACGTCGTCTTGTACAAGTTGACAAAGGTTTCAAATTCTTGGGCAATTTGGTCATCGGTAAATTTAGTGTTATCATCTCGAGTTTCGTCATCTGATTCATCATTCGATTCGTCTCCGTTTGCAGCTAGAATTTTGGTATGAAATTTGGAACAATCATTAAAGTGGTTAATTTTGATTCGGGACAGGGCGTCTGCATTCTTGTTTATTTTTCCGGGTTTATATATGACTTCGTAGTCGTATTCTTCGAGTTTAAGGCGCCAGCGAGCTAATCTACTACCTGGGTCTTTTATAGAAAATAGCCATGTAAGTGGTCTGTGGTCGGTTATCAATTTAAACTTTCTACCGAATATGCTTTACTGACCACACTATAGCCAAAAGTTCACGTTCTATCGTGGAGTATTTAGTTTCGGCGTTGCATAAAACTCGGGAAGCGTAAGCAATAGGTAAATCTTTACCGATTGGTCCTTGTGAGAGCGCAGAACCGACGGAAAATGCGCTTCCATCAGTAGTTAGTATGAAAGGTTCGTCAAAATTTGGGTAAATTAATATTGGTGATGTAGTTAGTGTTTGTTTTAAGTCGGCGAAAGAATTTTGACAGTCGTTATTGAAGTCGAAAGGAACATCTTTTTGCAGAAGTTTTGTCAAGGGTTTAGAAATTTTGGAAAAGTTTTCAATGAATCTTCTATAGTAACCTGCTAGTCCTAAAAATGATTTGATTTCTTTTTGGTTCTTAGGTTGCGGAAAGTTTAAAATGGCATCGACTTTACTAGGATTTGGTTTCACACCGTCCTTTGAGATGAGGTGTCCTAGGTAGGCGACTTCTTTGCGTAAGAATTCGCATTTGTCTGGCTGAATTTTGAGGTTGGCTTTTCGAAGGCGTTTAAAAACTTCTGTTAGACGGGAAATGTGTTCGTGAATTGTAGGAGAGTAAATAATAATATCGGTCATGTAGACGAGACATCATTCATTTTGAATACCTAACAGGATGTTATCCATAACTCTTTGAAAGGTTGATGGGGCATTTTTGAGTCCAAATGGTGTTCGCACGAATTCATAATGACCGTTCTCAACTGTGAAAGCAGTCTTTTGAATGTCTGCGGGATTAATTTCAATTTGGTGAAAACCAGAAGCCAAGTCTAAGGTTGTGAAATATTGGCATTTGCCAAGTTGGTCTAAAAGATCGGAAATGTTGGGCAGAGGATATTTGTCACCGACTGTGACCTCATTGAGTTTACGATAGTCAACTACAACGCGCCATTTCTGTTTGCCAGAAGCGTCCAGTTTGGGGACTACCCAAACAGGGGAGGACCAAGGTGAGATTGAGGGTTGAATGATACCTTGACTTAACATTTTCGATACTTGGGACTTAACTTCTTCTTTATGGACCTAGGGATAGCGATACGATTTCGTAAATATCGGTCGGGAATTGTAGGTGTCAATAGGGTGTTTGATTTCATTAGTAAAAGTCAAATTGTCTCCTTCTAAATAGAATATATCTTGAAAATCTAAACAAAGCTGCGTTATTATTTCGGCCTCTTCTTCGTTTAGATGGTCCAAGCGCAATTCGTTCTTAATTTCAAAGGATCTGTCCGTCATTGGGTGTTGGTCGGAGTTTTGCGTGTTTGAGTTAAAAATCGACTTAAATTTTTGTAGAGGTTCTAAGTTTAAATTAGAAAAATCGACAGTCTTCGGGATGACATTAGCATTGATTATTGTTGTTAAGAATTCGCCGTTTTCGTTTATTTTGACAAGAGCATTAGGTAAACGGACCTTTTCATTTTCTTGCGCTTGCAAAATAGCGTCAGTATTTCTAAGGTTACATTTTAGTTTATACATTTTTTCAGTACGGCAGTCAATTTGGATTTTATTTTGGTTAGGGTTGTGATTTGATTGAATTTTGTCACATTCGGGTTTTGACGAATCGTCGGTTACTTTGAAAAGTGGAACCGTTTTTAAATTGGTTATTAATCTTTTATTTCTTATGTCGACAATGCTCTAGGAAATCGGCTCCTATCAGCCCATCAAAGTTGATATCTAGGTCATAAATGTAAACTTTATGTGGGTCATTGTCTGTAAAGAGTATTAGAACAGATTCATTAATAGTAATTTTCTGATCGATTATACCTTGTATAAATACATTTTCTGAAAACCTTCGTTTGTAATTTTCCGCTGTTTTTGGTTTAAAGATACCTAGACCCAAGCAAAAATCCTGAGAATTGGTATTATAGTCTTCTTGAGGCGTTTGAGAATTAGCAGTATAACTCTCGTATTCATTTTGCCAACTGTCGATGTGGTTTGTTTGTGAATTTTGAGAATTACCAGTATAATTCTCTTGTGGCAAATATTGATCGTTAAAATCAGTTTGGTAATTTTGGAAATCATTGAATTGCTGGTTGTTGAAATTATCAGGTTCGTTGTAATAATTAGTATGTTCGTAGTTTAGAGGATCATAGTAATTGTCAAAATTAACGTGATGCGTTCTTTGTGGATTTTGACGATTGATATTTGGATTTTGTTGTTGATTCGGGAATCTTTGTTGGAAGTTGGGGTTCGGTCTTATTACCGAAGGTCTATTTTGTTGTGGATTATTTGCCGGTTGAAAATTTTGCGGAGAAAATTGCCTTTGATTATTTTGGCTGGAAAAATTCTGAAAATTTGGTCTTGAAGTTTGCGCCTGATTAAAATAAGTGTTTGGAATAAAACTAGGGGATGAAAATTGTTGATTTTGCCTCGTGCGGCATTCATTAATTGTATGTCCGTTTCTTTTACAGAAAGAACATTTTTGTGGAATTGGAGGGCGTTTTGCTTGAGTTTGATTGGGATTTTTGTTTGGATTAAATTTGTTGAATTTCTGAGATTCAAAATATGATAATTGTAGTTCTCTTTTTACTCGGAGAGTTGCATCGAGTACAGTAGCCGGGTTTCCAGCTCGGACTATCTGGACTAATTTGGGGTTAACAAAGTATTAAGGGTCATAGTATCAATTAAGCGTGTTTGCGCATCTTTCTGTTCGTTTGTCATAGCGATTTGTTTGTTTACCGCGGAAAGCATTTTCGCGTTATGGGTTTGTAGCCTAGAGATAAAAGTTAATGGTGATTCGTTATTTAGTTGATGGAGTCGTTGCAGATCTTGTATAAGCGAGGTTATATCGCGCGCGTCTCCAAAATGAGACTCTAATAAGTTTTTAGTTTCACCCCATGAATTTGGGTTTCTTGAATTTATTACTTCGGCCGCTTTGCCTTTTAATTTATTTTTTATATGTAGCGAGAGCAATGTTTTTTGGTCTGCCACGGCCATGCAATAGGCCTGGCTACAAGCATATAAGAAAGTTTGTAAAAATAAAGGGCACAATTGTGAAAATTTCACTTAATTTATAAGGTTCAAGAACCGGTGCTGGTGCTGGTGCTGGACCTGATGCTGCACCTTGTGTTACCTCGTCGGGCATGTTGCTCGATATTTAGTAAATTAAGGAGGTAAAGCGAATTAATTAGAATAAAAAAATGTTGTACCTTTGGTAGATCGATTGGGTTTTTAGTGATACAAATGTTGCATTAACAGTATAATGTACAGCATTTTTAAATTAAAATTAAATTTTACAATTCTAGTTGAGCATTGGCAGTATAATGCTGTAGATTAAGCGTTCGTGCTTAACGTCGAAGCTTTAGCTCGTTTGTAATAATAATAAAAATGGGAATTGGACAATAGAAATAGTTTTTTCTGTGTATTAGCGGTATAATACACTACATATAATAATAAAACAATAAGTGGAAAATTGCGAGATGATTCGTTAAAGTACTTACAGTGTTAAATTCTTCATTGGGTATAGATTCTTCCAGTAAGGGATTAGGATCCGCCACCACCAGTGAGGAAGGTCTCCTTGTTTCGATAGATAACTTGCACTAGTTAGGCACCTCGTGGAGATGTTGTCCTTTTTCTTGTGGGTCACTACCGGTTAGGCTTCTTGTTCTAGCGATGTTCACGGAATCCTACCGACTGCGCCAATTGTTAGATCACGATTTACATTAGTGACTTTTTAAAAAGATTCATTAAATTAATGAGAGTCAACGTTGACTCTTCGAAATAAAAATGTAGTTATAAAATGAACTGTTTAATCTGACATGAGTATAAGAGCTGACTACAAAAGATTATCTATCTAATTTATATCCTCGGTTGGCTGTACTTAGTCAGCATTAGTATTGTTTCCCAAGACAAGCCAAAGGAAATATGATATTACATATCAGCGATAAATAATATGAGGGAATTCTTTATCAACACGTAGCTGAAATATGATCTGCTGAGATAGTTTAAAAGGAATAAAAGTCACGTACAAGTTTTTATACAGTGTACCAAATATTATATAACATATATAATACAGACTAAAACTACAAATATATAATAAAAGGTATTCGCAATAAGTCACAAACTACTCACCGCCAATGAGCTTATCTGACGTAGTCAGCTGATCAATCACGAACTGTTTTCAACCAATAGTATTGCGTCTAACTAGTCCGTGATTGTTGCTGGAACAAACCCGATATAGGATTACAAGATGAATGTTTCAGCAAGCAAAACATAATAAATTACATATTTGTGGGTATTTAATTCTAAAAAAGCCTAAAAACGAATATTGGCATACAGAGTTGTTTTAAATAGAGAGAAGATAATCAAAATTACAAATTATCAAAATGATAAGGAGAGGTGATATTTAAGTTTTGGTTATGTTTCAGCTGTCAACGGACCGAGTTTCTTAAGTTCAAAATTTCGAATAGGTAAAATCTTACAAGTTTAAATAGTTTAAAGCAAATATAATTAATTATAAACAAAACTTTAAATTTTATGTTGGATCAGAATAATATTTAGTACATTTTTGAATATTATTCATAAATACCAAAATTATATATAATTTCAAACGTTAGTTTTTAGAAAATTATCATTAGTTGTTTTATAAAAAATAGGTTAGAAATACCATTTTTTACATTTGAGCAATAACATTTGAACTATTCAACCTGAGAGAGAGTATTCCCTACATGTTTATAGAGTAACTCTTGTTAAAAGTGAACAATAGAAACTTCTTAATAAATCCATGATTTGAAAGAATTGTCTAGCGTCCAACAAATTTAATCAATTTAGTTTTTCTTGTAAATTTTCAAAATTAATGCATAACTTTAAAACTTCCTTAAAACAAACATTACAATAAATGGTATGAATTTCAGCATTTTCGCCACTAACTCGGCAGATGGCATGCGTACGCGAAGTTTCCCCTCTATTCCATCCTCTCATAGAAATGACCGACCGTAGTCCGTGGTGAAGACGTTTCTGTTTTCTCATTTTTTGTGTAATCTATGTTTTTGTGCTGAGTGACAAGTTTCTTTGATGGCGTGTGAAACATTTAGATATTTTGGGTAAGTCTCTTATTCGTTTTACGAATTATTCCATAGAAAATCGTTTAAAAATTAAAAGGTTTCTATTTTGATTTGCCCCTTTTTTGATGTCGATGTAATGATAATAAAAAACAAGGCACATTATTAGCCTCCTAATGAACATAAACAAGTGCTCTGTTAACAAAATGTTTTCGAAGATATTCAAACAATTTTTGTCAGAAATCACGTGGTAGACCGTTTTAAAAAAATAATTTTTGCAAGCAAGAATGCTTGAATAGTTATTTATATTACTTACTAGATGCGAAAGTTTACTTTTAGATGTGAGGAGACCTTTCAAAAAACACCGAACACCTAAAAGGGCTTTCGCATCGTGTAATGTAAATCATATTTTTTCTACTACCAAGATACTTTGGAATTTAATCATTTAAAACTAATTATTTCATGAAATTATTTGACGTTTTTAATAATTTTATAGTTAGGAGGTTGCCCGTGAAAATTATTTCCATGTCAACGAAACTGTTACTATTTGTCATCAAGGTTTATGTTAAACATTTTAATTTCTGGTAGTTTCAAATTAAAATGAACAAATATATTTGGTGGCGATGAAAATGGGCTACAAGAAGCAGCCAATATTGCTTACGTTTATGCCTCGCTTTACCTCAAGAAATTCGAAGCAAACTTATGAAGTGTTAAAATTTGTTTTTTTATATTTTTATGTCCTGGCCATGAAAGTACTACTTTCGTAGCTAGCAGTGCCTTAGCAGCCAGGTAACTCGAATGTTTACTTTCGTTATCACGCGTGCAAAAGATCATTTATACAGACGGTAGTAGAAAAAGGCTATTTCTGGCTTGAGTTATCCTGTCCTCAATCAGCTTTTAAAGATAGCTTTTGTCATGGTACAAATGTGGTGACAACAGAAATAAGTATATTTTCTTGACGTAAACAGAATTTAACTCTTCCCACACCTTTATTGGGTTTTCTTTTCTTTTAGATTAGTGAGAAGTGTGCTGATAGATACGGATGAATTTCGGTGATTAAGGATTCTGTTTAATTTTATTTTCATTGATTTGGTGTGCTGTTTCTGTGTTAAAAACGTGGAAACTTCATAGATCAATTTATTTGTATTTTTGTGGAGGCACCATTGTTTCAAAATCAGATGTACCGGCTGAGTTGCTCTTCAGTGGCGGTCTAGGTGTCTAGGGCTTAGTCGGCATTTTACAAGCGAAGCAAGCAAGAATTTTTTTTTATCGGAGGGAAGGGGATTTTCTGGACCTCGCACGCTAGCCATTTATTCGGGGGATGGGAATTTTGTACTAAACTTTAATGCTCGATAAATAATTATTTTTATTGTAATGTTTAAAGCCTGGTTTAAAGATAAATAAAATCATAGGTTCTTTAGAATTGCAGAACAATTTATTTATTAAAATAAAAAAACAAACTCGTAGACATAAAAAATAAAAACCTTTATAAAAAACAAACACTATCAGGAGTATCAAGAACAAAGAACAATTTAACGAATCTCAAACTAGAAAACTAAAACTATGAGAGCAGAATGTGAACGAGAATTAGAAATTAAAGTAATAAAGCTGTCAGTTCTTCAGATTGCGCTATCTGCTTCAAGATTGCATAAAGCACAAAATTCCATACAGTTTTGTTTATCACACCTATCCTTAAGATTTAAAGTTTTATTTTGAATGTCTATAAATCTATTTGGATCAAAATAGGTCAATGCTTGATAAGTATTTTTATTTTTTTTAACTCTGTCATCAATTGCGAGTAAAAATTTGTCAATTATGACTCGGTAGATGTTAATCCTATATGAAGACGTGCAGTAGATAATTCGTCACTAGTCGATTCACCAGGCTTTTTCTATTGCGGACTTCAGGAAAGGTTTGCTCGATATCAATATTTTCAAATTCAGAAAGTTTGTCTGGGGCTACTTCAGTAAATTTCTTTGTAGAAACATAAACCTGATTAAAACTGTCAGCAATTTGAATGTTTTTCCCTCGAGTGTATATAAGCGCATTACGTACTCAACACACCCAGTCGGCATTTGCCGACTCACCGACCTGGCTAGACCGCCACTGTTGCTCTCGCCAGTGTTTATTTATTTATTTATTTATTTTATTTATTTTCAAAAATTCCACAAAGATCATTATGCAATGACATGAGTTCGTCGGTAAGCAAATTAATGTAAAGGTAAAATAAGAACATATAAGATCATATAAAACTTAAAACTACACATATAAGTATATAATAGCAGAAAATAGTTAATAATAACAGAAAAAAAACACACAAAACAAAACCTGTACCGTGCCAGCACAGAGCAACCCTGAGAATCGCGAATAGTGAATAGTGACAGGCCACCAGGGAGAACAAAAAGAAGTACAATTCAAATCAGATCGCTGGTAAAATATTCATTTAAGCTGTAAAAACTATGTTTTAAGAGAAGGGTTTTGATTTCCTTTTTAAATGTATTAATCGAATTTATGGATTTACAATTTTCAGGTAAATGATTGAAAATTTTTATAGGCATTATATAGCTACTTTTAGCCGTCGAGGCAAGTCTATGTTGGGGTAATCTTAGGTTGTCATTAGAGCGTAGCATATAGTTGCTAACTATATCTGCAGTTGATGTATAATGATTAATGTTATTCTTGACGTAAATTGCACACTGAAGGATATATATAGAGATAACAGTAAGAATTTTTAAGTCTCTAAACAGATCCCGACAGGAGTGTCTAGCGCCTTTAAATTTCATTGTACGAACTACTTTTTTTTGCGCAGTTAGTACCTCATTTATCCGATTTGCATTGCCCCAGCTGACAATGCCATAACACAATACTGAATTTACATACGAAAAATAGTATGAAAGCAAAATTTTTAAATTCACGTACGACCTACGTCTCCAGATGATAAAACAATTGAGTGAAAGTTTTTTTAGAACACTATTAATTTCAGAGTTCCATGATAACCTGCTGTCAATCTGGATACCCAAGAATTTTGTGTTATCAGTCTGATTAATGCTAGGAGCACCCGTCATAGTTCTGACCAGAAGACTATAGTTGGGAGCTGTAGTATTAAACATCACAAGTTCAGTTTTATCGAAGTTTAATAATAGATTGTTCGTAAGGCTGTAGTCAAGGACAGTATTTGTACAATCAAAAGCTGCTGTACTAAGCATATTTACATTGTCGGCTGAGACAATTGCTGACATATCGTCTGCAAATAAAGTTATTGAGCTGTGGAAATGTTTATCGAATGATTCAGCTATATCGTTTATAAAGATTAAGAATAGTAGGGGGCCTAGGATACTCCCTTGAGGCACCCCCATCTTGATAGGCTGCAAGTCGGATTTATGCTCCCTATCACCTGCCTGTAGTACAACCATCTGTGAACGCTCAGACAAATAGGAAGAGATCCAACTATAGGACAGTCCCCTTACTCCGTAGTAATAGAGTTTCTGTTTAAGTAAGTCATGGTTTACCATGTCAAAGGCACGCTTATAGTCAAAATATAAACCGGCAACGTATTTTTTGTCATCAAGACTTTTAATTATGGAATTAACTGAATTAAGTATGGCATCTTGCGTCGAAAGATCTTTGCGAAAACCGTATTGTGCATCAGTGAGAATATTATTTCTGCTGAGATAGTTCAGTAATCTAGAGTGAAAGGCTTTCTCATAAATTTTTGAGAAAACAGAGAGTAAAGAGATTGGCCTATAGTTTTCTATCATATCTGTCTCATTTTTCTTGTGTATAGGCTTAACTATAGACTTTTTTAAGTTGGCTGGAAAGATGCCTTCTTCAAAGGACCTATTTATCAAGAATGTAAAAACTGGAGCTAGGATGTCGGCAATATTACCAAGCAGGGAGCAAGGAACGCCATCCGGTCCCGCAGAATTTTTTACCGAAACTGCTTTTATCAGTGAAAATGTCTCATCATTAGTAATAGGAGTTAAGTACATAGAGTGGCAGCTAGCACCAATGTTTGCATTAAACTTTAATTTTGATTTTTTATTAGAATCATTGTTAATGTTAAAGCCAGAGGTAAGTTCATTGGGCGAGTTTAGAAAAAGAGCATTAAATTTTTGAGCTGCAGTTTGGTAATCCTGGATCATATTCCCTTGCACATCTTTAAAAGATGTGGGATAGGATTCAGTTTGAGTAGAATTAACATCATTGCTTATTATCCGCCACGCGCATTTTGTTTTATTTTTAGCATTATAGTACATATTATCATTGTACTCCCTCTTACTGTCCCTAATGGCCTGTCTATGTTCCTTTAGTAGTGATCTGTATTTATTATTTAAATCTTTATCGTTGTTAATTTTAACTATTGTGGCTAAGTGTCTAAGTGTATCACCACGCTTAATAATCTCGTCGTTAATCCAGGGTTTATCAATGAACTTCTTATTTCTGTCAACTTTTAAGAGTACCAGGGGAAAACATATTACCAATATCTCAAGAAATCTAGTCGAAAATTTATCAAACATGTCAGACGCATCCCTCCCTAAGAGAATATTCTCCCAGGATTCAGATTCTAGATAATTTCTAAAGTTAATATTATTTGCTGGATCTTTGAAAGTCCTGGTATATTTAAATACAGGGCTCTCATGTGCTGACACACCACAGGGAATTGAGACCATTTGCATGAAGTGGTCCGAGAGGTGAGTTCCAACATTGGAGACTGTTAACAGACTTAAGTCAAGGTTACAAAAGATATTGTCAATAATTGTTCGAGAATTACCAGATATTCTAGAATAATCTTTAATTGTTCAATAACTATAATATCAATTTTCTGTAAATAGAGGATGCAGTAGGCTTTTTGAAATGAACATTCACAAAGCGTTGATATAAAAATGTACCGATTACTAACGAATTAACCTGTATTCATGTATTAAAACGCATTTTTGTTTTTTTTTAGTTGTGTTGTTTAAGCAGATTATCATTGGAAGCCTAATCCCTATGGTTGGAATTTTTTTTATTGTTCAGTTTATGAGTGGTAACCACACCTCGAACCATACTGAATATTTTGTTCACTAGGTGTTTTGACAGTTAATTTTTACGTAAGTTTTAACAGTTCATATAATATAACATAAAAAGTTACAGGCTATATGATTTTCATTTTACAAAGCCGTAGAAGATTTTTTGGGTCTGGTAAAGTTTAGGTATCCCAGATTTTGCAAATTTTCTAAAAAGTAATGAATGGTATATCATAAATAGAGTACATTTACGAAAAAAAAAAAAATTACGGATGAACCATACAATTAAGAGTAAAAAATGAGAAAGTTTCGGGTAACAGTGGATTTTAAATCATGCAAATGAAAGTAGGTAGTGCTACAATAAAGTATTGCAATTGTCTTGTAACCAATACTGCTTTTCAGTAATAAAAAAAAGTAACAACACAACCTTAAAATTACAGTTTGATCTGGGAATAATTTATTTATTTACAGTTTAATCTGACAATGGTTGAATTATTTACACTTTGAGCTGGAAATAATCGAATTATTTACAGTTCAAACTGGGAACCAGAGCTGGGTCGGATAGAGTTAGAATGGTATTCGAGTACCAGATACGGATACATCAAATGTATTTGAATACCAGAGACAAGATACGGATACTTTTTGCTTTAAAAAGTATCCGAATACCTTGTATTTGAATACTTTTTTCAGATACGGGTACCGGATACTCTTCATTCGTTTGTGAAGGAAATATTTTATGAAACTCAGTTTTCTTTAAAGCTGACAGAAAAGCTATATGTGTCTTTTAAATAAATATATGTAGTAACCGTTCAAAGGAAATGAATATTTTCCCTAAAGTGCCTTTGGGTATTTTATTTGTTTTTTTTTTGTAACAAAACAAAGTCCACCAACAACAAATTAATTTTTTCTGAAATCGGTCAAGAATGTCTACTTTCTTGGCGCAATTTTAGATCTCAAAATACGCTATATATTTTAGTCCTTTTATCACAACAATAAAAATTCCTTAATTTATAATAATACTAGCTGACCTGGTTGTTTTGCCATTGTGTGAAAGAGACCGGCTTCTTTCTCATCACTACTCCGTGCTGTTTGCTGGGTGAGAGGTGGCACTTGTAGACGCCTGGCGGGCGACCACTGAGAGAGGAAGATTTCAACTTTAAAGTTGCAATATCGACTGGACGGCAATCGATTATTACAATCGATTATAACAATCACACTTTCTGTTTTCGCTGGGTTAAATACCATCTTGCAACCCTATTGCGCATCTGTGGATGAAAGTAAAAATACTAAAATCAAGATTAAAATATGGGGGTTGGGGGTAGAAGGGTGAAAATATCGGATATTTATAATAAATATCACGATATTTTCGAACACTGACTGTGAAAGAAAATTCTATAAACCAAAGTTTTGGGAAATTTTGTGATCTACAGTGTCAATAATAGCCAATTACTACAAACAAGCAACGGTGACAGAGATAATTGCAAAAATGTGCAGTTGCAAAAATGTGCAATTTTCAACATTCTGACGGCTGTAATTAGTAAAATATCAATAATAGAGAAAAATAAAAGTGGTAGCTTGTTTTCTTTTCCTATAGTATTGGTAATACCTAATTTTAGGGTACTAACTAAAGGAGGTAATTGAGAAAAACCTAATTTGACTGTAATTTTTCCAACATGGTGGCCGTAGTGGACACGATATTTTTGTGAAATACATCAATTAATGATTAAGGCAAGCCCCTCTATAGGACAAAAAATGGAAATCTCTTGTAAGAGGTACCCCCGTTAGTTAAAAGATCATAGGGGGAATGAATGTGCTGTGTGTGTCGTGTTAGCTCATAATTTTATTAGCGATATGATGAGTAAACGAGGTGGAACCGTAAGGATCCCCAGAAGTATTTTGTCATTGCTATAAACTATGAGAGCAATTCCAAGCAATTACGAACTCATCGAACCTTAACACTATTATCTCGTATCTATACAAGCACAATAATCCTAATACGTGGTAAAAATATAGTTGAAACGCATTGCCAAACAGATTATTTCCTTTAAATAATAATAATAATAAAGTACTTTATTGGTAAAACCAAATGGCTATCGACCGAAGTCCTTCTGCCAGTTGCATATTTAAACATATTTTACATATAATTTTATAGGAAGTTATAATAAGAAAGTATAATTATCTTGATTTACAAAAAAAAAAAAAGAAAAAAGGGAAACTCTTCTTTGCAATTATTCTTCATTAAGTTCTTTAAGTAGTTCCAATATGGTTTTTTCGGGGTACTTGTGCTTCGAGCGTTGTTGTTCTCGTGTCTTACAAAATGGTTGCATCGTAGTCAGAGTGTGTTCGTTTTTTGCAAATTTAGTGGTGAGGTGCACAAGACGTTGGGCTATGGGTTGGGTATTTGTTGCTTCGTAGAGAAGATTATTTGGAGGGTTATGTAGGGCATTTCTTGCAGGACGAATTTTAGTTATTGAGCGTATGGTGGATGTTTCTGCTACTTTAAGGTTATTTATTGCTGGTTTTCTGCAATTTATATATAATGGGTGTGCATATTCAAGAATTGGTCTGCATATGGATTTATATATGTGTGCCGCTGTTTTCTTGTTTATTCCCTTATCTTTGTATGTCAAGTTTCTGAAATGTTTTCCTCTGGTTATGCATTTTTTCTTTATGAGGTTTGTGTGGTGGTTGAAATTAAGCTTGTGGTCTAAGTGTATACCCAAGTAATTGGCAACAGGTTTATTTTTTAATGTTTGTCCATTTATTGAAATTGTTGGTGAATTGTCAGTTTGGGTGTGATTGAATATAATGAACTGTGACTTAATTGGATTTGCTTTTAATCTTCATACATTAAACCAGGTTGTTGTTCTGTCCATAAGTTGTTGTAATTTAGTTACCGTACAGGTAATCGAGCTGTTATGAGATACCAGCGCGGTATCATCAGCATATTGGAGGGTATAGAGGTCCTTGTTAAATGTGTTTTGGTTTGCCCTGTTGTTATATATATCGTAGCAGTATATATTGTATAGGAGGGGTGAAAGTGGCGAGCCCTGGGGAACTCCTTGTTGTGGTGAGAAATTATTAGAGTATTTGCCGTTAATTTTAACTTGTAGGCTGCGATTATTCAGATAGTCTTTTATTAAGTAAATTAGATGTTTTGGACAGTTTAACAAATGTAGTTTGTATAATATACCTTCATGCCACACACTGTCGAAGGCCTTGTTAATGTCTAAAAAGATTGCAGCACTGTGTTGTCCTGAGAGTTTCGCTGTTTGTACATTAGAAACTAAAATTGTGAGAGGATGCACTGTTGAACGTTTTTCTTGAAACCCGAATTGGTAGTTTGGTATTTTATTTTGTACATGTTTATTGAGAATGTTTTTTATTATTTTTTCGAAGTTTTTGGCCAACACCGACAGCAAGGTTATTGGCCTATAATTACTTGCTTTGCTATGGTCTGTGTTAGGTTTTGCAATGGCTATTATATCCTTTAAATATTTACACAGAAACTAAAAATTTTCCTCATGGATATCTGTCTAAACCGGGGTTCCCACCAACCTGGAAAAACCTAGAAAAGTCAGGGAATTGAAGAAATTTAAATAACATCCAGGAATTTTAGTCATCGTTTATAAAATATTTTAATTTTGTAAAACTTTTATATTTGGTTTTGGTTATTCAATTTTTAAAATAAATTCTTGTAAACAATAATGCATTAACTTTATACATCCTACCTGACGTCAAATCAGGTATGCTTTTTTAATATGTTGTATAGGATTAAAAATTAATGTTAAATCCAAGTTTACGACCTGGGCAGACCTCCGGGTCTTGGTCAAAAATTAAAAAAATTGAGATTTTTGTTTTTTTTTAGTTTTTGTCGATTTTGGCACCTAAGGCCTACTTTTGTGGTAAAAACAATTTAGTATATTTTAAAAGTAGACTAAATTTGCTACAAATTGGTACCAAAGCGGACTCTGTAGATCAAATAATATCCGAGATACAGCTGTTCAAAGTTTTGAAAATTTTTCATATTTCGACATTTTTAACAATTCTTCGAGGTCTGGGGGTGTATATTTATACTTAAATCAGCATGACTGCCCACTGCAATGCGTACAAACCGTCGAACATTTTAATCCAGATTTTTTGCAACGCACAAACATTGCTGCAGCCCCTTTTGCAGCTGGATGATATCAACTGCAAGAGTCGTTGCGGTGCTGTATCCCTGGACATTATTTTGGGAGTGAGGCCTTGGTACGTGCACACCCAGCCCCAATCAACAGGATTCTTTTCCACACTCAGCCACTTCTGCACCTGAAAGGTATAGTAAAAATTGTAATATTAAAGAAGTAATATTTATGACTTATTTTTACCCGGTGGTATGTCCGCAGGGTGTAACTTTGTGCAGCATCATGAGTTGGACGCAATCTAGCAAGATTGAAATAAATTTTTCCTGCAGCCCTCGCAAACAGCTGGAAGCGTAAATCATTTAGATTTTGGCTTAAATGTTAAAAAAACGATATTGACTATAGCAAGTAATTTCATTTTTTCTTGCCCCAACAGTGCCGATGTAGAGTCACATCCACTGAAGGCATGCAGAAATAAAAAGAGTTCAGGAGACTTGTATTTCGAGGAGGCATTTGAATAAGTCGTGTCCGGTTTTTTCCTCTCCCACATTTTTGGAAAAAGATTGTGTGTTTCTTTGTAATGCCAGTGAGAATGACTAGAAGGTCTATGTCTTCACCAGCGATCATCACAATATTGTTTGTAGACGCCATAGAAATTGACTGTGGTGATAATCAGCCTCTCCGCATCTTCTGCCTGGATTAAAATAATTTCCTCCTTTTCAAATGTGGTTTTTAATAAGTCGATAAAACGAGTTTTATTGTTTTCATTACATAAAAACTTGTCTTGTAAAATTTGAGTAATAGTTCTTTCATCAAATATGACATCGGGCAATATATTTGCCTTAACTTGGTGAACACGCTCCGAGCTCTTCGCATTCTTTTGTGAAGCATCTGTTGGATATCCGTCGAAAACTACAGCTACTTTTGGACCATAATGTGAAATGAGGTATTTGATGTAGGTACCTGGCAACTATCGACCCAAATGAGGAGCTTGGAGATCACACAACTTTGTGAAGTAGATGGCCACCATCTACTGTAACAAATTTAGTTTTTCCTTGCATCTCGTCCATCTTTGGACATTGGAAAAGGTGACAGTTTGTACGTAAAAAATCTTTTCAAATCCCCACCTGACTGTTAAAACGCATAACCTGTGAAACAGTGTAAGAGGACTGATAGTCACTTTTCGGTCACGAACATTTACACATCTCATTGAAAAAAAAAGGGACACCACATTATTTCGACGTTGGAATTTAAAATTCCTTCCTTTCCAATCTGTAGAGTCATATGGCAGTTCACATCTTTCCTCCAACCGACTCCACTTCTTAAAGCCATGATGAAATCTGTATTCAGAAATGGAGGATGCTGCGAAAACCAGCGACAGAGCTTTTCTGTATCGGCTTGATTTCTGGTTATACGAGAGGGTCGCATATCTATATGTTGCTCAGTTGTTAAACTGTTATCGTCGTCGCAGTAGGTTTCAAATTCATTACATATATTCTGAAGGTTGTTACGTTTTCACTCCTCCCGGTGTTGTTGGGTGGAGTGAACGCCTGTTTGGAGCCTTCCGGTTCCCTCGTTATTCCCGGGACAAGTCCCAAGAACAACGTGATAACCAGAAGAACCCCGGCTCTCGGCTAGCTTCTTATTTAGAGATTAAACGTGAGTTCTCTTACCTTGGCTCGACCTTGTGGCTCTTATTTAACTTAGGGGAAATTGCACTACACACTTTTTTTATTTGACACCTGTCACACAATTCGTGTCTGGTAAAAGGAGGGCTTAAAAATGAATTTAATCCGGGGCGCCACCTGCAGCCTTAATAGTGATTACTGACCCCCTTTTACCAGGACGAAAACTCCTACAGGTAAATTTAGAAAGGAATAATTTTTGATTCAGAAAAAAAAAAATAAAGATTGAAATAAATTGTGAGATAAAATTTATTTTAAAAGTATTCTGGTTGATGTTAAAATTTATGTGAGCAAATTTACATAATCAATAATGTAGAAAAAAAGGATTATAGCAAATTCAAATGTTCATCAAGGTTACGATCTAAAATAATTATAACTAATGAAATGTTCCAAATTTCAACAGAGATGAAATGATAAACTTAATTATATAGCAATGTACAGCAATGAAATAAGAACGAAATTTATGCTAATCAAGGACCTCATGGCCTGCATAAAAATATATGTAACATCAAGTGGATGTTAAAAATTCACCAACAAAATTTAACACTACACAAAACTCTCACCGTGTCCTAAGGTGTGTCGTTAGACCTGGTGGACCACGTCGTCATCTCGATGCTTACAGCGTGAAGACGTTGGCAAGAAATTTCGACCTGTGCTTGATTGTCGATATAGTTCGGCTTAGTAGTGTAAATTTATTTTTATGAAAATGGATCTCTAGGAAATGAAGTGAAGTTTAATCGGCTTCTTTACGATAGGAAAAGTTTCCCTCCTGACACGTGCTCCGTGTGGAAGAATTTACCAAATGAATCCAAGGATTTCTTTTTAGATAGAAAAACTAAATTCTCCTCATGGATTGAATCCCAAATAAAAATTTTAATTACTTTTACTTAGTAATTTTCTTACTTATATTTTTACTTTAATTTAGAGTTTTCTTTACTTTACTTAATTTTTTACTTTAATTTTTACTTTAATTAAGCTGCCAGAACTATAACGCCATCATAAGAAAGAAGGAAACCAAAATTAGATTTTACAAATACTCACATGGTCAATTGAACAAAAAAATATATAGCACAGAAGGTGCCTATAGGTTATAAAAGAATAATAATAAAACTAATTTACCTCAAAATCTATTGATGCACTAGGTAATTGACGATACAACAGAGTTAGACAAAGTTTGGGAGATATCGCAATTGAGTCGCACAACTTTCATTGACAGTTCAGAATAGTAAAATGAATACCAATTAAGTTTCAATTACAAGGAAAGCTAATATGGTTTAAAAAACAACAGTTCTGTCAAGTGCTTTACGCCATCTGGATTTTGGTAGTATTATTAATATTTAAAGTAATAGATTAGTAATGAAAACTAATGTATTGATTGACCTCGAGTAAATGTAGATCCTTAAAGAAATCTATGGTAACCTTGTTTCTTAATTAGTACAGTAAATATTTAAAAAAAGGGTGCTGTATTGTAGAAATATTCAAGTATATAAAATGAGAAGTTTGGTGATGTGTTTTACAGTAGTTCTTATTATTAAATGAACGGTAAAATTTTGTAACCTACTGAGTGATACTCAAAATATGGTCGGAAATAAAATAGGATTTTTGACTACGGCAAAAATTGTAACAGGTATGTTACAAGGTACACCATTCCTAAAGTCCATCGGGCAAGGAGTACGCTTTTAGTCATGCCACACAACCAGGTTTGGAGCACGCTTGAGATCATTGGTAGACAAAAGGCCTCAGATGACCATTAGTGAAAAAAAAAATGGAAAAATGGCTAAAAATGTCAAAATATGAAAAAATTGCAAAAATTTGAACAGCTGTATCTCGAATACTATTTGATCTACAAGGAACGCTCTGGTACCAATTTGTAGCAAATTTAGTCTACTTTTAATAAGTACTAAATCGTTTTTACCAAAAAGTAGGCCTTAGGTGCTAAAATCAACAAAAACTGAAAAAAAAAAAAATTCAAAAATCTCGCTGTTTTTTGGATTTTTGACCAAGACCCGGAGCTCTGCCGAGGTCGTAAACTTGAATTTAACATTAATTTTTAATCCTATGCAACATTAATATTGACTTAGAGGTTTTATTAGAATATGATAAATATTCCTATTTTGGAAAGTCTGTGAATTTAACACCAATGTTGGTGGGAACACTGTAAACATTCTAATAAAATAAAAAAAATGTATATGCAAGTTGCTTATTCTATCGGGTATGACCAAAAATCTTGTTAATGTTGACTGAGAATATGTTAAACTTTAAATATTCTGTTATATTTCCAATATTATCTCTTCTTCATTGATCTTTAATTCAGGGATCGAGGATATATATATCATGATATTTATGGAAAATATCACACCATAAATATCACCATAAATATCATGATATATATCGCAAATATAAAAATAAAACGCCTACGTCTATGGTGCGCGATTAAACACCTACGCCATTGGTGAAAAATATATATGTATATTTTTTAAATTAGTTTCATTTTAATACTTATAGGTACTTCTTTATTGTCCTTATAATACTAATATTGAACATCTATGAGAGCAATTTTGTTGTTTTTTTAAGTCAAATTCTCTTCAGCTGCTTAGCTTTACAGTTGGACGGGGCAAGATCGTCATTTTAATTTTGATGTAACAAAACTCATGATTCTCTTCCCACTTGTACGAACCCAATGATACCCAAATGCAGCTGGAAGGATAGAGGAGGTAACCCGGGTAAAGTGATACATCATTGGGCCGTGAGAAGAATTTTCGGGCGGGTGCCTTGGACACCCGAGGCAGCTGAACAGAATTTGACTTTATTTTAAATTGTTAGAATTTATGTTTTGTTTGTTACATTTTCAGAGACAAGATATAATAGGCTTAAAAAACATTGAATAAAAACGATTTAAAATATGATATGCACTCTTTTAAATTCAATCGTGGTTTTATTTGCATGAATAAGTTACATGAATTAAAAAAATAAAAATAAATATCATAAATATCAAAAAGTGATATATATCACGTTTTTTGTGATATATATCAGTTTGTCTGATATTTATATAAATATCATGATATTTTCGATCCCTGCTTTAATTTTAACTATTTAATGTGTTTTCTTGTAGGTTAAGTTTTATATCTTGTTAATATGTGTACGCACTATATTTTTTATATTTGTATTGCATTTGTGTATTAGTTCATTAGTTGGCATGCCTATAAAATGTTTTTTTTTTTTTTAGATTAACAATTTATTATTATTAGATATTAATAATTATATGTATTGGATTCTAAATATGGAGCTAGGAGCAATGATTATTAAGTTAGAAACTGTTAGATATCGATATCAATCTTGCACTGGCCAAATTAAACCGTGGGACATATTTTAAAGTAAGTATTGTACAAATTACATAAAAATAGTAAACTCTAAAAGCGAGAGGTCAACCACCATCGGCTGTACAAATTTTAAGCGGTTTGGTTGGCGGTCGTACCGTTAGTCACGTCATAGCAGTCGTGACTTGTGTCTGTTAGGTTAGATAGGTTGATATGTGAGTGGGCTAATATACAAACCCTCCACTGCGACCACCTGGTCTATTGTGGCTCACTCCTAATTATATTTCACCCAACAGGTTCAGTTTTTTAGTAAAGCCGGCTACCCTATTAAGTGAAAGATTCTCCAGGTCTTCTGGCAGCAGTTGCCAAAAAGTGAGAACCTGGTTCTTTCTGTAGCAGAATAGGTCTATAGAACGTCCACTGTCGTTTCATCCTCCTCCAAACACTGTCGGCATTCAGTTTTATCAGCTATTTCAAGTAGGTGGTGATTTAGTCTGCAGTGCCCGATATATAGGCCAATTAAAGTTCTTAGGTGCAACCTATTTAACTCTAATAGTTTTTTAGTTCTTGATTTCAAAGGATAATATGCAATAAACCCCTTTGATTGAACGTATCCTGGTAGTTATTGCTAGTACTGGAGGATTTTCCTCTCAGTCCAGACCAAGATGGTTGTTTTCGCAGTGCTTGCCAATATCAATCAATCAATCAATCAATAATTTATTCATGTAAAAGATTATTACATAAATACGTCAATATGTATATCACTTATCCATACTACAGGATTTAATAATATACATTATAGCAATATATCTTAATACAATACATTCTATCAGTTATAGTAATATATGAAATAAATAACATAAATTAAATTAAAACACATACGTCATAAAATGATAAAAATTTTCTATCACAGTCGATTAGTATCAAATATCATATAAATACAACAAGATGACATAGGTTAGAAGTGATGCAGTACATAACTGCTCAAAATTTTGCTTACAAGTTATCTTCTAAGAATTCTTGTAGTGAGTAATATGCTCCTTGAAGTAGCTTGTACTTTACCCAATTTGCAAATGCTATTAAATTCTTATTTCTTATTTCTAGTGGTATTTTATTATACAGCTTTGCCCCCCAATAGTCCACTCCTTGCTGGGTTTTTTAAATTCTATGTAGGGGTATTTGAACATCATTTCGTTTTCTCGTGTTGTGCTCGTGGTGATCAGCGTTTCTTTTATATTTCTGTGGATTAGCATGAACATGTTTTAGGCAGTTTAATATGTATATACATGGAATGGTAAGTATCCCTAGTTTTTAGAAAGTTTCTTTACAGCTTTCTCTGTATTTGAGATTTCCTATTACTCTTATTGCCTTTTTCTGTAATATGAAGATACGCTTCACTTCGGTTATGATTCCATATGACGCTACACTATGAAAGTTAGCGAAATATGCTGTTTTTGTTGTAAGGTATGTGGATGTTTGTTTTATTATCCGTAAAGAGTATATTGCCTTATTTAGTTTTTTACTTAATTCTTGTATATGTGTATTCCAGTTCAATTTATTATCTACATATAAGCCTAGAAATTTTATATTTTCTTCCTGTTTTCTTTTAGTCGAAATTGTAATTGTTTGCGTCTTATCTTCATTTAATAATAATTTGTTGCTGGTAAACCAAGTATTTGCTTCTGTTAGAATTTTGTCTGATGTTATTCCTTCGTTGTTTACAGGTTTATTTAGAAATGAAGTGTCGTCTGCATACAGACATGCTCCATAGGCATTTATGTGGATATTAAATCGTTCGTGTAAATTATAAACATTATTGGACCTAATATCGATCCTTGAGCTATTCCATGCTCCATATCAGTGGTTCCTGACAATTTTCCCTTCCAACATACTGTTTGTCGTCTGTTAGTAATAAACGATTTTATGAGTTTATGTGCGTTTCCTCTTATGCCATAATAGTAAAGTTTATCTATTAGTATTTTGTGGTTAACAGTATCGAATGCTTTACTGAGGTCACAGCATATTATGTCTACTTCTTCTTGGTTATCTAGGGCTTCTTTTATTCTTTGAATTGTCTCATTTAAAGCTGTGATTGTAGATTTGTCTTTACGGTATCCATGTTGGTGAGGGTTAAAGTAGGCAGACTTTTCGAAGTATTTTAATAACCTATTTTTTATTATGATTTCGAATACCTTTGACAACACAGGCAGTATTGACAGGGGTCTGTAATTATTCGCTAAGTTGATGTCCCCTTGTTTGTGTACTGGGATTAATTTTGCGTGTTTTAATTCTCTAGGAAATACTCCTTCATCGATACATTTGTTTACTAATACAGTGAGGGGTGTTGCTATAATATCTGCTATTTCTTTCAAAAGATCCGTTGAGAGACCATATATGTCTTTAGTTTTCTTTTTCTTAATCGCTTTTATTGCTTCCTTGATTTCTGCTTCGTCTACTTCTTCCAGATATATTGATTTAGAGTTATTTATATTTATTTTATTTAGGAGATTACTGTAGGTCTGTACAGGTTTACCGACCGAACTCACCGTTGTATTTCCCACGTTTCCAAAAAATTGATTTAATTCTTCCGATGTTAATTTGCTTTCCTCTTCATTGTCGATTTTTTCTTTACCAGTCTCTACTTTTATTACTTCCCATATTGCTTTTGTTTTGTTGTTTGCGTTGTTTATATAGTTTTCATTATGCTTTCTTTTAGTTTCGTTTAAGTGTGCAATATAGAATTTTTTATATTCTTTATATGCATTTAATG
Source organism: Rutpela maculata (assembly GCA_936432065.2). NCBI lineage: Eukaryota > Metazoa > Arthropoda > Insecta > Coleoptera > Cerambycidae > Rutpela > Rutpela maculata. The sequence goes on from OW386292.2 coordinate 87,193,266, forward strand.
ATTCCTTATCTCTTCGTACGTTATATATTGTGTTTAGGGCATCTAAAGTGTTTTTTATATTCTTTAGCTCTTTTGTGTACCATTTTATGTTCTTTTCTTTATTCTTAATTTTTTTTGTGTTTTCAGGAAACGACTCTTCGAAACATTTTATAATCTTGTTATGGAATTCAGTGAATGCTTGTTCTGCAGTTTTATTTGTAATCATTTGCCAATTTATCAGGCTAAGTTTGTTTTTAAACAGGTAGATATTTGCTTCATTTACTTCTCTACTCTTTATTTCTTTTATTGTTTTACGGCATTCACTTTCACCACTGACCGTAAGAATTTGTCCAAGATGATCGGATATATGTGGATTAATTATTTTTGTTTTGTAGTTATATTCGCTTATGTTAGAATATATATTGTCAATACATGTTGCAGAGACATTTGTAATTCTTGATGGTTCATTATTAGTTCTGTGAAGGTTAAACGATGTTAATAAATCTTCCAATACCTCTTTTTCTTTTGATTCTACTAGGGTATTGATGTTGAAATCTCCTCCGATATATATATATTCTCATTTTTATGTTTATTATTAACGTATGTTAGAGCTTCATTTAGTTTCTCTATATAAATATCTAGATTTCCTTGGGGCGGTCTGTATATAGAGAATATAATTCCATGCTTTGTTTTTATTCCCACCATTTCTATATGTTTCTCTATAGAAATATGCTAAGCACTGGTTCTGGTCCGATAAATTTCGATACCGTACCTTCCCTGGCTAAGGAATCGGCTATTTCATTGCCTTCCATGCCAGAGTTAACTTGTTTCTGTTCAATTGGGTTTTAGCAGTTCCAGACCAATTTAGAATTGCAACGAAATGAGCTAAGAGCTGCTTGGCTGTCTGAAAAGATTCTTGTTGATGTGTGTCTAGAATGCATCTGTTCAAGCTTCCTTGTACAGTTCAATGGCATGAATTTCTGCCTGAAAGAGAGTTATTCTTACTTTTGGGTTGCACCTGTGTACTCCGGCTCCAGCTCCTTCAGGAATTTTGGAATCGTCTGTAAACCAACAACTGTCTGCTCTGGGTAGGTCGGTTTTAATCTGATCTCATTTGTCTCTTCCAGAAAAGAGGAAGTTAACAGGCAGTTCAAGTTGGTCACGGTAGGCATCACATCTGAAAGCATTCCTAGGATGCCGTGACTATCTGTCATCTGACAGTCTGTTACGTTGATAGCCTGCGGCATATTAATGACCGCTTGTTGATATCTGTATGTTGCTCACCTGGCCTCTCTCTAAATGGATGAGGAGAGGGGGTAGATCCAGCAGGGTTGGAAAAAAAACAGTTTTTTGTTTTGAACAGTTTTTTTTTGTTTAAAACAGGTTTTTTTAAAGTTTTAAATGGTATGTTTAAAACGTTTAAAACTATATTCAACTAAAATTAAATGGTGTCAGGCACACTATGTCTGCTACTACTAGTTGATGTTAGATGGCGCTCTTAAACGGATTTTACAGCGTTCTGCAAATAGAATGCTCAGTTTAGCTCACGTGACCACTATATCGGAATTATTTATCGGAATGGACCATCATCAGCACTTTTCTTGCTTTTCCACAAACTCCAAAATAATACATTTATTTAAAACATCACATTGTGTTTTAAACTATGTTTTAAACAGTTGTTTAAAACATAATATTTTGTATTAAATATGTTTTAAACATTTGTTTGAAACACAGTGCGATGTTTAAAACATTTTGTTTTAAACATGCCAACCCTGAGATCCAGGGGGATTTCCAGAGCAGCCGACGATGTGGTACTTATTGCACCTCGTGTCTGTGCACCCATGTCCAATAAATGCTTTTCTACGAATGTGTAGAAAAAAAGTAAGTTTTCTAAATCCTGGGTAATTGAACACATTCAGTGTTTTTTTTTAATGCAGGTGTAATCTAATATAACTATGTGTAAACTAGGCACCCAGCAAGATAGGAGTTTGTATTTTTCATTTTATGGCGTTTTTTAAAATTGATATCACTTATAAAAATACAGTCATGAGACTGCTTTGATTTGTTTCATTTAATTTATAAAGGGTCTATCAGAGATTCTGGAAAATTGCTCATCGAGGTGCCCATATGTATTCAATTTCATTTTGCATTAGATATATAAATAAAAAAATCTAACAACGCATGATTCTGCATTTGTTTTTCAAGTAGTACCCAAATTTCACACCTCAATTTTAAAGAATTAGTCTGTAGACTCCGCATTAATAAGATATATCTCGAAAATTATGTTGGGACCAGATGGGACAAAAACTGATTAAATTTACGTGGCTCATGATCAGTTGCAGCAGTCTGAATGGTACTTAAATGTGAACACTGCTGTCTTGTCCGTCTGTAGTGTTTTCACATCAAATAGTATAAATAATGTCCACTGGTTGGCTGTCAGCAAACTGCGAAGTAAAATAAAATAAACAAGTATCATTTACAACCGAGTTTATAACTATCTCAAATTTCCGATGAAGAGTATACTTATAAATTATAGCCGGCTGATGAAGATGAATAACAAGAAAAATTTTCTGATAGTGGAGCCAAATTAAGGATCAAAATAGGTCAATGAGGAAATCTTTGGCTGCAGTAATTTTATTTTACTTTGTTGTGGGTATAGTAACAAGTACTGTGATAAATAAGTTTTGGATTAAATCAGTCCATTGCTTCTAATAAAATTTTAACAGTTTTAACAGTTTATTTTTCAACACTGAAATTTTCTGCTATAGTCGAGTAAACTCTAAGCTGGCACGTCCAAAGGTTGCTTCATCATGTAAACTAAGAGAATAAGACATACGCAACTAGTTCATCTCTAGGTCACTGCGATAGCTTTATGCGCATCGCATATCAAATCGTACGTCGTGTTACCAACTCATACATACACCACCTTAGAGTTTACCGGACTATATTTCTGCTCTCCTCATTGTTTCCAATCCTAGTAATCGTATCACAAAAATAAAAATACCAAATTGGTTCTAGTAAAATTTTGAATAAGACTAGGTTTATGAAAAACTTTCTGATTTGTTAATTTGTAAAAAAATAAAAGCCACCAAAAATTGCTTTTTTTGTCAATTTAAAAAATATAATGTAATAATGCATCAATTTTAACGAAAGTTGGTGGAACTATGCCCTTTATGGCGTCAAAACAAGAATCAACTCTAGGCGATATGAATAATGTTACTATTTTCATGCACAATAACACAATAGCTTATCATGTAATTGTATCTAGTGAATTCTGTAATGTTCAAAGGTTAATGGCTCCTAACAGGTTGTAAACAGTTATACTGTGATGTATTAATTGCTGGGTGTAACATTAGCACAACACATCACTTGCTAACTACAGATTATTATAATAATAATAGTATATTATTCAACGAGCATATAATGATGGCTATTATTCACGAAGGCGAAGTTTAAGACACTTGCCGCAGGCGAGCGTCATAAATCATCAAAAAGTAGCCATTACATGTGAGTAGATTACTATACTTTGTCCACGACTATTAAATATTTTTGATTGTTTACTGAAGAAATTTATAAGTCCCATTTAATTTTAACATTTTAATGTAAAATTATTGTAAATAACGTTGACGTTTAAATTCAGTTTTGCAAGCCCTTCTTTTGACACAACGGCCTACTCAATAAAATTTAAAAGCAAAATTGTATGATAAAAAATTTTGTGGACTGATCGGAAAGTACATCAATAGAACTGATTCTGAGAACATATTAGCATTTTTGGCAATTCTCCAATCCATAAAAGATTTGTATACTGAAATATACAGTTTTCTCGTTTTCTTTGGCAATAGATTCGTAGAGGTGATTTCGGCAGCTTTGGTAATGTCTAGCGGTATACAAGACATCTCTCATTTTCACTATCGGTATCAATAGTTTCACTTCTTTTATTCTAAACAACTAACAAACTTACATGAACGAGATAAATATGACTCATAAATTTTGACGTTTCAAATCAATAACAAAATTACGCTTTGACACATTGTCATGGCTTATAATAAAATAATACAGTTTGTAGGCACAAAGGTAAATGGTTTAAAAAACAATGTTGGAGATTGCCGGGTGTTGCTAATAGAAGATGCTTGAAGAAAACTTACTAATGTAGTTGTTGAGTGTTTATTAAAGTACCTCTTCAGCATGTACCATTTGAGTGCTTCCTAAAAAATTTAGAGACAACACTTGTCTTTCGGTTGCTGCAATTTTGACATTTTAAATTTTTAGTAAAAAGCCACTAACGTGATTTCTTATAAACAACTGACTGTTCTCATTATACACTGCAGTGAATAATGAAATTATTATTCACTGCAGTAAATAATGGATAGTATATCCTTGAGGAAACACATACATAATGAGTACATTATTTAATAGTCGTGGACAATTAGTATATTATTCAACGAGCATATAATGGCTATTATTCATGAAAGTGAAGTTTAAGACACGAGCCGCAGGCGAGTGTTGTAAATCACCAGAGTGAATAGTAGCCATTATATGCGACTAGAATACTATACTTTGTCCAAGACTATTAAATATTTTGGATTAAATTGTTTACTGAAGAAATTAATTAATGAATTAATTATATTATTCTTTTTGAGTAATATGTAAAATTATTGTAAATAATGTTGACGTTTAAATTTAATTTGACAAGCCGTTCTTTTGACGCATAACGACTTACTCAATAAAATTTAAAAACGAAATTGTATGATAAAAAAGGGTCTGTTTCTGAAAGGTTCAATAAAGTTATCTATTCATAAATCTGATAACAGTAAAATTGTTCACGCAATTAGGAAGTTTCCTATTTTAGAAATATCATGTACATTTAACCTCATTAGTAGTACACAACTGGCTGACTTGCCATGCCAGCGGCGCGTCTTATATTCCCCAAAAAGAGATATCGATTTTCTGAAATGTCACTTTTGATTCGTTCGTGCCGAGTCGAATTTTCGAATTTCGCCGTGCAATTTATGATCAGGTTTATCTGGAAGACTTCCTATTTATGTCGCGACATCATACGGCCGTCCCAATGGTGTTATTCGAAAAATATGAACGTGCCAAGATTGCATGTTTTAGCAATTTTTTCGGCTCTCGAATGCACGCTGTTTTTTGCTATTTTTCTCCAAAACGGTGGGAGTTAGCTCGAAATAAAAAATAAGTATTTTCCACTATGAATCTTTTCCATCAGAATTTTGATATTTTTTTTCGTTTCGGAGATAACTACTGAAATGTCGGCCATCTACAGCAAAAAATCGCAAATTTTGAGTTTTTACAGTTGGCCACTTTTTAATCTGGGCTCCTACGCCAAAAGACTACTCTAGCTAATTTAAATAGACTTAAATTTGCTAAAACCGTTTTTTCTATTTTTTGAATTCCGACAAAAATGAAGGAATTAGAGGGGGCGGGATTTGGGACTTTTTTTTTTCTTTGGTAAAATTTCTTCATTTTGTCACCGTAATTAATCGGTAATAAACTGAAATCGATCTCATATTATGATGTTCACTTAATATCACCGGCGCGGTAGCTTAATCGGTTAAGGCGTATTGAGTGGCGAATATGCTGATCGACTGCCTACCGCGCTCTGGGTTCGACTCCCAGCCCCGGTATTGACAACACCGGTGGGTGTGGATGTATGTCTGCGTTTTTCCAAATGTGTAACCCCCTTCCGCACAGCCTTGGCTATGTGTGGTGTGTTTATGTTTATGTTTATATCATGTACTACTTTAACGCTCCGTTAATCTTGGCTTTTCGAAACAACAGTTTCTAAGAAAAATTATTTTTTTTAAGATTTGCATACACCATAGGAAAACGTGTAAGTTCCTACATTTCCTCGAATATCTCTTTAATTATGGTTTTTTTTCGAAAAATTTGTAGACAGCTTATGTAAAAAGGATTGATTGACCTTTCCGACGCTTTTTAAAATTTTTTTCTCTAACATAAAAACAAAAGACATGACTGAATATACATATATTTGATTTCAACCTCTCGTACAATTTACTAACGTTTATATACCTTAATGAAGTGCCAACGCCAACTTCCATCCACACCTTCACTTCAGGATGCACAAATTTCATATTGTTTAACATTATTATCAATATATCGTGTCTGAGCATTGCACGAGAACGTTAAATGGTGGCTGAAGCTCTTCGACCTCGACGGGTCCCTCTCAAATCGTGCTCGTGATCTTTGATCGAAGGAGAGGAATAAGTATCAAAAACGATTATCACAAACTGTCAAAAACATATGCAACCATTTTTTTGGAATGTCTGCATTGGTGTTACTACAAAATCGTCTGCAGTTCGACCACTAGCAAAATTAAAAAGTAAATAAAAGTGGCTATAAGAAAACTGTCTGTTCTTTAATATCAATGAAGAATGATTTGACTATGTATTGCCATTTTGGCAACGTGTACCAAGGATTTAGCCACCTTTCAGCGGAGGTAGAATCTGGTTTTTAATCGAAATAGTGCCTAAAATGCTTGTAGAGAAAAATCAGCTTTGTAGATTAATATTCAGCGGCTGAAAATGCAAAACTTTTCCTCGAACTGCAAAAGCCCGGAGCGCAACGGCCGCGGTCACGCGCTTGCATTCCATTACATCTACTGAGTCTTTAGCAACATAAGACGGACGATAAGTAGACTGTATTTTTTGGATGTCTTATTAAATAAACTATTCCACAAAAAAATTGTTTGTTTTTTCCACATTTTGCGTGGGTGGTAGACCTGACATAACAACGCTTCCGTCGCAGTAGAATATTATTTTCCGGTATGTTTTTACGTCATCTGTGAGTATGTAAAATTTCAATCTTGTAGATATATATTTATATATACATTTATGCAACTTTTTATAACACATTGTTTAATTTTTGACTCATTTTTTCAGCACTAAAAGTTTCCTTAGACTTGCACTTTCATCATTAATACTTTTTATGTTAGAGAAATAATTCAATTCTTTACATAAGCTGTCTATAAATTTTTCGAAAAAAACGACAATTATCGAGATATTCGAGGAAATGTAGGAAATTACACGTTTTCCTATAGTGCATGTAAATTAAAAAAAAAAAAAATTTCTCAGAAACTTTTGTTTTGAAGGGCCGAGATTAACGGAGTGTCAAAGTAGTACATGATATTAAGTGAACATCGTATATGAGATCGATTTCAGTTTATTACCGATTAATTACGGTGACAAAATGGAGAAATTTTACCGAAAAAAAGAAAAGAAGTCCCAAATCCCGCCCCCTCTAATTTCTTCATTTTTAACGGAATTTAAAAAATAGAAAAAACGATTTTAGCAAATTTAATTCTATTTAAATTTAGTACACGCAAATTAGATTAAAAAACACTGAATAGGAGAAATAATTTATAAAGTAATAATATTTGGGATACGTACTCTAGATAGGGTTAGAAATAGATACCCGAAAAGTTCCCCCTCAATTTTAGGTTGGAACGTTCTTTTTTTTTTGCAAAAAGCCACCCCCAACAGGGAGACTTAACGCTGGTTTTTCACTTTTATCTTGTAAACCATTCGTCGGAAGAGAAAAAAGTATAGCAAATAAAAAATTTGTCGTTAAATTCTGCATAAAAAATGTCCTATTAACCTTGTAGCTTATCCTCACCTATTTCGCGCTAACAGCATCCGAACAGAGAGGTAGTTTGGGGCGCAGAGGTAAAAATCGATCCTATTCCAAGTTTCACAGCGAATATCTTAAAACCGGTTACTTTAACGAGAAAAATGCTCAGGAATGAATTTGTAGAGCAGAATTTTCTCTATAAGATGCATATATAGCGGGTTTTGACGCAAGTGATTTTTATGTATTTTTCCCTTTTTTTTTCCACAAAGCTGTGTTTTTCAATTTAAGCTCGTTTCCACACCATCCACGAGGTAGAGCTCGCGGCGCATTTTTTTTTAAAGGTGGTTTCCCCTGTAGGCCTATTCCACTAAATTTTTTTCCAATTTTACTCATTGAGGGGGTTCCTCATCGACGAACTCTTCTTCGAGTTCAGAATTTAAACATCCTTGCCCATGGCAATTAGAGCACATTGTTGAGCAGCACAATCCAACCTTAACACAGCTGCATCGTTTTCCGCAACCCTTTTTGCAGCTGCAGGATATTAACTTTAGGGTGGAAATTGGTGCTGGTAACTCGGTGGTATTATTGGGTGCTAAAATGTTGCCTATTTTCTGCCAACCCCATTCCGTTGGTTCCAAGTTTTCTCCTCGCCAAGCATGAATTTGGAGAAATACTCTGTGAAAATGTTGACGTAATGCCTCAGATGTTGGGGGCAGTCCTGGTTTTAGCTGAAGTGATATCGCATCCGCTGAACACATGGACAAACAAAACTGTCTCCTTACAGCTTTTTAAAACTTCCGAGGACTGCAAGTCACGAGAACTGTAAGCTAAGCTTTATTTTTTATTTTTCCCTGAGCCTCTCTTAAGAAACGGATATCTTTATTTTCAGGTGCGAGAGCGATAATCAATGCGAGAAGATTATTACCTTGTCCGACGATGACCACTGTATCGTTTTCATGAGATTCATTTAAGGCGGTTTGAACTGAGTATGTCAGCTTCGTCTACAGCAGTAATTGATTCCCTCGTTTTTAAATCTCTCCACCAATTGCGAAATAAACCGTACCTTGTTTGTGAGATTGTTTATCACTTTATTTTGCGTTTCAGTCAGTGGCGTGTTCTCATTGAAAATAATTTCCGGTGAAATGCGTTTCAAAAGTCGCTGCTGTCTTTCGATACTCTTCGTACTGTAGGCATTGTCAGCCTATTCGTCAAACACTACAGTCACTTTTTGGCCGTATCTTTCGGTGATTTTGGATTCAAAAATAACGATTTCTCAGAAAGTTTTGGGACAAGCCAAAAATTAGTCTACCCCCTACAGAACTTCCTCAGGAATCCGAAAAAAAATAGTGTTGACCACTCAAAATGGCGGCTTTAATGGTTATCTAACTTTGTAAACAAAATGAATTTTGCAACTTGTTTGCTTATATCTTCGCTTCTAAAGGTCATAGAAAAACGTTCGGCCCGTCAATTTCTTTGTCATGGGTTCCCCTATAAGGTAGGTATATGCAAAGAACGAATTTTTGATCGTTAATAACATTTTAGAGACCCATTTTAACACCATATTATGTGCCCTGTCCACGTGTATATTGCTTTCTGCCCTACTATGAACCATAAGGCCGCAAAAAAATTGTGAAAAAGGAGACTGGAGAACACATGACATAAATCGTTATTACACAATACGTGTTGATCCTATTTAAATACAAAAACACATTTTCTATGCGCAATGAATTGAACTTTTAGGATAAACGAAAACATTTATCAGAATTATACTGGTTTTGATTTTTTTAATGCAACAATACCAAAATAGCCATTTTTGGCATATTTTGCTGTCTAGCTCCTAAACCAATGAATGTATTAAAATGAAACCTACGTAAATTTTCTTATATTAGGGTTGTACATACATGAAAAAAACATGAGCGAAAAAAAGTAGGTTCACTTTTTTTTTTAAAAAAGGTGTTTTCAAAACTTCAACATCCCGTGTCATGGAAACCGCGCGGTATTTGATGAAAGTTTTTTTACAAATCGTCATCCCTCCTTAAGGGAATTAGTATGTGTAGTATTGTAGATTGGAAATAATAGCCGTTTGTCCTGTACAGAAGATCCCAAATTCGGACAGCGTGACCTTTCCGGCCTCGTACAACCAAAACCTTGTGTCCTACGGCAAATGTATAATATGTATATTATGTAGAGGAGGGATGAATCTTCAAAAAGTGTAATTTGGTAAAGAGCCCTACGGGCAATAGGGAAAAAGATATGGACACATAAGTAAAATTTCAATTTCCCCTAAAAATAGGGGACGCACATGGTGTAGTTTTCTGTGCTTGCTTGTTATGCCTTCTTAAACAACTTCCACAAAAAAAGTCTGATCTAAGATTTTTATATGGTAAATTCATTTTTTCGATAAGCAGAATTTTTTATAAAGAATGACTTCGTCGTAAAATCAATAATAGAGATGTTTTTCCTCTTGTCAACTCCATCTGTGGACACACTGTATATTTATTTATTTTATTTTATATATTGATCAGCTAATAAATATTATATATAGAACAAACACTTATTCTATGCATGGACTATATGAAATGGAGCATATTATGCCTTTCGCGGAAACTTCGAAGCACATTTTTGTCTAAACCGTTCGTTGTACATAAAAATGGAAAAGATCGTTTTTGTGCAGAATTTCATTATCTTTCATTTTCATAATAACCTCAATTGGCTTCCGAGCCATAGAAAGCGCGATATTCGCAAAAAACTGTTTTTTGTGAACTTTCACCTTGAATAATTTTTCATGCCATAGTGATCTTATTATCTCATTGCCGATTTTTAATATTTTCTTTAAAACACCAAAATAAATCGATTTAAAAAAAAATGAAGGATATATTTTGTTAGATCAGAAGCCATATTTTTGTCTAAAATGACTGGAGTATACCAAGAAAGCAAAATTCTAGATCCAAGGCAATTATTCTGTCAATTTATGTTGTATCATTATAAAAATAAAGCCACTATTCAGAAAGTTGACCATGGTTGTAGTACTAGATACAAACAAAATTCAATTGAGGCACCAAATATGATCAAAACTATTTATAGGACAGCTAAGTTTCCTCTATATTTTACCTAAAATATATAATATTTTACCAAATGAAGTTAAAGAATTAAATTAATTTAATGAATAAAGTTAAAATTAGTAAATGGATCACTAACTTACCTAGGATGCAAATTCACCACTCATTGATGTAAAAATACTTAGCCTGTATAATAAATGTATTTTATCATTCTTTCCAATTGAAACGCAGTATATTATTTTATTAATTATTATTTATCCCTCATGCGCTCTCAGTATGTCGTACATTTTAATTAAACGTGTTTAAAATTTGTAAGACCACTGGCAAATTTTATTTTTGTGGGTTACTTTAGTTTATTTGTGAAGTTCTGTTGTTGGTCTAAACATTTTTATTATTGTATTATTATATTTTATTGTATTTTATTTATTGTTGTATTGTTATTCTATGCAAATAAACTACTATCATTTGTTTTATTATAAAGAGTTTATTTATTTTCGACTATGAAACAGAATATACTAGCTTTAAAACATTATTTTAATCTATGTGTGCTCTGTGAGCCCCGTGGTCTGTTCATAATTTATCGGCTGTTAACTAATATTAGTTGCTTAAATATAGCGCTATAGTTGCAAATATGTATCCCAAACTGCCTTTTGGCCTTATACTAGAATGTGTGGTGTAAGTATTTGGGAAAACAAACAGGGTGAGAATTGATTTAAAGAGAGCACTGACTAGATCTGTAGGTATATTGTAAAGGAAGTTTTCTTTCTAATTATTCAAAACCAGACTATCACTCATGATAGATTGACTTAATATCTTGATTCTTCAGCCTCAACTTCGAAGAAAGACGATGGAAAATTTGACTAAATGCCATATGCCACTTGGGAGGAATAGCTAATGCTACATTAAGTCTTGTGTTCTGTTGGCGAGATTGTATGGAAGATAACCTTATATGGTATTAAATTGTTTTTCAACCTGACAACTTTCATAAGCTGAACAGATACTTCCATGGATTTTATTGTAAAAGTTCTATTCAAATATACCTAGTCTATATAAAGAAAATGGTAAACATCTTTCTTTGACGTATCACCATCACTATTCGATATGTCTCAATAATCTATGCATATCTGTCTTCAGTGTCTTGTGCAGAATTTTTTCAACGGAAGGAGTCTTGGTTTTAGAGTAGATATTGTAAATGTTGACTTTGCATTCTTAATACTACACTTTTAATGTCTATTGCTACGATCCAAAGCAACAGATAAATCTGTATTTTCTGTTTTAACTAAACACTTCATAGCATTGCTAAAGCAAAGCTAGAGCTCTTATAGATAATATGCAAAGGTGTTTGAAATTATACACTTGTGAGGACAGCCGATAATTGTACATGTACATTTTATATTCAGTATTAGCACTGTTGGCACGAAGGCGTCATAAGTACTTCAGAGGCTTTTATGCGTGGACAGCTTTATCTTACCACAACTAGGAAGTCAGGGGCGAGTATGAAATGGTCATCACACCTAGCGAAATAATGAAGGTTGAAAAATATCAGGTTCTCCTGCCTCCTTTTTTTTTTTTAATACAACGTAAGAACACCTAAAAATTCAAAGAGCTGCCCAGAAGGTAACCGCCTTGAAAAAAGCCAACATATATCCGTCACCCATCAATATTGCCACTGTTGGAGCTGGGATCAAACTCACCTCTCAATGTTCGTGCTGGTTACACAGCGTGCTCTAGCCCACTAGGCTGCCACGCCTCATCTGTTATTTCATGTCTATGAATGTATTACCGACAACTTTTATAAATCATTAAGTTGCTGAATTTCTGTAAATCAAAGTTGCAATATCCAAGTAGAAAAGTTGTAATGATAAAAGTTGAGTTTGAGAAAATTTAAATTGTGTAGTTAGACAGATGTTCTATTATATTTTTGAATTATTTATAGCTTTTTATTTAAACTAATTGGAACTAATATTAGGTGCTTACGTAGATTACTGCTGCTGCAAATATGTCTTCCAAACTGCTTTATTGGCCTTATACTAGAATGTGTGGTGTAAGTATTTGGGAAGACATATTTTATAATTAGACACGATCAGAATTGATTTAAGGAGAGCATTGACTGGATATGTAGGAATATTCTGAGTAATTTTTACTTCTATCCATTATTCCATCTCAGGCTGTCGCTAAATTTTAGTTTAATATAGTATAACACAAGATGTTCTGGTAATTCTGATAGTTAACAGAAAGTAAAATAAAAGGTTTTATGTCTACTAGACAGAAGTCTGCACTTTCACGATAACAGTGGCGGCTGGTGAAATTTCAATATTTTTTTTCTCGTCTATGGCGCATAGGACCCATACGAAATTTGGGAAATAACATCTAGAGAAGCACTTCTCTAATGACCCCTAAAAAATTTTGAAAAAGCAGTTTGCGAAAAACTTATTGAAAATTCGTTAGCCTCCCCTGGGTCTAGGAGCTCCTGTTTATTTTTATTTTTTTTTTGTCAATACAACAGATTTTGGAGTTTATGAAAATATTTTCATTACTAACTGAAATACAATGAACTGAAATTTTGTAATTTACAATTTAACAAATTACAATATTTCAATTCGTTGTATCTCAGTTAGTAATGAAAATATTTTCATAAACTCCAAAATCTGTTGTTGTATTTTTATGAAAAGTCAAATGCATATGACAAAAAAAAAATAAAAATAAACAGGAGCTCCTAGACCCAGGGGAGGCTAACGAATTCTTAAAATTTTTTTCGCAAACTGCTTTTTCAAAATTTTTTAGGGGTCATTAGAGAAGTGCTTCTCTAGATGTTATTTCCCAAATTTCGTATGGGTCCCATGCGCCATAGACGAGAAAAAAAATATTGAAATTTTACCAGCCGTGTTTTAATATCTTCAGTGCAAACTTTGTAGAAAAATGAGAAAACTTTGGCAATTGCTATTAGAGAAGAATAGCTAATACTAACTAATAGTAATTTTCTGATGGTGTGCCTTTTGCTGACGAAATTATATGAAAGTTAAATTCTGTATGGTAACAATAAATTGTTTACAACTTCTGCTTATACAATACCTGCTTCCATGGTTTTTATTATAAAAGTTCAATTTATTTACTTACTATAAAAAATGGCAATTTTATTTGACATATCACCACCATCACTATTATATACTTCTTAATAATTTATGCTTATCTGTCTTTGGTATGTGTGATTGGGCTAATATACAGACCCTCCACTGCGACCATCTGGTCTATTGTGGCTCAGTCTTTGGTATAGTAGGTATTCAGATTTATTGTTACAGTTCAACGAAACAGATACAACTTTATTTTCTGTTTTAACTGAAGACTTAATGGAACTGTCAAAGTAAAACTCTTGAAGGTAATATGCAAGGGCATTTGAAATTCTGCTCTTGTGGTGACAGCTAATAATTGCACTTCTGAGGAAGGACATATTCAATATTCGCACTGTTGGTACAGCACCCAGAGGTACTTTCTCCACTGCAGAGGCTATTTTCAGAGTTATGTAATGTTAGCTTTGTCTTATTGACTGGCAGCCAAGCTAACAAGGCGAGTACAAAATATTAACTTAAAATAACCATCATGCCTAGCACAATATTGAAAGTTGAAAATTGTGTCCCTTTACTTTTTTTAACATTACATAATGTCACCACGCAATCGAAAACCTACAAATTCAAAGCCAAGGAAGTGGTTTCTCTCCTGAAAAAAAAAAAAACTCCCTCATGCATCCATCACCGATCAGCATTGCCAGTGTTGGAGCCAAGATGAATTCACCTCTTGATAGTGTGACCAAGCTTGCTTGCCATACAACAATGCTTTAGACCACTACGTCACCTTGCCTCACCAGATATTTCATGCCTGATGTATTTCTGACATTTTATAAATCATTAAATTATGAAAGCTATTCATAATTTCTCACATGTATTTATAAATAGCAATGCAGCTGAATTTCTGTAAATCGAAATTGCAATATCCAACTAGAAAATTTCCCGATGGTAAAAGTTGATTTTGAGAAAATTTGAATTGTGTACTTGGACGTGTTCTCTTACATTATTGAATTATAATTTGTTATTTAAACTAATTAGAAATAATATCAGGTGTCTCTGTGGATTACTGTAGCTGTAAATATGTCTCCCAAACTGCTTTATTGGCCTTATACTAGAATGTGTGGTGTAAGTATTTGGGAAGACATATTTTATAATTAGACACGATGAGAATTAATTTGAGAGCATTGACTGAATCTGTAAGAATATTCTGAATAATTTTTAGCTCTAATTATTCCATCTTGGGCTCTCACTAAATTCAAACTTTCCAGAAAAATAAGAAAATTGCCAATTGGTATTTAAGAATACTTAGCTAATACTAAGTAATTTTCTGATGGCTTGCATTTTGCTGATAAAATTGTATGAAAGTTAAATTCTGTATGGTAACAGTAAATTGTTTATAACTTCTGCTTATGCAGAACACTCGCTCCTACTTTCTATAAAAAATGCCAACTGCCTTTCTTTGACATATCACCACCATCACTATTATATACTTCTCAATAATCTATGCATATATCTGTCTTTGGTACCAGTAGGTACTCAGATTTTTCTCAACACGGGATCGTGGTTCTAGAGTAAATACTGTAGCAATTAATGTAGGTCCGTATTACTTTGCGTTCCTAGTATTACACTTTCAACGTCTATTGTTACAGTCCAAAGCAACAGATGAATCTTTATTTTCTGTTGTAACTGAAAACTTGTGGAACTGTCAAAGTAAAACTCTTGAAGGTAATATGCAAGGGCGTTTGAAATTCTGCACTTGTGGGAGAGCCAATCATTGCACTGTTGAGGAAGGACATATTCGATATTCGCACTGTTGGTACAGCACCCAGAGGTATTCTCACTAATTCTTCACTGCAGAGGCTATTTTCAGAGTTATGTAATGACAGCTTTGTCTTATTAGCTGACAGCCAAGCCACAACTAACGATTTAAAGGCAAGTACAAAATAAATATTAAGTTAGAATAATCATCATGCCTAGCGCAATAATGAATGTTGAAAATTGTCAGCGCACCACGCAATCGACAACCTACAAATTCAAAGCCAAGGTAACCCAGGAAGTGGTTTCACTCTTGAAAAAAACTCATTCACACATCCATCACCCACGAACATTGCCAGTATTAGAGCTGAGATCGAATTCACCTCTTGGACAGTTTGACCAAACTTGCTTTGCACCAACAAGCTTTAACCCACGACGCCACCATGCCTCACCAAATATTTCATGTCTATGATGTATTACTGGCAGAGACGAACCCAGCTATTTTTTTTGGGGGGGGAAAGCTACAACTAATTTGCCAACTGCCCATTTTTTTTACAACTTATATTTCCTTATGTTTTTTTTATTTCAGACTTAATCTATAAGTTAGCCTAGCGATACAAATATTATGCAAAAGAAGTTTAACTAAACTACATGATGTAGGCGTTAGACCTAAGTTGACCCCGCGCTCTCCTTCGTCTAGAAGCTACTGGATGAGGTAACCGTTACAGTTTAATGACCGTGGAGAAAAACAAGATACAATACGATTACGTGCAAGTCGGGGCGCGCAAGCTCGTGAACGTCCGCGCTAGTACGGCTACCGGCCACTTCCCACTTCACATTGTGATACGCATTAGGTAGGGAGGCTGGCTCCCAGCAGCAGGGAGCCAGCCTTGTCGGCATGCTTTGAACTCATTCGTAAAAGTGAACTGGTCCGCTGGAATTCCAATTATCTTCAAAGCGTACCAACAATGTCGGGTCCCAGCAGCTGGATCGTCTGGATCGTCTTAAATAGTCCCAGATTCTGATTCAGTGTCCTCTAAGAATTTAATATTTTAACAGTTTCTGACCGACAACAATTTGTTATTATTATTATCTCTCGTTGCATGAGAGGTTGGTAACTGATATTAGTGATACTCAGTATAAACCACCCTACAAACACAAAAGGTCGGCCCTCAGTGGGCCATCACATGGCCAGAAGTTTCATTTCTGGCCAAGTGATGGCCCGCTGATGGGCCGATCTTTTGTGTTTGTTGGGCAACAACCAACGACTTTATAGCTAGGACAAAGCATTGTATTGATAAAGGCAAAAAGGAGTAATATTCTAATATTTCTAATGTAAGACAGTCTTTGTGAATTGCATGCTCTGGCCGTGCCGTCTACTGGGTCGAACGTCGAATTTCCGCGAGTTGACGAGTTTATTCTGTTGGCCCGTCGGCGTTGTGCGTTGTCCGTCGACTAATCGACTATTCGGTGGCTCTCACATCAGTCGCATCTAGTCATAAATAATATCAATTAAAATTATTTATAAAAAAACGGTCATAGGTGACAGTGTCATTTAATTTTTATCAACTCATTCGTTTTTTTGCAATAAAGATTTTTTTACATTTTTGGTGATTTTCCCAACTCAATCAACATTTGGAGGGGGGGGGGGGGTACCCCCCCATAACCCCCCGTGGGTTCGTCTCTGATTACTGGCAACTTTTATAAATCATTAAGTTATGAAAGCTATTGATATTTTCTCGCATGTATTTGTAAAAGGCAACACAGCTGAATTCCTGTAAATCAAAGTTGCAATGTCCAACTGGGTTTTATTTTACTAGACAGAATTCTGCATTCACTCACGATAAGTTGTCTTAATATCTCCAGCCCAAATTTTAAAGAAAAATAACAGAAAATTTTGCTAATTGCTATTTGAGAAGAACAGCTAATCTAGCTTTAGTAATTTACTGATGACTTGGCGTTTTGCTATCAAAATCTGTACGAAAATTAAATTGTGTATGGCAAGTGCTTTTCTTTTACTTCACCACTGTCACTATTTTATATCTCAATGATCCATACATAATCTGTCTTTGGTGCGGTAGACTTGCAGATTTTTCTCAGCACAAAGAGAGTAATTACTGTGACAATTAATGTTGATCTGCATTTACATTCTTATTACTACATTTTCACCGTCCATTGCTTTAACTGAAGACTTAATGGAAGTGTCAAAATAAAACTCTGGTGGTAATATGCAAGGGCATTTAAAATTCTGCACTTGCGATGATAGCTGATAATTACACTGCTGAGGAAGGTTATATTCTATATGAGGCCATTATTCGCAAAACTTGCTGTTTGCTCCAAAGAAATTTTTTGGGAAATCGAAAAAACCATTAACGCTTGTATGGTGTCTTTTGCAATGTAAATAAATTGATAAATGTTGCTTAGAGTTTTTGGAAGTGGAAAGTTAAACTTTGCAACCTAAAATATTTACAGATTTTTAGAAAAGAATTAATGTTTATTGCAAATAGCGAGTTCTGCAAATAAATTTTATTAATAAAAAAAAAAAATAGTTCACTAAACACGCAAAAGATTTGTTAAAGGAAATCAAACTAACAATTTAATGGCTTTTGCAATATGAACGCGATGCGATGCTCAGTAAGTAACTTTTGCCGAATATCTAAAGAAGTTGTTATTTTCAACTGCTCCTTTGTCCTCAAGCAAGTGGAGCAACAATCAGTCAACGGAGTTCCGAAAGCAGTATTGTAGTTAGCATTCACGTATTTTCTAAAATAACTAAGCGTCACGTGCATATTCTGTGGCACTCTCCGTAGATAATGGTCGAAAAAGTTTTTTAAAATTCAAGTCACATGGCAAATAGACCCTCACGCTTGTCTTGCTCCTACAATAATGAGACTCGGTACACGTAATAGATTCTATAAATTGCTTGATGCAGTTTCTTTTTTCGTCATTTTTGGACCCACTCTATTACCACCTCTGCGTTCCCTGGGTAGCTCCCCTGCGACAACAAAATTTCTTACAATTCTTTGAATACGATCCTTACTTAAATTCGTGATTCCTAGAAATGTTTTGGCACATACTCTAATCATTTCGCCATCACACAAACGGACGTGGTATTTTATTGACACTGCAGCATGATTAGATTTTCCTCTTTTCGGTTTTTGTCCTTTACAGCAAGCCAATATCAAAAGATCTTGTTTAATTTTATCTTTTGATACATAAAGGTAGGCATGAAAATCTTTAATTTGCTTAATTGTGAGTTGGGTACAATAATACGGCAGTAGTTATGCAGTACCAATATGAGCCCACTTCAAGGTCAAGCTGGAGCTGTGACGTCAGCACGCCCGCAGCCCCGCGGGTGGCGCGCAGGTGATAGATGATAGATCCTATGATCTAGGTTCTAGTGTGAGGTGAGATAATGCTAGATGATAGATCCTATTATCTAGGTTGTAGTGTGAGGTGGGATCTTCTTAGATGATAGGTGATAGGACCTAATGGGAGGGGGGAGATGGGAGATCCAATCCCTGAGCTTAGATAAGAGATTATATCTAAAAGGACGTGGCTGAGAGTATACAGGGTGTGTCTAAAATAAGATGGCTGCCGTTTATTGACTAATAGTATTGTATGTTTACGTTAGTGGGCGTTAAGAAAATGGCTACTGACGTCCATCATTGAGATTAAATAGACAAGTCTTATAATTATGAGATAAATATTCATTTACTTCTATATGTTAAGATTTGAATGTAAAACTGCGGTCAAATGCAGAGACGTTATCGGATTCCAGGAAATTGTTAATGTAAATAAATGCGACTGTCTACGGCTATATGTATATTTAAAACGTGATTAATTACCTTTAGATAACTACAGCGGCTAGATCAAAGGAAATATCGAGACCCAATATAAACGCTTTTCAGACAAGTCTAGACTTGTTAGCCTGAGTTTTATATAAGATAAATATTCATTCGCTTCTCTACGTTTAGATTTCAATTTAATAAGAACATAATGCAGAGCCGTTATCGGATTCCGAGAAATTGTTAATGTAAACAAATGAAATCATTTCTGATAGCCTACTAACATAAGATAGGTATACGGTAAAGATGCATGCGAAGAATTTTGTGTCTTACAATACATGGTTTCTTATGGGAATATGTAGCCACCCCGCAGCGATATAGCAATTTAACATTGTTTTATATGTAAAAGACGAACAGATTATGAAAATTTGGGGGCCTTTTAGAAATCGTCCATTGGAAAGTCACGTGACCCTCGGCCGCCGAGTATAAAAGCAGCGTCATCTCCCCACCTCGATCATTAGCTGTTTATCTCTCGCGGTGAACGGTTGTCTAATTGAAACAGTATGTCGTCTACCGAGACCGTATCTAAACTCAGTACTGATATAATTAATTTAACTAAAAAATCATTGCTGCTCTTAAAGACCGATGATGAAATCGACCAACATATTTCGATAATTAATAGCAATATTAAACTAGTAGCCAAGGCAATTAAAATCAAAATTCATATCGATAATAAAGGTGAAAATATATTTAAATTGGAAAATAATTTAGCGCTTTTAAAATACTACCGAGAGCAATTGAAAAAATTAAAATTAAAAAATAAAATATTAGGCGGTTCCTTAAAGCCGGCAGCACGAAAATATTTAGTATATCAAGAGGTAGAATCTTGTTTTAAAAATCGTGTTAAGTCCGGTATAATAACTAACGTACAAATTAAAGAACCGGTATTATTTTTTAAAAAAGCGTTTAGGAGCTTCTCTATTCAAATTAAAAAATGTTTGAAAGATGGACTAATTAAAGTAAATGTTATTTTTGAATGTAACTTCGTACAGCCTACTAATGGCACAGTGGAATTAAAAACATTTGCTACAAGGAACGCTGTGATAGACTTAAATACGGATTTAAAGGAATGGTATAGAGAAAATGTATCCGAACGGTTATTGAAACATCTAGAAGACTTTCAAGGAAAAGATTCAGGCTGGGCCTTATCGGAAATTATCGGGCTAAGAGTAAATGTTAATAAATATTGTCCTATAACAGTGGGATTATCAACATACGCTGAAATGCCAAGCTTTATAAAAAATAAAATGTGTGTTATTAACGTTAAAAATAATGATGAATATTGCTTCTTATGGTCAGTAGTTTCGGCATTATACCCCGCTAAAAAGCATGGGGAGAGAGTGACTTCATATCCTCATTTTGAAGACGTTTTAAAATATGACGGCATCGAATTTCCGATGGAATTAAGAAATATTAAAAAATTCGAACGCTTAAATGATATTTCGATAAACGTATACACCGTAATTAAAAGGGAAGTTTTACCGTTATGTTTAAGTAAATACAGTTTTGAACGCGTCGTAAATTTATTAATGATTCCTACGAATTCTGCAGATAATTTTACTGACGCTACGCAATATCATTTTGCTTGGATAAAGAATATGTCCCGATTATTAAATAAACAACTATCTTCAGACGGACATCGAGTATTTATCTGCAATCGATGTCTTAATCATTTTACTACTCAAGAACTTCTAGACCGACATTCAAATGACTGCAATTCAAAAACTAATACATGCAAAATTGAATTACCCGACGAGGATGAAAAGTTTTTAAAATTTAAAAATTACCGATATAAAGAAAGGGTACCGTTCGCTGTTTATGCAGATTTCGAATGTATCTTAGAGGACTGTGATGCTAACACGAATCAAAATACGCAAAATTACCAGAAACATACGGCTTTTAGCGTCGCGTATTACTTAAAATGTTCCTATGATGACAGTCTATCGCAATTTAAAATGTACCGAGGCGCCGACTGTCAGTACTGGTTTGTTAAAGAACTTGAAAAAATTTCAGACCGAGTTAATGTAATCATGTCCGACATAAAACCTATGGAGTCGTTAAACGAGACACAAAAAAATGAATTCGAGCTCGCGCAGGTCTGTCATATCTGTGAGGAGCCCTTCAAAGAGACGGACATCAAAGTAGCGATCACAATCATTTAACTGGGTATTATAGGGGACCGGCGCATATGAGATGTAACATTAATTATCAAGATAGTCACGTGATTCCGGTTATATTTCATTGTTTATCGGGTTACGACGGTCACCTGATAATCAAACAGCTAGCAACGGCATTTGACGGACAAATCTCATTATTACCGATTAATAAGGAAAAATATATTTCTTTCACTAAACGGGTTAGAGATACGAAAATTAAACTAAGATTTATTGATTCGTTTAGGTTTATGGCAGACAAAATCGAAAAACTAGCTTCCTATCTCGACGATGACCAGAAACGAATCACTAAATCGTACTGTAATAATGATGAACAATTTCAATTATTAACGCGGAAAGGTGTTTTTCCTTATGATTATTTAAATTCTTGGGAAAAATTAGACGAGACATCTCTACCGGCTAAAGAAGAATTTTACAGTAAACTGACTGACGAAAACATAACAGAGGACGATTATAACCACGCTATAAATATCTGGAATAAATTCGATATTAAGACATTAGGAGAATATTCTGATATATATTTAAAAACAGATGTATTACTGCTAGCTGATATATTTGAAAATTTCCGCGAGACATGCATACAGACGTACGGACTTGATGCTTTAAATTATTATACTGCTCCGGGACTGGCATTCGACGCGATGTTAAAAATAACTAAAGAAAATTTAGAGCTTCTCACAGACATTGATATGATACTGATGATCGAAAAAGGCGTGAGAGGCGGTGTAGCGCAGGTATCTAACAGATATTCGAAAGCTAACAACAAGTACATGGGGGGCGCGTTTAATCCCGACGAAAGAGAGACTCACATCATGTACTTTGACATCAATAACATGTATGGAGCCGGGATGTCTGTTCCGCTACCTACAGGTGCTTTCGAGTGGGTACCCGTCGAACAATTTTATGCCTTAGATATTCCAAATTTATCGGACGAGTCAGACATCGGTTATATTTTGGAAGTAGATATCGAGTATCCCCTTGAATTACATGAGCTACATAAGGATCTTCCGATGTGTCCAGAACATATGGTGCCGCCCGGTTCAAAACATTCAAAATTAATGACCACTCTGTTAGATAAAACGCGATATGTAATACATTATAGGACTTTAAAAAAATGTTTAGAACGCGAATTAAAACTCAAGACGGTACATAGAATTTTAAAATTTAAACAGTCACGGTGGCTAAAGAAATACATTGATTTAAATACAGATTTACGAAAACAGGCAAGTAACGAGTTTCAGAAAAATTTCTATAAGCTAATGAACAATGCGGTGTTCGGAAAGACAATGGAAAATGTCCGCAAGCACAAAGATGTTAAATTGGTAACTAAATGGGAGGGGAGATATGGTGCCAAGTCTCTGCTCGCGAAACCGAACTTTCACAGTTCGACTGTCTTCGGCGAGGATATGATTATTATTGAAATGAATCGACTAAAAATTAAATTCGATAAGCCAATATATGTGGGGTTCGCCATTTCAGATCTTTCAAAAATTATTCTTTACGATTTTCATTACGATTATATTAAAAAAGAATTCGGTGAGCAAGCCAAACTACTTTACACGGACACAGACAGTTTAATTTACGAATTTAGCGACGTTGATATATACAAGTACATTAAAAAAGACATCCAGCTGTTCGACACATCGGATTATCCTGTAGACAATGTCTACGGAATACCTCATGCTAATAAGAAGGTACTAGGCGTAATGAAAGACGAATGTCAAATGCGCGTAATGACAGAATTCGTAGGACTCCGTGCAAAAATGTATAGTTATAAAGTGGAGGGTGTGTCGGTAAATAAAAAGATCAAGGGTCTCTCGCGTTCGGTAATCAGAAAAATTACATTTGAAGACTTTACGAATTGTCTATTTAAAGAAATTTTGACCAAAGAGCAGCGATTAATTCGATCAAAGAAACATGAAATATATACTATCAAACAGAATAAGGTGGCACTCAGTCCGTATGATGATAAAAGAATTATAAATTATATAAATACCGATACGAAACCTTGGGGATATAATTTCCAACAAGTCTCAGCTCGTCAGATGACGTCATCGACGCAGTGAAGCGCTTGGCAGTAGCCGTTCGGATTCATTTACTTTAGAGACTTTGATCGCGATGGACGGGTTAGAAAAAGAATTGCAGTACAAGCTTGTACTTATCACTCGCGACATATATGAGAGGTACATTCAAAATGCATTGAATCGGGGTAATTATCAATTAGTTCATAAAATTTTAGAAAAGATTGTTATACCGGACAAAGCTTTATACTGGATGGCTTTAAGAGATAGTTCTAATTTCGATTTAATGAAAAAAATATTTACGAAAAAACTTCAAAACGATATTTTTATTCAGCAGTTGGAATATATTTTCCAAAGAGAATGTATTACTCACCTTACCGTGTATCGATTACGAGAAGTAATTAACAGACATTATCCCGCCGCGAATAATAGTTATTTTAGAATTTTTTTAGAAGAATTATTAACGTGTAATGATGATTATATGTCAATTGATTTTTATTCGAAATCGTACCCGGTTAAAAATATTTCTGATAATTATAAAAGTATTGATTGGTCGATTAATAAAGCATTTTGCGAGGCAGCTTACTGTACACAATACGAATTTCTTGAAATTTTGTTTCGAGTAATTGGTAGGAATAATATACATTTCAAATTAGATATTAATTTCAATGAAGAGCATAAGCAGCTAATAAAATGGCTGGAGGATAATATATCCAAAGGTCGCTCTGGGCAGCCGATTGGTTGGAGCTCTGGTCCGGACAGCGGGCACTGGCCATCGACTACCTTAGAAGATTATGTTAAGACGCTTGACATAGTTCGTCTACATTTTTTGTAATTAGTATTAAAGTATTGTAATATAAATATTTTACATTTAATAAATTAAATTATTTATAAAATGTGTGTTTTTATTTCCTAATACCTATCCTGACATGATGATCATGAGAGAGGCAGGTGAGACAGCTTGAACAGCTCCAACAGCTCGAACAGCTCCAACAGGTGTAACAGGTACGGTACCTGTTACACCTGTTGGAGCTGTTGGAGCTGTTCAAGCAGCCCATATACATATACATATACATGTAATATATAGGGTCAGTTTCAACAGCTCGAACAGCTCCAACAGGTGTAACAGGTACGGTACCTGTTACACCTGTTGGAGCTGTTGGAGCTGTTCGAGCTGTTCAAACAGCCCATATACATATACATATACATGTATTATATATGACCAGCTCCAACAGCTCGAACAGCTCCAACAGCTCCAACAGGTGTAACAGGTACCGTACCTGTTACACCTGTTGGAGCTGTTGGAGCTGTTCAAGCAGCCCATATACATATACATATACGTGTATTATATATGGTCAGTTCCAACAGCTCGAACAGCTCCAACAGCTCGAACAGGTGTAACAGGTACGGTACCTGTTACACCTGTTGGAGCTGTTGGAGCTGTTGGAGCTGTTCGAGCTGTTCAGACACTTAATAAGTATGAGATGCTATCAACTCATTGAAATAAAAAAAAGATTATTAATAACATTTTTTATTAATATAAAAAAATTATAATTAAAATTGTGTAGAATTAATAAAATAATAAAAACACTGGTCTGGCTATCCGGCAGGAGGGCAGATCGTATGTTAATTAAAAAAAGAAATTTATTGGTCTCGCCGGCTGACAGATCGACCTCTCCAAATCTCCGAAGAAATTCTGAGTTCAATGGAGTCTGTAACAATTTAAAAAAATATCTATAAGTATTGAGTTATACGAAACAGAAAAAATATTTTAAATACCTTTCATGATGTCGGCTAAGAGTATCAGCCGGGGCATCTCCTGTGGTGGTGGTGGTGGTTGCGTTACGGGGTCCTGAGGCTGAGGCAGCCCCAGGTACCTCCAGCCCTCCGGTGGGACTTGACACATTGAACATTGGCAAATATTGCCCGCTATCAGCTCTCTAAGCCCCGTTTGATTGTGCATCTTTGCAACGTCTAACTGATCACCGCGCTCTGACTCGAGGCGAGAGCTCTCCCCCCACTTCTCTCTCTCTCTGCCCCCCACCCGACTCGTCATTCATACACGCACACATGTATACAGAAATAAAAGCCAGTATGGTTAGCATAAATTTGTTTATTCAAAATCCTTATCTTTATTTACAATATACCACTGATATATCGAGTAGACATTCTGCCTAGAGCAGCGTAAATGATTATTAATATGTTTATGACAATGATATTCTAAATTATTTAACATTAAACTATTCATATTATTACAATTATATAAGTCTATAATATTATTATTATTAGACAGATAATGCTGAAGCCATCGCTTCTTTTCCAGTCCCTTGACATAAACTTTTGCTTCTCTCTCAAGTACGTGGCTGTCGATGAAGTCCTGCAGGTCGCCGTACCGGAGATTATCATAAGGCGGTGGACCATTGGAGACCGTGCACATGATCAGTTATCCAATTAATTTGCTTCTGAATATTGTGTGTAAGAAGCCCGTAACTAACGGTCGGTTTAATTATCCGATGTACACACGAGACATCGGTAATATTAAAAATTGAAATTTCTTTACATGTAAAAGCTAACTCCTTTTTATGCTGGAAGCCCTGCACGTCTATTATATACATATTAGTATGGACGAACTATACTGGTTAAAGGATTGTAATAAATCAATCTATCATGAATTATAAGACAATATGCAGCAGTGTCTTTCGGAATATTTTTATTAGTGCTAAATTCCAGCCTAATGTCCACTGCACTCGACTTTACAACCTCATTCTGACACGAACAGTCGATAACTACCAGAGGAGCTTTAGTTTTAAATTTATATTTAGTAAGCAGAGGTTCATTTTCTTTTTCATAATAAGATTTCTGAAATTGACAGAACATTTCATACAGAGTAGCACAGAAATTCTTCTCAAAATTAATATTCAAGTTATCATAGGGATATGATTCCGAATTTAAAAAAAGTTTAAAATTAGTCAACTCGCAGTGATCAAATTCACTCATACGTTTAGCGACTGCATTTTTACGATCCGTTTGAAGACCGAAAATAATATATCGCGGTGTCTCTAACTGAGACGAAGTTTTAATATTCCAAGTATGCGTCTGCGATTCCATCAGCATGGGGTATTCATGTAATTCCCAGCTTCTAAACGGTACAGGCAAATCGATATTCCTCTCTAGATATTTCATTAATTTTAATCGCTCAACGTCAGATACAGTCACGTGTGGTACACGCCATTGAACGATTTCCAATTCTACTTTAATATTTTCATCGGCTACAAGATTTATGATTGCGTTTGTATCAATACTACTGCGAACGAGTACCAGCTCTTGACGGACATTTAAAATAATTCTTTCAAAGGTCTCTGCGAACCCCAGACATATTTTTAAAGGTATACATGCGTCAAAGTAACCGTTCTCGTCTGCAAAATTATCATCCACATCAGTCCACCCAGCATTTTCTAAGTGATTCGCGTCATTCGGAGTGAATGATGCATATCCCTTCATAACAGTCGCGAGGCCTGGATTTCTACTGCTGTCCACAATTTTACCACTCACTTCGTATCGTATCTCGTCAAACAGATACAATAACCCCATTTTATCAAAGACCGCTGTGTTCGAAACCGTACCATCCTCTTTAAGTAACCGGCCCCGCATATACAACGAACTAGCATACGGCGCAGTATACACATCTTGCTGCTGAATGGGTATACGAATTTCGTCGTTATTATTTAAATTTCTGATTGAATATGGTCCATGACTATGATTTTCAAAATTAGTTATCGCGGTTTCAAACGTAGGCTTCTCAAACACGTTTAAAATATTCGGATTCATATTAGCACTTTGTAACCGAGAGTAAAGAAAACGTCTATTTTTAGATGTTAACACCTTGAAGGTTACAGGTGAACTGTTTCGAGCGCGAGCAGGTGTTCCTTTTAAACTATTTCGGAAACTAAGACCCATTCTTCTTCAAGTGCAGTCTTACCGTGATGACCTCGCCACGGAAATTAACAAGATCACCGTCTTGATCGACTATCTTAATTGATATGCTATCTATATGCCTCTTATTAATCGGCAGGTAAA
This sequence comes from Rutpela maculata, assembly GCA_936432065.2. Taxonomy (NCBI): domain Eukaryota; kingdom Metazoa; phylum Arthropoda; class Insecta; order Coleoptera; family Cerambycidae; genus Rutpela; species Rutpela maculata. The sequence continues at coordinate 87,220,849 of OW386292.2, forward strand.
TTGCATTAGCGGGACACTCTATTATTTTATAGCCGGGAGGCACGCTAGGAAAAAATTCATGAATAATGTGTACAGATCTATCATTCATGTAACTGCCCGTGATGAGATTACACTCCACGCATATAGCGTTTACTTTTTGAATTTTTGCCGGGAAATCAGATATATGTTTCTCGAGCGGTTTTAGACGACGAGATGTAAATCCTAACAAACTGCCAATACCGCCGGCCTTTTCAAAATTTATCATCTTATTGGATTTTATTTTCACTTTTAACGTATTTTTATTGGATACTATAGAAATATGACCATCGTTACCATGATTCAGAATAAAATGCTTTCTTACGTAATTATTTATATCTTCTATTTCATACGAGCCCTCCGGAATTTTTATAAACTTATCGTCTGTATCATAATATATATGATTATTTGTAGCGTCTATGTTCGGTATGGAGTTATACGCCTCGAAATTTATTAAAGCAAGCGAATATTCAGCACCGTCTTCAAGGTCTATGGGTGGGGAAAAGTGCGCGGTTAAATTAGATGATTTGCCGGATAATGTAAACGTACAAGACATGTTGCGGCTTCAAGGTTAGCTCTGAGAATGAACGTGACTTAAAAGCATGACGCATTATATAGAAATTGTAAACACAGATGTCCACAATTTACTGTGTCATAAGACTGATACTGCTTGTGATTGTATTCAATAGAACAATTTAAATATTTTATTAATTCGAGAGGAGGCTGTAAATTACCAAAACTATCATAATAAACGGCTTTCGAACCGTTCTTAAAGTATGCAGTCCAATGAGTACCATTACCGCTATCACTATCCAAGTTCACAATGCCCGTCTCAATTTTATGTACGCGTTTAGGTAGTCGGTCCCGCATAAATATTCCTCGAAAATTAGGTATATTTAACATCTTAACATATTTTTTCAGATCCATGTCGGTGAGCGCTCGATTTGGTAATTTTACTAGTCACTTGCTGTTGGTGTTTTTATTCATGTATAGTCCAAGTCCTGTTCGATAGGGACGAAGATAGAGTCCCTTACCGAGGGCGATACTCTCCATAGCCTGATTGTGACGTTTAGATTCTTTAAGCTGGGAGGCTGCCGCCTGAGAATCTCTTACAGCTTTCGCTATACCTGCAGATCCACCGGCTAGCGCTCCCAGAGCACTAAGTCCGGCAAATATTGGTATTAGCGGTAGAACGCCACCCGTCTTCGGTATAGGAATAACGCGAGCAGCCATCGGTGATATTTTTTTATCTTTTTTAATACGCTGTACTGCACGAGAGGCCTTTTTAATAGCATCTCCGACAGAGGGAGCTCCACGTACTAGTTTACGAATTTTATTGGATATTTTTTTAAACGTCATCGTACCGCCACATTTTCTTTTTTTACATCCCAAGCCTAATTTATCTTTAGCACTCATGATGCCTGCTACACCGGCTGCTGCCGCTCTTTCTCCGATGGACGAATCCCTAGCAAATACACGCTTCAGAGCACGTTTTGCCAATTCTTTATCGGCAATATGCCGTCCTTTCACATCATTGACTTTAGAATATTGTATGTCGTGGTCACAACACGCCTCATCTAGACCATTAATTCCGCGATCTCCTCGCGCCAGTCTTTTTTCTAATTTAGTACCCGGGCCGCAGAAACGATAGCCAGGGATATGGGCTTCGAAAGGTAATTTATTTATGAGAGTGTTTACAGCCATGTTACCTCTATCGCATGTAATAGTAGACTGAGGTGTTACAGGTGATCGAAAGCTATTTATACTTAAACTCCTGGTGGAAATACCTCAGTGTCAATCATGCGTTTCATCAAGACAGGTAACAGTCTGAAAATCGATAATCTCGATTTCGATAGTCATGTGAAAAAAGATAGTAGACATGGTCCTCTGTTACCCGACAGCATCAGGTGTATCATATGCGGACCTTCAAATTGTGGGAAAACAAACATCGTGATAAGCCTGCTGACTCATCCACACGGCTTGCGTTTCAAGAATGTTTACGTCTACTCGAAATCTCTCTACCAGCCTAAATATGAATATCTTAGAAAAGTACTCGGCTCGATCGTGGGATATCATGAATTCAAGGATAGCGATGTAATAATGACGCCTGCGCAAGCTAAAATTAATTCCATTTTTATATTTGATGACGTAGCTTGCGACAATCAAAGTGTGATGCGTGACTACTTTAGCATGGGGCGGCATAAACAGATAGACAGCTTCTATCTCTGTCAGACCTATACCCGCATTCCAAAACATCTGATAAGAGACAATGCAAATTTACTGATATTATTCAAGCAGGATGACATGAATCTTAGACATGTATATTCCGATCACGTTAATACCGATATGAGCTTTGAGGATTTCAAACATATGTGCTCGTTATGCTGGAAAGATAAATACGGATTCCTAGTGATAGATAAAGATAGCGATATTAAACATGGCCGATACAGAAAGGGGTTTGACGAGTATATATACCTGTGATTTTACTATCTCAATCAGTTGATAATTACACATGTTATCTGACGCACCTGTCGACATGGACATTACTAATAAAATTATCGAAGCTCGGAAAGCCGTAAAGCGCAAATTAGAGGCACTCAAAATGCACGATCTGCAAATCGAAAAGTCTTTTGCCCCAATCACCGCACCTTTACATTCAATAGCTAAACATATCAAGCTTGAGACGGACGAGAATTTAAACATTAAGAAAAAGTCTGAACCCTCAGAGGATGAAAAAAATATTAATATTACACCGTCACCGTCGATTGTCGACTCTGAAGAAGGCGACCAGTCAGATGAGAAGTATCTTGAGAAATTTAGCGATCTGCCTAAAACGTATATATCTGAGATGATGCATGATACTGAAAATACACATGATTTTCGATATGGTGTACGATATAATCCCGAAGAAGATAAATATTATATTGGAAATTCTGCCATTCAGTTTGACGGTGACAATTTAATAATAAATAATAAAGAGTATCAGGGCACTCGCGGTCTTTATGAATTACTATTTAAAAAACGTTCGCATCACTATAACTATGATGATAAGAAACAGTACATTGATATTGTAAAAAGGACTAGCGCACATAAGAGAAATTATGATTCTGAAAAGCAAAAGTCCGGTAGTAAGAGCTGGAAGTACTTGCATATTATTAAACCGATGCTTTACGCTCGCGAACCTCGGCAACGTGCTCCTGGTAAAGTAAAAGGCGGCGAATTAATGATGCAAGTCACCGATAATGCTATTGATTACGTATATTGGGACGATCCTAATGAACTCGTCGATCGTCTTAGGCTTTTGATAGCTTCACAGGAGGCAGGCAATTCAAGTCATACGAATGAAATAAATAGAATTTTAGAGGAACTATTAGAAAGTAAAATAATCGAACCGCTGGATTAATTTAACAGTACGTAAATTATTGTTGAACTGTAAACATGTCTGCTATAAAAAGAGATATTGTTAATGAAATACATAAGCCGGCTAGAATTAACTTTAAGAGACGAAAAGTCGTAGTTAGAGGTTTAAATGAATTGCTTCAGGCTGACTTAGTCGAAATGATTCCATATGCTAATTACAATAAAAATTATAAATATATTCTCATTGTAATTGATGTTTTTTCAAAGTACGTATGGGCTGAACCAGTTAAATCTAAATCTGGCGTAAATGTTACTCGAGCTATGGAAAAAATATTAGTCGCAGATAAACGAATCCCCGTCAATTTACAGACTGATAATGGAACCGAATTTTATAATATTAATTTTCAAAAATTAATGAAAAAATATAAAATTAATCATTATTCTTCGTATAGCACTAAAAAATGTTCAGTAGTCGAACGCGTAAATAGGACTATAAAATCTATGATGTATAAGGAATTTAGTATAAATGGTTCTTTTCGGTGGTATAATTTACTTGCTGATATTATTAAGAAATATAATAATACTAGGCATCGTACCATCGGCATGAAACCTGTAGATGTAAATAAAAAGAATGAAAAAATACTCTTGAAATCCGTTTACAATTATCCTACAATTACATACTCGCAATTACCTAAATTTAAAATTAACGATCATGTGAGAATAAGCAAGTACAGAGGCGTGTTCGATAAAGGTTATACTCCTAATTGGTCTAATGAAATATTTACTATTTCAAAAATTAATTATACCAGCCCCATAACATACTTACTGACCGATGCACAGAAACAGCCAATAGAAGGATGCTTCTATACTGAAGAACTGCAGAAGGTTAAACATTCAGACATGTATCTCGTTGAGAAAGTTTTAAGGAAGAAAGGAAATATGGTTTTCGTTAAATGGCTTGGATTTGACAGTTCCCATAACAGTTGGATTGAAAAAAGTGGCATTGTTTAATTTTTATGCACTTATATTAATTATTATTATTATTATTATTATTATTATTATTATTATTATTATTGCTATTATTTTTATAGGTTATGTATTCCATGTACATATATAAGCTTTATTACTGTATTATGCGTTCAGATAAATAAAATATATTATAAAAATTAAATTATTTTTTTATTTTTCGTCTGGGGTGGCTTTATTTTTTAAGATTTAATTTTTTTGATTGCATATTTGAATTCAGCATTAAAAAACACATAAAATGTAGCATGAACATTTTCGTTACAATAAACTTGAAAAATATGAATTTTTTCATTTTTTGCCTGGGCTGGCTTTATTTTTTAAGATTTAATTTTTTTGATTGCATATTTAAATTCGACATTAAAAACATTTTCGTTACAATAAACTTGAAAAAAAAAAATCTGAATTCTTCATTTAATTAGGAAATACGTAATAATAGTCAACCATTTTTTTAAATTAATTTATTAATACATATAAGAAAGAGGTTACATGTTTTGTGATATAATAACAGAATATTTATGTTCAAGTACTGGATTAATTATTTGAGCGTATCGTAATATTTTAATTTGAAAACGATCTCGATCGCGGGCGTCTTGCATCCAGTTACCACATCTAGCAGTTCTATGGGCATAGCTCCAATGGTAAATGTGATGAATTTTAACGTCCTCGCTGAACTGAACTGTTCTTGGACTTCTTCGGCTGGATACTGACATGTTGAAATGTACGTAAAACTTCAACGTACTTAACGTCTTCTCCGAGTAATTTTAAATTGTTTATAAAGTGCTGTAACTTCTTCTTATATGTTTCGGGATCCATCTTTAGGACTCGATGAATTCAATGTTAGTGGTCGTGCCTGCTAGCCCTCTATATACTAAGTACACTTCTTTTAGTATAATGGTTTGTTGTAGCGTTACCATATCATCATCAGAAATAATGCGTGAGTATCTGGCTGGTAGACTCACTTTACAATTTTCGAGGATTACTTGGACCTGGATACCATACGGTGAAAGTGCTTTATATATATCTAGCACTTTATATTTTCTATCGACTTCCAGCTCATAGATTTTCATGAACGGCGTGACATGAGCTTCAACATTAATTTTTGCGAAAGACATTGCTGCTGCTGCTTTTATATCGACTTTAAGATTGTGAATGAATGCTGCGATCTCAGGTCTTTACTTTTATGCTGTATTCCACCCCCACTTTTCGTATCGAGTAAGCAGAAAAATATGGGAAAAAATATGATGATTTCATTGTTTACATTATTTCTCTCCAAACCCTGAGACGCTCCTTATAATAGATCACGTGACTTATTAGTCATTGTATTATAACCGTCGGATGCTGTTATCTAAAGACAATTAATCACGTTTTAAATATACATATAGCCGTAGACAGTCGCATTTATTTACATTAACAATTTCCTGGAATCCGATAACGTCTCTGCATTTGGTTACAGTTTTAACATTCAAATATAAAATTTACGTACTGAAGTAGATGAATATTTATTCCATATATAAGACTTGTCTATTTAAACTCAATGATGGATGTCTGTAGCCATTTTCTTAACCTCTAACGCCCTCTAACGTAAACATGCAATACTATTCGCCAATAACTATAAACAATAAACGGCAGCCATCTTATTTTTATTACTAGATACACCATATCACTAGTACACCTTATATACTTATTTTTATTACTAAATACACCCTGTATACTTCTTTTATTACTAGATACATCCTATATACTCTTAGCCACCCCCTCTTAGATATAATCTCTTATCTTTAGCTATAATCTAATATCTAAGCTCGAGGATTGGATCTCCCCCCTCCCATTAGGTCCTATCACCTATCATCTAAGAAGATCCCACCTCACACTACAACCTAGATAATAGGATCTATCATCTAGCATTATCTCACCTCACACTAGAACCTAGATCATAGGATCTATCATCTATCACCTGCGCGCCACCTGCGGGGCTGCGGGCGTGCTGACGTCACAGCTCCAGCTTGACCTTGAAGTGGGCTCATATTGGTACTGCATAACTACTTACGGCAATCCAGGCTGTCCATTATGACTAGGGTGACCATATTTTTTTCTAGAAAAAAGAGTACCTACAATGATAGAAGGGGTTCCTTATTTAAAGGTGAGGGTACGGTTACTAAAAATGCGCCGCAGGCGAAAATTTTGAATTTTTCAAGGTCAAACGGCCTTAAATTAAAAGTTAGATATTTGATTAAAAATTATAGTCTTCAAAATGTAGGTCTCGTGTGCGCAAGATTTAAAAATATAAAATGCCAAATATATTTATATCAGGTAAAAAAAAACAAATAATCTATATATTCTAATAAAAATATAAAGAAATAACAAATAATCTCTTCAATTTTCCCTCGACGTGTCTGCAACTACAGCACCCGGATCATCAGGTTGATGCCAGTCGTACTTCTGGGAACTTAAAATTGCCTTCAAAATATGTGGTCTGTTCTTCAGGAACTGGAACATTTCGCTGCAAGTCTCACTGAAGTTTGTGTAAACTTGCATCACAGCTTCTAGTGTCGATATCTTCATCCGCGATTTTTCTGAACTCCAATATTGGAGAACAGCCGCTCAATCGACGCACTTGTCCCAGGAAGACAAAAAATAAACTCACATAAAATCTCCAAAATTTTTAATTTATTTTGACTTGATCCAGACTCTCGAAAATATTTGAACACTTCAAGCCATCGATTTTCAGTGGAAATATTTTTAGAATTCCAGTCGGCAATTCTATCTTGTGTAACGTTGGCTTTCATGAGACCAACTTCGTCGAACAGTTCGTCTTCATTTAACCCTTTGCGGTCCAATTTTATTTTTATGCGCATTCTTCCTGGGTCCTATTTATTTTCCGCAAATTTTTATTGAGATAATAAATCAAATTTAAAGATTTTCATGTAACATTAAATTGAAATATATACTTGAAATTTGGTACACGTCTATATTATAACGACATAGGGAACTAGATTATATTTGGAGATGATTCCGTTGAAGGGTTGGGGGTAATAATAGGGAAAAATAAGTAAAGCAAGCTAGTAAAAGTCCTGAAACTTGGGATATGCTGTATATACTAGAAGCCAAGGTCCGAAATTTGGGATTTGTTTTATGTACTAGAAACCAAGGCTTTAAATTTTTTTATAATATTTTCCGCCCCCCACCACCTCCACTCTAATATGAATAAAATAAAGTTCCACATACTGGAGTGAAAATATACTCTGAAGACTTTTCCATTTATTTTATTACCAATTTTTATTATAATAGAAAAATACCTATTGGTGTTTATAATTTTTTTCAGTGTGGTATCTTTTGAAACATTCGCCAGGATGAAGTCCAGGCTTACGGGTGCAGGTATCGCAGAAGTAAACAGTTTCCCTTCGCCCACCTCGTACTTTTCGGTTACTACAAACTGCACAATCCTTCGAATTACTCCTCTCGTTTGCAAAAATAAAATGAGGCTGTTTATTTAGCCGCTCTTCGGTTTCTGATGTTGACGGACGGCCTTTCCTAGATCTGTGGGGATTTCGAACATTTCCGACAAGTTGCTGCACCAGTGATTTTCTGTATTTGAGGTGACTTTTGCAGTGCAAATCATCTTGACGTCTCTGAATACTATATAGTATATAACTGTTTACTATTGCCACTTCTAGAAGCCAGAAAAACATTTTCCTCCACCATTTGAGTGACTTCCTTGTAAAGCCATAGCTTGCAATGTAATGATCTGCACGATCAACGGCTCCCATATTTTTTGTATAGTCCAGAATTACAATAGGTTTTCTAACTTCTTCTATATGTCCTATTCGGTTTCTTCTTTGTACCAACTGTGTTTCTGTGTTATATGTCGAAAGGATATGGACATTTCTTTTATCCTTCCAAGTTAGTACCATCATGTTATCATCTTTTCTATAAGTGACTGTATCGTGTTTTGCCGGTTTCACTCTTTTTTTTCTTATTTCTTCTGGTAAACCTTTCCGATTGGACAATACGGTACCCGTTGTTTGAATTTGAAGATTCAGAAGTTCCATGGCGAGGTCTGTTCCTGTGTAAAATCGATCTGTGTATAAGTGATATCCACTGCCGTTGGACGTTTCCAGTAATCTATTACATAAATGTAACGTTATTCTAGATGTGAATGGGAGATCAGGACGAATGAGTCCTGCAGTTGTACTAGCTCCATAATAAGGTAATAATACACTTATATAGCCCGTTTTCGATTCTGCCAAGACATATACTCTTAGACCCCACTTAGTTGGTTTTTTTGGATTATACATCTTGAAAACTATTCTTCCTTTGAATCCAACTGTGCTTTCATCCACAGCAATATGTTGATCAGGAACATAGTGTTCTCGACACTTATTATCAATGTAGTCAACAACATTCTTCACTTTCTGTCCTCTAGTTGATCTGTTTGGATGTGCTGGAGGGGGATTCAAATGGAAAGCCCAATATATTTGAAGGAATCGATACCTGGGAAAAATATCTTTGAAAAAAGGTTGCTTGTCAGTCCACTCCTCACTGAAGTACTCTTTTATAGATGACTTTTCATGCAAAGCCATATTCATGATGATACCCAAGAATGCCTTCATTTCTGGAACAGTAACATCTCTCCAATTTCGCCATATTGAATGTTTCTGTAATGGTGTCGACTTTTGTATTTTTTCTGCTCCATATCGATTAGTTTCTAAAACTATCTCCTGTATTAGATTGTCTGTGAAAAATAGTTGAAAGAAGTCTAACTCTATCACTGGTCTATTTTGTGGCATTTTGTAGCCACTATTAGCTGTAAATGGCAGTCTAATGAAATCTTGATCATTCTGATCCCATATTTTCCACATGGAGGTCTCGTCCTCATCGCCTTCTGCATCAGTTTGCTCCTCATTCTCATCTCCCTCAGTATCACTTCCCTCTCCATCCTCATCCCTATCACTTTCTTCATCATTATCACTCTCTTCAAACTCAATTTCGGAGTCACTAAATTCAGAATCATCTGTTTCTGAGTTTCGCCTTCTTTTTCGTGAAGTTGACTCCATTTTGTTATATTTTCCTACAAGTTTTCCGTTTTCAAATATGTAAAGAAAAATAGAAAACAAACTCACCAATAGTAATAACAGAATTGTATTTACTGTAATATCCGAATTTATAGTACTTGGTAAGTAACACTTACGCAAAATCTTTCTCAAACTAAATGAAATATTTACACTATCAAAAATCTAATAGTAAATGTACCTTCAGCAAAATCGAAATAGAACTGATCAACAAAGGCAGAGACAAATGTTCTATTCATATTTTTTGTCCTCGTTACTTTACTTACTCGTTATTCATAAATTGTGAAGTATAAAGAAGCACATACAGTGATTAATATGTTTTATAAACATTGTCAGATTATAAAGAGTACATTCAGAACCTCGAAAAATGTTTTTATTTCATGGCGGGGCTGCCCCGTGGGACCGCAACGTAATAATTTTAATGTCGGGGCTTTCCCGACATAGGACCTCAAAGGGTTAATACACCTATGTGGTTTTTAAAGGCCTCACATGAACAAAGAACTTGATTCCATGAAAATTGTTTTCTCAAATTCACCCATTCAAAAAGCTTCAATTCATTTAAATTTGAACCCCAGTTTTGCAGATAAGTCACACAATTTGAATAAAATAAACTGACGTGCGACATGAAGTCCTCCCGATAGTTTACACTGCCATCCATATGTTGAAGCTTTGAAAGGGACGCCCTCACATTAGGCGGCAAAAATAATTCATTCGAACGATGTTCAAGCTTACTTTTAAGGTTGAAATACTCTAGGGCGGCTTCTGTTGCGCATATCTTATCATCTTCTGCATTTAAAACGGCATTGTGGAACAAAGAAGCGATGTTGTGTACAAACCACATCCAAATTTCGCCAGTCGGATTTTCAGAAAACTGTTTTAATATCATTGGACAATTTTCAATAGACAAAAAATGTTCTTTCATTTCATTCGTACATTTGTAGAATCCGTTCAATTGGCATCAGGCATCAGGCTCAAAAACCTTGTTTTCGAAAATGACAATTTTTTTATATTGGATATCAACAAAGTCACAGAATTGTTTCAGTTTGTCTACTCTGACTGTATAAATATGGAAATGCTTAAATATCTTAACAGCAATAACCTCTACGTCAATTGGTAAGATGTACGCAATCGTTGAAAATGTGTGCGACACAACCAATGCCAACTAGGGGTTTGCCACAAGAAGTATTCAATTTGGCAAATAGGTTCTTCACCCCCTTTCTTTTCATTCCGCCAAAATTTGTATTCGTGTTAATCAGCAGCTAATCCGATATATTTGTCAACTAAATTGTGGGTTTTCAAAGCACCAAACACATAATTATTTAAGTGCTCTGATGTTTCACCAGTCAAGTCGCATAATTGAAGTAATTTGATTTGGACACCCATTTCATAATCAAAATATCTCACCAGTAAAGGTACAATTTCAATTTCTTTGTGGTTTGATGAATCGATCGTGATGCTAACAAAATGGGCTTTATGTAAATCAATTTTTAATCGCGATTAACATTCTTGAGCTAAAATATTTTTCACAATGGCCTCAGTTTTGGTTCGAGCTGAAGCGAATTTGGGCTCAAACATATTCACTATTAGTTTTGATGTGCAGTCTAAAGATCTAAAGCTCTGTAGGTGCTTGATCGTATGATAAGCGAAAGTACCTTCCTTAGCGGCAATCAACATATTTTCCGACGTGAAATATTAGCTTTTAAGGAAGGTCTCCAGTTTATTACTTTTATATCTCGCATTTGCAGCCTGTACATGCTTCTTTTTGGCTAAATGACCTTTATTATTGCTCCGACCACTGTTTGAAATATCAACATCACTTCGGCAAATTTCGCAGTACACAATGTGCGGTAAAGAACTTGATTTTATTTTCATAAACGGATATTTTTTCTGCAACTCATAATTAAAAAGACACTTTCTTCGAGGCGGTGACATGTTGAAACGAGATTAAATTAAAGTACCTAATTAAACTGGTTAAAATAATACGTCCGTAATACAATACACAATACCGTACTCTACTTAGTCACAATATCTACTCTAAACTAGTATTGACATTCGGCGGTAAATCCTAAGCTAAGAACTACGCTGCAGCCGACCTAAGCGCTTTTGATTTGCAGTAAAATGAAAGAGCGAGATAACGAGATAAGTGACACATTCGACAGTCGATGCTAGACTCACGTAGCGCCACCGTGGCATCGCAATCGGTTGATATACGTGAGCCAGAAACACTTGATTTCGTTTCGTTCGGTATGTTTTATTTTATATGTACTTATTATAAAAATAAAAAATAAATGAAAATATTTATTTAGAATTTTTGTGTACCTCAAGAAAAAAGAAGTACATTTATGTGTACTTAATGAACTTTTTAAGGACAGTAGGACATTACTCGAAAAAAGAGTACTGTCCTACTAAAATAGAACACGTTTTTCCCCCGGAGGGACAAAAACGATATATTTCATGTCTTGCCTAGGCTTGACCTTGTGAGATTACACTTACCCTTTTCCATCGATAATACGCAGCTACTTCAAATATTTGTCCCCGCGTTGTCTAGCTTCGCTGCTGCGCACCTTCCACCACGCTCTCTCTTCGAGTGTGTGGCAGTGTCGCAGCAGCAATTGATCTTCAGTACTTCGAGTCGTCAAGCTCTTAAATGGGGTCAAGCCTAGGCAAGACATGAAATATATCGTTTTTGTCCCTCCGGAGGAAAAACGTGTTCTATTTAAGATAAGATAAGATAATTTATTGATGTTATTTACACAATATAATGTATTTACACAAGTCAACACAGTAGAAAAATTTTAATTCAATTCTATAATAAAATTTGGTAAAAGACAAACAATGTTTTTAGACAGACATACAGACTAAATCTAAATGCATGTATACACATATACATATTATTCTTTTTTTTTTTTTTAATCAGATCAGGTCAATATTACAATTTAGAAATTCCTCATAACTGAAGAATGCGTTTTCAATAAGAAACGTTTTCATCCTATGCTTGAAAGGTTTAAGTGGCAATTCTCTAATAAATATAGGCAATTTATTGTAAAATTTGATGGCCCAATACTTCGGTCCATTTTGAATCCTCTTTAAACGACAGTATTTTACAACTAAATTTTCTTTTCCCCTAGTATCATGGTCGTGGATGTCCTGATTTACTTCATAAGTACCCTCATTTTTCTTAATATGCAATAAGTTCTCTAACACATAAACAGATGGAAATGTTAATATTTTATGTTTCACAAAGGAACTTCTGCAGTCTTCCTTATAGTTCAACTTATCCAATATCCTCACTGCCTTTCTTTGCAACCTGAAAATACGTTCGCGATCTGCAGCATGTCCCCAAGCTATAATGGCGTAGGTGACATGTGTGTGACAGAGAGCGAAATATGCAGTCCGTAGAGTGTTGGTGGAAATAGAGTTTGCTAAGTTGCGGAGTACAAATATGTTAGAACTAATTTTTTTTGAAACAGTATTTATATGTTCATACCATTTCAATGTTCCGTCTAGATGTACGCCCAGAAATTTTACGCTACATGAATAATTAATTATATCTTCATGATTTCTTAATGTGAATAGCATATTTTGGGTTTTATCTTTGTTTAGAAAAAGTTCATTTGCATTAAACCACTGTCCAGCTTTGACTAGTGCCTCACATGAATTTTCAAGCACCGTATCTAGGTTTTTTCCAGATGAACGAAGAGTAGTATCATCTGCAAATACCAAATAATTTGTTAAATGGTTGCCAAACGGGAGATCGTTGATAAAAATGAGGAATAACAAACGTCCTAATATAGAACCCTGTGAGAAGTGTTTAGGTTCTGACGACGCGGTGGGGAAAGTGTACTGTGAGGAAACATGGAAAATAAAGGCTACTCCCATGCCAAATAACTTTTATAATAAACAAAGGTTTAAATGGTACACAACTAAACCAAACCGGTACAATAATTTCAAATATGCATATAGAAACAAAGAACATTCTTAATTAACTTATAATAAGCATTAACCTAATCGAACTAAATAGCCCTGAAACTCTGGTGCAAAAGGTTATCAACTAAGGGATTCCTTGGGGCAGGCTTCTCGATTTGTTTGAAATAATGTTTAATTACATTTTTGTCACTACTCCAATTACCCTGCAATAGTACTGCGGGAAGCCGGGCCCACGCGTCCCCTAGAAGTAATAAATAAAGATTTAAGGGACTGTACTGCAGACCTTCGTTCCTCTGTAATAAATAAATACTTTCTAGTCCAAACCACCGGGTCTAATTTCTCCTCCGGAATACTAGATAAATGCCAACCTGATTGTCTAAAGGATGATCTGTCTGTTTTAGACCCAAAGAGTGGCCAAAAGGTAACCGAATCCTTTTCAAAAGATAAATGATCATTATCCATTTGTAATATGTCAGATCATGAACGCGACGGCCTGATGCCAAAAGCAATATAAGGGAGAGGTGACGAGAAAAATGCTGTTTTCATCAATGTGGACTGTTCGCATCCATTCAATTAATTGAGATACCTCCCATATTACCTTTCTATTTCTAGGAGGACTCGACAAATCAATTCCTTTCAAAATATGTTTAACCAACGGGTGGTGAGAGATAAATTCAGATTGTAAAGGGTCGCCCATAGTGGCAATCACTGATTTATGCAACTTAATCGTTGCTGGGGACAGTTTCTTTACTCTATGAAGGTACGCCAAGTATAAAGCCACTTTATCCGCATCCGGCTTAGAAGGAATCAAGCCAAGGGATTGACAAAACTTTGTCCACGATTTCCAAGGGGCTTGATAAGTTTGACTAGGTGGCGATGAAGGTCGTGGATCCGAATTGGTCGATCCAATGCCCGTTTCTTTAAATCGGCTCGCCAAAAGACCTTCTCCCACCTTGGTGCAACTAAAATGAAGGATCCCTCTGGCACATTCAGATGAGCGAGAACCCTCGGGATGAGGGAAGGACGAGGGAAAATCCAAGCAAGTCTGTATACCCACTTCCTGCTGAAGGCGTCTGCAAACTGGGCCTGATTGTCGTTCAAATCCCTGGAGACATACGTTGGTACCACCTTGGAGAGGTGAGAGGCAAACAAGTCTATTTCCGATAATTGGAAAATTTTGTTTGTCACCGTCCGTGACAGATGCCAATCCGCTAGTGGTTTCTGTCTCGACAGACTGTCCGCCATGTCGTTGTAGACCCCCGGAATCTAATGTGGGCACAACTGTATGTTCTGTTTCCGCGCTAAGAGCAGAAGTTTGGATACTAAGCTGGTCAGGTGTCGAGATTTCGTCTCCCCCTCTTTTTTTATGTAAGAAACTACTGTGCGATTGTCGGTTTGAATGACAACCCGCTCGTTGCTTAAGAGTATTTATATTGTTCCTGACAGCTTGTAGCACGGCAAAAAGTTCCCTCTTGTTGATGTGCCAGGACTGCTGGCGGGGGTCCTGGTACCTTGTAACAGATTTTTGTTTACGACAGCTCCCCAACCCTCGTCCGACGCGTCAGTTATAAACTCTGTATGAATAGAAGAGATGAAGTCTCCAGGTTTTCCAGCCACCAGTTGCACATTTGAAATCCCTGGCTCGGTAAAGGGTAGCGCCTTCTTTGACGAGTCACCGGTAAGATATTTGTGGCCCGCTGCAGAGGTCGAGAGTGCAGCCGCCCCAACGGGATTACAAAGACGCGAAATTGAGTTTGCCTAAAAGACTCTTGGCTATTTCCCAGTTCCAAGAGTTGGTTCGAAGGATATCTCTTAAATCTCTGCCGATTGAGAGAATTTTCTTGGTGGGTAAAAGTTTGCTTTTGTTCAGGGTGTCCCAAACTATTCCCAGATATTCCAGAGCTTGGACGGGAGAACTGAGGGATTTTGCGTGATTGACAACCCAACCTAGATGACTTAAGAACTGTATCGCTGTTGCATAATCGATTTGAAGCTGTACGGGATCCTGGTTGACTAACAGGAAATCGTCCAGATAGACAATTATCCTTATCCCCTTTTCTCTTAGCTGAGATGCCAACCAATTTGAAATTCGGGAGAAAGTTAGAAGCGCCGTCGACAGGTCGAAAGGGAGGCAAGTGAACTGGAAAACTTCGTCGTGATAAAGAATTGATAGAAATTTTCGGTGGTGATCCACAATGGGAATATGGAAGTAGGCCTGAGATAAGTCGATTTTTAACAGATAATCGTTCGGTTGGAGGAAATGGGGTAGACTGTAGTGGTTTATTAGTCGAAACTTTCCTGGAAGAAGGTATCTGTTTAAAGCCCGTAGGTTTACAACTGGGCGCAAAGTGCCGTCTGCTTTTGGAACAGGAAATAAGCGTGCTAGAAAGATCAATTTCGAAGTGGAGGTCTGCAATACTCCCTGTTTTATTAATAAACGAATTTCTGGATCCATGGCCAGAGTTTGATAAGATTGAGATAGCTTCGGGATTTTTGTGACTGGAAATAGAGGAGGCTTCCTGACAAAAGGTATGACGTAACCCTGAATAATTTTGAGAATATGAGACGGAGCCCCGATAGGTTTCCATCTTTGAACAAAATGTATGAGCCTGCCTCCTCTGAAAGTCCGTATCTCATGAGGAACGAAACTTGGTGGACGGTTGGTTTCTAGACTGCTTATCGTGAGATCTTGTACCAGTGCTTCGTCGAGAATATGTTTTGGATTGGCTGGACCCTGTCCTGCCGACTGCGCTTTGTAGGGCTGGAAACGTCGTTGTCGAGGGTTTGGTTTTGACGCTTTAAAGGCTTGTGTCGATGACGGAAAACTTTGCCGTGGACGAAAGGCGGCTTTAGGGAACCGAAAAAACTGTTGATTAGCGGATTGCTTTGTTAATTCCGCGACTTGAGATTCACAGAAGAGATGTGTTGAAGATGGGGGAATAGACCCTAACGATGAAGCAAGGAAATCCTGTTTAGGGAGGAAATTATTCCTACGCATTTCAACGACTTCCGCCCGACGCACAGTGGGGCCAATTACATCAAAAGTTGGCAGAAATTATTTTTATTCATTTTTATTTATATTTGATTAATTAAACCATAAACTTTAATTTATTGAATCAATTCTGTGATTGGCTGATTGTAAAACACTATTCAGTATTTTAAATATATAGAAAAATGTGCATTTAAAATTTCGAAATTACCTTTTTCAATTTCAAAACAATTTTATTAAGACTTTTACACATGTTTTAGCGTATGAGGCCCTTCTCAAAGGTACAGAAATACTAAATTAGTTTATGTTAGTTATATCCAATTACAATTGGGAAAATAAATCGGCTATTATATATAAATTATGCTAATTATCTACTTAAGAATTTAAACAATATACTTTTATAACACTCTTGTACTAATTCTAACAACTAGTAGTACATTAGCTAAGAGTGTTAGAAAAGTATATTGTTGAAATTCTTAAGTAGATAGAGATTATCTACCTAAGAACGAACACTTTTCTCAACACCGATATAGTTCGGAAAACTTATAGACGCGTCTAACCAAGCTTGATTGTTATCAAGAAATCGTTGGGTGTTCCTACTGATTTTCTTCCATCTTATCCTAAAATCACACACAAAATTATAAATTCGCTTGTGCAGATTGCGAACTTCGTGTTCTGGGGACTTTGTGTGAGTTTCGATGAATTTCTTCAAGTAAGCGATTTGTTTACCTAAATTTGAATCACCGCACTCCCTCATTTTGTCGAAAAGATATCTTCTCGATAGAAAAAGGTCAGTTGAGCCACTTTCTGTAGAAAGAAAAAAAAAATTAAACTGCTCACTACTTCCACATCCAGATTTCTCATTAGTTTTTGTAAAAAAAATTTCCCGATTCTTTTTTAACAAATACTAAATCCTAAGTTTAGGTACCACTCTTACTAGCTTGATTTACTTATTTACACCTATTTACCCCACTGTACCACCCCAACCCGTCAATGAAATGACATCAAAATATGATCCAGTTCCAGTTCACGTTATACCACATACGTGTACCAAATTTCAAGTCAATAATAATATGTCTAACCGTTTCCGAGTAATCGTGCCAACAAAAAAGTTACAGATGGACATAAATGCCTTTTTTATTGCTTAAATTTATTTTCTCGGCGTTTCACGGTATTTTAAACCTATTTAAGCAAAAAAAAAATTGATTTTTTTTTACTTCGTGAATGTGGAAATAAAATTTAAATATTTAAACATTCGTAAAGTGCGTATGCCACGTGAATATGCAGTGATATTTCAAAATGCCGCAAATATAAGCAAGTTTTTATTTACTACCCTTAAAGTACACACTATTCCGAATAACTTTATGTATATATCACAGTTCAGGCAGATTCAGGCACATTTTAAAACAATAAGGATTTACAGAAATGTCATAAAATTGTATCGTACGAAACAGGTCGGTTTATATAAATTCGTATAAATTAAATAATACTAGTATAGTAACAAATATAGCAATTACTTGTCACCTTACCTGTAGGTAAAGCAGCCATGCTGAGAAAAAATTAATTTGCAGTAACCTCACTGAGAAATTAATAAAACAAACTAACACTCACACGCACTGGTTGATTTTTATAACTTTTAATCTACACTAAGCACAAGTTTAGACTGGCATGGCGTGTACCGCTTACAATAAATAGAGTCAAATAAACCGTTTTTTGTATGTTCGACTTAAGGGCTATTAGTACCTCGAAAAATTAGTCCGCTCTGATGACTTTTGTTTTATAGAATTTCTGCCAACTTTTGATGTAATTGGCCCCACTGTGCGACGTCCGCAAGTATATTGTAGGAGGTCGTCTGAAACTGACCTAAATGCTGACTCTGGTGCTGAAAAAGCTGCCTTCAAATCTTGTTTAAGAGTAGGGTGCTTCGATGACAAATCTCTCACTGCTTGTCCCAAGGCATCCCTCTGCAATAATAGACCGTGTATGAGCGTGCCAAGGGTGGTATCCGCACAAATTAGATGATCTTACAACTGCGGAGAAGCAGAGAAAGGAGCTAAGGCTGGGTTAACTTTAAAAGCTGAGAAAACGGGGGAGGCTTGTAGTTTCCTTTGAACCTCAGCATAGCGAATAAGTTTAAAGGAGGGATCCCCCAGCCTCTGGCAGTCGATGCCCTGTGCCTGGATGTGAGGCTTGGCCGGCGGAATGGATGGTTCCGTCTCCTTTGTTCTTGGGGAGAAATCGAACTCCTCATCCGCTTTACAATCCAAATGTGGAAGTACCCAAGTCGCATCATTTTCACTGAACTTGGAAACAGATGGAATGGGGGATTGGCAGGTATCTCCTTCGGTCTCTGAGAAGTCGCATTCCGAACCCTCATCTTCTGGTTCGTCAAAACGTTTCAATAACGAGGCGAACATGTTCTTTAGTTCCAAATGACTCTCCTCCAGTCTATGCAGGCGGGAAGGTTCCTTAGAACTACATGGTAGAGATTTCGTAGAAATTGTAGAAGTCTCCTCCGTCTCTTCGTATTCTTGAGCAATCTGCTGCGAAGCCTCTTTTCTGGTAAGAAGCAAAGGCTTAAGATCCGCAAGGATTGCTATGATAAGTTCATTTTGAACCGCTGTCCCTCGGAGACGAGAAGCAACGGCAGGAGGGCCAATGATCAAGCCAATACATAATGGCCATTCTAACATTCTAAGTTTCATGTCTCTATATACTCGTTCAGAAAGAGAAGTGCATGTCGGGAAGAAGGCCCGAGCTAGACTTACCGTTGGTAAGGCAAACCGAATTTTATTCAGGACCTGTGGATCTAAGTCTGTGCCAAGAATATTTTTCTTAGTAGAGATGACAACTTTCCATTCTAACCAACCCTGCGGAAGGTGGGCGTTGGCAAGCATTTTAATTCTTGAGAGGATAGCATTATCCGCCTCATTGTCCGCTTCCCATTCTAGTAATGATTCAAGAGTTACCAGTTGTAGCTGGAACGCCATCTGTAACAAAAGATGCGTGTTCAATTTATGTCTTCTACTCGAGACGTGCAGTTACACAACCCAGGTCGTACAATGTTAGCCCGACGAGGTGTTCGGCTTCGTCAGAATGAAGCGTACCTCCTCAAAATGAGACGTACGGTTCCCGGAAATGAGGTGTACGGCCCCCCAAAACGAGGCGTACGGCTACTCAAAACGAGACGTATGGCTCATTAAAACGGGACGTATGGCCCCTCAAAATGAGGCGTACGGCTACCTTAAAAAGGCGTACAGATCCTCACCAATTCTAAACTATAAAGAATATTCTACTCACCGTAGATAATCCCTTCACAATACAACACTTTTCAAACTAAACTGATTCGAACGCCACACGACGTTTACACTGCATTCTCTCTGAGAAAAGAAAGCGTACTGAAGATCAATCGCTGCTGCGACACTGCCACACACTCGAAGAGAGAGCGTGGTGGGAGGTGCGCAGCAGCGAAGCTAGACAACGCGGGGACAAATATTTGAAATAGCACTGTGTATTATCGATGGAAAAGGGTAAGTGTAATGTCACAAGGTCAAGCCGACGGCACAGGCCATGAAATAAGTACATATGGTCACCCTAATTATGACTACAAGTGGGATAGGCCGGCAGTGGTTTTGGTGTATTTCTGCAGCAACAGAACTTAGGATTATTAAATTGTTTTAATATCCCGAATCTACATTATAAAACACACGAAAAACAAGCTAAACTTCATAACAAATTAAAGGCTTGCGGCATAGTTTTTAAAATTATGAGTTTAAAATGAAACACATACCTTGCAAATTTATTAAGATTCCTTTTATGCGTTTCTGGCCGAAGAAGTTTCTTGCTTCCTTTTCCCTGAGGACTAGGTTTAACAGACATAACCTCTTCACCCACTAACTCCATAATATTAAAAACAAATTAAATGCTTATAAAAACACCTATTTTTTCTGGGAATACAGTTAACAACTGATTACTGAAGATCTGTTGTAAACTCTAAATCAAGCGTTTGTCACGGCCAACGGGCAGATAATTTGATTGGTGGTAGAGCAAACAGCAAGTTTTGCAAATAAGATGTCAAAGCAAAGAGCGAGTTCTGCATATGACTACAATTTTCTCGCCACTATTTGCATGATAAAGAGAGAGGGTTTTGGAAATCACTGATTTTATCATTCGATTCCCCTTTTAAAATGTATATAAAACTTGCAAAAAAAAGTTTTTCCAAGATTTTGTCGATTAGCGAGTTTTGCAAATAACGGCCTCATATTTGGTATTCGCACTGTTGGTACAGCACAGTTATGGATCGCCTGTTTAACGTAGAATAGTCATGTTTAGCACTAGGATGAAAGATGAAAATTGGCAGGTTGCCCTGCTTCTTTTTTAAAGAGAAGCGCTCTATACATTTAATAATTCTAAATTCAAAGCCAAGATTACCCAGTAGGTGGTTACGCCCTTGGAATAGCACCGTGACACATGCATCACCCATTAACATTGCCAGTGTTAGAGATGGAATCGAACCCACCACTATAGTGCGACCAAGCTGAGGTTGCAAAATCCACCTAGCAAAGTTTGAATGAAACATTTTATTTTGAGAAAACTTGAAATTAGTTACGTAGTTCATCTGAGACGTTCTATTATATTTCTAAATCGTCTCTAGTTTTTTATTTAAATGAGGTAGAACTCATTTAATTATATAAATTATTTAAATTTTAGTATAGTGCAAAATAACCAATGGAAATATAAAAATGCCTTATATCTACTAGACGAGAAAATTTATCTCTATTCAAAGCCATGCTACCACTAAATGTTAGTTTCCTTTCTTCCCAGATGTTTTGTGATTTATGAAAATTATTGTAGTTGGCCTCTGCTTAGTGTATAGTACGTCTGACGGCATTAGGTCATCTGTCGCGGTTGCCTGCTAAGCGCACAGTCTCATTAAAACTCTCTCCATTAGTTCTTTTTTGTGACACCAGCTGAGAGTTTTGGAGGGCGTCATCTTCTCATCTTGCCATCTGGTTTTCTTTGAAGTATCAATCGTTGTATATTGTTCTTTCTTCGCTTAATATGGCCAAAAAAAAATGAGAAACAAAGACCTCCAGACCCACATCTCGAAAGCATAAATACGCCATGTCTCAGAGGTCTAAAAAAAGACGGAGAAAACTAGGTCATTAGCAAGTCTGATCTTTGTCTCATGATATTTCTGTCATGCCAAATTTTGGTCAACTGGCAAGTTACCTATCTTGCCATCTGTATTCTTCTTGGGACATGATGGGATTTTGGCAAGATTCTCAAATTTTATCGGCTATATCAATAATTTCGTCTATATTAGTTTTACCGGGGGCAGTGATTTCAACAAAAATGGTTTTTGGTAAGCGTCTTTTCCAAGGTTTAATAAGTAAATATTGGCTTACCATGTGAGAGCCGCCGATAATACCTAATAAGTATTTATAAAAGTCAGATGGTTTACGATCACCCATTTGAGATCATCAAGACGTTTTTCTTCACTAGAAGAAAGATGTGTTATTATAGCATTGCGTAAATGGTCGTACAAATTTCGATCTGGAGAATTTTGAATAATGTCATAAATGTTATTGATGATTTCAATGAGTAATGAAGCTACAATGTGATCATATTTTCGTCCATCATTTATAATTCTAGCTACATTAAATTGAGCCTCAACCTGAGAACCAAACATCCGGTTTTGAAGTCCAAAAAAAGGTGGAAGACGTACGGTGGTAGCATATGTAGTGTGCTCTGGGACAGAATATATGTTACGTGGCCGAAATAAAAATTGGGTTTTTAAAAACAATTTATTTCACGCAACAAAATAATTACAATATTTACTTTTTACATCAACTTTCAGAGCGACAACTGAACAGTATAACGTCTAAAACTACACTCAGCTTTGAAATAGCATTTGGGGGTATTTATAGTAAACTCTAAACTAGCTACTTTACAAAAGTCACGTAGGCAGATTCTAGAATAAGTAATTATAAAAATAGGGGAACTTATCTAAAGAGCCCTTTGGACCCTAAAGTTTATCTAATCTAGCGGATGTTTACATCCTTTACATTTGAGAGCTTAAAAGTATCATTAAAACACCTATGACATATTTATGGTAAAAGCTACTTAAAACAGGAAATGGGGTTACATCTTATGAGGGGAAGATTACTTATTTTTATAACTATAGATATTTCAGGGTGTAACAATACTCCCCCCTAATAATAAATTTTGGGCCATACAATGCACAAAATTTAAACAAAGTACATACATATAATATTAAGCAGTAGTCTTTAAATTAAAGTTTAATTCTGTCAATTCATTTTTTTCTTCGGGTTGAAGATTTCGTACTCTTCTTATGGATTGTCTTCTTTGAGGTATCATGTCCCTAATTCTTTTCAGCAGTAATGGTTTTGTAGGTTCATCTGGAGGTCTCGGTGGATTATCATTTCCATTGATAAACACTATTTTTACACGTCTAGACTTCCTGAATTTACATGTACAGTACAATATAACAAGACAAACTATAACAGCTATTATAAAATACAAAAACCATGAAGTATGCTTAACAGCAAAAGGTTCATTTATTAAATCATCTAAATCTTTATTAAATTGGTTTAGTTCATGTTCTGCAATGTTCAATTCATCAAGGTTTAGTTTACTTATCTTTAAAGGCTGCAGTTTTGGTAATTCTGCATGCTCAGGCAAATGATCACAACAATTAAAAGGAATATTTGGTATTTCAAATGGTATTGAAATTTCAGAAATTTTATTACTCGCTTGAACTCGAGTTGTGCCTATATAACTGGTACATGTAGGAGCTAAAGTTAAAAGTGAGTTTCGCTCAATTAAATTGCCTACTGTGGTCATATTTGGACAATTTACAGTAAATGGTAGTTGTTTAGTCACTGCTATAAGCCACACATTTTCATTTATACTTTGAACATTATAATCTTCTGAATATATTACAGAGATTTGACAATTATCTGGAATCTTATCTAATTTTCTAAGAAGTTGAAGTTCACATATAGCATTACTATCTAAAGTATAAGTAATAAGATTTGGGCATAATTTATGTTTTGAATCCAATGTTTTTTTAAATTATTTAAAGATGTGTACGTTCGGGTATCATCTGAAACTGCTAAGTACTTTTGAGAGGTTAATAATATGTGGAATAGTTTGGTTCTCTTATCTAATATTGGTATAGAGTACATATGAAATAAATCATACGTTGTTGGCTCGACAACAGGGATTTTTAAAACAAATACTAAGCAATCATATGTTTGATAGGCTTGTAATTCTACGACATCAAAATATTTTCCTATGTTTTGGGAAGTTGGTATTAAAGGTAAGTTGTTCCTTTGTAGAGACAGATATTTTGGATAATTGCGACATAAGGTCCTTTGGTCCTATTACTGAAGGATGAATAATTTTCAATCTAGCAAAAGTGATAGAATTTAGTACTTCATCTAATTGTGTCTCAATCATTGTAAAAATTTCTAGTAAAGTTTCGCATATTTCAATTGCTTTTAATCTAAGCATATAATACATTTGGTTATCATTAATTTCTTGAATGGAGAGCTCTATTGATCTTATATTTTTGTTAAACGTTTCTTCATCGATTTGTAGTTTACGAATCGTATAATTAAAATTCTGAATAGTAGAAGTTATAACTAAAATTTGATTCTTTAGTAGGTTTTCAAGTTTATTTTCATCTTGTTTAAATTTGTTTATACAATTTTCATAATACTCGCCATCTGAAGCATCGAGATTACCAGTGATCGACTTGAAAAGTGTTCCTAATACATTAATAATACCTCGTTTTCGTCTGTTGTTTATTTGTTCTTTGTTAACATCTAATCTTATTTCATCGAACTTATTTTCTATAGTTTCTCGAATTTGAGTTAAAACGTTTATATGAGGTTTTAGGTCCGTGTAAAAGGTTAGAAGTTTAGGGGACTTTGGTCGTATATTTGAAGTTAGAAAATGAAGTAATGAGTCAGTGTACTCGAAAGTTTTTCTTAATGAAGAGATATCTTTATATACTAACAGAGTCCATTTCTGGTTATAAATTTTAATGTTATTTTCAGGTTGATAGTGTATACCAATCGTATTGTTTAGCGGTTTTAAGTCGTACCAGCATCGTACGGCGGTCAGAGTCGACACTCTGAAAGGAGAGAAAAATATGTTTTAGTTATTATCTTCTCTACTAAAGCAAGGCTTTAGACGATCGAAATTTACTTTTGTTGAGTATTGCTTATTTTCGATTGTACAACAGTTATTATCAAATACTTCTTTAATAGTGAAAGGTCCTAAAAATTTATCTCCTAATTTGTTTTTAATTTGCGATTCTTTTAAATATACTTGCTTCCAACTTCGAAATCATATCTATTTTCTGTTATGTTTTTGTCAAAGCGTTTTTTCGCTTTTTCTTTACTTAGTTGTGTCCTTTCTCTTGCGATTTTATAATAATGTGATATTCTGTTATTTAAATCGCGGATATATTTAGTAATAAGTTCTTTCTGATTATATAATGTTTCTGGTGGGCGACTGGATGTGTGCCCAAAGACTAATTCGTAAGGTGTGAAACCATGCGTACTATTAAGTGAATTATTATAACAAATTACAGCATAAGGAATTATTGTCAATGGATGTTCGTCTGGGTTATCTGTTTTATGAGCTCTAAGCATTTCAAGTAGTGTTGAGTGAAATCTTTCAAGAGATCCATTTGATTGTGGGTGTGCTACAGAAGAAAATGTTAGTTTAATATCGTATAATAAACAGAGATCTTTTAACAATCGACTATTGAATTCACCTCCTGAATCACAGTGAATTCTTAAAGGAGTTCCATAATGCTGAAAATAGATTAAAAGGGTATTTACAATGTTTTTGGCTGCCTTAGATTCGACAGGATAAGCTTGAGTAAATTTAGTTAATTCATCTCGGATAGTAAGTAAATAATTTCTAGTGGGTATTTCTAATAAGTTAATATTAATACGTTCAAATGGAGTTTTAGGAGTTTCTGTAATTACTAAAGGTTGTGAGAGATTTTTGCGTATAGTCTTGGTTCTCGCACAAGTATCCCAACTTTTGACGTAATTTTCTACATCTTTTGTAAGGTTAGGCCAGTTATATTTCTCTTTTATACGTCGAATAGTTTCATTGATTCCTCTATGTAAGTTTGCTTTACCGTCATGATATTGATTTATAATGATGGGTCTTTGATCTTCATCTGGAGTTACCATATTTTGACATATAGTTAATTTTAAGTCGTCATCAGCGAAAATAAATGAAAATATTTCTAATATAGGTATATCTAAGAAATTTTCTATGTGATATTGTTTTGAGATGTCTAATCATTTTTGTTCAACATTAATACTTTGAATAAGTGTTCAATTGCTAATTCGTTTTCAAAAGGGAGGCCTATTATATAATCACGATTTCTAACTTTTGAGCTATTGATAATATTTATTTTTTCGCTAGATATGTCCGTTTCGTTTTCTAAAAGATCATCTAGTACTTCTTCGTGTAATTTCTGTAATTTGTTTTTTTGGAAGAAAACTATAATATTTTATGCGACCTATCTAATAATTGATTATTGGTATAAGTTATTTTGGAATAGTCTATAAGTGATTCGTTTTCATGTTTTCTCTTAAAGAGTTGGAATTCTCTTAATATATCGTCGTCTGTTATTTCATTTGTTTCATTGACTTGAGAATTATCGTCTTCCTTAATTACTTTATTATTGAAAAGAACGCATTCTTTAATGTGATTAATCTTTATTCTTGAAAGGGCATCAGCATTGCAATTTATCTTACCAGGTTTATAAATAATTTCATAGTCGTACTCTTCGAGTTTTAAGCGCCACCGTGCAAGTCTACTACTTTGATGGAGAATAGCCAAGTTAATGGTCTGTGATCTGTGACTAATTTAAAGCGTCTGCCATACAAATATGGCCTAAAATGATGTACTGACCATATTATGGCCAAAAGTTCTCTTTCAATAACTGAATATTTAGTTTCTGTGGTACATAATGTCCTACTTGCATACGCTATGGGCAAATCTTTGCCAATTGGGCCTTGAGAAAGTACCGAGCCAAGAGCAAATGCGCTCGCATCGATTGTTAAGACGAATTCTTCTTCAAAATTGGGATAAATTAATATAGAAGTTACTAATGCTCTTTTAAGTGTTTCAAAGGATTCCATACACTCGGAATTAAAATTGAAATCAACGTCTTTTTGCAACAATTTTGTAAGGGGTTTTATTATTTTAGAAAAGTTGGGTATGAACCGACGGTAATATCCGGCCATTCCCAGGAAACTCTTAATTTCTTTTTGATTTGCAGGTATTGGAAATCTTTGTACTGCGGCTACTTTATCTGGATTTGGTTTCACGCCTCTTTCGGTTATTAAGTGTCCAAGGTACGACACTTCTTTTCTGAGAAATTCACATTTGTCTGGTTGAATTTTTAAATTATGTTTTCGTAGGCGCCTAAATACTTCGTTAAGTCTATTCATATGCTCATTAAGGGTTGACGAATAAATTATAACATCTTCCATGTAAACTAAACATTTTTCATTTTGTATTCCTGTCATAATATTATCCATAACTCTTTGAAATGTTGCCGGTGCATTACGTAATCCGAAAGGCATCCGAACAAACTCGTAGTGACCGTTTTCTACGGAGAAAGCGGTTTTCGGAATATCGCTTTTTTCGATTTCGATTTGATGGAAGCCTGAAGCAAGATCTAACGTTGTAAAATACTCACATTTCCCTAGTTGATCTAAAAGATCTGTTATAATAGGTAGAGGATATTTATCACCTATCGTTTTCTCATTCAATTTCCTATAGTCAATAACTATTCGCCATTTTTGTTTTCCGGAAGCGTCCATTTTTTTTGGTACTACCCATACAGGGCTAGACCATGGGGACACTGACGGTTGTATTATTCCTTGATCTAACATTTTACTAATTTGCGTTTTTACTTTTTGTTTATGTATGTGGGGATATCTATAGGATTTTGTAAATATAGGATTTTCGTCAGTTGTATTTCTCATGTTTTATTTGATTTGTAAATGTTAATTGATCTCCCTCGAGAAAAAAAATATCTTCAAACGATAAGCATAAATTCTCTATCAGTTCTTTTTCTTCATCGTTAAGATGATCGAGTCGTAATTGGCTTTTTATTTCTTTATTTCTATAAAATGAAGGTGGTGAGTGTTTTACATTACAATTTAAGATTTCTTGAATGTCACTAATGGGTTCAATTTCTAATTTATTTATATCTAATGTTTTATTGATTGTGTTACAATTCATGACTGTTGTTAAAAATGCACCTTGTTCGTTAACTTGAATAATAGCATTTGGAATTTTTACCAAATCATAATCTTGTTTGTTTAAAAATGCAGTTGTATTTTTAAGATTACATTTTAATTTAAATATTTGCTCAGTTCTAGGTTCTATTGTTATGATATTACTATTATTATTATTATTATTTTGTAATTTATCAATGAAAATCATTGGCTTTTCTTTACAATTATTTTCGAACTTCAGCTCAACCTTTTCTGGAGTTGTTTGTCCCACCTTGTATAAATCGTATGATTTCTCTGGCGTAATTAATTTTCTGTTACCTATATCTATTATGCATTTTACAGTTTCTAAAAAGTCCAAACCTAAAATAGCATCAAATTCAATATCTAAATTATATATATAAACTTTTGTAAATTTTATGTAAGTGTAATCGGTGATATTTAATATTTGATTTGTTATGCCTTGCACAAGTACATTTCCATCCTTGAAAATTTTATTTTCAGGTGGAACAGTTTTCTTTTTAAATATTGTTATGCCTGCGCCGGTGTCAATTAATAATTTAAAATTATCGGACCTATCGGTTATATAAAATAAATTATCAGATTTTGTTGTAAGAACTTTATTTAATGTAGAAATGTCTGATAATTGTCTGTCATTTTTAGTTCTTCTATTTGTGTAGTAATTGTCTCTACATTTTGAGATTGACTGGGCTGAGACATTTGAGTCAAGGTGCCAGTCGGGATGTCTTGACTCTCGTATGAGTTTAAATGATGGTTTCTTGGAATCCCGGGTTGCGAATTTTCTCTATAATTTTGATTGAAATTACGTTGGAAATTTGGATTAGGCTGTATCACTGATGGTCTCTGATAATTATTATAATTTCTGAAATCATTCGGCGGAGGAGGCCGATGATTATTATTATTATTGTTATAAGTAAAAGAATTTGTATTTAATGGTCCTAAATTCTGATTTTGTTTTTTATAACAAACGTCAATTGTATGACCAATCTTTTTACAATAGTTACAAGTTGGTTTGTTGGACTGAGGAGGTCGTTTAGTTTGATTATTATTGGTGTTTTGATAACGTGAAAATCTTTGCGTTTCAAGATAGGATAATTGAAGTTCTCGCTTTATTTTATATATTGCCTCACCTCTCGTTGTCGGATTTGAAGCTCTAATTATTGGTGATAATTTGAGTTCTAAATCGGTTAATAAAGTATCTAAGCACATTTGTTCAATTAGATTTTCCTGCGCTATCTTTTGCTCAGGAGTTAAATTTTGGCTATTTATTGCGGCGTGCAATTTCGCGTTGTGAGATTCCACTTTATGTGCGAAGGTTAATGGAGATTCGTTTGGAAGTTGTTTTAATTTTTGCAAATCGTGAATAAGACTTGTAAGATCTCTAGAGTCACCAAAATGTATTAATAAAAGGTCCCTAATTTCAGGCCAAGTATTTAAATTTCTTGAATTAATAAGTTGCGAAGCTCTACCCTTTAATTTATTTTTTATATGTAACACAATTAATGGAGTTTGATAATCTTCAGCTAATTCAAGTGCTGAATTGCAAGAATTTAAAAATGTATTTAATTATATTTGATCACCCTCGTATTCAGGTATTAT
Organism: Rutpela maculata; assembly: GCA_936432065.2. Taxonomy (NCBI): domain Eukaryota; kingdom Metazoa; phylum Arthropoda; class Insecta; order Coleoptera; family Cerambycidae; genus Rutpela; species Rutpela maculata. Next base: position 87,250,161 of record OW386292.2, read on the forward strand.
TGAAAATAATTCATTTAATTTATAAATTAACCAATTTCTTGCATTTCTTCTTGTTCGTCGTGATGTTCCATTATTATTAATTTATTTTAAATAAAATTAAGTAAACTTTTTAACTAATTATAAGGATTTTTACTAAGTTTTGATTAAGTTTCTTTATCTCAGTAAATTTTTTTGTATTTATAGAATATTTATTTCTATATTATTAATTAATTAATTTATTTTTTTTTTAGAAAATGTTAATGTAATGTTTTTTTATGTATAATATTATTTACTTGTTAAATTATTATTCTTTATTTTATTATTAGTTAGAACTCTTTGATTTAAATTATATATTTTTTCCTCTCAAAAATTACTTGATTACTAGATAAGAGCAGTTTCAAAATAATACACAAAGGTACTTACAGAAAAATTAATTTGAAATTCATGGATATCCGCCAGGGGCTTCACCAGGTGTTCCTTCCACGGAAAGTGAATTTCTTCGGCTGCTCTTCCTAGGGAGTTGTAGATTGGAGTTGTCGTTGTTTTTGCTGGACAGGGGTTCCACCAGGTGCTCCTAATCCTCCAGCAATGAATTGAACGTCTTCTTCGACGAGGTTCTTTAATACGTCTTAATGAGCTAGGGCTCAAACGTTCGGAGAAATTTTTTTCAGTTTTTCTTCTTTTTCTTACGAACGCGACGTATCCTACCGACTGCGCCAATTTTGTTACGTGGCCGAAATAAAAATTGGGTTTTTAAAAACAATTTATTTCACGCAACAAAATAATTACAATATTTACTTTTTACATCAACTTTCAGAGCGACAACTGAACAGTATAACGTCTAAAACTACACTCAGCTTTGAAATAGCATTTGGGGGTATTTATAGTAAACTCTAAACTAGCTACATTACAAAAGTCACGTAGGCAGATTCTAGAATAAGTAATTATAAAAATAGGGGAACTTATCTAAAGAGGGTTCGCCCTTTGGACCCTAAAGTTTATCTAATCTAGCGGATGTTTACATCCTTTACATTTGAGAGCTTAAAAGTATCATTAAAACACCTATGACATATTTATGGTAAAAGCTACTTAAAACAGGAAATGGGGTTACATCTTATGAGAGGAAGATTACTTATTTTTATAACTATCGATATTTTAGGGTGTAACATATATAGTCAATATGACAAACGGTTGAAATTTTGAATAATTATAATCGTTTGTAATTTAGAATAATTTAGAAATAAAAATTCATAAAGCAGTTGAGTATTGATACCTTGATATGATGGTTTAAAAAGAGAGGGAGACGTATAAGTAGAGTACTCACCTACACATTGTACAATATAAATAAAATGGTATAGTCTTCTGGATGAAACTGGTTGATCAGGCTGTCGGGTTGAGGTGGGGGATCTAGCGATTATCTTAAAGTTGCGGTAGGGAATCTAAAGGGAATGAAATCCTGTTTTTGGTAAGTTTCTTCTACGGAATACGAAAGTTTGGCTTGTAGTTGAAGTTTTGACTTGAAGTTTTATTAATCATTTTATTAATCCTCCATCGTTGTGTCTCCTTGTAATGCTTTACTCAAGTCTGCATAATGGTTTGTGTATGGAAAGTCCCCTGTCCCGCGCACGCTTAGCTGCTTGGCGTTTTCAATTTTTTTCTCTATTCGTCGAAGGTGGTACTGGTTTCTTTTTGGTTGGTGGAGATCGTTTGGGTCGACACATTTTGTTTATTCACGGCGGGGTAGCCAACTTATGGATGTTTAATCCATAATTTAATAAAATTCAATTAAAGTTAAATAACTATTTTTAATTCAATGTTGGGATATTTATAATTTGTAGTAAATATTTTTTGTTATTATATTGTTTTTTTATATATACAGTGTGACCCATTTGTTTTGGAGTCACCCTGCAAAATCTTTTTGTGCGATTTGAATCAAACTTTACTCAAATATAAAACAAAGTAGGATCTAATTATGACCAGAAAAACCTTCGCCTCCTACAAATGCAAAGCTACACCTGCGGTACCAGAATATGCGGAAAAAATCAAAAAATCATATTAGGCATTTTATTATCGGAAAATTTTGTTAATGAAACTTGTTCAGAATTCAAAATAAATAGAAACAATGTTGAATGAATACAAAGCAAAATAATGAAATGGCGTGAAAGTTAAATCTAGCAAATGGTAATAATCAGGGTTTCACGCTTGACTTGATATTCAAGCTAATTGAGCTTGACTTGGCTTGAAATTAGACGCAGTTCAAGTCAAGTAGTAATATCCGAATGTCAAGTCAAGTCAAGAGAAACTATAACCGTTAGATTACATCTTAGAAAAGTAATCGGTTAATAAAATGGTGTTAAGATTCCATTCTACATCATACCACAGTAGACGTCAACCATACTATAAAAGGGTGACTAAGAAGAAAATTGGCAGTTCTAAAAATAGTGTCAATAGATTAACATCGGAAAATAAAAAGTTTTTAGAATCCCTAGGATTCGAGGTCTTAGTATAATGGAATTACTCAATATCACCGGTGAACCTTTCAATGACAACTCTATTGAAGATTATCAATTTCATACATATCAGCCAAATATATCAGGAAGTTTAGATTATAACGATGAAACAAGAATTCCCATCCAGGATTTAGATGCTTACACTGCACCATGCAATGTTATCTATATATCGAAGGAAAACTCACACAAGAAGATGGGTCTGCAACTACTAAATTGGAGTTTATTAACAACGCTATTTCTTTTACATTTCGAGAAATTAGATATGAAATGAATGGTATAGTGATAGATTCTGTGAGGAATGTTGGTTTAGTTTCGACTTTAAAAAGTTATCTATCATATAATGAAAATGAAAGCGTTTTCTTACAAAATGTTGGATGGTTTCCAAAAAAGAAGTTGGGTACATCAGACAAAATTATAGCAGATAGATGCAAACGGAAATTTCAATGTATGCATGTTAGATCACGGTTTACATGAGTGACTTTTTAAAAAGATTTATTTACTTAAATGGAGCCAACGTTGGCTCTTGGAGAAGGAATGTAATAATAATTAGAAGTGTTTCATTCTAAGTGAGTTTAATAACTGACTTTACAAAGCATGTCTAGTCGTATTTATAACATTCAGAACCTGAGTAAGCAAAATATAGAACAAAGGAAATGCAATTCGACAGTCATCATAAAATGTGAGAAACAAAGGTGAAACATAATATCTCTAAGATAAGCGATTAATAAGAGAAGTCGTTATCATGTAATATGATATACCTGTGAAGGTTTGTTATGGCTAAGTCTTGGTAATAAGCGTATAATTTTATATAACAACTTCCCCCTTAATAAAAAAGTTGATGTTATGCAGCAACTTTTGAAAATTGTTAGAACGTTAAATGAATATAATGCAAAATAAATTGAAACAATGTTGAATGAATACAAAGCAAAATAATAAAATACATAAAAGTTAAAATTGGTAAATGATAATAATAATAAGCAAGTAGTACATTACATAAATGTGATAAGAATAAAATACAATGGTCTAAATTAATAGACAAGGGTAAAACTCCACATATGAAAGTCTATGTTAACTCGATGTCCTCTTCTTCTTGAGGTTTAATACCGGGTCGCTTTCTTGGAGGGATCAGTCTAGGAAATTTGGTAAAAACTCTGCTTCGCTCTGAAGGAGGTGAAGGAGGGTTGTCCGTTGAGGGTTGGATTCGCAATGCTCCACATCTTCTTCTTCTGCATTTACAGGTTATGTAAAGTAGAACTAATAGAATGATGAGAGTGATTATGAAATACGTGAACCAAGATACGTGTTTGGTCACAAAAGGCTCGTTTATGAGGTCATCCAGGTCTTTGGAATATTGGTCCAATTTGGTTTTTGCAATATCTAGATCTTCTACGTCGAGATTGTTTAATTTGAGTGGCTTTAATTTTGGAATTTTGATTTTGTCGGGCATGTGATTACAGCATTCAAAAGGAATTTGGATAGGATGTGAATTGTCCTTAATTTCGGAGAAGTCTTTGGCACTGGCTTGTATTCGAGTAATGCCTGCATAGGCGTAACATCCTGGTTGTAGTTTGATGATGGAATTTTTGTTGATTAATTCTGTCGTGGATTCTCTCTTTGGACAGTTGATGGTGATGTGAAGTGGTTCGGAATTAATTACTAGCCATGTGTTGTCTTCAAGTTCTTGGACGTTGTATCCCTGACTAATAATGAAGGAAGTTTGACAGTTCTCTGGAAGTTTCGGCAACGGTTTTAGTATTCTGGCTTCACATATGGCATTTTGGTCGATAGGATAGGCAAACAGGTTCGAACATAGTTTGGTTCCAAAATAAAGAGGTTTGCATTCTTTCAAATTTTGTATAGGTATGTACATTAAAGAATCATCGTCTCTCGCGATATACTTTTGTGAAATAGATAAAATGTGATGCAGACCAGTTCTGTTATCAAGTATCGGGATAGGATATAGGCGATAGGTGTTATAATTTTGAGGTTCAACAAGTGGTATTGTTAAAACAAATACTAAGTTAGAATCCATTTGAAACGCTTGTAATTCAATAATATCCAAATACTTAGCAACTGCCGATAATTTAATGGGGAGAGGCAAATTGTTCCTACGTAAGCTCTGTGAAATTTCTTGTAATGCTGTTACCAAATGATTAGGGGTTATGATTGAAGTGTGAATGATTCCTAATCTGGCAAATGTTATTGAATTCAAAATGTCGTTCAAATTATCTTCGATATACAAATAGCTTGCCATTAGTTGTTCAGAAATGTATATGAATTTTAGTTTTATGTGAGCAGCCTCGATAGCTTGAGTCATGGTTTGAATTGTGTGTTCGATTTCTTCGAGATCTTTGTTAAACGTTTCCTCGTCAATTTGTAATTTTTGTATAGTCGAGTTGAAGTTTTTAATAACAGAAGTTGTAACTGAAATTTGATTTTTGATTAAGTTTTCCAATTGATGTTCGTCGTTATTTAGTTTATTTATACAATTAGTATAGTATTGGCCATCTTCAACATCTAAGTTTCCAGTTATGGATTTGAATATTGTACCGATACCGTTAAGTATCGTTTATATCTTTTTGTGTCTGAAAAGATTTCGTCAAATTTTGTTTTTATAGAGTTGGATATTTGCGTCAAAAGGTTAAAGTCTGTTTTAATTTCACTCGTAAAAATAATTGACTTGTGATCACCATTATTGAGAGTGTACAAGATTCTGTCTAAGATATTTTGATTTTTGTCAAAAGCTATTGTGAGGGATGAAATGTTTTTATGCACTAGCAGAGTCCATTTGTCATTTGTCACCACGATGTCCGTGTCTTGGTGGTAGTATACACCAACAGTGTTATTGATCGGGGTAATTTTATATTGACAGAGTGCTGATCCGAACAGCAGGAGAAACCTGAAAATAAATTTAATTTTCAGTATATGGTTTCATTCTATCAAAATTTACTTTAGTTTCTTGTTTTGTTTCGAGATTTAGTAAGGTAGCAGAATTTTGAGAAATTTCTTTTATTTTAAAGGGACCGTTAAATTTGTTTTGTAGTTTGTTCTTAATTTGTGATTCTTTTACATAAACTAAGTCACCTATTTTGTATTCAGGTCGTTTTTGGGGAACATTTCTGTCGAAGCGAACTTTTGCTTTCTCTTTTTGAGATTGTGTTCGACTACGGGTATTTTATAGTAGTGGGATATTCTGTTGTTTAAATCTCTAACGTATTTGGTTATTAACTCTTTTTGGTTATATAAAGTTTCAGGTGGTCTGTTAGACGTATGACCAAAGATAAGTTCATATGGGGTGAAACCGTGTGTTTTATTTACCGAATTGTTATAACATATTACTGCGTATGGTAAAATCGTGAACGGATGTTCATTCGGGTTTTCAGTTTTATGAATTCTTATCATTTCAGCTAAGGTAGCATGAAATCTTTCTATTGATCCGTTCGATTGGGGATGTCCTACGCTTGAATAAGTTAATTTTATGTCGTAGAGGGTGCAGATATCTTTTAACAAACGGTTGTCGAATTCGCCACCGTAATCGCAATGGATTCTTAATGGGGTACCATAATGTTGAAAATATAACAACAAAGTGTTTACGACAGATTTTGCGGATTTATCCGGGACTGCATATGCTTGCGTGAATTTGGTTAATTCGTCGCGAATGGTTAAAGAGTAATTTCGAGTGGGGAATTCAAATAGATCGATATTGATTCTTTCGAATGGTGTTCTTGGGGTTTCTGTGACTACTAGAGGGTTATTAAGGTTTTTCCGGCATACTTTAGTCTTTTGGCAAGTTTCGCAATTTTTTATAAAATTTTCAACGTCTTTAGTTAGACCTTGCCAAGTGTATTTTTCTCTAATTCTTCGAATCGTTTTATTTATTCCGCGGTGTAGATTATTTTTACCAAAATGATTTTGCTCCAATATAATTGGGATTTCATCTTTGTCGGCAGTTCTGACGATATCTTGACAAATTACTACTTTTAAATCTTTTTCTGCAAAAATGAATGATAGAATTTCGAGTATGGGGAGGTCTAGGTTATTTTCGACAAAGTATGTCTTAGAAAGGTCTAAAACATCTTGATTTTTAAATAATACCAAAAATAGATGTTCAATTACAGATTCGATATCAAAAGGTAGAGAGGAATGATAAAATATCTCCTATGTCTGACTGTTTTGCTCGATACAATATTGATTTTATCGTTATGAAATTCGGGGTTTTCTTCGAATATGTCCTCAATAATTTTGTGATGTAAGTTATTTTGTTGGAAGAAGGTTATAATATCTTTATGTTCTCGGTATAAGAGTTGTTTGTTTGAGGCTTTGATTTTTGAATAGTCTATTAAAGATGTTGTTTTATATAGGTTGGTGAAAGTTTCAAATTCTCGGGAAATTTGTTCGTTAGTGATTTCGTTGTTATCGTCTGGGTTTTCGTCGTCGTCTGACTCTTCGTCATTCGCGGCTAGGACCTTTGAATAGAATTTGGAACATTCGGAAAAATGATTAATTTTGATTCTGGAAAGTGCGTCCGCGTTCTTATTGATTTTGCCTGGTTTATAAATTATTTCGTAGTCGTACTCTTCTAATTTGAGTCGCCAACGGGCAAGTCTGCTTCCTGGGTCTTTTATAGAGAATAGCCAGGTGAGTGGTCTGTGGTCGGTTACAAGCTTAAACTTTCTACCGTACAGATAGGGTCTAAAGTGCTTTACACTCCATACTATGGATAAAAGCTCGCGTTCAATAGTTGAATACTTAGTTTCTGCACTGCACAAGGTTCTAGGAGCATAGGCAATGGGTAAATCTTTGCCAATAGGCCCCTGGCTCAGCACCGAGCCGATGGCAAATGCGCTCGCATCAGTGGTTAGAACGAAAGGTTCGTCAAAATTAGGGTAGATTAATATCGGAGTTGTCGTCAATGTTTGTTTCAAATTTTGAAAAGAATTTATACAATCATTGTCGAAGAGAAATGGTATGTCTTTTTGTAGTAGTTTTGTTAGGGGCTTGGTTATCTTGGAGAAATTAGGGATAAAGCGCCTATAATATCCGGCTAAGCCTAGAAATGATTTAATTTCTTTTGGATTTTTCGGTTGAGGAAAATTTAGAATAGCGTCAACTTTCGAAGGGTTTCCTTGCGGAGAAACTCGCATTTGTCTGGTTGAATTTTGAGGTTGGCTTTTTGAAGGCGTTTAAAGACTTCAGTTAGACGGGAAATGTGTTCGTGAATTGTAGGGGAGTAAATAATAATATCGTCCATGTAGACGAGACATCGTTCATTTTGAATACCTAACAGGATGTTATCCATAACTCTTTGAAAAGTTGATGGAGCGTTTTTGAGTCCAAATGGCATTCGCACGAATTCATAATGACCGTTCTCAACTGTGAAAGCAGTCTTTTGAATATCTGCGGGATTAATTTCGATTTGATGGAAACCAGAAGCCAAGTCTAAGGTTGTGAAATATTGGCATTTGCCAAGTTGGTCTAAGAGATCGGAAATGTTGGGCAGAGGATATTTGTCACCGATTGTAACCTCGTTGAGTTTGCGGTAGTCGACTACAACGCGCCATTTCTGTTTACCAGAAGCGTCCAGTTTTTTGGGAACTACCCAGACAGGAGAGGACCAAGGTGAGATTGAGGGTTGAATAATACCTTGACTTAACATTTTCGATACTTGGGACTTAACTTCTTCTTTATGGACCTGAGGATAACGATAAGATTTCGTAAATATCGGTCGGGAATTGTCGGTGTCAATAGGGTGTTTGATTTCGTTGGTAAAAGTCAAATTGTCTCCTTCTAAATAGAATATATCTTGAAAGTCTAAACAAAGCTGCGTTACTATTTCGGCCTCTTCTTCGTTTAGATGATCCAAGCGCAATTCGTTCCTGATTTCGAAGGATCTGTCCGTCGTTAGTTGTTGGTCAGAGTTTTGCGCGTTTAAGTTAAAAATTGACTTGAATTTTTGTAAAGGTTCTAAATTTAAATTGGAAAAATCGACAGTCTTCGGGATGACATTAGCATTGATTATTGTTGTTAGAAATTCTCCGTTTTCGTTTACTTTAACAAGAGCATTAGGTAAACGGACTTTTTCATTCTCTTGCGCTTGCAAAATAGCGTCAGTGTTTCTAAGGTTACATTTTAGTTTATAAATTTTTTCGGTACGGCCTTCAATTTGGATCTTATTTTGATTAGGGTTGTGGTTTGATTGGATTTTGTCGTATTCGGGTTTCGACGAATCGTCGGTTACTTTGAAAAGTGGTACCGTTTTGAAATTGGTTATTAATTGTTTATTTCTTATGTCGACGATACAATGATAGTGCTCTAGGAAATCAGCTCCTATCAGTCCATCAAAATTGATATCTAGGTCGTAGATGTAAACTTTATGTGGGTCGTTATCAGTGAAGGGTATAAGAACAGATTCACTAATAGTAATTTTCTGATCGGTTTTACCTTGTATAATTACGTTTTCTGAAAATCTCCGTTTGTAATTTTTCGCTGTTTTTGGTTTAAAGGTAGAGATACCTACGCCAGTATCGATTAGAATTTTGAATTTGTTTGTGATGTCTTTAATGTAGTATAGATTTTTTGAATTTACGGTCAACAATGAGTGTGATAGCGTTTCTACATGAACCCTTGTTCCGGGAAGTTCAGCGACGGGTCGAAACTGTCGTTGAGATTCATCGTTCGTATTTGATTTGTTATTTGGTCGAATTGGTCTGTTTGCTGTGTTGGAGTATCCGTGGGGTACTCCGGATCTAATCGAAAATCCTGAGGATTAACAGTATAATCCTCCTGTGGCGTTTGAGAATTAGCAGTATAATTCTCGTACTGTTCATATGGGGAATTAGCTGTATAATTCTCTGAAAAGCTTTGAGCGTTTTCTAAATCGTAATTTTCATAACTGTCACTTACATTTTGATAATCGGGTGAATAGTCATTGTATTGATTATTATAATCACATTGATTGTCATAAGGTTCATAGTTCAAATGATGCGTTTTTTGCTGATTAAAGCGATTAAAATTTGGGTTAGGTTGGATAGCAGAGGGTCTTTGTTGATTGAAATTCGGGTTTGGCCTTATGGCTGAGGGCCTGCTTTGCTGCGATTGATTTGGCTGATTGTTTTGAGGGAATGTCCTCTGGCCAAATTGATTGTTTTGAGAGAAATTTTGGAAATTTGGGTTTCCTTGATAATTTGGTCTTTGGAAGTTTGATGTCGATGGCATAGACAGTTGCTGTTGCCTTGTACGACATTCGTTTATTACATGTCCATTGCGCTTGCAAAATGAACAGAACTTTTGTTGGAAATTTGAAGTTGGTCGTTTTTTTGTAAAGCGGGATTTTTGACCGGACTATTTTTCGGAAATTTCTGTTGCTCGAAATAAGAGAGTTGTAGCTCTCTACGAATTCTACTTACAGCTTTCAATATATTTGGAGGGTTGCTGGCACGTATGATGCGGCCTAAGTTTGGTTCTAAGCCCGTTAGTAAATTATTTAAAGTCATTGTTTCGATGAGGTCGGATTGTGCGGTTCTTTGCGTCGATGTTAAATTTTGCTTTTGCACTGCAGCGTGCATTTTCGCATTGTGCGTTTGTAAACGCGAAACAAATGTTAGGGCGGATTCACCTGGCAATTGGTGAATGCGCTGCAGGTCCTGAATTAGGGCCGTTAGATCTCTGGAATCCCCAAAGTGGGTCTCCAATAGTGCTTTGATTTCTGGCCAGGTGCCAGGGTTGCGTGAATTAATTAATTCGGCAGCTTTGCCTTTTAATTTATTTTTGATGTGGACTGTTAATAAAATTTTCTGGTCGTTAATGGCCATACTTTGTGCACAATGGCATGAATTTAAAAATGTTTGTAAATTAATGGCATTGCCATCGAATTCGGGTATCAACGAAAATATCTCAGAGAGCTTGTAAGGCTCAATTTGCTCTGGTTGCGGTTGTTGTAGTTGTTGTTGTTGTTGTTGTTGTTGTTGTTGTAGTTGTTGTTGTTGTAGTTGTTGTTCGGTTGGTGCCGGTGGCACTGGTTGAACTGTCTCTGGTTGAGCTCTATCTGGCATTTTGCTTTTTGTATTTAGAAATTATTTGAATACAAGATTGGTTGCGTATCAGCAGTATGATACGAACTTAAATTAAATTAGCTTGTTACGTTGCGTGCGTAAATGGATTGTATATTAGCTGTATAATACACAATGTTTCGTAAATACGAAAATAAATAAACTTAAAATTAACTTGTTTCGTTGCGTTTGTAAAGGAATGGATTCACTTTGACAAGAGAACTGGCTTTGTGCGCCGAGTGTATTAGCAGTATAATACACTTTTAATAGAATAAGTTGCGAAGAATAATAAAATAGTAAAAATGGTACGAGATGATTCTTAAAATGACTTACGTTAGTTTAGATTCCATGGGTAGGTTCTTCGTCCGTCAAGGATTGGGATCCGCCACCACCAGTGAGGAAGGTCTCCTTGTTCTAATAGATGTACACGCACTAATTAGGCACCTTTTGCAGATGTTCTCCTTGTTCTCTTACGCTTCACTACCAGTTAGGCTTCTTGTTCTGATGATGTTTACGGATCCTACCGACTGCGCCAATGTTAGATCACGGTTTACATGAGTGACTTTTTAAAAAGATTTATTTACTTAAATGGAGCCAACGTTGGCTCTTGGAGAAGGAATATAATAATAATTAGAAGTGTTTCATTCTAAGTGAGTTTAATAACTGACTTTACAAAGCATGTCTAGTCGTATTTATAACATTCAGAACCTGAGTAAGCAAAATATAGAACAAAGGAAATGCAATTCGACAGTCATCATAAAATGTGAGAAACAAAGGTGAAACATAATATCTCTAAGATAAGCGATTAATAAGAGAAGTCGTTATCATGTAATATGATATACCTGTGAAGGTTTGTTGTGGCTAAGTCTTGGTAATAAGCGTATAATTTTATATAACATGCATACCATTAAAATTATTGGTAGGATTTTTTGAAGATTTTCGAAGGCTTGTCATTAACATGAGACAGGAATTAGTACTGATCCGTAATAGTAATGATATGGATAGCGTTATGAGTATAGATGACACTCAAAAACCAAAAATTACTATTACTAAATTGTTTTGGAAAGTACCACACGTTACCGTTAGCATCTCGGAGCAGCTTAGACTAAATAAAATCACCAATAGAAATGCAGATCTTCCTATAAAATTTAGAAGTTGGGAATTAATTGAATATCCTTCCTTACCTACTTCAAACCGACATACATGGCCTGTTAAGACATCTACCAAAGTTGAAACTCCTAGGCATGTAATAATAGCCTTCCAAAAAGATAGAAAAGGAAAGATTACATCAGATATGAGTAAATTTGATAACTGTGATCTTAAAAATGTTAGAATTTTCTTAAATTCTGAGAGGTATCCGTAAAATGACTTATATTTGGACTTTAAAAACAACAAATCTGCCACCCTCTATAATATGTTTGGTAATTTTCAAGAATCCTATTACCCTCGAAAAATAAATCAACCAATTTTCAACCCTGAAGAATTTAAAGAATTAGCACCAATAACTCATATTGATTGTTCGCGACAAAAAGAAGTAATACAGACTGGATCCGTAGTTATGAGAATAGAATTTGAGACGGATACCCCTACTACTGCGGATATTACAGCATATTGTCTCATATTGCATGAGAAACACTTCACTTATAATCCTCTAACTAAAATTATTCGACAACATTGATATGTTCGTGGCGCTTTCAAACTTCAACATGCGCATGACATATTTTTCGCTATTTAAAGAAAAGAGAAAATCTCACCATGTCAGTAACATAATGAGATCAGAATACATAAAAGCATTGAGAGAACATCGAAGAAAATTGAAAGACTTGAGAAAAGCTGTGGAATTATACAGTATGAAAGTTAGTGTATTAAAGAAATTGTGTAATTTAAAAATATGACTGATTTTCGATGTGCAAGGATTTAAAATAGAAAAAAACAAATTTATAGTTAAAGAGTTTGCAGCCTATGATGGAGTAAAAATATGTCACTACATCTTTAAGCCACCTTTTCCATTTGAGATGCTATTACCAGATTTACAACAGCAGGTTAACAAAGAATTATCACTGTATTAAATGGAGCTATGGATTTACACCATTACATCTATTCGATAAAATTATTAAGAATTTGAGTACAAATGCAGATTGTGTTTACGTAAAGGGGGGGGGGAAGGCTGACTACATCAGACAGTTCATTTCACAACCAGTTATAGAATTTGAAGAACAGCCATCTTTAATTATGTCTACCGCAAAATGTTTTTATCATAGTAATACTAAATGTATTTGTGCACTATCCAATGTTTTTTATTTATATGAAAACTTTGTAATGTCCTAAATTTTAATAAATAAATAAATAAATAAAACTAAATATTGTTTTTATTATAGTTTAATAATATAATATGTGGAGTATATACAAAAAATAATTCGACAATGTTTATTCCCTACGGAATCATTTGATTCAGACTCAATACATTTGGTTGTATCAACCAGTTATGATTCATCAACGTCGACTTCGTCACAGTCAGTTTCATCACAATCCGGTTCATCACAGTGAGTTTCATCGTCAAAATTTAGTTTGTTTAGGAGTTCAGGGTGTAAATAATTTTTTAATGGATGTAGAAACCCCCTTAAATTTAACGCAATTAATGCATCGACTAAACATTCCAAAGATATTTTTCCTTCAGAGAAATTTTCACATATTTTCACGCCATTTTCATAATCTTTTGCTATTTTATTACATTCTTCTGCGCTATAAAAGGCACCCATTCCATAAACTGCTTCATGTTCGGCATCAAATTGGAGGTTAGAAAATTTCTGAAGCAAATAGCATATTCCACTTGCTAAATCAACAACCTCAACTTCTTTTACGTAACACATCCACATATTGAAAACGTGTTTGATACTGTATTATTACAGCTTAATAGAATACTGGTTGTACTGAGAGTTTAGTTAAGTTTTATATTAGAAATCCCACTTAATAAAACCTCCTACCACATTAAGTTCACCTAATAGTACCTCCCACACAGCTTAAAGTGAAACAAACAATTTATTGGAATTATCTATTGAAGTATTAATTTCAGGTTTAAAAATACAGTTAGTTACAATTTCAGTTTTAAAAATACAGTTACACAATTCACATAATTTGCAATTTTAACAGATTCGAGTGGTATTATTAGTTATACATAATTAGTCACATAGAGTCATACAGTTTTCAAACAATTTCATTTTATTGAACTATTTTACATGTTTAAAACAAAATTATTTATGTAAAATTCATCTTCATTGACATCATTCATTGTTTCATCAATTTCTGTGGCTAGTTTTAATACCAAAGTTAATAATTCCTCACTTGTGCATTGTTTATTATCTGAATTTAACTTAATAGATCTATGACCCCAAGCTAAGGTATTCGGTAATCCGGCAATAATATAACGTTTATTATCATTCGAAGATAACGCGACCTTATTTTTTAATTCTGTATACATCGTATGTAAATGTGATCTAAATACATACATTTTACGATAAATTAATCCACCTTCTTCCACAATTTGTTTAAATTCAACAATGTTTAATTGATTTTTAATATTTTTTGATACCCCTTTAGCTTTTTTTGTTTCACTTTCATTGAGTTTTACACAATATGCTTTCGCCCCAGTTCCGTAAAAACTTTGGATAGGAGCGCCTGCAAACTCATCTTTCATTTTCCCAACAATAGACACCGTTTTGGGTACACCGTGAATATTATCATTACTAAAATTTGATGTGTCGAACCAACTTAAATTGTTCTTTATATCATCATAAACATTATCAGTAAATATTTCTAAAATTAATGAATCTGTGTCTGTATAGCACAGAGTCGCATTATTACCGTATTTTTGCTTGATGAAGTCATAATAAAAATCATATATTACTGTTTTTGATATTTCTAAAATTGAGTAACCCACGTACAATGGCTTATTATAACAAATTTTCAGTTTAGACATTTCTGTAGCTACTAAATTTTCTGAGAAAACTGAACATGATTTATAATTAGGCTTACTTATGTACCCTTCAGCCCCAACACTTCCACGAATATTTTCCCAGTGAGAAATAAGTTTTATATCAACTCTATTTTCATCATTTTCCATAGTTTTTCCGAATATTGAGTTTATTACAAATTTAAAAAGATCTCTTTCAAAAGCATTTTTGGATGCATTTCGCAACGCTGTAATCAAATCAACATAGGTTTTCAACCAAGGGGATTGCGAAAATTCCAAAATTCTATGAATTTTTTGCAATTTTAAACCATGTTCTAAACATTGTTTGAGATTCCTGTAATGAATGATATAGTTAGTTTTATTATGTAGGTTTAAAATAAGTTTAGATTGTTTACTATTTGGGGGTATTAAATTTTCTGCGCAGAACGGTAAATCATTATGTGCATCATGCAAATTTTCAGGATACTCCAAATCCACTTTTCAGAATTGTTACTTAAAAGGGAACAGTCAAAATATTGAATTTCGTTGTCGTTTAACCATCTAAATCCCCCCAATGGTAAACTTTGACTCATACTACAACCGTATAAATTCGTGGCGTCTAAATAAAGTATATATGACGGGGGGTTTGAAGAATTATAATTAGAAATAAATTTATTATTGGCAATGGACATTATTTTACTACATTGACTAACACCGCCTCGTATGCCTTTTCTAAAGAAATGAAGCATATCTATATCAGTAAGGAGCTCAAGCTCAACTGCTGTCTTACACAACATGGCATCCCAACTTAATGATGGTGCCGTTACATATTGTGCAGGATCTAGTGTAAATTTTTCTAAACAAATTTTACGAAAGTTTTCAAAAATATCCGCCAATAACAATACATCAGATTTTAGGTATATGTCAGAATATTCGCCCAAAGTCTGGCATTGAAAGGTGTGCCAAGTAACATGCGCTCGACTATAATCCTCCTCGGTAACGCCATCACCACGCAATATATCAAAAAATAAATTTTGTGTAGGTAATTCAGTATCGTTCAATTTACCCATTGAATCCACATAGGAGTAAGGGAAAACTCCTTTGCGACGTATTAAATCAAATTTGGATTGATCACTGAAATATTTTTTTATCTCTGAACATTGTTCAGATTCTGTTTGACTTAATTTATCTAAAGAAGCTGGTAAGAAACGAAATGAATCCAGAAATTTCAATTTTATAAATACATTTTTTTCTGCACCTTCCTTTCTTTCGACTAAAATGTGTTTTGAAAATGATATATACTTCTCTTTATTTTGCGCTATGACATCAATTTTCTCTTGATTTAAGGCCAATTTTTTAATAAACAAATGCGAATCATAATTTGTTAAATTGTGAAAGAATACTGGAATGAATTTGGGTAATTTGAAGTTTAAATTACAAATGGAGTGAGCCGCACCCCGGTAATTCCCAGTTAAGTGACAATGATCACGAACTTTCTGATTACTTTCAGTAAAAACCTTATTACAAATGTAACATGTACTACTATTGTTAAAATCCGTCAGTTGATGCTCTGAAAGAGGTAGCATCGGTTTAATATTTTTCATGTGTTTATTATATAAATTATGCACACATTCTTCTAATTTCTGTATAAAAACATGAGCTGCATCTAAACCGCGGTAATGAACTAGTTTCGATGCGGAATCATCAAAGCTACATTTTACGTAAAAGCAAAATGAATAGGGTTGGTGTTCATACGTTTTTACAGTAAATGAATTGTCTTCTTTAGGTTGCGCGTGATGGATAGGTTTTAAAAAACTTTCAAAATCCACATATATTACAAACGGCACTGTTAATTGTTTCTCAAAGTTGACAAATTTAAGAACATTGTCAGGAATGCTTTCGCCGAATTTATTTATCACTAAATTAGTTGTTGGTAATTGTGTGCATATAAAATTACAATCATGTTTTTCATGAAGGCGTAATGCATCGCGCGTTCGAGAAAAGTAGAGACAGCCGTTACAAATAAACGTTTGTCCATTATGCTTAGATCTTTGTTTAGAAACTAATCTTGACAAATCTTTAATGAAACAATAATGATTATTTCCACCATCATCAGTAATAAGCAAGAGATTAACGTGAGTATTTTGCAAAGTTCTGGTAAAGTATAGGTAGAGGTAAATTTCATAAATAATTTTACCATCTTTAAATTGATTATTAACACCAAATACATTTATTGAAATATTGTTAGTTTTTCAAACTTGGGTATGTCTTTTAATTTAATTGGAAAATTAATACCTTCAAAGTTCAACAGAGTGGAATAATGTGGATACGATGATACTCTCTGGGGAAGTCCTGTCGGTGGCAAAATTGCTGTGTTGACGGACCACGCAAAGCACATTTGATCATGATTACATATATTCACAACAGCCTTTTTTGTTTCAATCTGCTTTGGTAATTTTATGTAGGATGAAGCAAAAAGCGGATTGTATTTATTTATATTCACTTCCAAGTACATAATTTATTTGTTGTAGGCTCCATCCTGAAAATATTTTATAAGAAAGAGAAAATTATGTAATTTTGATAATATACCTGAATCCTTTTCTTGCATATGAGAGGCTTTCTCCATAATATCCCTGATAAATTCTTCATATATTTCCGTTAAATCAGTGGAGATAGTCAAAATTTTATTTTTAGTGTTAAACGATTTGAGATCAAATATATCTTTTTCGGGTATGACATACATTGAAAATAACTCTAAATGTATTTTTAGTGCACGATACTGTTTAATATAGTCAGTGATAACTGAAAATACTTTGTCTTTGATGTCTTCGAAAAATTCAACGTGATCGATGTGATGATGTTTAGTGGAGAAACGATAGCTCGAAATTCGATACTTAAATGCACTGTTGACTTTTTCAACACATTCGCGCAGAGTATGTAAAGTCTTTTTCTTGTGTGCGTTACTTCTAAAATGACCATTTAAACAATTCCTTTGAATTTTGACATGACATTCAGGACATTCAGTTAAGTTATCATGGACGTTTGACGGACCCGGTAGATTTATGATTTCATCTTTTATTTCATCATCATACTGTACATGTGAAATTTTATGTTTTTTCTCAGGTATAGTTTCGTGATTCTATATGGACAACTTTCTCTCTCGTGGCGTAACAAACTGCTTTTTGAGGAAAAGAACTTATGACATCGAAGGCACTGCATTTTATTACAGTTTGCTAAACTATTCTACTGAACCACTGAACAATTGCAACTAACTGTATTTCAGCTAAATCTGAAATTAATACTTACTTGGCATACGATTCAACATGCTTATATACGAGGTAAAACAATGAAAGTTGTTCCCAGTAAGCCAGTTTAACCGGTCTTACAACTTATGTAACTGGATTAACCGGTTTCAGAGTGTGCGAAAAAGTCATTAGACTTTTAATATCACCTTAAAAAGAAATATATTGACCTCGGAGTGTCTGTGACCTTCAAAACTGGTTATTTTCACCTATTTGACCTAGAAAGCGAGTTTTTTAACCTTGGGAAATGGTGCTTTCAAGGTCACGTTTTTCAACCAGCTTCGTTGAAGATGCGTGAAAATCATTTTTAACGGGATGAATTGTTTCGGTTACAAGTTTTCAAATGCATTATTAAATTATTTTTGTCTGTTTAATAGATACATATATATGTATATATTTATACAGGTCATTAAAGATAAAATTTCCTCATGGTTGTGCAGGAGAATGCGTTATATGACTAAAAATTGCATAATTTTCACCGATGTTCCAGATTAAAGCTTTATACTATTAGAACGCGTATATTTCTTATTGAATAAATATGAATAAAATCAATTAATGCAATAGTAGATTTCAAGTCTTGTAATATCCCATTATCATCATCTATGTGTAATTTATATTATATACAGTATACTGAATTATATACAGTATACTGAATTATATATATATATATATATATATATATATATATAATTCAGTATACTGTATATAACATAAATTACACATAGATGATGATAATGGGATATTACAAGACTTGAAATCTACTATTGCATTAATTGATTTTATTCATATTTATTCAATAAGAAATATATATATATATATATATATATATATATATATATATATATATATATATATATATATATATTATTTCTCGACTTGGGTGATTGCTGTAGAAGTAAAATAGGTGTTTTTTAAATATCAGACTTATTTATTTCTTTATTAGTATAACGTCAGCATTTTATTATTACAAGTACCTATGCGAATATCAAATATATTTTACATTTATCTATTTTCTAAGTTTAAGTAAATCTACAGTTTCTTTGACAGATGTATCGAACTGGCATCCCATGATGATTTTCCTTCAACCATTTTGAAATTATTTTCGGTAAATCGTACTTCACCATTTCCATCTCTACGAGACACTTGTAGGTAAAAATTATGCAGAAACTCCAACAATAAAAACATACTCTATTTTCTTTTAAGTCTAGCGTGGCTTTTAAAGCTGACCTATAATTTCTAGACATTTTATCACACACTGAGGTCTCGTACAATTGATTTCCAAATACACTTGTATAATCCCAGTGATGCTCGCTTTGTAGCAACATATTTATTAAATTATCTATCGTGATACTGAACTTAGGTAATTCACTGAATGCCGAGTACATGGTTGCGTTATTCGAATTCATCTTGAGTTTATATGTGCGCTGTGAATAGTACCTTATCACTATCCAACTCATCTTATATATCTCAGACATAAAGCTATTAACATGGAAACCATCTTTACCTTCTTATAAGAATCATCATAAAATTCAGTAAAAAAAGTTATCCATTCAGGCTTTAATTTCATTACTAATTTACAAGACAGCTGCATAAATGTCTTTCGACAGAATAAATATAAGCAGATAACCTGTAATACCCACTAAAGCGAGGATCGACTTATTTATTTCTGTCTAGTGAACACCAGCCTACTATGGTAAAAAAAGTTTAGATGTAAGACTAACCATTAATAAACAAACAACTAACCACCAGCATAATACGAAAGTCATTAAGACGAATAACCTGTGATGTCCTCTAAACTAGGTTCGAGTTATTTATTATTGTCTGGGTAACACGTACCAGGTAGATGGTGGTACGGCGACTCTCTCAGCTTGTCTTGTATTTATTTCAGACACAAAAACACGAAAGTCGTTAAGAATATAGGATGCGAATACCCTGTGTTAGCCTCTAAAGCCTTGCATGAATTGTTTATTTTTGTCTGGCTATCTCTGTAACAAGTCGTCTTTTGAGGGGATAAAGAATGTTGCCAGCACTTAAAGCGAAGTCTGTCTTTTTTATTTTTGTCTACATAACCATGAACAGGCACCCGAGTTGATGTGACTATAACGAGTTTGAAATAATCACGGTACTTGCTAACGATTAAGTTCTTAATAAAAACTAGTCCCCACGCTCGACGGGTTTGCAATAAGGTTTAATTTGGCTTAAACGGCGTGGGTCAGCTTTTGCTACTCTCCCACCGCACCAGCTTCAGATCGATTATTTAAAGACGATCCCGTGTCTGCAGAATCACAGTTTCTACATCGCTTTAAACAGTAACAGTAAACATGACTTCTAAAATGTGCTATCCAAAAAAACCAAGTAGAATGAGTATGAAGAAAAATAGTGAGTGCCCAGATTTATTGAGGACATCTCTTTTGAGAATAAGGTCGTGAGGGAATTGAACGCCGCTAAGTTAAACGATTCCATTAGTTCGGGGATATGTATACTTGATGGTACATTCTCCGAATTAAAACCCATAGGGAGTTCATCTACAGCTGTGAGTGCTACTTCACTACCCACTATCAAGGCTGGAAGTGCGACGGGGACGAGTGAAATATCGGCGTTACCTAACTACAGCAGTTTTGCACCGGTTACGAAATCGACGCCGGCGAGGAGTGTGGAAGAAGATGCTCTCACCTCCATTGATTTGGCGGTGTATCTGAAGAACATGGAGGCGACGGTTGCTGTCGAACAACGTGCAATTAATGTAAAAAGGGAGGCTTTCTTGGGCGATGTGCGCGGCTACTTCAAGGAAAAATGTGGTAAGCATACGAGAAACCTACAGATATCAAAAAGCAGTGTAAACAGCAAAATCGTGCACCTGAGGCAGCTGCGTAAAACGATAGATACCATGATAGCCTCCTTAAGCGACGGGGAAAAGAAAATCGACAAAGAAATTGAATATATTTCATATTTTGCTGACCATTTTCCATTGGAGGATGAAGTACTGTCACAATTCTCGAATGTGGAGTGACAAATATTTTTGTAGTTTTAATTTTAATTTTTGTATATATGTTTTAGTATGTAGGTATTGATATAAGTTTGTAAATATTAATTTTAGTGCTTTGTACATCGCCATATTTTTATATTTTTAATAAATATTTTATATTTAACTCTTTTTATTTTCATTTAAGCTGCTTATTTTCTGAAAATTATGATTTGATAAATTAAATAGATAGTGTGATAACACACTTTATAAATATGCATTCAACTTTTGAAGTAATGCGTGAAAATATTCTGCAATATATTTGCAATGAGAATAATAACATGGCAATTAATTTTGAAATATTAATTATTTAATTACCCAATTTAAAACCGTAGACAATTTGATTAGCATAAATTTAACACGCATTAGTAAGAATTCATACTACGTTTGCAGGGCTAGTTATATTTACCCCACATATTCACATAGAGTTTATTTCACTTAATACATTTTCATGACTCATCAAATAAAAGTAAGTTTCAGATATTTATGGGGGGTTCTAGTTCTCTCATTCTTTACCTACTAAACTGTACTGCTTGCATGCTTCGGCGATCTCGCTGAAACATTTTCTTCGACTTCCTTATGGTCCAAATATTCAATGGTAAAGATTTTAATGGTAGGTAAGTAAGAATATTAACATCGCTAATTACCATAAGTTAAGCGAATATTTGAAACAACAGTCAAAATGAACAAAGTTGCATTAATATTTTGTGTATTTGGTGGTGTTTCGTTTTCAATGGCCCGCTCTGTATATCGATAGTACCTAAATATTAGTTAATGAATTTCATATAACTTGAATGCAACTTACCGACACGAGGGCGATTTTTATTTAAATTCCTCTTGAGACATGTATTTTGGTCACTAATACACAATAGCTTAGCTCTTACAAGTGAATGTTTCCATTTTACTGCAACAAACTGAGAATTCTGAGTCTTGATATTTCACTGGTGTCTGTAGTCGTACACGCTATCATCATACATTAACAATCCGTATTCGTACTCCATGCCGATTTTCTAACAGCTGTACTTGAAAATACATCAATTTGTATTTGATTTAAATACTTCAAGATCTTAAATATTAATATTAAAATACTAAAAATCTTATTTAAAATTATTAATCATGGTTACTTACCAAGAATTGTCTCTGGAACGAACTAACAAACGAAGCACACCAATCGCTAAATGACCAATTTCCCTTAATCAGTATCGAGACGGTTAATTGCCAAGGCGAAGCACACTGAGCACTTTGTACCGACTACTTAAAGAACACATAGAACACATTTGATTTACTATTTATTTACGCGACTAAAAGGTTACCTACTAAATTCATTAGCAACTTATTTATATTTTATATTTTATATTTATTTAGTGATGTAAGATCAGTGTAATATTACCGAGGGTAATATTACTCATACTCATCAATTTGACTTGGTAAACAAACACCCTTCAGGCGACGAATTCGAAAGTATAATGAAAACTGGGATTTTCGAAAGTACAACGAAATTTACTTGTTGAAAGTTTAACAAAAAGCATTATTGAAAGTAATTTTTTTTGCGTTACTATGCTTCCACTGAATGTGGAAGTAAAATAGGACATATTTTAATATACCTAGATACCATACCTAACTACACAGATCTTCAAAACTGTTCAATATAATATATTAAAATTACAGTTCATGATTTAGGTACATAATAGACAGAATTAGTCAATGAATACACAATTTTTTCATTTTCTTCATTTCCTCTATTTTTAAGATATTCTCACGTCTCGGTTACCGTAAAGTACGAAGGCGTAGAAGGGCCAGGTAATACATATTTTATTTTTTACGGTAATTTCCGACTTTAAACTCGGAATTTTACTAAATTCCAACTTTGAACTCGGAATATTATTAATTTCCGACTTTAAACTCGGAATTTAACTAAATTCCGAAATTTTACTAAATTCCGACTGAACTCGGAATATTATTAATTTCCGACTTTAAACTCGGAATTTACTGAATTCCGACTTTAAAGTCGGAATGTTATTAATTTCTGACTTTAAACTCGGATTTTACTAAATTCCGACTTTGAACTCGGAATTTTATTAAATTCCTGGTTAGACCCTGGATTTTTCTCATTTATCATCAGTTATACGTTTTTGTACGTGTTAATGTGATGAGTAGTAGTAGTTCACTATTAAAAAATGGAGGTAAGTAAAAATATTTATTTTATATGGTGTCATACTCTGACAGATATACCTGCCTAATGGAAAATATGTAAAACTGTCGAGATCCTGAAATGATTGCTTATAATGCACCTGTATTTCGCACAATATATTTTATTCCAACATTTTTATGTTTCCGTTAAAATTATTACAAATATGTATGGGGCATTTAATACGACATGGTTTGTTATTTAAAACAGATTTTAGAGTACAATCAGCCAATATTTAATTTATTTTTAGAAAGAAACTATCGAAGAATTAGTTCATAAATACTTTTCCTATGGACTCCAGCACAAGGAAATTCTTGGTTTTTTAAAATATATGCATAATATATCTATCTCGTATCGCACCTTGAAGAGAATATTGGCTTCACTTAAATTGTACAGGAGAAAAATTATTCAAATATTGAGGATGTTGTTAAGTTTATGGAAGGTGAAATAAATAAATCTGGCCAACTGCATGGGTATAGGTGGATGTATCTTAAATGTCTTCAGAATAATTTAACAGTTACTCAGGAAGTAGTTAGAGAATTACTGTCGTATTTAGACCCAGAAGGTGTTGACTTTTGAAAAAGAAAGAGATTAAGGCGAAGGCAATATTCCAACAAAGGACCGAACTATCTTTGGCACATTGACTCTTATGACAAATTGAAACCATATGGAATATGTATCAACGGATGTATTGACGGATTTTCCCGGCATATAATCTGGCTTCGTGCAGGTTCTACTTCCAGTGATCCTAAGGTAAGAAAGATGTAAACATAGGCCGAGGAAATAGTTGTTTTCTTTTTGTAAGGAGTTTTACTTTGGGACTCAAATGACAATATTGGCCGAAAATAATTTCGGTCGGAGTTTGTGAAAAAACAATTGAAAAACGCCTTGCTTCCCCAGGGGATCTATGAAACTGTATCGATTTTGACTTTTCCAAAAATATCATCATAATCTACGATGAAATTTATCGGGCATATTGAATCTTTTGAGAAAATATTAATATTTGAAAAAGTTACGGGCATTTGAAATTTATAAAATTAGAGATTTCTAATTTTATACATTTCAAATACCTGTAATTTTTCAAAAGTCAATATTTCCTCAAAAGATTCAATACGTCCCGATGAATTTCATCGTAGATTATGATGATATTTTTGGAAAAGTCAAAATCGATAGTTTCATAGATCCCTGGGGAGGCAAGGGGTTTTTCAATTGTTTTCTCGTAAACTCCGACCGAAATTTTCAGCCAATATTGTCATTTGAGTCCCAAAGTAAAACCCCTTAATATTCGGTGTATGTCCAATGTCTCTAAGATGAGATATAGCGTCTTGAAAATCCACCAGCCGCCACTGACGGTATATCTTGAGTGCAACCATACAATGTAGTTAATTTAGCTAAAGTAACATTAAATTAAGTTGAAAAAAACATACAATTAATTGGCACTGCATGTAACTTTAGGTTCTATCCAATTTTCAAACAAATAAAAAACGTGGTAGCTCAGTGACCACAAGCCATTAATTTTTTTATGGGTCGTGTTGATAATAATCGGTAGTCGACGAGAATGATTAGCTTTAGTGTGTGTGTACGAGTACATGTGTCTGCGAAAACAATAATTAATTGGAACATAAATGTAACCAACTATTGTATTGTAGAGTTTTAATACCTACGTAATTACCTAATATCACTAAAAAAAAATAATAATTTGCAGGTTATTGCCGGATATTACTTAGATGGATTACAATTGGTTGGAGGATGCCCCAAAACTGTGAGGTCCGATATGGGAACTGAAAACAAAGTTGTGGAAAAAGTTCAAAATGCTTTTAATGAACTATTCAATCACATGCCGACTTCAAAACCAGCATTTATATATGGAAGAAGTACCAATAATCAGAGGATTGAAGCACGATTCCAAATTTATTTTTATATTTACAGTGTGGGGCAATAGTGCGTCCGACTTCGATATCTCGAGTTCTATGATAGCTAGAAATTTTATTTAAAAACAAAAGTTAACTAGATGAAGTTTTTAACCGGATATTATTTTCGAATATCCACAGCGAGCCAAGACTTTTGGCCACCCTGCATACTACGAAGTGATAATGATTCAGAAACATCACACAGATGTTTCGTAACTGATATTCAAATATTTTTTCTTAAAATCCATAATTGTGACTATAGTGATTTTTTTCAATGTGTAGATGGCATTAGTTGGACAAAAAAATCATTACATCCAAGTGGTTGGGAGAGAGTCAATAATAATACAAGAGCAGGAGGCTAGAAACTAGTTTACTTTTGTTTTTAAATAAAATTTTATCTATCATAGAACTCGAGATATCGAAATCGGATGCATTATTGCCCCACCCTGTTTATACATTTTGTATTAATCCCATTTTTAGTAACTCAATGATAATATGAGAGTCATCAAAGATTTTTTTGTAATATGCAGATTAATGACAAAAGTAAAAGACAATGCCTAATAATTAATCATTATTTTCAGATGGACCTAGATCAAGTTGTTTTGGAATGGAATATTCACAAAATAAGAAAATCAAGAAACCGTATTTCACCTGTAGGCAGACCAACTGTTATGTTTGAAATGCCGTCATTGTATGAAACACGGAATTATTTGACCCCAGTCCCATCTTTTGCTATGGACGCAGTAGCTTCCGAATGCATCCGTCTTATATATCCTTCACAGAACATACCATTAAGAGAAGTGCAAGCACGTTATAAGGAGACAGAAACAAAGATTGTGAGGGTATTGGAGGCGCACCCTGGTGGTCGTCTGGATATATTAATATCGGCGGAAAATTTAAATACTACTATTAAATAAAATTTCAAATTGCTAATTTTATTTAAATAATAAACAGCATGTAAAAATCAACATCTTTAATATGTATTTTATAATAACATACATTTTTAAGATATAACATACATGTATGAATAAATAAACAAATATAATAACTTAAAAATAAACTTCAGTAACAATAATAGGAAAATATAGTACCTAGTCGCAGAAATAATTGTACATAAATAAAATATCCACACTAAATATTGCATTTTGTTTGACAAAAAAGAGAGAAATTTCCTTTAAGGAATTACATTGCTTTAAATTGCTTTGTCTTCTCATAATGACCAGAAGTTTTCTGTTTTGACTTATTTTTGTCTTTAACATACTTAAAAATTAAGAAGGTCACAGCTTTATCAATAATTAACAAATCACAGCTATGAATCGCACAAAATGCTGACTTATAGTGAGAATAAAATATCTTCTTAAATTCATCCTCCAAATTAGACTTGTGTCCATTTTTTTCCAAAAATGAATATAACATATGAAGGTTTTCAGTCAGTTCAATAACCTGATTACTTGCATATTTCAATGACATTGATTCTGAATATTCTTTAAAATAAGTAAATAAGTGATGATACCTTATGTCATCAGACAATAAATTCTTTAAACAGGTAGAACAATTATTATCAGGCATATTAATTTTCTCTAAAAACGCAACTTTATTATAAAAATACCTTTACATACTTTGCTTTCAGATACTCTATTATAGGAACATTATTATTACAAAAATTAACAATGGACCATTTGTTTAACAAGATAAAATATAACATAATTTTTAATACATCCTAAAATAGAAACAAACAGTACAATGTTATTTAATTAAAATACTTAAAAAGTTTTAGGTTTTCGTATTTAAAAAAGGAACATTAGGTCTCTAGAAACTAAAAAATATAGCTATGCCTAAACATTTATATTTATTTTTGCAACGTATTAAGAAAACAGAAAAGATTATATATAGAAAATAAAAAAAACCTTCATGCAAATTAGTTTCAGATACTTAATTATAGCTATCTGTGTGATAAAAAAGAGAATATTAGAAATTCTCATAGAAACTAAGAAACTGATATAGGTATAGAGTACAGGGTTATCCAACGAAATGGACCACCCCTAATTATTGTTTTATCTTTGATGCTACAAAAAAAGGTTTTTAATACAAATTGTAGAGTTTTGCGAGCTTTCAGAATATTTATTTAGAAAAACAAATGAAAATCGTTTAGAGGAAATATGAATATAATTTGCATTTTTTAAAATAGAACACCCTATATTTTTTACATTTCTTAAATCAACATTTTTTCTGATTTCAAATATATATCAAAAAAGTAATGCAGATTTTTATCTTCTACGGGGTGGTTAAAAATAAAACCGAAATTGTTATAAATGCTTTTCAGAAAATGCTTCCTAACCGAGATAAAGAGTTTTGTAAAAAAATTGTATTTTTTCAAGATTTTTCAAAAACTCGAAAAGACATTAAACTGTGGCGTAGAATATAAACGTGAGTCCATGCTTGATCTTTTGAAAATTTCTTTTTCGATTTCTTTGATATATTTTTTATTGCGGCATAGTTAACTGCGTTATTTTTTCCTAAATAAAAAACAAATAGAGTTTTTATTAAATTAGTGTGTGCATGATCATCTAATTCAAATTATTTCGAAAACGAAGTGCCTAATCGAATGAACACAAACTATGATTTTATTTGCAGAATTACAAGTGAATCTAAAGAAATATTCTTAGAAAAATCATTACAATAAAAAATGTATAGCATCTTGTATCTCGGTTAGGAAGCATTTTCCGAAAAGCATTTATAACAATTTTGATCTTATTTGGATTATAGAATCTCTCAGTTGTCGTTTGTCAGTGATTTAAAAAACACCCTGTAGGAGCTAAAATTAACATTACAAACTATTTTCGAGTTATAAACATTGCAATAAATTATAAAACCATAAAATATATAATAATACATGATGCATATATATTTGAAATCAGAAAAATATGCCGATATCAAAAATGGAGAAAAATACAGCCTTCCCTTTAAAAAAAATTCAAGTTATATTGATAACCTTTCTAAACGATTTTCATTTATTTTTAAGAACACATATACTAAAATCTCAAAAAAACCTTACAACTTTTATAAAAAAAACTTTTTTGTAACTTTCAAAAATAATTGATTTAAAAAAGTAACTACTTTTAACATAAAATATGGTATAACTCTGAAATTATGTGTTTTTTTTCTAGATAAAAATGCAATCAGATCTATGGCATGCTTTGTGGTTCTATTAAACTCACACGTTGTTTTAAATCAAATCTTGATTGTTTCGTACATATATCGCTTTAAATCATATCCATTACCCAAACACTGGAATTGAACAATGAATTGATTTCACTTCTAAATGTTACAAAGTTTTCGTATGAATCTGGTAAATGCAATAGACCGGCACAAGTATGCGCTATTGGCATACGCTTTACGCCGTCTACTTCAATAAACTAAACATTTACATTTTTTATTGGAAGATCTGATCCCGTGCAGAATCGAAAGAATTTCATTCTTGTTTTTTCGTCAACCTCCTTAATAAACTTCTTCAGATAACCATATATCGTTTTTTGCTTATCAGGTAAAGGTTCTACTACTGTTAATTTATCTAAACAGTTTTTGACAGATGGTGCGATTTGAGTATATAAATTTTCCGCTTCATCAAATGAAAATTGAAATCCTCCCTCAATTTCCAGTTGAAAACAATTAACAATAAAAGCAGGTTTTTGAATAGTTTCTTGGTGTGCAATATCAACTACAAGTTTTCTCACATTCTCTTTGGTAGGAAGCCATTTTGCATTGAGGGTAGAAAAAAAATCTAGAAGTTCTGCACTGTCAGCACTGTCAAAATCATCTAACGCTTGCTTCAACATGTCTCTCTCCGAATCACATAAAAATAGCAGAAAATTTTGCAATAACTCATCGTCTTGAACTTTCACGTTAAAACAGTGTTTTAGGAAAACAGGGGCTAGTTTAATAGGAATATACTTTTGTGATTTATAACCTTTTATGAATATTTTGGCTACTGCTCTCCCCTGTAGTACCCCAAAATCGTGTCGCAAACATGGAATTTTTATGGTTGTGCCAAAGGTGGTACATCTTTCATAAAAATCATTCCAAAATTGAGAAAGGGAATCTCTAAACACACCCCCAGAATCTTCTGCCATCTCTGATTGTCCATTAGGTAATATCATTTCTATTTTTGGATCTCCTTCATCAAAAAAGCATTGTTCAAAAGTCTTCAACATATCTTCAAAAATATGACTACGGTGTAGAATTAATACCTGAACTGGGGTGATGGTATTTATTTGATTATATTCGTTATAGTTATCAACATATAAATCCGCACCAATGATATTTACATCACTAAACTGCAAAGGCGACTGTAGACCAGGTTCATTCAAAAATACAAAAATATGTTAATATTAATCCTTTCCTCGAAATTGTTTTAGGTAGGTGGTAATTGTACAAATTTAAGAAATTGTTGTAAATTGTTAGTAAAAAATTTATAAATGATGTTTTTGCAGAAACGAAACTGAGCTGCTAAAGTTGAGCTGAACAGTTATTTAATATTTAGTTTGCCAGTTGTATGCCGAATCGGTGGCATTGCGGGTTGAAGCATTAAGTGACAAACGGAGATAATTTATTGTGTTTCGACACTGGCAATGTCGAAGGGAATGGTTGTGTGTCTGCGGTCTTTCAATTCTGTGCCTCCTACCATGTGGCTGTGGCTTTGGATTTGGGGGTTGTTTAATTTCTGTGGTATTTATTTATTTATTTATTAAATAATTCTACAAACATTGCTTATATAATCAATCCATCTAACATGTAATTGTTAACAATCATTTGAGTATACAGGGTGTTTCAAAAAACAGTGTTATCGTTTCAAAAATAAGACAAATCGTTAAAATCAACATGTGTCCGCTCTTGCCTCGTTTTTGAGATTGTTGGTGTTAAAGCTTTCTTATTTTTTCGGTTTGTTCAAAATATCTCTTTAGCAATTTGAATAAAACTTACATTTTGAAAAGTACTTAAAATAGTCCATCTTTTAGCATTAAAGAGGTGTGGACAATTTCATCGTGCTACGCGCTGGCACTATAATAATTTTATATGAAAAATATGTACGCCACTGACTTTTTTGCCCTTTGATAGAACAGTTATGTAGACAGTTAAGAGTCTAAGAAAATTTACCTCTTAATGTTTTTTCGACTTCGGCTTCGTTTAGTAGATTAATGCAATTTTTAAACTCTGCTAAATATCGAGCTTCACATAAATTCGTAAAAAAACAGTGATGAGACAACAGTCCTGCAACTTTATGGTTCTACATGTATGTACAAATATAATATAATAAAAAAGAAATTTAAAAAAACCCTGTTCCTACTAGATTCGAAAATAATTAAACTTTTACACCCTGTATCTCAGAAACGAAGCAATAGTGAACTCATAATAGGAACGATTTGTCTTATTTTAGAGCGAGAAATTTCCGCTTAAGAGATTGCACATATTTTTTTAAACACCCTAAATACAGAATTATAAAGTGTGGCAGCATTAGTTTTAAAGTATACCTTTTCATGGTTGAAAATGCCTAATTTCCGAGTTTCATGAACTTTAAACATTTATAAGAAATAAACGAGTAAAGATACATTAATGAGCTTAAGGATAATTTTTATGTAAAAACGCAAAAAGATTATATAAAAAAATTATATAAAAAATTTTTATTAAAAACAATTCTTTTTGCTTTTAGTTAAAATTATTGTCGTTTAAACATTGTCCAATGCGTATCTTGCACTTTTATAATCAGATTAACCTCCCCGACAAGATTAAACAAAATTTAATCGGCATAGTTTTCCGAACAACTGTCCCAAGTAACAATTTAAATGCTTTTCAGATTTATTTACGTTTTATCAGTGTTTTATAATGGCCACCTCATAAACCAGTGGTTTTATGCCAGATTTATTAAATGCCTAATGGTCTTCAAGACAGTTTTGTCTTAAGAAAAGTTTTAGAAATTTATATTAAAACTAAATTATCTTTAAGTCTTTATTAGCTTATGACTGACTTATCAAGGTATTTGTGAAACCTTTAATAAAATTCTATAGCTGTTATGTCCAAGTCAGAAGGATAGAGTTATATAGATAATTTAGAAAATGTTGTGGTTTTATGATTGCTTTATGAAATGATCTTGGGGTAGTTGTTAATGCTGGACTATAAATCTACCCTCGAGATCATTCAGTTTCAGGCAAAACCTTCATAAAACCAACTACTTGTTAGTTTTAATGAAGCAGCAAAAATCCCCAATAAATCAGTCTTAAGCGTAAAAGGATTTGGTTTCTCTTTTTCCAGATTATAGCGTTTTAAAACACCTAAGTGGGTTATTTCATATAACTGTGACAAGAAAATATTTGTCACCATTTCTGTGTTTGTGAAAAGCCTTTGTGTGGGTAGATTTACAATAATGGCAATGGTTGATAATGCCGGACTATAAATCTAATATGGTTTGGATCACTAAGTTTCAGGTGTAACCAAAGAAGATCTACTGTAAACTGACCAAGAAGCGAAACTCCTTTGTTTTCCATGATGCAAAATTTGTTGACATTGACGCCATTTTGGGGGGGTGCCAACAAGCGGCAATTTTAAAATTATTTCTGTCATATTGTCGCGTTGGTGATAGGTAGTTTTAAGTATGCCAATCAAAAGTTGTAATGGACGCAACTCAAGAATATCCATGGTTGTTTTCTGTAGGAGGTTCCGAAGACGGTAGGGTGAAAATAGATGTTATATTTCATATATTTTGTATAAATGTGTATCACATATGTGAGTTAAACCTCTATATCTCATAAGTTTAACACTAGTGGATGTCAACAGGCGTTACTCAAAAACAACGAAGTGAACGTGGCAGATATACATTCCTCTGAGGTGCTTGATTACCACAATTCCCCTGGTATCTCACGATGAGGCGCTCGTGTCCGTAAATCCTCACACACATATGAAACACATTTATGCAAAATGTATAATATATAAAGTGACATCATATCACTCTATCGTTTTTGGAGGCTCCTGGAGCAAAAACTACGAGTTTCCATGGGTTGCATCTATTAGAACTTTTGATCAGCACATTTAAAACTACTTATCCCCAAAGTTACAAAAAATTTCAACTAGAAATTAAATCTCATTAATTCTGTGCGGGGTCCTTTATTAACATAGTTTCAAATTAATAATTACAAAAATATTAAAATAGAAGTAGAAGGTGCGACGATTTGATATAATCGCTTTTTAATTACCTTGTTTGCCTTGAACCGCGGAAAAAAGCGCGGATTCCACGAATTCCGCTGAACCGGTTTTTTACCTGGGAATTCCGCGGTTCGTACGTGCACTATAGCGCTGGGTGGGTGTTCGGTATTCCCAGTCTTTTCCTTGCATTTATTTATGTGATTGATTTTTATCAAATATGTGTATATACTACATGTTTACTAGCTTTCGACAATGAACTGAATATTTTTTTCTGGGGAAATCCGGCTATTTCAACAATGGAATTTAGAACGTCAACATATTTCATTTTGTTCGACGTTAATGTTGTCGATCTTTATCAAAAGTATGTATTTAATGGCATACATAATTACACGGGGAAATTTATATATTTTTGTCATAGTCTGTGGAATTTACATATTTTTAAAATGCTATGAGTCTCGTGGGCTGTTTATGTGCTTAATCTTTATCAAAGGTATGTATATAATGGCATACATAATTACATGGGGAAATTTATATATTTTAAACGTGATGAGCAGTTATTATTATCTACAGGTGACGTATTTTACTTCGCTTTCACATATTTCTCAAAACAAGTTTTTTTCCCCAAAACATATGCTTTAATTTCTCTCTCAAAACACCTCATTTAAGCATATATTGGGGTTTTCCACCGTTCTGAATGTCCACCATGTGTTAAGTAGGCTAGTGAAAATAGAATTACGTGATATTTATTTCTGCTAAAAATCTGTCTTTTTTGCCTGTGGGTTTTTTTTCCTTTCGTTTTAGCTGTACTTATATACATAAAAAGACGAGTGGTGGTATGTGACGTTTTGGTTAAGATGGTATAAATCTAGAACGGACAAATGTTCCAAACTATATTTTTACCGAGCTGTTAGTGGCTATAGGTGTGTGTTTGTGTGGTGAGGCTCTTCTCTAATTTTTATATATATTATTTATTTATTAATATTATTATTAGTGTTTTTTTTCACCACGCGTGTAATTTTTTCATCCATGGCGCTTTCCGATTCTGATATAATTGCACTTAACGAACTTATTAGTCAGGATGCACAACCTCTAGAGCAGAGGTCGATATCCTCGCTGTGTGTAAACCGTCCATATCAAATAACAAAAATGACGGCTGTGAATACGCGCTTCGGCCGGGCAGTCATGGTACAGCTGTTTGATGAGCCAACAATCACGGGTTTCAAG
Organism: Rutpela maculata; assembly: GCA_936432065.2. Lineage (NCBI taxonomy): Eukaryota > Metazoa > Arthropoda > Insecta > Coleoptera > Cerambycidae > Rutpela > Rutpela maculata. Next base: position 87,283,487 of record OW386292.2, read on the forward strand.
ACATTTTTACCGAAAAGAGTGTCTGAGAATTTAAATGCGGAGGTTATCGAGAAAATAAATTCATCGGGGGGTAAATATACATTAACCTACATCGGTATGAAACAACCTGCATACAGCGGTGCAAAATCAGGGCCTCTAATTAAATTTGATGTCTGCGCCTGATTTTATTATTATTATCACCACCAGCTTTTAGCGTTAACAGTTTATTTTACGTGTATATCTATAGTGAGAAAACGATAACTAGTAAAAAAAAAAATATTAGGAGTCCCTTACAAAAACACGCCTCAAGCCCATAACAGACCTGTGTAATAATAATATCACCTCCCATGTTATTCTATTCGCATCGACATCGGATGTAAGTAGTTTAACGGATTTTTCCGTTTCTTGTGTATTTCTAAAGGTATTTTTTTTTCAGCTAAATTAAAAAGAATATGTGGATGCATTATAGCCCCCAAAACCATCCTATCGCCGTGGATTTAAATTCGGCCGTCAGTAGAATAGCCCGTGAGCTTGAGGATTTAAGTATGGCTTCACTACACGACTCAAATTATGATCTGGGGGTCTGTTATAACGAGATTGAAGTGGCCCGCCTGATGGCAGATTCTGATAGGTACAGCAAAGGAGAACGGGCATGTGAGATGTATGTTTTCGGTGCATTAAACATTGACGAATTCTGTAAAGAGCTGGTGGCTTTGGATCTGCGTGGATTTTTACAGAAAATAGATATATACTTACCAGAAGAAGTTAGGACGCAATACGGTCTCTACGATGACAACGATACGGATGATGATGAGGACCAGGAGGAAGGTGACACATTGTTAATGGATACAGACGACGACGACGCTGACGACGCCAATGCGGAGCGTGTAGAGGGGGCCGTAAAAAATGGGTCTAGTAATTAAAACAGTCATGCTTTATCGCTATATACACACATTATTATTATAACAACAATGTGAATGCTGGTGTCTAATAATAATAATAATAATGATAATAAAAAAACTGAATATACAATGTTTCTTTTCTTTCTTTCTCTCACGATCCCTCCTAACGCTCTCTTGATAAAAAAAAAAAAAAAAAAAAAAAAAAAAAAAAAAAAAAAAAACGAGACGATGGTACAATAGACTTGATGTACTTTTAAATAGCGAGTAATATTATAGCTCAGGTTCTGTAAATGAATGATAAAAAAAAAAAAAAGAAAATTGGGTGCTATGTTATAGCCTACTTAAACACCTTCTAATTTAAAAAATTCTTTAATTTTTAATAATGTCATGCAAGAGCGGCTATGGGATGCATACCCCAGCGCAAACGTTTAATCAGGTCTCATCTCATCATCATCATCTTATCCTGCTCGCACTCGCTCCCTTCCTCTCTCTCTCTCTCCTTACTTCTTACAACATATGTTTCTTTTTTTTTTTTTTTTTTTTTTTTTCCTACTTCTCGATAAAACGGGTATGGTGGTTTAAATATAAATTAACGATGATGTTAAATTTAAGCTGTCAGCATGAAGAAGAAGTGATAACTCTTTCACAGAATGGGATGCAGGAGAGAGATAAATTATCGACACAATATAATAATAATAACCGAGGAGGAGCATTAAAAGTATTAGTGTCGCGGCTGATACCCAGAATCGAGTAATAATAATAAAAACTGATTTAAATTAAACGGTTATTATTATTTTTATATTCACTGTTTTAAATATGTGAATAAAACGAAATTATATATATATCTTTCATTAAAAATAAGTTTTTTTTATTGAAAAATAGTAAAAATAAATATAAATAAATAAATAAAAATAAAGTAATAAAGTATTAAAGTAATAAGTAAAATAAAAAAAAAGAATACATATAGAATAACAGTAATGGGGCCAGCGACGCCTACAGAGTATCTAGAGCCCCTTTTAGAGCCAACTGAATGCTCTTTATTTTCTCTGCGTGATGCCTCAACTGCTCGCTGCATTCTTCGAGGTGCTCGAGAGCTGCGGTTTTTTCCGTCGCGTTTCGTAACGCCGAGGCCTCGAGCTGGTGCAGCAGCCGCTGTAGACGGACCATCTCAGCGTCGTCGGATCTGCATCTGTCTGCACATGCCGTGGCCCGCCTCTCAGCCTCTACGAGTTGCGCCCCATAGTGATCCCGCTGCTGCCTCATCTCCTCGACGTGGGTCAGGAGCCCTGTAAGTCCGCCTTCGGCGATGGTGATGGTAGATGTTGCGGCGGCGGTGGCGGCAGCAGCAGCACCTCTGGCCCCCTCTACTCGGGCCCCGCTACCGATGACAGGTACAGACTTGGGGCCAGCGGCGGGGCCCCCATTTTTTTTTCGTGCGTTTTCCCTTCTTCTTCCCTTCTGCGACTGATACTGATGCCGACGAAGAAGATGGCGGTGGTGGTGGTGGTGGTGGTGGTGGTATACCGGCGATCCCGACAATACCAGCAGCGGCAGCTGTCCGCTTCCTTGACGTACCCGCCACCGCCTGCCGCTTGTTCTTCCTGCCCTCCACGTTTGCGGCCGGGGGTGTTGCTGGCTTAGGGACCTCAACATCGCTGTACGTAGGCGGCGACGGCGATGACGGGGACGGAGATATCGTCGTCATGGTCCATCACGAGTCCCATGACATCTTTGAAGGGTTGGGCCTGCTGCCAAAACTCACTATCATGCTGAAGGTCCAATATTGCAGCCTCGACCTCGGCTTCGTAGACGGCTGCGGCGGCGGCGTGCTGCTGCTGGTGCTGCTGGTGGTGGTGCTCCATCTCAACAACACTCTCGGGGAAGATTGTTATATCTTGCAAAATTTCGATCTTACCTGCCATTACTTTTAATAGATATATATATACGTTTGAAATATCGAAAAAATTGACTGTTTAATCACACACACGCGCTATGATGGCTTTTATGCAGACTGTAAAATGACATAGGTGTACTTCAAATTTTATATATATAGACCTGCAAGGGCACTAATTACTGCATAGGTTTGAGAAGGTGAAAGCGGGCTAGCAATTATATAGTATGATGGGTAATACCCATACCTCAGTTGCAGGATTTTTAAAAGTCATTATTGAAAAGACGAAAACAATTATTATTTAATTTAGTGTACAGAACATAGCAAAAAAAAATTACGCTGGCTGTCTGTTTATTTATTTTTAATCCCGATAACCGTATGGTACGGTATCGTAGCTGTCTGTTAGGCGCCGTCGTTTGGTATAACTTACACGGTGAATTTTTTTCTCTGGTCTTGAAATAACATCGTATGCGGCTGTTCGACATATCTTACGATCGTTATACACACATGCTGGCTCTGCATTCCCACACACCATCGCCTTTAACGCATCAAAATTAACAATCATCTCATTTTTAAAATTGATGGTTATACCTTTAACTTTGCAGGTCGTGACATAATCGTTTTTACTACTAGAAAAAATTTTAAGAGCATAATTCTTAGGGCCGCCGCTAACAAACTCTACTATTTTGCTACCGACACCGTGTTCAGCAATCTCATCGGTCAGCTGTCCTAGATAATCGCCTGTCTCAGGCATCCACTGGCCTGATTTATGAGTGAAGATCACGCTGTCGGTATCGAAATATAAGACACGGCGCCCTAGTTTCTCCAAATACCCGTATAATTCTAACCGTGCCATGGCGGTGGTATATGCGGCTAGCACAACATTCACCGTTCTAAGTGGGGTCACACCTTCTTCGTGTTTATCCCAGCAGACTAGCAGGACATCATCGCTAACAATAACAATATTATGTACAATAACCAGAGGGTCTGTCAACAGCTTGAAGAGCTCTAAACTCTCGCGCACGACCGCGGTCTGCATCAGATTCTCCCGCTGACCGAATTTACCCCAGAAGCTGTTCAGCATCAATTTAGAAATATACCGCATACCGGCGTTATGCGATATATTAGACTGGTCTAGAGTAATACCCTCATGCCGGGCATATGTCTGAATGTATTCTTGTTTCAGGTCGTCTGTAACACAGCGGGACGGCCAGCCGCTGCATTCTTGTTTGATTTTAAGAAACCTGTCCACATACCCGGCAAAAAGCCCCCCAGCTCTTTTCACTCTGTCATAAACTTCCACATCGTAACGCCAAATTTCTATCAGCTCTAAAACTGTATAGTTCAGAGCCATGGCCTTCCGGAGCTCATCTGCTACATAGGTTCCGGTAAACTTACGTTCATCGATAGCATGTGTGCAGCGGCCTGGAAATGATGTTTCCACACATGACCTGCATAAGGGGAATGTGAGTTTACCGTTACACTTATAGGGTAGCACCGGGTGGTATAGATTATTTGGCGGCAAGACGGTGCATTTTATTAGTCCCTCGACAGTGTTTAAATCTAAAAGTCGACACTCGGCGTCACCTATGTATATCCTCGGGTGCCCGATAGGCTACTTGCCATATTTGTTTACATGCGGGTACAGAGAAATTACATCATAATAACATATTTTTTCGTCATCCTCTAAACCGCACTTGTAATAAAGTTTGACAGCGTTCGTCCGGCCGCCGAAAAACCCGTCCCGCGGATTGAGTGGCTTACTGGCATAAACGAAATTTTGGTCTAAAAAGCTTTTAATTTCAACATCGGTATCTAAGAGGCGTTTGAACTCGCACTCCCATATTTTTACTAAATTATAACCGAGCTCCAAAATACGCCGTTCTTTGGCCTCTGTGTTTTCGCGTCTGATAAAAAGTAGATCGTTCTTGTCCTTAACATTCTCTGATTCGGTCTGGTTACAAAAACACACCTCGCAGGCGTGATACCAGCACCCAAAGAATTCATATACCGTATTAGTCGCAGCACAGAAACCATCGACCAGAATATTTTAGGGCAAACGAACTTCGCGAGCATTTCCCGCGTGAATAATATTTAAATTTAGAGAGTACTCGAGCCAGAAAAGCCATTTAAGTGCGATCTCTGACTGGTTATCAGCCAGCCTGTACCCGCCATTCGGAATTAACCCGATCGTGTTCGGTTTTAAAAAGTTCCGTCTAAAAACTAGGCTGCACGCACTCGCGATTGTCGTGGCCTCCTGAAGGGGGTCTACTTTATTGGCATCCATAAAACAAGCCCTAAACTTTATGCATGCCATACGTAAAATATCCACGTCTATCGTACAATATTTAACAATATCTAGACTCATGTTGAAAACCGCACCATTTGATTTTTGTTCTCTGTACCAGTCGATAAAAACAAGACGGTCTTTACTCGGCATGGAATCAGGCATATAAAAAGATATATCAGGTAATGCCCCAACATAGCCTCGATTTTCTGTCGTGTTAAACAGGTGTGGAAAGTACCCTTTCACCGCGTCAAATTTAAAAGCAGCCGGAAGTTTTGACAGAGGTAAAGGCATATAATTTAGACTGTCTATGAATTTGATGTTATTGCAAATAATCGTTATAAACTTACATCCTGTTCTAATAAATTTTGGGTTCCAGCAGCTAACGTTTAAAAGCACACGCTGCGTTATGAAGCACCCGTCGTACGCTTTCATATTGTGAGCTAGAGCTATGACGTTAAATTTTTGCTTTTCGAAACCGTGTAAAAATTCAAGGAGAGACCCCACAGGGTCGTCTCTAAAGACATGCACGCGCTTGCCACACCTGTCACAGTCGATATTTACATCTAATATGTTTATACACACAGGGCAAACCTGTTCGGCAACACAGAGATTTGGCTCGTGTAAAAATGCGCCATTGGGTAGCTTCTTTTCCTGCGTACACTCCAGGTCATAAAATACGAAAATGAAATTGTTCTCTATTTTCTCCCTATGTTTTTCAGACTGTGTTTGAGGACGCATAAAACACTAGTGTCTTACAGGCCTGTCGTCACCACATAGGGAGCAATATTTTACACCGCATTTATGTGGCTTCTTTTTATCTACCCAGTAGCTATTTAAACATGTGCCACACCTCTTTAAAGCAGCACAGAGTTTTGCCTTGTGTGAATTTAAACACGTCTGTCCCCTAAAAGTTCTGTTGCAGACACGGCATGTATATTTTACGCCCCTGATATCGCACGGTGGCATGGTGTGACAGCACGGACATGAGTATGGACACTTGCTGTGTCCCTCTTTATGATCGAAACGTTTTTTACACGGCTCACAAAAATAGCCTGCAGAGAAAGCTGCTGTTAAACTTGTGATTAGTACATAGTGACCATCCTCTAAAAGTAAGTTTATAACTGGAACGTTAACACCTCGGAGCCCCTCAAAATATGTCTCGGATCCTCTCCGGTTACTGTACACAATTATTGTAAAGTTATTAGCTAGAAAATCCTGCATTTTCTTAATGTGGTCGTATGATGCTCCGTTCGTAAGATCGATGCCGGAGAGCTCACATAATCGCGCGCCTTCCCGCTCTAATAGGGTCTTGTTTGATCTAAGTTTTTTAAATTCTACCGCGTCTACCCGATAAGCTATACCCAACACTATAACGTATGCAAAACATAAGGTGTCTTTATTACAGACATCTACGATACCATACTTACGGCGGCAGAATTCCTCCAGAGTAGCCCCCTTCAGCGTTAAACGCGGGCCTCGTCCTGCAGGGAGCTGTATGCGATCTATGGATAGCGTCAATCGGCTATTTGTAAAAAACGACGCATTGCTCTGCAGAACACGGGCAAACAGATCCAGCACGACGTCCGCAGATAGCTGGTCTCGCCGTCTAAAAGATACACCCAGCGGTCTGTCGGGAAACTCTTCGCTATTGAATATCAGCCCGACACGGTCATCACCTCGAAAACCGCGCATACCGTGGGACATAACCTCATCGAGACCCTCCTTGAATAGAAAAACAGTAATTAATATTTTAAAATATTTTTTATATAAAATTGTCATACCTTAAGCCATGCCATGGGGTCAGTAGAGCCGTCGAAATCTTTCAAATTGAACCTGTATCGCCGCGCTATCAGGTTGAATTTTTTTATTTCCCTGTCAAACTCATCCTGCAGCGCGATATATTTGAAAGGCCTCGCCTCGACAGGGACGGTGGTGGTGGTGGCAGCGAAGGCAGCAGCAGAAGCAGCGGTGGGCCCTGAAGAAGATGCAGCCGGAGCTCTCCCGGCGGGTACGACCATTGTAGCTGGTGATGTCTGTCCGGTTGAGGTGTCTCCTATAGCTGAAGAAGAACACGAGGGGGCATCTTGAGTGGGTGTCGATGCTGGAGGAGCTGCAGACAGTCCGGCCCCGTAAAAAAATTGACTTTTAAGCGTCTTTATTCGCCTCTCGAGGACCTGATACATATGCATATCTAGATCTCCGTACTCCCCCATTATTATTTTCCAGTCGATGTGCTAAAAATATATTTACGTGTCAATGATTGTATATTCGTTAAAATAAAATAACTCTTCAGGCAGGATATTATAATAAAATTATTGTTACCTCTTGCACGGCCATTAGGTGCTCCAGCGAATCACTGTTCACGTACATTTTTATCAAGTCATTTAACCCGTACGAGTGCAAGATGACTTTAAACTGCTCCATTTTTATTTTATTTTTAACAACTATTGGTAAAAAGCGATTTACGGTACGAGACACTAGACAGTAAACGATCACTTTGTATATTTGAAACTTCCAGCCACCTCACCTGTGTTTATATAGAGGAGGGCATACATCGGACCACACCGAAAAATATATAATGGGGAGGGATCCGCAGTTAAAAATATGCTTTGGAAAAAACCAGGTGACTCGATTTACGTAAAATACGGCATTGATAAGCATACCAAGTTCAAAATAAAACGAGGTACATTGTTAAAACTATAAGTAATTTCCTATCTGGCTTTCTAACGGCCGTAAGTCAGCAGTATTTTAAAAAGTGAAAGCGCTAATATGCACCAAACAAGTCTATACGAAACCGGTGGAAGGCCAGAGTTTCCAATTAATTAACGATCTGCCAGCGAAATATGTCACGCCGCTACGCAGACATACGGGCCTTTCCATCTTAGCTTTCTAATTCCTGCGATGGTATAGACTACTGCAATGAATTTGTCCCTCATCGTTATTTACTAATGTTAAACCGCTTTCATTTTCAAGATTTCTATCTAGGTATGCAATATTATACCTTCACATAAAGAAAAGCAGTTATAGGTTAAAAGAAATACACTGTTAAGCCGATATGACGTATATAACTGCCATGTAGAATTATTATACTTTCAAACGTAAACACTGGCGGGGTTTTCAAGTAATTAACGATCTGCCTGCTAGATATGTCATGCAAATCAGCCACGACGGATTGTAAATCCAAATAATGAATGTATACGAATAGGTTCCTACCTGTAAAAATATCTACCATAAATATTCACAATAAGCAAGCCGCTGACGTGAAAGCGTTCTAAATTCCATTGTTGAAAAAGTTGGATTTCCCAGAAAAAAATATTCACTTCATTGTCGAAAGCTAGTAAACATGTAGTGCATTATATACACATATTTGATAAAAATAAATGTATGCATGGAAAAGACAGGGAATACCGAAACCCCTCACCCAACGCTATAGTGCACGTACGAACCGCGGAATTCCCAGGTAAAAAACCGGTTCAGCGGAATTCGTGGAATCCGCGCTTTTTTCCGCGGTTCAAGGCAAACAAGGTAATTAAAAAGCGATTATATCAAATCGTCGCACCTTCTACTAATAGACATAAAGGCACAGACAGGTCAACGTTAAATAAATGAAAACAAGATATAGAAAACACATTTTTTTATTGAATATAAAAAAACACCTACAATCCAAATACAATGCTGCAGTAACTATAAAGACAATACATGAACAATTTTTTTTTTGTTTCCGTGGAATGCTCTTAAATTCGACATTTGCTCTTTTTAACGTATGAAAAATTCTCAGCCTACAAAAGAGTTTCATGACATATTCTCTTGGAAAGTTTGGACAGGGTGGTATGTAAATAATTTGACGGAACAGATCTAAAAGATTCCGACCCACATTTGGCAAAATAGCGAAACGTTGAAAGTTATTTTGAAACTCAATTTCCATATCCCTCACAAACCTCAGAAACCCCTCACCTGGCATGAACAGATTCCCAAATGCATCCTTATTTTTTGTCTCATATGCTTTAAAGTCGCAAAAAATATTACTTGACGTCAGATCTTTAGTTTTCTTACTTTCTTCTATACAATATATACAGTCTTTATGGACGTTTAAACACTTTCTGAATAAGTATCCGCAAACGTAGCTAAGTGCATTTTCTGTTAATAAGTCCAACTGCCTAAAATCGGTACCATCATCTGTTGCTAATACTGAACTTTCTTGATGTGCCACAACACTTTCTACATCGATTACCGTGGTGTTCTTGGTGTTATATAAAGTAATTTCATTCAATAGAACATCAAAGTCAGCCTCACAATTTGCTCTTTCGCTGTGTACAATGTAGTTTAATGAGAACAGTTTTTTAAAAATATTAATGAATTGTTGTGGTGTGGGGTTTGTGTTATATCCACCTCGGCCTCTTACAGCACCAAAAAAATTTTCCAAACAGTCTTGGTTAAGGCGCCTTGTTAGCAAAAAGCGGAATCCAAGCTCTTTCAAATCCTGCCACAGTTGCTGGAGCGCATTTATGCAAATGCACCACCCTTTAAAGCATTTAATTTTGTTAGTTATATCTTGATTTTTGTTGTTGCGAATTTTTATGTCTTTTATCAGATCCATCATCTCCTCCAAAAATTTATTTTGAAATGTAGATCCCATAAATGAAAGATTGTTTTTTTGCCCCTTTTGTTTTCAGAGAATTGAACATATCAAAAAGCTTATCAAACTTCTCTAAGAAAGTGGCTGTACCCTCGGCTTCACTGGGCAATGCTTGTAAAGCCACATACGTGGAGATACCAACGGCAACTGTCTCGCTAATTACTTGTGTGGCCAATTTGACTCGCATTCGTTCAAATTTGGTGGGATTTAAATGGCTGTTGGTCAATTTTGGAGCAAGTCTTAAAGGCCTTTGTTTATCTGAATTGTAAAATGCCTTTATATGTTGCCATGAAGCTGAACTATTGCGATAAGATATATTATGATTAATTAAATTATTCCTAACACATTTTATCAAATGTGGAGGATCAAACATATAAAAAAATTTCTTTTCTTCAACAAAAAAAAAAAGGATTATCTTCCGTTACAGACAAATTATTCGCCAATTCAACAAAATTTGAACCTGCGTCGGTTATAAGTATTCTGGGATCAGCTTCAGAAATGTTGATTAATTTGTTCACAGTCTCTTTAACTATGTTTTGCAGAAGCTCGCCTGTGCACGTGGTATTGGAGAAAAAAAATGCTAATGGCTGCTTCCATTTGGAGTATAGTCCCCTGGCCATTACCACCATTACAGACTGTGCTGGAGAAAATGACTTCCCACTGCCTTCATCAGATAACCCAACAATTGCATCTTTGGGTAAATTATAAAATAGACCTGCTTTCAATGACATTTCATCGATGCATATTGAGCAGACCCGTTCTTTTTTATCCAAACTCTTCATTTTTAAACGGAGAGCTTCGAATACAAAATCATTGAAAGAAGGCTCAAAATCCATGGAATGCGTCATTTTTTGCAAACTCCTGACCGAAGGTAATGTAAAAGTTTTTCTCAGAAACCTATAAGCTTTTGGGCTGGTAAAATATAATTGCAAAGCAAATTGTTTGAAATTTTTATCATATCGCCTTCCTGGCCCCTTCTTTCCAGCTACATCGACTTGAGCTTGTACAAATTTAGATGTATTTTCAGGGAGAAATTTGTCATAGAGTTCTTTGAATTCTTTTACAGTTATTTCTGGCTTAAATATTCGCTGCCTTTTCAGTTGTTGCTGTTGCATTCTACACTTATTTCTTAGTTTTCTTTTCCTTGGAGTTGAACTACTAAGATCCTGTGTAGTTTGTGTTGCAACCGGAGATGTCAATATAGGAGTTTGGGGTCTAAAAAATGAAACAATTATAGAAAACAAAGTTAGAAGGATAGTTTAGAATATTTTACCTTGAATCGCTTATATTCACATTCATTTGTTCGGTGCCAGATGTGGTATCTGATATGGATGCTGAAAGGTTATGCCTCGACGGTGTGTTAAACGAACATGATGGTTGTGGTTCTTCGATATTTGCAATATTTAAAATATTTGCAACATAAAGGCAAGGCCTTGCATGTGGTAAAAGCCTATTGTGTAGGTCATTTAGGAACATGCTATTTTCAAAATGTTTTGCACACACCCTTAAATTATTATAAAAGTAATTAACCTCCTTGTCTGCAAGTTCTTCTCTACTGCATAGCTTAAGCCATTCCTTGCATCTGCAAAACAAATTATAAAACAATTACTACAATAGAATTAATTTAATTTAATTTTTTTCAGCGACAACATTCCACTAGAAATCTTATTGTCAATTCGTATGTATTATGACCTCCTGATTACAAAAAAAGTATTTGTGGCCAAGAATTCCATTTGCGTCAAAAGTTATATGCACTTTTTGACGCGCTTCCACGAATTTTCAACTTATCTGCTTAATATATCTTGTAATCGTAATCGGATGGGAATTTTAAAAATACTGGCTTATTTGAAATAAAATTCTTAAAAAATATAGTCCTCCCCGATATGTGTAGGTCAATCCGCCATCTTGGAAAAAAATAGAAAACACCAAAAATGTCCAAAAAAAAATCAAAATTGAATATCTTTTCGATAAGAAAGTTGGCTGAAATAAAACTCATTTATGGTCAAGTATAACGCACTAAACCTGGATGCTGTAAGTCAAATGGAACCGTCAAAGATGGCGGACGAAATAAATTTTTTAATTCATTGTCAAGTATCAAGGAGGCATTGTGCGTCACTTTTTTTTTTCGATTGTAGGTTCTTTTCGAGGTTCTTTTAGGTACTTTAGGGAGGTAAAGTTCAGTTTTTTAATTTTCAAAAAAAGTGCATTTTTTACAATTTTTAAAAATGCATTTTCTTTGTCCCTCCTTTTTTGCCCATTTTCATTGAAAAAAAAGAAATATACTATAGGAAGTCTCGTATAACTAAAATTTAATACTAAATGAAACTTCATTAATTTAAACAGGAAATTTATTAAGCATACGCATGGCAAACCAAAGAATTTGGTGAAAAAAGGCGGGTCAAACAAAATGCATTTTAGAAAATTGTAAAAAATGTACTTTTTTTTTAAATAAAAAAGTTGACCTTTATCTCTTTAAAGTAGGTACCTAAAAGAACATACAATCGAAGAAAAAAAAAAGTGACACTCAATGCCTTGATACCTACTTGACAAAGAATAAAAAAATTTGTTTCGTCCGCCATCTTTGACCATTTTATTTGACTTACAGCGTCCGGGTTTAGCAAAATTTGTAGATTTGCGGGTTTAGTGCGTTATATTTGACCCTGATTTGACCATAGATGAGTTTTATTTCAGCCAACTTAGGTGAAATTATGCTCCTTATCGAAAAGATATTCAATTTTGATTTTTTCGGCCATTTTTGGTATTTTCTATTTTTTCCAAGATGGCGATTGACCTATACATATAGGACAGGTCTATATTTTTTAAGAATTTTATTTCAAATAAGCCGGTATTTTTAAAATTCCCATTTTGATTACCTACTAGTACAAGATATATTAAGCAGGTAAGTAGATAATATCCGTGAAAGCGCGTCAAAGAGTACATATAATTTTTGACGCACCAGGAATTTTTGGGCGTAACTATTTTTTCCGTAATCAGGTCATAATACACAAAAATCAACAATAAAATTTCTAGTGTAATGTTGTCGACGAAAATAATCAATCAACTGTACTAAATAGTTAACTAATAACAATTTTTTTAGAAACTCGCGCTTAGAATATTGAATATTAATTATTTACCTGGTCAAATCATCTTTAGGGAATCTAAAAAAACTTGTTCTTCCATCATTTCTCGTCTTACAACACTTTACAGCACACGAATACCCACGCTTCTTAGTATGTTCCATTTCGAAATTCAAATTTTGAGGTTAACAAATAAGTTATAACAACTCGAATGATACACTCGTACTAATCTACCTGACGTTTCTGGTAAACCTGCGCATTGAAAATAGGCTTTCCCCCTCCACGGACAGTTTCGCTTCTTGTTCAGTTTACAGTAGATCTTCTTTGGTGTAACCTTCATAATGTCAATTAGTAGAGGTACTATAATGTTTTTCAAAAGTGACAAAATGTTAAAACGCCATATATACAGATATTGCGTTTAGTGTAGTGATGGGCGCATCCGAATGAAAAATAACCTGATCATCCGATTATTGAAATAATCGGTGTCATTCGATTATTGTCGACGAGAATTCGAATGAAAAACCTAAACCTGGTCTAACCTCTAAACAAGCTAAGATGCGCATTGAATGAAACATTTAAATGTGGCAATACGAGTGAAAACACCAACAAACATTCAAATGATATAATTCGAATGATCATTCGGTTTTTAGAATCATTCGAATACAGAGAATCCGATTATGCCCATCACTAGTTTAGTGATATGACGGTGATCACCATCCCTGCTACTTATTACCTGCTCTTTATAGAGCAATCGCTAACAGTGATTAGCAAAAAGTGAATCGGTGATTAAATCACTCTTTTCTCTGGAAGAATACCGTCATCATTTACTTTGACAGTAATATGTTCTGCTCTAATCTGTTTTGTCTTTTGCTTGTTATAGTTAATCAATTTTATTTACAATAGCGAAACTATTTTGTCCTCCAGTTTAATACATTTAGAACAATACCCTTGTACATAGGGGTTAAAGGCTCGTGAATGACTAGGTACATAATTACCATTAATTCATGCATGGATGGGTCGATCACGGTTGCTCATGCCAGCCAATATCTCCAAACATGATTTAAAACGATTCGGATGCGCGCAGAGCGGCTTATGTTGAGCACTGCCAAGTGATCTAAACAGGGTTATAATCACTGCTACAAAGAAGAACGGGCGCAATGTGTGATGCTAAAATCACTGTTTGCTCCAACACTAATAGTGTTACAGCTAACTAAATTTTTAGGTTATGTCCGGGCACAATAATTCTCGTGGATTTTAAAATTATTGTTTTATGTGCCCAAAGGGTTTTAAATAGGTTTTAAGATAAGCCTACCAGTTTTAAAAAACACAATAAAGCCAATGATGTTTAAAACATACTCTTACAGGAGGAAATGGACATATTTAAAGACCAATTAGTAATTTAATAGATATTTTAAAACAAAACAAGTTTAAGGTAGAATTTTTCAGAACTAGTATGGTTTATACGTGCAGCCGCCATTATTCCTAGAGGTCAAGCAATGTATAACAGTCAGCCATATTGAAAATATTTAGTATTAAACACAAAAATGCAATTTGCGCATAATAGAAATTGTATCTAAAAACAATTTACGAAAACTTAATCATATTATGGAGATATGCTACCGATTTAATAATTTTTAAGTCATCAAAAAAGATAATAAATTACTTGTACATTTTTAAAATTTGTGTTTTAAAGGGGCACGCGAATTTTTAATAACTATCTAATCCATGTTTTTCAATAAACTTATAGCTCAAGACTTTTAGGCTTGAAAATAGAAATAATTTTATACAAGCTGTAATTTTTTTTATGAGAAGGCTAAGGCTTACTAAATAATATACTAAAAGTCCCACGGTCTCCCTTTACGGGAACTTAAAAAAAAGTGGCCGCCATTTTGAAATTTTCAATTTTTCCTCAATAACTTATAAAGAAGAGCTTTTATTAAAAAATGTAAAATAGTATATTAAAGTATAAGTGGATAATATGGTGTTTAAAACACGCGCGATTTTTCGAGCACGACGGCGCAGCCGAGTGCTCGAAATAGAGCAAGTCTTTTAAAGACCAGTTATCCACGAATACTTTACGCTATTTTTTTTTACTGGTACACTTTGAAATCATAAATACTGGTATTATTACCACAAAAAATGGAAACAAGAATTAAGAATGTAAATTGGTTGAATTCGTGATGTGACATCAAGATACCTGTCAGTGTCATGAAAATGAGAAAAACAAGAATTAATTTGCAATCTGTCACATATGATTAATTATTGTCAATACAGTTACTGATTGTATACTGCTTTAAAATGAGTTCAAACATTGATTACTTAAATAGAAAAGCAGAATCGCGGTTAATACCGCAAAAATCGGAAGGCTTTTGAAACATTCGTTAGTAATATTTGGTAACTTTAAAACACGCGCGTTTTTAAAACTTGGATTTAAACACTCTGAGGCGTACTTTAAATAAGCAAAATAGGGTACCAATAAAAAAAAATACTTTTTTTTAGATAACAAAGAAACACTCATTTTTCATTTGAACTTTTTTTTGTATCTCCAGAATTATAAAAGTTATGAATTTTTTATTAGCAGGATGGCAATAGGAAGAATAACCCTAGGAACTTAACAGGTGAAATTTCGCTTATATTTGAAGAACAATTTTATTTACAAATAAAAGTTGTAATATATACTAACTAATATGACTAATATGACTGCTTGGATGAGTGGCAAGCGCTCTTGACAATGCGGAAACTTAGAGTTTTAGAACATAAATATATGCGCCTCATTTCAGACTCCGGTAGGTACACCTCCCTCAGAGATCTCTATGCACGTTGCCACGACATAACCCCACTAGCGGACTTCGTCCGGGAAACTTCCCAAAAATTCTACCAATTCAAACTGGGCGAAAGTCCGCTAACCCGAAACATCACACGAATCAGACAGCATAATGCCATACATTTCAACCTGAAACACCCATTACCATACCAGGCGTTGCCTATCTTTCGGCAACCTCCCTAGCCACATCTTTCCTATACCACAATTTACTTTCACCATCTTTTATTTTCACCACCTTTTACTTGTATCCCCTCTATTCCCCCATTAGTTGCATTTTTATTATTTTTCTCCCTTTTTGTTCTTCTTCCAAATTCCCTTTAGACCAATAACTGCTAGTAAACCCCAACTTTTAAAATCATAATCTCCCCTCACCCCATCCTTCCAGAGGCAGGTAGACCACTGGATAAATCCGTGACTCTCGAACGGGTTTTTTCACTAAGTTTTCCCGTATGGACAACAAGATTTTGTTCATAAATTTAATGCGCGCGTGCGACAGTGCGCGTGTGTTAAAAATGCAATTGTTTCTTCGTAGTTCTAGCTATTTCTAAGTATTTTAATATCTTCCCGGATTATTGTTCAACGAAATTGTTAGGTTTAAGTTTTTTATATATGTTAAACAGGAGCCCTAACGCCCAATTGCATATGTCGTTACAGCCGAAGCTAAACCCCTCCACCCGATCACCTACTTACCGCGACGTTGCTCGCCGCGGTGGGGTGATCGGCTCTAGACTGGACCCAGCTGAGGCGCATTCATATCTTTAAACTTTAATAATTATCTTTGATTTGATTTGATTTGATTTTGACTCTCAGCCAGGAGTTCCGAGTTCGATTCCCGGTCGTGGCACTGGGATTTTTTCTGAGGAAGAAATTAATCCTAGTATACTCGGATATTGAATGTGGTGTCCCTTGTCTCTAAATGTGTAGCCCTCTTCCGCACAAGGCTCTTTCAGAGCTTTTAGGGATAAAGGGGGTCGTATTACCTGTGGTGTTTATAATATAAGCAATATACTTAAAGTTCCTTAGGATTCCAGCACGGGAACACTAAGGAAACTGGCCTTCATTTTGTTTTGCTTTTTTTTCATTTTTTGCTAAGAACTTCAATATAGGTAATGATTTTAGTAGTCTGAAACTAAAAGTAATAACTATTCGCTCTTATATGATACGCGGAAATAGTACACGGACCCTTAAATACAACATAAAAGCTCTGAAAGAGCCTTGTGCGGAAGAGACAAGGGACACCACATTCAATATCCGAGTATACTAGGATTAATTTCTTCCTCAGAAAAAATCCCAGTGCCACGACCGGGAATCGAACTCGGAACTCCTGGCTGAGAGTCAAGAGCGCTTGCCACTGATCCAAGCAGTCATATTAGTCATATTAGTTAGTATATATTACAACTTTTATTTGTAAATAAAATTGTTCTTCAAATATAAGCGAAATTTCACCTAAGCGAAAGTTCCTAGGGTTATTCTTCCTATTGCCATCCTGCTAATAAAAAATTCATAACTTTTATAATTCTGGAGATACAAAAAAAAAGTTCAAATGAAAAATGAGTGTTTCTTTGTTATCTAAAAAAAGTATTTTTTACATTTTTTAATAAAAGCTCTTCTTTATAAGTTATTGAGGAAAAATTGAAAATTTCAAAATGGCGGTCACTTTTTTTTAAGTTCCCGTAAAGTGAGACCGTGGGACTTTTAGTATATTATTTAGTAAGCCTTAATCTTCTCATAAAAAAAATTACAGCTTGTATAAAATTTTTTCCTTTCTCGGCAAAATTTTAACCTATTAGTCTCGAGCTATTAGTGTCGTTGAAAGATTTAGTCCACAATGAGGAGTTATAACACTCAATTATCCCATTTATAAGGTGAATCATATTCACTGATGGACATCCGTTCATTTTATATTCATATATGTCACCCATATACCCAGACAACACAAGTACATCCTATGTATATCCAGTGAATATCCGAATTGGATATGATGGATATCCGTTTGAAGTTCACTGAAATCCGCGGTATGTCCGTTTGCCACAACATTATACGTCCATAAGATATCCATCGTAAAGCCTTGTGGATATCCGATGGACGTACATAGAGTCTCCTTTATTCACAAGATGTGGATATCCATCGGTGGACATCCATAATATGTCCACAGAAGGCTCTATTTGACGTAACATCCATAAGATGGACGTCCAAGGGATGTCCAGATGTTACAGAATTCTGCATCCAATGGACGTCCAGAACACGTTCATAGAGAATTCTACTGGACATAAGTGAATGTCCGAGCGATGTCCTGATGTCAGAATTGTGCATCCACTGGTCGTTCAGAACATGTTCCTAGCCCAGAAGAATTTATATACTGATGTCACAGTAGTGGTTGATAAAATTTAGATTGTCAACTTACTATAGATGTGCGAAATAGAATTGACACTTAATAAGGTATAATTATTGAAACTAAAAGGTTTTATCAAAAAAATTTCAATTAAAATTTACGAAAAAAAGTTACAAAAATAGCATAACCCAAGTTATTATTTATTAGGCAAATTATAAAACAATTGCAACACTTTCTTCAGTGGTAGAAAATAAATGAACAGAATTAACTTCTGCCAAGAACGTAGGTACTCTTCCTCCTGAATTTAGAAAAAAACCTTGGCTTTGAACTTTTCATAAATTTCAATCACTACAATTTTTTCTTGCAAATCCCCATTTAGTCTTGCTATAATCACACCCTTAAAATATTGAATTCGGTATCGTACTCTAATAATAATAAATTTGAACATCTATTAGATGAAGAATTTTGCATCATGTTGAAGTTGAAGTGTCCTCTCTTTTTTTGTCTTTCCTAAGTAATATAAAATAGGTGTATTCTATTCATGTTTTGTTATGGATAGTTTTAATTTATGTATCATTTTGATAGGCTGTCCATAGAGCCTCAGCTCCATGACTATAAAAACCTCAGGTGCGTGAATCTCTTATAAATAAAAACCAATATTTTTCGAAAAATTATAATTTTCAATTTGGGTCATATTTACAAATGTTGTTGTTTTATTGATTCACTTTATAATATGTTATTTATGAAAGTAGAATAAAACAAATTTTCATGGAATCTGGCATTTTTTGTAGAATAACCCAACTAATAACTAAATATTTATAAAATAATTTACTATTTGGCGTTCTCTGCCCTTTCTTTAGCTCTCCTTAACCACTTTTTTATACCTTCTTCAGTTTCCTTGAACGTGCTTCCTAGGCATTTTTGTGCTGCATCTAAAAATTAAAAAATTTTCGTATATTTAAATTTTTAGAATTATTTTGGTTCTATTGGAGCATTAATTCTGATAATGTTCATATCAATATTTCTAATATTTTACGGGATTTTTCCCTAATTTTGTTTTATTCCCTACTTTTACATATATTAGCCTTTGATTTGTTTTAACACTTGTATATAAACAGTGAAGCATAGTAACAGGAGCTTTACAATAAACTGTCAGCTTTTTTTTATTAAAGAGAAATATACTACCCGATCCAAAAAGGATTGTGTGATGGAAGAACGAAAGATTTTTATGAAGCACTATATCTATGTTCTTAAAACAATAGCCACATCACGCTATTTGCTCTCTACATAAAATAATACGGTTAACAGCCACCATTCCTTCCCACTGACAATGCTATATTTGAACTGGATAGTCAAAACGCAAATATAATATACCATGTGACTTTTAAAAATATTACCAATTGAATATTTTTTGTTACATAACTTTGTAAAAGTTCTGCGTTCTTAAGTTCTTGAAAATTATTTTCTTTTTCGCCCCATACCAAGAATATTTTTGTGCTAAGTCGTCTTTCAAAATCACACCCACTACACGTTTTATAAATTCATATGCAGAATTCCCTCCAAATTTCGCGAAATCTGCAATCTAAAATAACAACCAATATATACTTTCTTTATGAACATCAAATAATTTTCTCGTAAAAGGAATAAATTATATCTAAGTCTATTTTCAACTGGTTTACCAATTTAAATTTTACAACTTGTTAAGAATAAAAGGTACGTAGATAAAGAAATAAAATACAAGTTCTCTCTGAAGTTTAGATTAAACATTCTAAGACCAACGGTCAAATATTGCCTTTAGACATCTTTCAAGAAAAAAATTTCATACGATTTATTATATATATTTTTTAACTGTAATTGAACTGTGTTAAATTATTGGACTCACACTATCACTATATAATTTCAATACCTCACAAGCTTTATCACAAAGTTTACATTTACAAAAAATATAAAGCAAATGTAGTAATTATTTGTAAATAAATCTGTAATTTTATTACTGATGTTTTCCTATTAGACCAAGAGCCATCAATGTTTTGAAAGTGTGTTAGAGAACCCCCTTCAAATTCTATTATCTGTAGAGCTGCTTAAGAAGACAACTCTGGGCAGGGTCCGGGTCGTGGTGGTGGTGGGGGGGGGGGTTCGTATAAGGGTTATTTTTCACAAATCAATATGTTTCATGTCTAAAAATCACTTTCACAAAATGTCAATACACACAAATACACTACTCGCCACGCATTTCGCTAACCATGTCAGCATCATCGAGAGACGAATAAAACTGGTTTTCAGTTTTAATCATCTCCTGATGATGCCTACCATGATCAGTGAGATGTGCATCGAGCAGTGTATTCGAGTGTAGTGTTCAAATGCTTTGGCGTTTTGTAGAAGTGGTTTTCAGACACCAAAGATATTGATTTGCTTATATACACGAAAACGCCTCCACCATCAAGATCCGGCGTAGGGTTGTCTCCTTAAACAAACTATGGAAGTTGAAGGAGGTTCTCAGACACATTTTCAAAATGTCAGTAGCTCTTAGTCTATATTGCAATAGAGAACATTATATTTAGTTATTTGCCCACTAAATTACAATTTTAGTTAATACGAAATAAGTTAATAATTAATAAATTAATTGTTACAGCAATTAAAAGTTACTATATAATTAGCGAGAGAAAGTAAGCTAAAACTAACAACAGCTTATTAAAGCAAACTTTAAAGTTACAGACTGATACTTGTTGAGAATATGCAACAGTAAATATTTAAATATGTATTATTGCATAAGCAACTATTCTAGAATGTACAATTCGATTAGTCTGTCAAAAATAGAAAAAGAACAAGCAGTAGTTTTTAAGGTTTTGTATTGTGTAGAAACGTCATAAATCTTTGTATCAAGTTTATCTGTTATTAGTTAGTAAATAAAAAAAAATTTAAAACGTATAAACTGGATGAGTTTTTTAAATAAGCCGTGCAGCATTCAATATTTAGCAAGTTCAATAATACTCCCTACTTAATATTTAAACGTACAATCAGACAATGACTGCTTGTTCATAATAAGCGCAAGAGATTCTGTAATATTGCATATTATAGGTTTCTAATGTATTTGTAATTTAGTAATGTAATTTATAATGTAATGTAATGTATGTAGTAATTAAGTATACAGACAATTCATGAAATATATAAATACATAATGTAATAAAAGAAGGAAAGTTTATGAATATTCAGTCATTTTATGATATTTCGAGAAAAAATGTAACTTACAGCTCTGTTGAAATTTTCCTCTTCTGTTAAATACTGTTCAAATTTGTTCATATCATTTTCAGTTTCTAAGGGAAATTTAAATAACTGGAATATGGAAGGTTCAGCATTATTAACCGGTGTTTTCTTCAACTCCATCACAATATTTTGCAGGTCATCGGTTAATTGTTTCAGTTGAGCTCTCAGAAGATTTTGTCTCTTTAGTATTTCGTCGAAATATTGTTCTATTATAGAAAAAAGTATATTTAAAAAAATACATAAAACGTATCATTATATTATCATATATTAAAATTTAAGGTGTGGGGTTTACAGCAATACTAAAAAAAAATTAAGGAAAATTCTCTAATAAAAAAATGTTTGAGAAATACATTTGGATAATTAAGTATTTAAAAAAAGATTATATATAAAAATATTTTTATACAACGTGATTTACCAAGAAATGCGGAAAATAAAATGGTGTGCTAGTCTTCAATGTGGGAAAGCCCCTGCAAAATTTTAGAGGATTCTGAGGTAACTTAGTATATTAAATTATTAGTCAATTTGCGAAGATACACTACTGATCTCGTTACTGATGTTGAGTAAGTCTTGACCTAATTCTGAAGAGGTCGACGAACTTATGGTGAAAGAACGTACAGGGCCGTACCGAAGCCTACTACTTTGGGGGGGGGGGGAGAAGATGAAAAAAAAGCCAACTCATATTACCTTTACATTGCATAATTTCAATAAAAAAAAACTTTTTATGGGAAAAGCTACTAAAACTAAAAAATTTAAATCGAATTTACATTACCTATGTACAATGTACAGGGTGCCCTAACCAAAGACGGAACAAGGACATTTTTCCGGCGATAGAAACGCTTATAACAAAAACCAAAATTACCATTTGATGTATTTTTTCTGCCAATCCAAAAGTTATAATAAAAAAACGAATATAAAATATGCTATTTCAGGGTCAAACTTCACATAGCTGAAAAAAATTCCTGAATTTTCCAGGTTTTCCATGACAAAAAATGTTTTTCAATGACAAATAATAATAATTATTAACATGTTAAAGGTGATTTTTATTTTAATTTTCGATTTTATAACATATTCGATTTCATACAATCGTCAGAAGGTTGCAATTTAAAAATAATTTAAAACAAGCTAAAAACGTACTCTTCGCCTGTTCACTGAACTTTTTATATAATTGTTACACATTCTATAGGATACTCTTCGCAGTTGTTTGTAAATAGTGTTAGTTTTAGACATTTTTAATTTTATAGTACTAACTTAGTTGGTAAAAGACTCAATGTAAAATAGAGTAAAAATAAAAAAAACTATACCATACCCCATTTGCGTTTCGAACCCGGGACCCTTGGAGTCCGAGTCAAAAGCGTAAGAACTACACCACCACTTAACACGTAAAAAACCGTAAATTTTTACATTATAAGAGACGAGCTAAAATCATATTTCCACGGTTGTATATTACATTATGAAATGTATATTTGTAAAATGTATAAATATTTAAATATTAATCATTTCACCAGATTTCTATTCAATTACAAAAACACAAAAAACTAAAAAATAAAAAAAATTCAAATTTTAATCATTAAAAATTTTTTTACTGATTGATTTTGTTCAAAAACAATAGAGCTCTTCCTCTAGCTAATACTAACTTACTGTTCAAATTTCAGTACTATCGGATTTTTCTTTCTCGAGTTATCGTGCTTACAAGAAACGTGACGGACGGACGAACATTTTGAAAGTCGTTCAGAATTCTTTCACTAACACAATGATATGAAAATTTTTTGTCTTCTGGAGATATTTACGGTTTTAGAAATGTGCCGATCAAATACAATATACTCTTCGTTTTCATATTTGCGAAGAGTAGAATAATAGTAGGAACTCGTAAGTAGTTTATTGTTTTTCATATTGTGACTCAAAATTCCATGATTTTTGCGAAATATTTAAAATTCACTGAGATTTCCATGATTCTCTTAGGATTTTTAAAATTTCCTGAATTTTCCACGCTCTTCAGGTTTTCCATACGAGCCCGAACCCTGTATTTTTGTGTCGTAAATCTTTTGTTTTCAATTTATTTGTTTTCATTTATGATCATTTTTGGTTTTTGCGAAAAAAAATACATTGAATGCCTTTTCCGGTTTTCGACATAAACATTTGTATCATTTGAAAAATGGCCTTGTTCAATCATCGTTGGATCATCATGTACCTAAACCTAATACTTACTACTTAAAAGATATTTAAAAAATCCTTGGTTTAATCAAATAAAAAAATAAGAACTGTTAAACAAAAATAGGTATTTGATCATATTAAAAATTAAAAAAAAATTAGCCTAAATAAAGTAATAATAATAATAATAATAATGAACTTTATTGTCCAAAAGACCATACAGTAACATGGTGTTGGACACGTCAAAATGATTGACCAAAGTCGTCAATACAATAAAAAATTATTACAATAGGTGGAAACAGGAAAAAGTTCCGTAAATACCAAGTTAGACTTTGTCGTCTAGTATCACAATATCAAAACACTACCAAACAAAACTAATAGGTATGTAGACCTGATAATATTATATTAGATCAGTAGTAGAAACATATAGATTATATTTAAAAATCATTGCTAGTTCTGGTATTTTTAGTAAATGAATTTATGTATAATAAATTAATATTAAAAATAGGGATTCCGTGTCGTGTAAGGGAAGCTTTGCTTCCTTAGCTTCAATGGAAAACACACTACTGATAAAATAAAATATTTACAGGGATGCCAATCGCTTAATAATAATTTCTGTGTTAATTTCGCGATTGTGGGAGTTAGTGTAAAATTCAAATTATATATTTGTATGTGATGATTAGTTAGATTTTGCGAACGCCAACCGCGTTTGGAACCAACCGCCCGAACTTCTATCTTATCCAGCTTTACTGTCAGTAGTGTCAATCCCAAGCCTGATAAAGTGATATGGTTGTACCGCGTTACGTTAGATTAGTTGAAGTCATTGGCGGCGCATTCCTACAAAAAAAATAAGGTAATTTTTTTTGGTCATTTTTAAAAAATTTTCATTTTTTTTTACTCCTTTCGGTGGGGACAACCTACTGTTAAATTTTCCGCATGTCCTGGTAGATCACGTTGTATATTGAATTCCGTACCCATCAACAACATACCATATTGCATGTAGTATTACATCCATATAATTAGCAATATTACATATTCATATAATTGTCAATACTGCACTAGTATATCTATCTGTACAAATATATATTGAATGTTTTCTGATCAAAGGTAAAATTTGTTTCCTTTTTTCTTTTTATTTCGATGGGTATGCCTATATATCTACAGGGTGTCCCATAATAATGTGCAAAAAATTTAACTATAGATTTCCTGTCAAAAATTAAGACAGGTTCTTTTTATAAAAATTTTCAAAATAACCCTTTCCTGTCCAGCTACACCCCTGTGCCAAAAAACGGTTTTTAATTTCTCTCAAAATAACGTAATCAGAAAAAGACGAAATTTGGCACATCTCGATTACTAATCAAAAGGCATCTAACGAAATTATTTCATCCAACGGCTTTCTACCACTCAACCAGGACACATACACAAAGACAATTATACAACATCCATTCCCTACGACATTGCCATCTGCCGCAGCTGAGACTCGAACTCGGGAGTGGTACAGCGACTAGCCGTGTTGCCTCTCACACAGCCCCATCTAATCCACTGCTACCAACTCGGTAACACATTGAAAAAACGCCACTAAACATCCATGCCCTAGCCAGGATTTGAACCCGGGACCTCTTGATGGTTGCAAAGCCAACTCGTAAACATTGCACCACTGAGCCGACATGTCTTTTGATTTAGTAACCTAGATGTATCAAATTTTGTCTTTTTCCGATTGTCTTTTGAAATAGAAATTAAAAACCGTGTTTTAGCACACCCCTTTAAGGGGTGTAGCTAGACAGGAAAGGGTTATTTTGAAAAATTTTATATGAAGAACCCATATTAATTATTAAGAGGGAATCTACAGTTCAATTTTTGCATGTTATTATGGGACACTCTTGTATTTTTTTTTACAAACTTAATACAAACCGAATTCTCCACGATGAACTGGGCAACATGTACAATTGACCTCTGCATTAGTTGACATGGAAGGTTTGGTAACAGCAGTCGTGGTTTCCCTTAGTGGAACTATTCCTGCCCTTGGTGTTGCAGTTGTAACTTTATTTATATTTTCTATATTTCTTTTTTCTAATGTACCTGAAACATTGAAATTGACTCATGACCCATGACTAAATATGGTAAAAAACTAGAAGACCCATTATATCAGGTACAACTGTTTGGGAATATTTCCCTTTTTACCAACTGAGTTACTAAAATACTTAGTGACTAATACGTCAAATAATTCGGATAACATTTATATCAACTAAGTGAATTTGTATAAATAAAACAACAAAACATATGAATTACCTAGTCTTGGAGGGGAATGCAATTCTGTTTCCTCCAGTTCGCTATCGCTGGATGAAATTCTTTTCTATTAACTTTTTCCTTTTGCTTGCTTCTGTCTCCGAATTAAGGTCTGAAGTATTTTCTACTTTATAAGCTTTTCTTCTTGCAATGAGATAATCATCTAAAAATATATTAAGAAACTGAAATACTTATTTTTAAATTTGATATACATGAATTTAATTTAAATCACCATAACACACCATAAGTACTGTTTCTAAATACATCCACTTCATGAAGGGGCCAACATGTATTAGGATGTTTATTTTTCCGTATCATTTTCATAATCTTTTCTTTATTAGGGAACGGTGGCCAATAACATTTTTTGTTCACAATCCAAGAAGTAGGAACAGCCTCTACTGCATCCTTCTCCTTGAACTTCACCACGGTCCAAGATTTATTATCCATTTTCAGCTGAGGCTTAAGTTAATGTAAGGATACATGAAACAAATAATAAATTAATAAATAATGTCTAGCATCGATATTATTCCAGGGAAAAAAGGTTATTTTTTAAAAAATCTGAATTTTTTTATTCTTCAAACTATGTTCACAAGAAAACGTTTTTTTTTACCATAGAACTGCCAAGAAGTGGCACTGCATTGTAATGTTGATAAATCAACATTATCAATCAACAAAAAAAAGTGGTTGATTTGGAATACTTGAAAATATATGGTAGGACAACGTACAGTAATGAAACGCCTTGGCGGTTCTTTTGTGGCTTGAACTGAAGAAGTGAACATGCAATTATCATGAAACCATTAAAATTAATTTTTTTTTTGTGAATGAGTCTTTTATCTTCTCTTCAAAATCAAATGATATATTTAATGAAAACATCAACTTATATTCAATGTAAAAGTATGGAAGTTGTGTATACAAGTAGAGTGGAGAACTGAGAAAATATCTTTTTCAGGCAGAGAGTTTCAGAAGGTATCCCAACCAGAGTAAAGCTTTCGCAGACTTACAGATTATTTAGTTCCGTTAAGATTTTTATCATATTTTGTATTAGAATTTTTGTCTAAACGTTAATTGTGGTGTTCTATTCATATTTCTTTTTCTTTTTTGGGTTTTTTTTACCACAGATCTTCTAGAAAAATCACAGACTCTACAAAAAACAATAATTCAATATATTGAACAGTTCCTTTGACATAAACGTCACACAGAAATTATTTTTTCCAATATATTAAATTATTGTTTTTTGTAGATTCTGTGATTTTTGTAGATCTGTGGTAGAAAACCCCCACAAAAAAAGGAATTATATTAGAATTATTTATAAGATTTTGAATTTTAGTTTCAAGAATAATTAAATACAATACTGGAATTACCACTGAAAATATGATATTGAAATCTTCAGATATCAAAAAATTAATTACTCAATGTTTTTTTTGAAATTACACTAATACATCCAATTTCTACAGAAAAACAAAGTGGTTTTATTTCATATTTGGGGATCAAAAAGAAAACAGTAATTTTGTTTAGCCATATACCAGCATTAGGGTATGGAACCCAAATCATACTTTCAGGCATATCTACCAAGGCTAATTGAAGGAGCTTTACAGGAAAAAAATTGCGATTACAATTTGAAAAAACGTCGTGAAAGTGGGGTGCACATTCTAGTTTTGTTACATCTTATTGAAATTTTGTAAATTAAATATAAACCTGAAATAAACATTCAAATAGGTGTAGCTTTACAAAAAATTAAAATTGCTTAATGAAATCTCGAATCTGTGGGTCAATTTCCCACATTATTCTGGAAAAAAAATGTTTTGCAAATATTTTACAGCAAGTATTTTTACAAAAACCTAGGAAGGGTATTCTTTCTTAGTTTTCTTTTTTACAAATTTTCATTGCAAAATGTTTTTGGCAAAACTTTTTTAATTACTCTTGGTATAGTTATGCTGTAAATTATTGTTTGGGTCCCAGGTCTTAATGCTATGTGGCCAATCAATTTATGGAAAAATTAGAAAAGGAAAAATGTCTTTTTACTCAAAAGAATGCAAAAGAGGGAATACTACAAATTTATTCTGATACTGCAACTTTACATATTTATGAGCAACCTCATTCAAATTCCAAGATTGTAAAATACCTAGACTGTCAACCAAAAATATTCCAAATACAGAGGACTTACATGGTTTTACATAAAAATCTTCAACTGATCCAAATTTATTGCCAATGATTAAAATTTCGCTTCCAGTGGAAATAAAATTTTTAACTAAAATAATGTTTCCATCTTTTAAAGCGCAATAATTGTCTGGCTCATTTATTTTAAGAGTAAAATTTTTAAACCTAACTTTTTCAAACTGAGAATAAACTGATATACCAACTAATAAAGGTCCTTTATAATGTTCACATAAAGTTTCATAAAGACTACTGGTATTAATTACCCTACAAGATTTGATTGAATTATCTATTTCAGTTTTCCTACAAGCAATTTGTTCCAAAGGTTTTTCATTTCTCCGAATTAATTTCTTTATGTGTTGCATATAATTTTCTGCTGAAAAGGCACTAAGTTCATCCAGACATCCAAATTTTTTAGAGTCTTCACAAATATGCAACAGGTTATGGACATTATGTGAAACATTTTCGTTTCCATATAAGACAATAAACGATTCTACAAAATATACACCTAAACTGTGAGCATAATCTCTATATTTATCACAATATTTGGAATTTGACAAAATTGTTGCTGCTACATGCAAAGTAATAAAATTTAAATATTTATCATTATTTAAAACTGTTTTCAAAACTACAGGTCCAGTGTATAATAAAAATTGGCGGAATTCAGTGGCTTTCCACGTATTGCTTTCAATTAAAGATCTCGGCCTACGATTAAATTCGCACCTGTAATTTTGATCTAAATTCTGTATCAGTTCTTAACTTAAAATTATTTAAACTAGGAAAGCACACCCTATTATTAATATAATCCCCTTCAATCGTACATTTTGAACAAGAAAAATAAGCAATATGACCTTTCGTGTATTTAATAAATGATTTGGCTGGTACTTCACAAATAAACCCTTTTATTTTCAATGAATATCTTTTATTTTTAATTAACACACCGTTTGTGATCAAAGTAATAGCCTCATCTACGAAATCATTTAAAAATAAATTAGCCTCTTTAGGTTTCTCGTTCCCTTGATACATACCTATTATGTCGACATTACTTTTATTATGAGGTAAAAAACACAAAATGGGATACAACTGACTGCTGGAGCTTTTAGAAATTGGTAATCCATCAATGTTAACAAAAATTTCTATGGTATCGATATTTTCAAGAGAACGAAGCATAAGATTTTCTATGCACTTTTGTAGACCAAAGTGGGTATAATGACCTCGATCTGATGGTTTTACATCAACTTTTCTGGGAGTATGTAATAAAGTTCTTGCATCACTTGGCAAAGATGAATCATTATAATTAGATTTTAATATTTTTAGTAAACTGCTTAATGCTGAGAGAGTTATTTGATGTTTAACTGCCCTCTCTGCTAATAAATCATTGAATTTACTTTCATCTTTAAAACAAGAAAAGTTTAAATAATCTGACGACTCTTCAAAATCTTCTATGGTACAATTATCAGACAATATATTTGTTTCATCAAAATTTAATTTAGATGTCAATTCATAATCAGGAGCCTGGCAAGCCTTGTTCAAAGCATTAGGTGTTTTACAATCTGAGAGGACAAATGGACTATTTACATCAAAAGAAATAAAATCGTCAGGTTCAGTATCAGAATAAATAATTTCTTCACGTGAATTATCGAAAACTTTCTGCCGTTTGGATCTTATTAAACGTTGGGCATTTTCTGTGTCTGCCTTTGCCTCTCTGTAATATTTCCGAGAAATGCCTCGGGATACGGGAAACACTTTTGAAATTATATATATTATGGATGGCTATAAAGTGAAACGTACGTACCTTTATTTTAGTTGAAACAATTGACTGAAACTGCTTGAAATGAAAATGCAAAACAGTATGACCGTTAGTTAACAACGAAATGGAGCGAAACACGTACGAAATGTGAGGTTAAGTTCTTGCTTCCCCCCCGAGAGTTGATGACGCTCAATGACCGCTTTCTTTTCACCGCGTAGAGCTATCCAGAGTCGCTCTAGGTCGTGATAACACATGTTCGATTCATTGAGAGCTCGATGCTTCAAGACCGCAAATGCTACCTGCCCCTTTGCCCTCAAGCACCAGCATTTTTGATAGGGCTTGAAGTATTTTGTGGTTATGTATATTGTCTATTCTAAATAATTCTGATGGTCGAAATATTGATTCATTGCAATAATGGATAATAATACAATGATTATATAACGGATCCAGAAATTGGTATTAAACACCAATTAACTGCGTTAGTAAGGAAGATTATTTCAGAGCTAGTACTGAGGTTTCGTTAGACTTTTCAATAAATTCTGTTAAATAAAGCCACTATGCCAAATCTGTACAAAATTTGATATAATTTTAAATGCCTTAAATACCTTTAATACGAATCGCATTCTAGATTCATCCTTATACTCATTAATTAATCTTGCTTCCTATAGTACCCTAATCAGTGTAACAAAATGACAGGATTAAGCAGTTTGCAATTTTCTGTTTATATGTAAAAAACAATAACAAAAATTGAGACTATACTCTGCTCTGACAATAACCCGATTGATTAATATCTGTTTTTGAGTGTTCTTTTCAAGAGCTGTCCAGGAGCGTTCAGGTTTTCAAACCCCGGGGCTTAATAATCGTGAAAAGAAAACGCTCAATGCCTAATACATATTGACCAATAAAAATACATAATGCAAAAACTCCATTGGTTAACTGAGCAGGAGATTTTAAGCATTTTTCTAGTGGTTAGCAAACGGCAAGGAGGGAATTTTAAACAGTTGTGAATTAAATGAAATTAGTAAAAAATATAATCATCTGAGTTTTTCTTTTTAAAGTAAGTAACAGATTTAATTTAAAAATATAGAATTAAATAAAGTTCTGCATGTTTACAGTAGTATAAGAAACTACCCACATGTTTTTAAATATGTGTATATTATTTAGGAATAGGTACTACAGGTTAAACTAATTAAGGAACTTAATTTATGTAAATAATTTATTAATTATTCAAAGTGTTAAAAATATACAGGTCAGAAACATTTTTAATTTCTGTAAAGGATTTATTAATTTTCAAAGTGTTAAAATAGATCAGAGACATTCTATGGACCCCCCGAGAGGGTGTTTTAATATATGTCGAAGGAGACAGGGGCGAGGGGCGTTTTAGGGCGGATCTACTAGATTTAGGCCTCATGTTGACAAACACAATATATTCACTTAAACTTACACAAACAAAACTTTACTAATTATTAATCAAATCTAATTAACAGATAAATGTTATTTTTATAGTTTATATCGTTTATAACAAAATAACTGGAAACACGCGTTTTTATGGAGCTAGCAGTCCGCCACCACTAGTCCCGTAATCTAACACTGTATTAATTATCTACTACTCAAAGTTTATTCTTAGAATGCCTATTTACGGGACTCTCAATTGGTTTTGTTCTGCCCGCCGGAGGAGAGGGATTCTCCACCGGGTGCTCCAAGCGTCGTCAGTTTTACATCACCATATATGGAGATGTTATTCTTCAACGCGACTGCATTTCCAGACGATGTTTTCCTGTAGTGTTTATAAACAATGCGGTCATCGCTAACCCTCTAGTGTTTATAAACAATTCGGTCATCGCTGACGACGCTTTCTTGAGGTGTATAAACTGTGGCCATGGGCGTGTACAGGGGAATTGTCGCCGACATATATGTACAGATAAGCCGTTATTGTTCATTAACGGATATTGTATACCATCTAAATGTAGTTCACATAAGGGTGTCCATTTGTTGTTCAGTGACAGACAACCTATGTATATCTATAGTTGTTCATGAAATGGATATCCGCTTACTGTACTTTAACGTATGTGTTATGGATATCCATAACTGATACGAAAAGAGATATCCTTCTCATGTACATCCTGGATGCACTGGGGATATCCAGAATAGTCTTTTTGGTGGACATGTCTGTAATGCATCACCTATGGATATCCATGGGTGCTCCCACAATGGATGTCCCTTTTTATACATTGGTGGACGTACTATGGACATCCAACAGCAGCCATTGAATGGATGTTCATGCAATGGATGTCCTGTAGATATTCATAACTGGTCCAGGGATATCCAGGGGGACATAAAATGGACCTAAAACGGTTATCCGTTGGACATCTGGTGCTGTATGGGTACATGTGTGAATCAAGGGAAGTGGTAGCACTAGATTTATTTGCATTTATGTTTACTTCATCAAATAAAAAACGTCCGTTAAAAGCATTTGCATTTGCCTTTTAAGTTTTGATATGTCGTTCATATTAAACCAAGTGTGGTTTTATAATACTCTTCAGATATTCTACAAGTAAATATTTGGATAATTTACTAAAAGATTAAAAGATTTAATGATGGTTTTAAAGCGGCAAGTAGGCCCTTCTCTAGATGGGCCCCTGTACTCATAATGATTTTATATCAGTTTTTACAGACTATTTACGTTTATAAGTTGTCTTAGAAATAAGCTTTGAGAATATCTTACAGAGCATTTTAAAACTAAAATTGTTACTTGGGGTACTACTATGCCCTACACTATGGGTATTAGTGGAATATTATCATTTATTTGTATTTCAAGAAACCTTGAAAACTTTCTTAAAAATCGAATAAAAATATGCAATAATTTCGACAAACTTACATTATCGTTAAAATCCTCGATGTAGGTAACTGTAGAACGATTCTCCATTAACCTTGATGACCGACGCAATTCAGTTGCAGGAAAAGAAAGTTCAAAATCCAAATCTTCATTATTTCCCAAAACGGAAATATTAGTAGTTGGTAGATGTGTTGTGTCTTCAGATTGTCTATTTTCATTAGATTCCCCGCTTGTTAAAGTATCATAAAATGATCCTCGACGTTAGTGGAAATTACAACCCCTTGTTTATATATTGTAGAAATATAAAATATTACGGTAGTTAGGGCAGAGAGATCATACATGTCGCTAACTGTAAAGTTAAGGTCAGTCTTATGACTCTTATAATCAAGGAGTTCTAACTCAAAATCTTCTAGCCGGCCTTTGGTAGAAATACCTGCTGGAAAGAATAAATCTTTCGCTCTTTCAAGTATTTGTTTGCACTTTATATTTCTATCAACCTGTATCCGTCTTGTACCACCTCCAAATTTTGTTCTTACTTGGCGAAGTACTTTATCTTTTTCATGCATACAAAGCCATCCAACCTCTATTATTCTTGTTTCTTTCTTTTTTCTCATTTTTGTAAGGTTTTCGCTTCGCTGTCTTCCATTTTCACTGTTTTCATATACTTCCTTCTTCTGTACCATCTTACTTTTCAATTCCTCAATCAAACTTTGCTTCTTACCATTATTGGATTTTTTACAAAAATTGACAATCGCAATTCTGTCCTCATACCTAGGTAGCAAGTTTTTTAACTCATCTTCAGATAACATCAGAATTGTGGTAAGGTCGATCTATAACAAACATATTGCCATAATATGTATAGTATTGTATAGCGGGTGATTTTCTTAAAGCGAAACACGTCTGAATCTTTGTTAATATTGGCTGAACATTATAGGCTATTTGGAACTTATTTTACAGTGAATATTTAATAACAAGCGGACATATCTCAACACTTCCGGCTTCACCGAAGGTGACCTTAACTTTCAAATTTTAAATAGGATTTAAGGCATTTTTTCATACAATGTCGTGGACCAATCAACTATAAATAATTTCGTAAATTGAACCATCTAAAATCAAAAATTACAGTTATATTTAAAAATTTTCATTTATAAATGCTTAATGCATACAGGCGTTATTTAAATTTCGAAACTTAAGGCAATTTTGGGTGAAACCGAAAGTGATTTAAAATGTTTCCGGTCGTTATTAAATCGTTCATAAGCATAAAAAGTTCCAAAGAACCTACAGTGTACATTCAACATTAACAAAGATACCGGGGTATCAGTAAATAATTGTATGTTAACGGACTTCGGTTTTCGGTTCCTCCATTTTTTTTTTTTTGGCACTGTGGAGCTAGTCCAATCAGAAACAAAATATTGAAGGTAAGACCAATACTTAAATACAGATTTGGAATGGATATTTAATTTGTATATGCTTACTAGTTCTATGAATATTATAGACCATATAAACACCAAAGCGGTGTAGTTAAATGGATTTCATCAGATGTGGAAAAATACATTTAAATGGAACTTGAGACAATTAAAGGAAAGTAAACAGGGACACACATTTCTCGCCTAGGGGCCGATCAAGACATTTTTAATGTTCTTATACAAACAGGGTAAGGCCTCGGTAAGAAAGGAGAACAACATGAGATTAGACGATAGGATGTATTACACAGCTAAAATATTTCTATATTTTAACTCCAGTTCTACTGAGAAAAGTAATTATATATTTTAGTATTTCTACTTTGTAGACACAAAACATGTAGTAAGTTAAATGGAGCCATGATTCCGCTTATGATTAAATTTGTATACAGGGTGTTGCATTCATTCATATATTTTTGGCAGTTAAACATTAAATGATCTAAGTTACCTTCGGTATTACAATATTTACATAAACGTCGTGCCAAAACTTTATCGGTATTTCCGGATGAATAAATGAATATCTTGTAGGAGATGTAAAGCAAAACTGTCGCCAGAGGTGAGCCCATTTTTTTTTTCATATTTGTCTTAAAAACATTAAAGCAATCATTCAGACTTATATCATCGGTTATGTCGGATCCAAAGTAGATACTATTTTTAGCTAATGTATCAACCAGTTCATTATATTGTAAACCATTGTGCCCTTTAGTCCATACAAACGAGAGTTCCTCCATTTAGGTAATAATTTTTACTTTTATATTAAGTCCATATGTATGGAATAAATAAATTTTAAGCGTTATTATTAATTTTTAAAGAAAGTCCTAAAACAGGTCGACTTTTATTTGTAAATTGTCAATTTTTGGCATTGACCGAATTTTGCCCCCCCTCTGAATTACAATTAGCCCCCGAAAGTTTTAAATTAGAAAGGGGTCGTACGTATGTACTTACGTACGTCATTTCAAAGGGATTTTGAATCTCTATTTAGCAATATAACGTTTTTTAAATTTGGTGCACTAATAACTGAGATAATTAATTTTGAAAATTTTAAAACTGCGTTTATTGTATTTAAGAGGTATTTTTTATTTTTTCTTGAATTCCACCCTCTCTGAGATGGGGTGCCACCTACTCACAATAAATAAGCGAGCCCTCCAGAAAAGTAGTAGTGAAATCAGCAAATAAATTTTAATTTTACCTTTATCTCATTTTTCCGAAGTAAAAACCTATACAAATACAGTGAGCGGCTAAATTATGGAATAAATTCATACATATAAATAAAATTGAAGTGTCTGTTTGTAATGTCAAAATAACTGCTTTTACTAAATGTATTATGAAAGTATATACGGTACTTATAACAAAAAATCGATTTTTAAAATTTTTGTCTGTTTGTTCCGGTTAATCTCCGAAACGGCTGGACCGATTCTGACAAGACTTTCACAGGCAGATAGCTGATATTATAAGGAGTAACTTCGGCTACTTTAAAAAAAAATAATATAATATATTGTCTTTGGCGGGGGGAAAACGTAAGGGGGTGTTGTTGTGAAAATGGTGAGAGCGCCGGGTTGAGCCTTTGCGTTTGTACATCCCTGGCGTCGTCACGCACCTGGCTGTGCGCTTCCCGGAGCGGCGCGTCGCTGGAGCTCGAAGAAGGCACTGTTTTCCGCCTCTGTCCGGAGCTTATACCTTGCGGCATCTGCGTGGCACCGGTCTGACTAGAGCCTGCGCTTCCTTTTGCACCGCGACTCGAGTGGAGCGGCCTCGTCGTGGGGGTCAGGCCTCCAGGCCTCCCAGATCGCCCGACGCGTACTTCTGGTTCCCCTTCTTCAGTGGCGTTGAGCCCGGAATTTGTTGCTGGTGAAAATCGCCTCCTGCGTGGGCTCGACACGACAGTTGATTGTAGGCTAGGAGTCCAGTCACGGAGAAAAAATCGTAGAGCCGGATCCTGATTTAAACTTTCCCAGTCTTGGTTGAGGTGTTCGGGGACAGTATCAGTGCTGCTGCTGACGCGAGACATCGTGAAACGCGGACCGCACTAGGAAACTGTAGCCGAGAAATTTTGTTGCGAAAGGCACTGGAAAGTTCAGAGTTCCTTGCGATTTGGATTGGTTGGATGTTTGTGCGTGGGTACGAGGAAAATTAATTCACTCGTACCCTGCTGAAGATGTTGTGCACCTTGTGTTGGCTTGTGAGGGTGCTCGTGCTCTTGAAATGAAGCGTAGCTGACGTGAGAATGATTTGAGCGAAAGTTACCACAGGGAAAATGTTAGTGTGGCGCAATCAGCTGATTTGTGGAAAAAACTTATTTGTGTTAATAACAATTTGAGCACTGCGGGCGCTACGGGGAAGCTTTCCACGTGTGTTAGAACGACGTTTTCACTTTACAGAAGGTTAAAATTTTTTGAGATACAAAAGTTACAGACAAATTAGCAAATTTTGTGGTGCATTTCGGTGAGACGGCTCGTGTTACTTGTATATGCAAATTAACCTCTACAAGGCACCTGGAGGCCTGGTGAATGCTAGCAAACGAATATACCTATGCCACACGAGCGATCGCACCCTGCTGCATGACTGGAACTCTGCGTCAAAGCTGCAAATAAAGTACATAAAATTTCACTCCTGCTCTGCTGGCCGGCTTCTCCTGGCTTACAGTCTAAATGCACTGGCTCTACTCTACACTTGTGGACTCCCTTGAAGAGGGCAAGCAAGTACTAAAGTCTTTGTCCTGTACAGAACCTCAGCAGAGAGTTCTGGCAATTGTTTAAACTGCTAGGTGCCGGCAGGCGGATGGCCCCGACCTAGGTCAATGTATTTGAGGTTGAACCTCCACAGAGAGTTCACTGACACTGATTGTCTAGATTTACTGGGGCTGCAGCCTGACGGCCCCGCTACCCAGGTTAAAGTTTGTGAATTTTACCTTAATGTCCTGTCCTTAGGCACTTTAGTTTAATTTCACTTGGGGAAGAGAAAATAAAACGTTGCGAGACCTTATGCTCGGTTTTAGAATTTATTTCTTGAAACGGCTTGTCCTCCTAGGAGCTGAGGGGGTTTAGCCCAGCTCTGGTAGGGAAAGGATAAGAGAGGATTCACTCATTCATTAAAATAGCGTCTCGACTAATACCTTATATTAAAATTTTAAGATCACCTGACTAAGGTAGCCAAACTTTCCTAACTTCGCGTTCGCGGATTTCGAATTTAATACGCGCAATTACTGGACCTTAAAACTAACAGCAGTGCTCGCTGTAATGGCTGGATTCCTAGCTGGAGATGTCCGTTGAGGAATAGAATTGATTGCTTGAAGTTATTTCATGCTTGAAATAAGTAAAAGTGATGTGTGCTACCCTACATATCCAATGCAAGGCAACAAAAAATGGGTGATCGAGCCCCGAAGCGACGTGGGTTGTGCACTGCGAAAGACTGATGATGCATCAGAGTCGCAATTTAATTTATACTTGGCTTGGGAGAAATGCGGCGTTTTGATTGGTCAGCCTTATTTCTGGCGGACTATAACAATATAATAATTAAATTAAATAAACAAATAAACTAAAGTAGCAGTGTCCAGTACCGCGCGCTCCCCACGCGCATGCCGCTGCCGCTTCGAAAGGCGTCTCCCACCGCTTTCCCCTCCTGCGACTTAATATCACAAAGGCTGCCTGTCGCGCGCGCGCGGGCTCAGAACGTGCGAGCGGGCTATTGTGGATGGTTGTGTTTAAACGCGCGGGTGCGCGAACAGCTAGTTCGATATAAAATCAGGTAATAGGTTTTGAGAACATCTCTCGGACCCGTCAATTTTTATTTTCAATTGCACTTTTTGACATGAAATCAACTTATACAGGGTGATCAACGTAATAGTTATGATGTCATAAGTGAATATTTTAAATGAATCACCCCGTATTGTTTTCAATTTTTGGATTCCTTGGAAAATTCTGAACATATTTAATGAAAAATTCATGTCTAAATTCAACAGTTTTCGAAATATTGATGTTTTAAAGTTGGCATTTTACCTAGCAAAAAATTATGTTTTTTAAGTCCCGAAAGAATAATTAATTTAAATTAAATGTTCGAAAAATATCAACTTCAAAACATCAATATTTCGAAAACTGTTGAATTTAGACATATGGAATGTTTCATAAAATATGTTCAGAATTTTCCGAGGAATTCAAAAACTCAAAAATATACGGGGTGATCCATTTAAAATATTCAACTATGCTATCATAACTATTACGTTGTTCGCCCTGTATATGTTGATTTTATGTCAGAAAGTACGCAATTGAAAAGCAAAGTTGAAGCGTCCGAGCGATTTTCTCAAAACCTATTACCTGATTTTATATCGAATTTATTCCATAATTTAGCCGCTCACTGTATACTGTATTATCTTGGCATAACACCAGTTAATGAATACGATTATATGAACATGAGTGAAGCTGGATTCATAGTGCACGTAATATATGATATAAGACATAACTGTATGCCGTATGACTTAATTTAAAGAAAGAGTAGGGTGAGTGGGCTGGTTGTCGACCATTTAACACAAAGCTGTCGGAGCTGTTTCCATAGAGTTTAAACGGATGACTTTTTTTTCTTTGCACCAGAAATTATCTTGAACGATGAGATGTAACTGATCATACCAATACTTGATATTAGTACCATTTTAATACAGAAACGCGCCTGATAAAATTAACCTGAGAAGTAACATATTTGCCGGTTCTCGACCAACAAGAGCCGATTACCGACCACTAATGTACCACTAGGCGACCTAGCATTTGTAAATGGTGGACAATTAATACCTATTTCGACCACTTTAGGAATATTGATACCTATTAACTATAATTTGAAATTAAGGAACAAAGTTTGATAATTTGTATAAAACTTAAAAATATATATATATATATATATATATATATATATATATATATATATATATATATATCAGGATTTACATTAACTTGTTTTTAAAAAGATTTATTAAAATTAAGAAGAGTCAACGTTGACTCTTGAAATAAAATTATAATATTATATTGAAGTGTTTATTGCGACATGAGTATATGAACTGAATACAAAAGATTATCTAACTAATTTGTATCCTCGGTTGGCTGTACTTAGTCAGCATTAGTATTGTTTCCCAAGCTAAGCCAAAGGAAATATGATATTACATATCAGCGATAAATAATATGAGGGAATTCGTTATCAACACGTAGCTGAAATATGATATGCTGAGATAGTTTAAAAGGAATAAAAGTCACGTACAAGTTTTTATACAGTGTACCAAATATTATATAACAACTTCCCCCTTATTAAAAAAAGTTGGTGATTATACAGCAACTTTTGTAAAATATAAAAGCAGAATAATAATAAAATGAAAAAATAAAATTGTAAAATATAAAAATGCAAATAGTATATAAGAATATTTAAAGATGTACATATAACATAAATTAATATTAATCATGAAATAAAATTGGTAACAATGTAGGATGTCTTTAAGTTAGTTCCACTTCTTCGGTTTCTTCTTCTCTTTGGATACTGGGTCTTCTCCTTGGAGGTAAGATACTGGTGAAACTTTTGTATGTTCTTCTTGGCATCGGTGGAGATGGTGGAGATGGAGGTGAACCATGTGATGCATGAACAAGGGCTAACTTTCGGCTTCTTTTTCTGCATTTGCAGAACAGGTAGAGTAGGATAAGGGAGATCACTAGGGTTATAGTGAAGTACGTGAACCACGATATGTGTTTTGTCACGTAGGGTTCGTTGATGAGGTCGTCTAAATCCTTGGAATACTGGTCTAATTTGTGTTTCGCAATTTCGAGGTCTTCTGTATTCAAATTGTTTAATTTTAATGGTTTCAAATTTGGAAGTTGAGTTTTGTCTGGAAGGTCACTGCAGCAATCATACGGAATTTCGATTGGGTGAGTATTATCTTTGACATCTAACACTTCATTGGAACTGGCCTGGATTTTGGTAATACCAACAAAGGCATAACAGCTGGGTTGTAATTTTATAATGGAATTTTTCGTGATGACTTCTGTCTTTGAATTTCTCTTCGGACAATTAACGGTAACATGTAATGGTTCTGCGTTGATGACTAGCCAGGTGTTTTCTTGGAGTTTTTGTACATTGTATCCTTGACTGATTATGAATGAGGTTTGACAATTTTGAGGTAGAGTCATGAGGTTTTTGAAGAGCCTTGCTTCACATATGGCATTGTTATCTATCGGGTAGGCGAACAGGTTGGAGCATAATCTGGTTCCCATGTAAAGTTGTTTGCACTCGTCTAAATCCGGGATGGGTAAGAACATTAAGGAATCATCATCTCTCGCGATATATTTTTGTGATACCGATAATAAGTGGTGTAAACCAGTTCTATTATCCAGAATAGGGATAGGATATAATTGATAGGCTGTGTAAGTTTGTGGGTCTACTAAAGGTACTTTTAAAACAAAGATTAAACTTGAATCGGTCTGAAAGGCTTGGAGTTCCATAATATCCAAATATTGAGCAACTTTTGATAGCCTTATTGAAAGTGGTAGGTTATTTTTATGCAAATTCTGTGAAATTTCCTGTAAGGATGAAATTAAGTCTGTTGGAGTGATGATTGACGTATGAATGATTTTCAAGCGTGCAAATGTTATTGCATTTAGAACATCATTTAAATTATCTTCGATGTACAAATAACTTGCCATTAACTGTTCGCAATAATGTAAGAATATTAATTTGATTTCAATGGCTTCGATGTGACTTGTCATAGATTGAATTGTGCGGTCGATTTCTTTGATATTTTTGTTAAATGTTTCTTCGTCAATTTGAAGTTTTTGAATAGTTGAATTGAAATTTTTGATAACGGATGTAGTAACTGAAATTTGATTTTTAATTAGATTCTCCAATTGGTGTTCGTCATCGTTTAGCTTATTGATGCAATCAGAATAATATTGACCGTCCTCGGCATCTAAATTTCCGGTTATTGA
Organism: Rutpela maculata; assembly: GCA_936432065.2. Classification (NCBI taxonomy): domain Eukaryota; kingdom Metazoa; phylum Arthropoda; class Insecta; order Coleoptera; family Cerambycidae; genus Rutpela; species Rutpela maculata. The sequence goes on from OW386292.2 coordinate 87,324,266, forward strand.
TTTGAAAATTGTGCCGAAACCGTTGACTATTCCGCGCTTATATCGTTTTGTATCCAAAAAGATTTCATCAAATTTTGATTTTATAGTTTTAGATATTTGGGTTAACAGATTTAGATCTGTTTTAACTTCACTCCTGAAAGTGATCGTTTTCTGATCGGCGGCGTCCAGGGTGTTTAGGATAAGCTCTAACATTTTTTCGTTTCTGTCAAAGGTTGTTTTTAGGGAGGAAATGTTCTTGTGAACCAGTAATGTCCATTTGTCGTTGGTTACTATTACGTCAGTTTTTTCGTGGTAGTATATTCCTATAGTGTTGTTTATAGGCGTGATTTTATATTGGGAAACCACTAGTGTTGCTGATCCGAACAGCAGGAATAACCTGAAAACAAGGTTAACTTTCAAAATAAGGTTTCATTTTGTCAAAATTGACTTTACTAGTTTGTTTAGTTTCTGGGTTGAGTAAGATAGCTGAATTTTCAAAGATTTTGGTAATTTCGAATGGTCCGTTAAATTTGTTTTGTAATTTGTTTTTAATCTGTGATTCTTTTACGTAAACTTTGTCTCCAACGTTATATTCAGTACGATTTTCGGGGACGTTTTTATCGAATCTAATTTTGGCTTTTTGTTTTTGGAGTTCCGTTCGGTCTCTAGCAATTTTATAATAATGGGAGATACGATTGTTTAAATCTCTGACGTATTTCGTTATTAATTCTTTTTGGTTATACAAAGTTTCTGGCGGTCGAACTGACGTATGACCAAAAACTAGTTCATATGGCGTAAATCCATGTGTTTTGTTAACAGAGTTATTATAGCAAATTACAGCGTAAGGTAAAATAGTGAACGGATGCTCGTTCGGCTTTTCTGTTTGGTTAACTCTTATCATTTCTGCTAACGTTGCGTGGAATCGTTCAATTCAGCCATTCGATTGCGGGTGTCCTACGCTTGAAAAGGTTAATTTTATATCGTATAAAATACATAAATCTCGTAATAATCGGTTGTCGAATTCTCCTCCGTAGTCGCAATGTATTCTCAGAGGAGTACCATAGTGTTGGAAATATAGTAATAAGGTATTTACTACAGATTTAGCGGATTTATCAGGGACTGCGTAAGCTTGTGTAAATTTGGTTAATTCTTCGCGTATCGTTAAAGCATAATTGCGTGTGGGGAACTCGAATAGGTCAATGTTAATTCTCTCAAATGGTGTCTTTGGTGTTTCGGTTATTACTAACGGACTGCTTAAATTTTTTCGACAGACTTTACTTTTTTGACAAGTTTCGCAATTTTTTACAAAGTTTTCTACGTCTTTAGTTAGACCTTGCCAAGTGTATTTTTCTCTAATTCGTCGAATAGTTTCGTTTATTCCGCGGTTTAGGTTATTTTTACCGCTGTGATGTTGATCTAATATTATAGGAATTTGGTCTTCATCAGGGGTTTTGACAATATCTTGACAAATTATTAATTTTAGGTCCTTTTCCGCAAAAATGAATGACAGAATTTCAAGTATAGGGAGGTCTAAATTATTTTCGACAAAGTAAGTCTTAGAAAGATCCAAGACGTCTTGGTTTTTAAATAATACTAAAAATAAGTGTTCAATTATGGATTCGATATCAAACGGTAACGGGACGATAAAGTATCTCCTATGTCTGACCGTCTTGCTCGATACAATATTGATCTTATCATTATGGAATTCTGGGTTTTCTTCAAATATGTCATCGATAATTTTGTGATGAAGGTCTTGTAAATTATTTTGTTGAAAAAAGGTTATAATATTTTTGTGTTCTCGATACAATAGTTGTTTGTTAGAGGCTTTGATTTTTGAATAATCTATTAAGGACGTCGTCTTGTACAAGTTGACAAAGGTTTCGAATTCTTGGGCAATTTGGTCATCGGTAAATTTAGTGTTATCGTCTCGAGTTTCGTCATCTGATTCGTCATTCGATTCGTCTCCGTTCGCAGCTAGAATTTTGGTATGAAATTTGGAACAATCGTTAAAGTGGTTAATTTTGATTCGGGATAGGGCGTCTGCATTCTTGTTTATTTTTCCGGGTTTATATATGACTTCGTAGTCGTATTCTTCGAGTTTAAGGCGCCAGCGGGCTAATCTACTACCTGGGTCTTTTATAGAAAATAGCCATGTAAGTGGTCTGTGGTCGGTTATCAATTTAAACTTTCTACCGAATAGGTATGGCCTAAAATGCTTTACTGACCACACTATAGCCAAAAGTTCACGTTCTATCGTGGAGTATTTAGTTTCGGCGTTGCATAAAACTCGGGAAGCGTAAGCAATAGGTAAATCTTTACCAATTGGTCCTTGTGAGAGCACAGAACCGACGGCAAATGCGCTCGCATCAGTAGTTAGTATGAAAGGTTCGTCAAAATTTGGGTAAATTAATATTGGTGATGTAGTTAGTGTTTGTTTTAGGTCGGCGAAAGAATTTTGACAGTCGTTATTAAAGTCGAAAGGAACATCTTTTTGCAGAAGTTTTGTCAAGGGTTTAGAAATTTTGGAAAAGTTTGGTATGAATCTTCTATAGTAACCTGCTAGTCCTAAAAATGATTTGATTTCTTTTTTGGTTCTTAGGTTGTGGAAAGTTTAAAATGGCATCGACTTTGGTGGGATTTGGTTTCACGCCGTCTTTTGTGATGAGGTGTCCTAGATAAGCGACTTCTTTGCGTAGGAATTCGCATTTGTCCGGCTGAATTTTGAGGTTGGCTTTTCGAAGGCGTTTAAACACTTCTGTTAGCCGAGAAATGTGTTCATGAATGGTGGGAGAGTAAATAATGATATCGTCCATATAGACGAGACACCGTTCATTTTGGATGCCTAATAAAATATTGTCCATCACTCTCTGAAACGTCGATGGAGCATTTTTTAGTCCAAATGGCATTCGCACGAATTCGTAATGACCGTTTTCAACCGTGAAAGCAGTCTTTTGAATATCTGCGGGGTTAATTTCAATTTGGTGAAAACCAGAAGCCAAATCTAGAGTTGTGAAATATTGGCATTTGCCAAGTTGGTCTAAGAGATCGGAAATGTTGGGCAGAGGATATTTGTCACCGATTGTGACCTCGTTGAGTTTACGATAGTCAACTACAACGCGCCATTTCTGTTTGCCAGAAGCGTCCAGTTTTTTTGGGACTACCCAAACAGGGGAGGACCAAGGTGAAATTGAGGGTGGAATGATGCCTTGACTTAACATTTTCGATACTTGGGACTTAACTTCTTCTTTATGGACCTGGGGATAGCGATACGATTTCGTAAATATCGGTCGGGAATTGTCGGTGTCAATATGGTGTTTGATTTCATTGGTAAAGGTCAAATTATCTCCTTCTAAATAGAATATATCTTGGAAATCTAAACAAAGCTGCGTTATTATTTCGGCCTCTTCTTCGTTTAGATGGTCCAAGCGCAATTCGTTCCTAATTTCAAAGGATCTATCCGTCTTGAGTAGGTGTTGGTCTGAGTTTTGCGTATTTAAGTTAAAAATTGACTTAAATTTTTGTAAAGGTTCTAAGTTTAAATTAGAAAAATCGACAGTCTTCGGGATGACATTAGCATTGATTATTGTTGTTAAAAATTCGCCGTTTTCGTTTACTCTAACAAGAGCATTAGGTAAACGGACCTTTTCATTTTCCTGCGCTTGCAAAATAGCGTCAGTATTTCTAAGATTACATTTTAATTTATAAATTTTTTCAGTACGGCCGTCAATTTGGATTTTATTTTGATTAGGGTTGTGATTTGATTGAATTTTGTCACATTCGGGTTTTGACGAATCGTCGGTTACTTTGAAAAGTGGAACCGTTTTAAAATTGGTTATTAATCGTTTATTTTTTATGTCGACAATACAATGATAGTGCTCTAGGAAATCGGCTCCTATCAGCCCATCAAAATTGATATCTAGGTCATAAATGTAAACTTTATGTGGGTCATTGTCTGTAAAGGGTATTAGAACAGATTCATTAATAGTAATTTTCTGATCGGTTATACCTTGTATAATTACATTTTCCGAAAACCTTCGTTTGTAATTTTCAGCTGTTTTCGGTTTAAATATAGAGATACCTGCGCCCGTATCGATTAGAATTTTGAATTTATTTGTGATGTCTTTAATGTAGTATAAATTTTTTGAATTTACGGTCAACAGCGAGTGAGATAGGGTTTCTACATGAACCCTTGTTCCGGGAAGTTCAGGAACGGATTGAAATTGTCGTTTAGATTCATGGCTTGAATTTGATTCGATATTTGGTCGAATTGGTCTGTTTCCTGTGTTGGAGTATCCGCAGGATACTCCGGACCTAAACAAAAATCCTGAGAATTGGTATTATAATCTTCTTGAGGCGTTTGAGAATTAGCAGTATAACTCTCGTATTCATTTTGCCAGCTGTCGATGTGGTTTGTTTGTGAATTTTGAGAATTACCAGTATAATTCTCTTGTGGCAAATATTGATCGTTAAAATCAGTTTGGTAATTTTGGAAATCATTGAATTGCTGGTTGTCGAAATTATCAGGTTCGTTGTAATGATTAGTATGTTCGTAGTTTAGAGGATCATAGTAATTGTCAAAATTAACGTGATGCGTTCTTTGTGGATTTTGACGATTGATATTTGGATTTTGTTGTTGATTCGGGAATCTTTGTTGGAAGTTGGGGTTCGGTCTTATTACCGAAGGTCTATTTTGTTGTGGATTATTTGCCGATTGAAAGTTTTGCGGAGAGAATTGCCTTTGACTATTTTGGCTGGAAAAATTCTGAAAATTTGGTCTTGAAGTTTGGGCCTGATTAGAATAAGCGTTTGGAATGAAACTAGGGGATGAAAATTGTTGATTTTGCCTTGTGCGGCATTCATTAATTGTATGTCCGTTTCTTTTGCAGAAAGAACAGAATTTTTGTGGAATTGGAGGGCGTTTTGTTTGAGTTTGAATGGGATTTTTATTTGGATTAAATTTGTTGAATTTCTGAGATTCAAAATATGATAATTGTAGTTCTCTTTTTACTCGGAGAGTTGCATCAAGTACAGTAGCCGGGTTTCCAGCTCGGACTATCTGGCCTAGTTTAGGTTCAAGACCGGTTAATAAGGTGTTGAGAGTCATGGTATCAATTAAGCGTGTTTGCGCGTCTTTCTGTTCGTTTGTCATAGCTATTTGCTTATTTACCGCGGAAAGCATTTTCGCGTTATGAGTTTGTAGCCTAGAGATAAAAGTTAACGGTGATTCGTTGCTTAGTTGATGGAGTCGTTGCAGATCTTGTATAAGCGAGGTTAGATCGCGCGCGTCTCCGAAATGAGACTCCAATAAGTTTTTAGTTTCACCCCATGAAGTTGGGTTTCTTGAATTTATTACTTCGGCAGCTTTGCCTTTTAATTTATTTTTTATATGTAGCGAGAGCAATGTTTTTTGGTCTGCCACGGCCATGCAATAGGCTTGACTACAACAACAAAAAGGACAACATCTCCACGAGGTGCCTAACTAGTGCAAGTTATCTATCGGAACAAGGAGACTTTCCTCACTGGTGGTGGCGGATCCTAATCCCTTACTGGAAGAACCTACACCTAATGAAGAATTTAACACTGTAAGTACTTTAACGAATCATCTCGCAATTTTCCACTTATTGTTTCATTATTATATGTAGTGTATTATACCGCTAATACACAGAAAAACTATTTCTATTATCCAATTCCCATTTTTATTATTATTACAAATGAGCTAGAGCTTCGACGTTAAGCACGAACGCTTAGTCTACAGCATTATACTGCTAATGCTCAACTAGAATTGTAAAAATTAATTTTAATTTAAAAATACTGTGCATTATACTGTTAAAAGAAAGTTTGGGTTGCCATCGTATTTGGCCACAATTGAGAAAATTTCACTCAATTTATACGGTTCAAGAACCGGTGCTGGTGCTGGTGCTGGACCTGATGCTGCACCTTGTGCTGTACCTTGTGTTACCTCATCGGGCATGTTGCTCGATATTTAGTAAATTAAGGAGGTAAAACGAACTGATTAGAATAAAAAAAAAATGTTGTACCTTTGGTAGATCGATTGGGTTTTTAGTGATACAAATGTTGCATTAACAGTATAATGCACAGTATTTTTAAATTAAAATTAATTTTTACAATTCTAGTTGAGCATTAGCAGTATAATGCTGTAGACTAAGCGTTCATGCTTAACGTCGAAGCTCTAGCTCATTTGTAATAATAATAAAAATGGGAATTGGATAATAGAAATAGTTTTTCTGTGTATTAGCGGTATAATACACTACATATAATAATGAAACAATAAGTGGAAAATTGCGAGATGATTCGTTAAAGTACTTACAGTGTTAAATTCTTCATTAGGTGTAGGTTCTTCCAGTAAGGGATTAGGATCCGCCACCACCAGTGAGGAAAGTCTCCTTGTTCCGATAGATAACTTGCACTAGTTAGGCACCTCGTGGAGATGTTGTCCTTTTTCTTGTGGGTCACTACCGGTTAGGCTTCTTGTTCTAGCGATGTTCACGGTATCCTACCGACTGCGCCAATTGTTAGATCAGGATTTACATTAACTTGTTTTTAAAAAGATTTATTAAAATTAAGAAGAGTCAACGTTGACTCTTGAAATAAAATTATAATATTATATTGAAGTGTTTATTGCGACATGAGTATATGAACTGAATACAAAAGATTATCTAACTAATTTATATCCTCGGTTGGCTGTACTTAGTCAGCATTAGTATTGTTTCCCAAGCTAAGCCAAAGGAAATATGATATTACATATCAGCGATAAATAATATGAGGGAATTCGTTATCAACACGTAGCTGAAATATGATATGCTGAGATAGTTTAAAAGGAATAAAAGTCACGTACAAGTTTTTATACAGTGTACCAAATATTATATAACATATATATATATATATATATATATATATATATATATATATATATATATATATATATATATATATATATATATATATATATATATATATATATATATATATATATATATATATATATATATATATATATATATATATATATATTGTTGTGATGTGCACAACAATTTTGATTTTAAAATGAAAACGGAAATAATAAATTTATGAAAAAATTAAAAGAATTTTTGTTGAGCGCCAGATGGCCTAAACCATCAGATGCAACAGTCGAGAGAACTCGATGCTGCCACACCTCAGAGCATGAGAGACCGCAACTGTGCAATACGACTCCCTCTCAGATAGCCGGTTCCTGAAATACAATGTACTCTCTAGCAACTCAAATAATACACCAATATTTCAAAGAAGATTAACAAAATTTAATGATCTGGACGTGTCTAATTTATCAATTTTAAAAAAATACACAATTTACATAAGTAAAATTTAAGATGAATGGATATTATGAGTTTTATTAATTGGCCTTTGTAAATATATTTAAAAGTTTTATCAACTGATCAGTGAAAATAATAACCGATAAGGTACCTTTATACTTTACCGCTATCGTCACGTCGTTGAGCTCATTCGCGCACAACTGCTGTGAGTACGGCCCTGGATTCTCGTTGAAAGCTGGTTACTGACGTTACCAACCGTAGATGCTTGAAGATTACTAGATGTTCAGATGATTGGATAAAGATGTTTTTATTTATTTTCCCTTATTTTCTTCCTTCGGGACACTTTCGAAACACGGGTTTTTAAAGGAATTTAACTTTACATTAAGGTAAGTACCTTAGATATTAAAAATAAATATAACTATGCGAGTCGGCTTTGGAAAATTTGAGTCTAGTTTACAACATTTTACATAACATTTATACTTCAAGCATAGAATACTTATCAACTTGTTATTCCTAACTCTTTTCAAAAATTTATAGATACTTCCGTAAACACACGGTTTCAACAATAGGGTAAATTTTCAGTAAACAAATTCTAGGTTAGGATTTTTCTGCAATAAATTTTATAACATGTTGCCTCTACGACCGCGTTTTCTAGACTGTTTTTTGCCACTTCTCGCGTTTTGATTCGATGAGATTGACAGGAATACTAAAATCAGATAGTATGATTTTTAATAAAAAATTTTATTTTTTGAAATATGTATTTTTTAATGCCTTTTACTTATTATATGCACATTTTAAAATTGGAATGAGCTTTACTACGCATTTCCAATCATTTTGGTACCCCATTTGTACCCCTATAATGATTTTTAAGACACTTTGATAAATATTCTATATAGTTATTTTCTGACCTTATTACTACATAAAACTACTTAAAATTCGCCCATATCTTACTTAATACACTAATTATTAATTATTGACAAACATTTATTACCTAGATAGGTTTAAAACATAATTATATGTGAACAAATATTTTAGGTACCCACCTCCAAGTTCATCGGTGAGCAGTGCCTAAACTAATACATAGTGTCCTATTAAAAGTTACACAAAACAACACTGGTGTTCTGAATTCACACCAGGATAAGAAATATTATATCTAAAGGAGTTTTAAGAAAAGTTGCAGTTCATTTTATGTGAGGGTATCTAGAATACACAAAGTTTTATTAAGAAATACCCCCCAACGTATCACAGTTTAGAAATTTTACGCTGTACTTCACTAACAGGTACTAGTCTTTATTTTCTGTAAGTTTCATCACATTACGATGTGTCCTTTTTGTAAAACCTACATATACGTATGCTTGCCGAGAGAGATTTTTTACATTTTCTTATAACTAGTTTTTATGCTAATTTTGCTCATTATTATCGTTCATATACGTATTCTAGTACTTAATAAGTGATCATTGTCCACTATTATTTTCCTTTAATCTAATTTGTAGCACTATTTTAATAAAATGTTTTAATTTTTTAGTTTGACGAGTCCACTACGAGAGTATTCAGAGAGTTTATGGTTTCTACAAGAACAAAGCTTGATTCTACACATTTGAGCCCTTGCTGTGGTCTCTCTAATTAGTTATTTTAACATATTATAAGGTTTGTCTACTTTTTACATATGGTTTACCCTACTGGGTGTATCCTTTTATACCTAATTATTATAAATTATACTAAGCATAATGCATGTGAGCTTTATTAAATATAAGGTGTTTGCTTAAGTTGCCCTATTACATTTTAAGTTTTACTTGAGGTCATTGACCTCCCCTAGCTTCGTCGAAGGATTGTAAGTGCAGTTCCTCATACACGAAGGTAACAATATCGTGCAATAAGTTATGTACCTCTGTCTGTTGCTACGACGGCTTATTTTCTCTGGCTTTTGCCCTAAAATATATATTTTTGCAAATGTCACGACAATATATATATATATATATATATATATATATATATATATATATATATATATATATATATATATATATATATATATATATGTATATATATATATATATATATATACATATACGCGTACAGTAACAAATTCAGTTGTTACATAGATTGCATCTATAATCCATCAAGGCTGCGTCTACATGAGGGATACCAGTTAATTCTGTGCAACCCAAATGATACCATCTCGGGCAGTAGTCATAGCCAATATTTTTATCATCCTCGTTATCTGTGTCACTGTCTAGTTCTCCATTGCATTCAGGGCAAAGAATTTTGTCTGTGTGTCTATTCGGCGTAATATTTTCTTTCTCGACGCACTTGGGAATAATTACTTTTATTTGTTTTTTACGTTGCGATCTCTTAATTTTTGCCGCATCTCGTATTTGTTTATTCTTCTGTGTCTGCTCTTTTCTCATCTTTGCCTTCTCTAGTTTTTCCCTTTTTTCAGCATCTTTTTTTGCATAATAATTTCTCCATTCTTGAGAAGAAATGGCACTAGATAGTCTTTCAGTCTTAGTATTATTTGATTTTTTCAGGATATTGGGACTCGGGTAACTGAGGTGGCATTCAAAGCCTTTTGAAGTCGACGGTTCTATTGCATAATCACTAACAGGAAAAGATTGTGGTGATTCAGGTGCGTTTGGCTCTATGGCAAATGTCCCAATTGCTGATGTCGCAGAAGTAGCATTGTCACTACACTGAGGATCTCCATCTATTACCGAATCTGGTACTTCAATTGATGTGTTTATTATTGAACTTTGATGTGAGGTACTGTATAAATCTTCAGTAAATATTTGAATAGAGGCTTGATCAACAACATCAGAATTATTTATAGAGCTGACAACTGTCTCAGATGGAAGTAAACTGGAAGAGGTTTCTAACTCTATAAAAAAATATGGCCGATCGAAATTTTGGCAAGAAATAGAGAACACGCTGTATATCAGAAACGGGTACTAGGGACATAATAAAGGCCAATTTGAAATCGTTTCGGAGTGCTGTACTCCTCACAAGCATATAGCCAGTCACTTACGAAACACCCTGTATATTGTATAAGTTGAAAATAAATTTATAATTCAAAATTTTATGCTTACAAAACCACGTGAGTACAAGCGGTACGCCATAGATAGGACGTAATCATGTATTTATTACATATGGTGTAGGTTTCAGTGATGGGCAAAATCGGATGATTTTAAGGATCGGAATGACAGGGTTCGGATAATTTCCATACAAGGCCGTTTCTAGAGATTTGGCCGTTGATGTGCAAAATCTACAATGCCGCTTCGTACTTCAAACTTGATGAGCGGGGGGAGAAATCTTAAGAAAGAATTTCCACCAAATCTAAAATGCCGACTCGTACCTCAAAATTGAAGAGCGGTGGCAGGGGGGGGGGGGCGGGGAATCTCAAAAAAAAAATTCTACCAAATCTAAAATGCCGCTTCTCGTACTTCAAAATTAATGAGCGGAGTGAGGGGAAGAAATCTCAGAAAAAAACTTTCCACCAAATTCTGAAATGCCGCCTCGTACTTCAAAATTGATGAGCTAATCTCAAAAAAAAATTTCTACCAGAATAAAAATTGATGAGAGGGGGGAGAAGGATTTCAAAATTGCCGCCCCAAAAAATGACGAAGGTGTTCTGTGCACACCTCGCACACTTAATCAACACGGCCCTGTTTCCATAATCGGAATATTATACTAATTCCCTATTCTCACCGAGACGCGTTTTAAATATTTGAAAACCCGCTTCCCAAGAAATCACTACTTCCACATCCAGATTTGCTCTCAGAATGAAAAAATTTTATATGTGGAAATAATTGTTTATGGAACTTTAATATTATGATATTTGAACTCGTCTACCACAAAAACTCATAAAACGATATCCAGCATCGGTAATGGTGTGGGGGTAGTGGGGATGTATGAAGTAAAAAAAATATTTTGAGGTCTTTGGTTCTTGTACACACACTAAATCATATTTTTTTTCACCCCCTTTTATAATGGGGTGGGGGTAGTACTGGGGGTGGCTAATGCCGAAATTTTTTTTGAGACATTAGCGTCTCTTGTATATACTTAATATCAATTTTACGGACTCTTACCTGCTTGATTTACCTATTGACCTCCATTTACCCCAATTTACCCCCAACCCTTCAACGAAATAAGATGAAAATATAATCTAGTTCCAGATCTCATTAAGATACATACGAGTCCCAAATTACAAGTCAATATCTTAAACGGTTCCAGAGTAATCGTGCGCGCATAAAAGTTAGACAGACAGACGGACAGAACGACAGATAGATAGATAGATAGATAGATAGATAGATCTTTATTGGTCATATATACATAAATTATGTTTTGACACGTCAAAAAATATGGCAATAAAAACCAACAAAAAGTGGTTGTCTTAAATAGAAAAAAAAAGTACACTTTAAATAAAACAAATAAATAACAAAGTAGAGTAAATAACAGTAAGCACATAGAATAACAAACAATCATTATCACACAATTAAACGAGAAAAATCAGTTGACAAGAATTCGTCAAAATCATAGAATGCATTTTCAAGGAGGAAACGTTTAATTACATTTTTAAAGCGAGTACAGTCAAGTGTTTGTACATCAATCGGTAACACATTGAAAAATTTTACTGCATAATAGCAGGTGCCATTTCTGGTTTTTGAAAGTCGGAAAAAATCCAAATATATATTGCCCCTATTACGAGTTGAGTACGTATGTACACTTTCACATGTTATGTAATTATTAAGGTTATTTTTAACATGGACAAGGCACTGCAGTATATAATTACAGGGTAAAGTCAGTATCTTAAGGCTTATAAAAGCATCCCTACAATCATCTCTATATGATAGCCCAGCAACGATTCTGACAGCCTTTCTTTGCAGTGAAAAAACTGTTGAGGTATGTGCCGAGTGGCCCCATATTAAAATGGCATAAGTGAGGGAAGATTGAATTATTGCATGATATGCCATTAAAACCGTTGACTGTGACAAACAATTTTTTAAATTGCGCAATAAGAAAATATTGCGTGATATATTCTTGCAGATGTAGGACGTGTGTTCCTCCCATGTTAACTTACTGTCCAACATAATGCCCAAAAATTTAACGCAATGAGAGGTCGTTTGTACAGAGTGCTGTCTTAAAGAAAAAATCATAGTCTCTGTTTTATCGTCATTCAATATTAACTTATTGTTTAAGAACCAGTTGTGAACCATAGACAAACTGTTTTGAGCTTCTGATAATAAAGTGTTACAATCTTTATGGGAATGAGCCAATGTTGTGTCATCAGCAAAGAGAGTGAAATTTGTTGAGGGACTACTGTTTGGCAAATCGTTAATATAAATAAGAAATAAAACCGGTCCCAAAACTGAACCCTGAGGGACTCCAAATTTAATATCAATGGTACCAGAGTTAACATTATTAAAATGAACAAATTGATGACGATCAGTCAAATACGACATAATCAATTTTCTGCTACTCTCAGAGAAATAGTAAAATTTTAGTTTGTTCACCAAAATATTGTGAGGCACACAGTCGAAAGCCTTACTTAGGTCTAAAAATTGCACATGCACAAATTCTTTGGCCTCGAAACCTTTATTTATTACATTTATCAACGAATTAATTGCTAACGTCGTTGACAATTTTGACCTGAAGCCATATTGACAACTATTGAAAAGATTACAATTTTCAAAATAATTTGTGATTTGAGATTTGAGAACTACCTCAAAGATTTTGGCAAATAATGGCACGATAGAAATAGGCCGGTAATTTGCCGGATCATCAATACAGTTTTTTTTAAATAAAGGTAACACTTTTGACAGTTTAAGACATTTTGGAAACACATTCTTTCTAATGCATTCATTAATTAGTTTAGTGAGTGGAATGATAATAATATATTTAATACAATTGAGAATTTTAATGTTGATATCATAAGCATCTTTACTCTGTTTGTTTTTCAGATTAGCGATTACATCTAAGACTTGATTGTAAGTGACTTCAGTAAAAATAAAATCCTTGTCAGCACCAGTTTCTATGGAACTTGTAAAATAATTTTCAAAATTGTCGGTGGGAGATGACAGGGAGTTAACTAAATTTTGAGCAATGTTTCCAAAATAATTATTAAATTCGTCAGGAGAAATAATTTCTGACGAATTGTCTGTTTTATTTTTATTTACATCAACTAAATTCCACATTGCTTTTTGCTGATTCTTATTTCGTCGTATGTAGTTATCGTTTGCTACTTTCTTGGCTTTTAATATTTCATTTTTATAAATACGTTTTTTGTCATTAATCATTTTTTTCAAATCGCTAGTAGGATTAGTCTTATAAATATCAAGAAGGAAATGTAATGTCTCTCTCAATTGACGCAAATCATCAGTGTACCAAGTTACATTAACTTTCTTGTCACTGGTTAAGATTTTGGACTTAACTGGGAAAAACATGTCCAGAGCAGAAGTAATTATATCTAAGAAAAATTCAGATTTAACATCAATATCTATCGAAGAATCATCGATAAACCCCCAATCGATCTCTTGCAGATATCTGTTTAAATTAAATAAACCTATATCGGAAATAGGTCTGAAAGAAATTTTCTTTGATGCTCGTGGAGGCTCACAGTTCATTATACTTAAATTGATACCAATATGATCAGAGAAGTGCGTATCAAATAATTGCAAATTACAATTATCAAGGCAAAAGTTAATAAACATGTTATCCAAACAATTGCCGAGACGAGTAGGAGCATCATTGCATGCAATGAAACCAAAAGAACTGAATAAATTAATAAGTGTGTGAACCTGTTTATTGGGGTTATTAAAATGAACATTAAAATCTCCTGAGAAAATTACGTTTTTGCTTTTTTGTGTGATAAAGTTCAAGGCACACGTAAGCTTCTGCAAAAATATATCAAAATCCCCAAGAGTAGGGGATCTATATGTTGTTATTATTATAAAATTGTCACAAACAACAGCAGACAGTTCGCAATGAAAGTCAATAGAAAGTTCATTAATTTGAGTTATAGGGGAACACTTATATGTTTTCCGACAGAAAATAGCAACGCCGCCATGAATACTATTTTTCCTGCTAAAATTTGAAATTAAATTATAGTCATCTAGTGTTACAAATTTAGATTCATCCTCAACGAGCCAATGCTCATTAATACATAAGATATCAAAATGATTATCCATCAAAAATGCATTAAATTCAGATACTTTATTTCTAAGGCTTTGTATATTTAAGTGAAAAACATTAAACGAATTTCCAGGGAACGTTATTCCAGACTTCCCAGAAAACATGTCAACTGATCCTTTTACAGGTATTTTATTTAATTTGTTAGAAGGGACATCTGTGAGAGCCGCGGGTATAAAAAAGCAGACGAAGGTGTTTCTGAACTAATAATTTTATCGACGACTAGCGTGAGACTCGATGAATCACTCTCGTGTATACTATTATCTAGGTTTACTATAACAGAAGAAGGAACATGTTGTTTTTGGACTGCTGCAGGCAGAGAAGCATTATTACAAATGTCACTAATTTGAATGAATGTTAATGTCTTCGATGAATATTTACTAGCAAGAATGGAATCCACTATATTGGAGGCTGCAACTCGGTTGTCGAATTTTCTTGGTGGATTATTATTAATTTCGACGAAGTTGAAGTGACCTTCACTACGTGCATTAAATTTATTTAAGAACTCGTATAATCTTCTATTAAACTTGTAAATCAGTTTGTTCTTCTGGACATCTTTAGAATAGTAGGGAATAGATGCAAAAATAACATTGGTATGAGTACATTGCTTAAGCTTATCACAAATTTTTCGGAAAGAAGGTATTCTGTATTTGTCAATATCGTTGTGTCCTCCTGCTACAATAATATAATCTTGAAAAGATAAATATCTTGCCAACGTTTCAATATTTTCGATCACTTGGTGCAAAAGTGCTCCGGGTTTTCGTATCGAACTTATTTCATATGAATTATTGACTAAACCACTCCTTAGTTGAGAAGTCATATTTATATCATCTGTTAACAACAGAATTTGTCGTTTATGGTGTGTAATATTTGTATTGGAAACACATTTGTTTACAATTGAGTTTTTGGTGCCATCCTGTATAACTTGTAGTTTACTTAAATGTGTTTCTTTTTGTACGTTAACAAATTTGCTAGGTTTGAATGATTTATCTTCAACTGATAACTTTTTTCCTGTTGGAGGTGTTTTATCAGTAAGAGTCGCAGCGTTTTTATTAATTTTAAGAACTGTTTGTGTACCAATTGAGGCTGTCTGTACTTTAGAATTTAAAATATCGACTTTCTTAGTTAACTCCGTAATTTGTTTATTTAGATCATGAATGATGATTTCTTGTCGATTTATTAACTCACCCATTTCCTCCTCTCTCTTCATAGCTTCTTCAAGAAACGACTCACGGTCATCTTTTATTTTTTTAATATATTTGTTCTTTATTTCACTTTCCTCGGTGAGGTCCTGTATAGTTTTCTCTAAAATATCTTTTTCCTCGTCACGAGCACTATCATAACTGTCATCTTCACAACAAACAAGCTGATTGTCTTTAACGAGACGTAACTTTGACTTGAATTTCGGTAAACAACATTTGTGATATATACTATAACATTTTATACACACAAAATGTATAAATTGTTTGGATTTACAACATTTATAACTAATAAAATCGGAACGCTCTGAAACTACACCGCTACGCGACATGGCTTAACCACTTTTTTTTCAAACTTAAAATCTCGACGTTTCATGACATTCTAAGCCTATTTGAACAATAAATATTTTTAATTTTTTTTTTCGTTATACTATACCAGAGATAATTACACCACAGAGAAGCGACAGCAAGGCTTCCCGCTTTAACCGTTTTCGTATATGCATGTGCGAGATAGGTTGTGTAGTTGTCATTATATCATTATTATTATTATTATTATTATTATTATTACTAATTGTATTTAATATGTGGTATAGTAACATATTATACTGAATTGCTCGCAGTGTATATCAAACTTTAAAGTTCTCTCAGTGTAAGAGGTTGTGTTTCAGTCAGGTTCAATGCCATTAGAACCGGGCCACAAAATATCAAAGGAACCGCCGATATTGTCGCTTCTCTGTGGTGTAAGTTCTCTGACAATACTTCCACTGGATGTGGAAGTAATTAAGTATGCATGAAACAAATGAAAAACCGCTGCCCAAGGAATCACTGCTTCCACATCCAGATTTTCTATCCAAGTCACTCACAACGAAAAAATTTTGTATGTGGAAATAATTGTTAAATAATTGTTTATGGTACATTAATAATATAATATTTGAAATCCTCTACCCCAAAAACCCATAAAACGATACCCCACATCGGTAGTGGGGTGGGGGTGGTGATGGTGGTAGTGGGGGTGAATGAAGTAAAAAAATATTTTAAGGTTTCTGGTTCTTGTACAGACACTAAATCACATATTTTTTCATCCCCTCTAACAATGGGGTGGGGGTGGTCATGGGTGTGGCTAACGCCAAAAATTTTTTTGAGACCTTAGCTTCCCTTATATATGTTATATAATATTACACGCTATCTTATTGCGACTTAGCCATAATAAACCTTCACAGGTATATCGTATTTCACGATAACAGCTTCTCTTATTAATTGCTTATCTTCAAGATATCATATTACACCTTTGTTTCTCATAACTTGTGCAGACTGCAGAACTGCAATTCCTTTGTTATATATTTTGCTTACTCAGGTTCTGTATGTTATAAATATGACTAAACACGCTTTGTTGAATCAGTTATTAAACTCAGTTAGAATGCAACACTTCTAATTTATTATTATATTCCTTCTCCAAGAGCCAACGTTGGCTCCATGTAACTAAATAAAAGTTTTTAAAAAGTCATTCATGTGAACCGTGATCTAACATTCACGCAGTCGGTAGGATCCGTAAACATCATCAGAACAAGAAGCCTAACTGGTAGTGAAGCGCAAAAGAACAAGGACAACATCTGCAGAAGGTGCCTAACTAGTGCGTGTATATCTGCAAGAACAAGGAGACCTTCCTCACTGGTGGTGGCGGATCCCAATCCCTTGACGGACGAAGAACCTACTCATGGAGATGAAATTAACGTAAGTCATTTTAAGAATCATCTCGTTATTTCTTTTCATTTTTACAAATATTATTTATCACAATTATTTACGTGTATTATACCGCTAATACACTCGGCAAACAAAGCCAATTCTGTTATCAAACAAATCCTATACAAGCTACAACGCAACAATTTTAATTTTAAGTTATTTATTTTCGTATTCACGAAACGACTGTGTATTATACAGTTAATACACAATTCATTTACGACGTAACAAAACAAGCTAATTTTAATTTAATTTCCGTATCATACTGCTGATACGTAACCAATTTTAGTTCAAAAATCTCTAAATAAAAAAGCAAAATGCCTGATAGAGCTCAACCAGAGACTGTTCAACCAGTGCCACCGGCACCAGCCGAACAACAACAACCACAACAAATTGAGCCTTACAATCTCTCTGAAATTTTTTCACTAATACCAGAATTCGATGGCAACGCCATAAATTTACAGACATTCCTAAACTCGTGTTCCTGTGCACAAAGTATGGCAATTCATGACCAAAAAATTCTATTAACCATGCACATCAAAAATAAATTAAAAGGCAGAGCCGCCGAACTTATAAATTCACGCAACCCTAGCACATGGCCAGAAATAAAGGCACTACTAGAAACTCACTTCGGAGACTCCCGAGATTTAACGTCCCTAATTCAGGACCTACAACGAATTCACCAATTACCTAGTGAATCCGCCTTAACATTTGTTTCGCGTTTACAAACGCACAATGCGAAAATGCACGCTGCAGTGCAAAAACAAAATTTAACTTCGGAGCAAAGAACCGCGCAAACAAACCTGATTGAAACTATGACATTAAATAATTTGTTAACGGGTCTAGAACCAAATCTAGGCAGAATAATACGTGCCAGTAACCCTCCTTCTATAATGAATGCGATTATTAGAATTCGTAGAGAGCTACAACTCTCTTATTTTGAACAGCAAAAATTCCCAAAAAATAGTCCAGTCAAAAATCCAGTAATTCAACAAAAGCGACCACAAGGTCCCAATTTGCAACAAAAGTTCTGTTCCTTCTGTAAACGGAATGGACATGTAATAAGCGAATGCCGCACAAGGCAACAGTCTCAAAACTTCCAGAGACCAAGTTTCCAAGGAAACCCAAACTCACAAAATTTTTCTCATCAAAACTTCGCACAACCGAGTAATAATCAATTTAGTCAGAGGACATTCCCTCAAAATAATCAGCCAAATCAATCACAGCAAAACAGGCCCTCAGCCATAAGGCCGAACCCTAATTTTATGCAACAGCGACCATCAGCTATCCAACCTAACCCAAATTTTAATCGCTTTAACCAGCAAAAAGCTCATCATTTGAATTACGAACCCTATGACAATTATGATAATCAATGTAACTATAATCAATATAATGACTACTCACCCGATTATCAAAACGTAAGTGATAGTTATGAAAATTACGATTCAGGCAACGCTCAAAACTTTTCAGATAATTATACGGCTAATTCTCAATATTATGAGCAGTACGAGAATTATACTGCTAATTCTCAAACACTACAGGAGGATTATACTGCTAATCCTCAGGATTTTCGCTTAGATCCGGAGTACCCCACGGATACTCCAACACAACAAATAGACCAATTCGACCAAATATCAAACCAAATACAAACAATGAATCTCAACGACAGTTTCGATCCAATGCTGAACTTCCCAGAACAGACGTTCATGTAAATACGCTTTCTCACACCCTATTAACCGTAAATTCAAAAAATCTTTATTACATCAAAGACGCAACCGGCAAATTTAAAATTTTGATTGACACAGGTGCAGGAATTTCAATTTTTAAACCTAAAACAGCTGAAAATTATAGACGTAGATCCCCTGAAAATGTAATTATACAGGGTATTACTGATCAAAAAATTTATATCAACGAATCTGTTCTCATCCCCTTTTCAGATGAGTCACACAAGGTTTATATCTATAACCTAGATATAGATTTTGATGGACTACTAGGCGCAGACTTTTTAGAACATTACGAATGCCGAGTAGATTTCAAAAATAAACAACTAGTCACAAATTTTAAAACCGTACCACTATTTAAAGTCACGGAAGAAACTACAGTAAATTTACCTGTACAACCAACTGGTAACTCTAACATCAAAAACCAAAATCCAAATTTAGGCAACATCAAAAATTTAATTTCTATCGAACCTCGCATGGAAAAAATCTGTAAATTAAAATGTAATCTGCAAAATATCGAGGCTATACTGTTAGCCCAAGAAATTGAAAAAGTACGCCTACCAAATGCTCTCGTAAAAATCGACAGCAACGGAGAATTTTTAACTTCGATCGTGAACGCTAACGCAATACCGAAAACTATAAATTTCTCTAACCTTAAACTAGAACCAGTACAAAAATTCAAATCAATTTTTAATTTAAATACTCAAAATTCCGACAAACATCCACAGACAGACAGATCCTTCGAAATTAGGAACGAATTGCGCTTGGATCATCTAAACGAAGAAGAGGCCGAAATAGTAACGCAGCTTTGTTTAGACTTTCAAGATATATTCTATTTGGAAGGAGACAATTTAACTTTTACTAACGAAATTAAGCATTCTATTGACACCGAAAATTCCCGACCGATATTCACTAAATCGTATCGATATCCTCAAGTCCATAAAGAAGAAGTTAAGTCCCAAGTATCGAAAATGTTAAGTCAAGGTATTATTCAACCCTCAATCTCACCTTGGTCCTCTCCTGTCTGGGTAGTTCCCAAAAAACTGGACGCTTCTGGTAAACAGAAATGGCGCGTCGTAGTCGACTACCGCAAACTCAACGAGGTTACAATTGGTGACAAATATCCTCTGCCCAACATTTCCGATCTTTTAGACCAACTTGGCAAATGCCAATATTTCACAACCTTAGACTTGGCTTCTGGTTTCCACCAAATTGAAATTAATCCCGCAGATATTCAAAAAACTGCTTTCACAGTTGAGAACGGTCATTATGAATTCGTGCGAATGCCATTTGGACTCAAAAACGCTCCATCAACTTTTCAAAGAGTTATGGATAACATCCTGTTAGGTATTCAAAATGAACGATGTCTCGTCTACATGGACGATATCATTATTTACTCTCCTACAATTCACGAACACATTTCTCGTCTAACTGAAGTCTTTAAACGCCTTCAAAAAGCCAACCTCAAAATTCAACCAGACAAATGCGAGTTTCTCCGCAAGGAAGTCGCTTATTTAGGACATCTCATTACAAAAGACGGCGTAAAACCGAACCCTTCGAAAGTTGACGCTATTTTAAATTTTCCTCAACCGAAAAATCCAAAAGAAATTAAATCATTTCTAGGCTTAGCCGGATATTACAGGCGCTTTATCCCAAATTTCTCCAAGATAACCAAGCCTTTAACAAAACTACTACAAAAAGACGTACCATTTCTCTTCAACAATGATTGTATAAATTCCTTTCAAAATTTGAAACAAACATTAACGACAACTCCGATATTAATCTACCCCAACTTTGATGAACCTTTCGTTCTAACCACTGATGCGAGCGCATTTGCCGTCGGCTCGGTGCTGAGCCAGGGGCCCATTGGCAAAGATTTACCCATTGCCTATGCTTCTAGAACCTTGTGCAGTGCAGAAACTAAATATTCAACGATTGAACGCGAGCTTTTATCCATAGTATGGAGTGTAAAGCACTTTAGACCATACCTGTACGGTAGAAAGTTCAAACTTGTCACCGACCACAGACCACTCACCTGACTATTCTCTATAAAAGATCCAGGAAGTAGACTTGCTCGTTGGCGACTCAAATTAGAAGAGTACGATTACGAAATAATTTATAAACCCGGCAAAATCAATAAGAACGCGGATGCACTTTCCAGAATCAAAATTAATCATTTTTCTGAATGTTCCAAATTCTATTCAAAGGTTCTAGCCGCGAACGACGAAGAGTCAGACGACGACGAAAACCCAGACGATAATAACGAAATCACTAACGAACAGATTTCCCAAGAATTTGAAACTTTCGCCAACTTATATAAAACAACATCTTTAATTGACTATTCGAAAATCAAAGCCTCGAACAAACAACTTTTGTATCGAGAACATAAAGATATTATAACCTTTTTCCAACAAAACAACTTACAAGACCTACATCACAAAATTATCGAGGACATATTCGAAGAAAACCCCGAATTTCATAACGATAAAATCAATATTGTATCAAGCAAAACAGTCAGACATAGGAGATATTTTATCATCTCTCTACCTTTTGATATCGAATCTGTAATTGAACATCTATTTTTGGTACTATTTAAAAATCAAGATGTTCTAGATCTCTCTAAGACATACTTTGTCGAAAATAATTTAGACCTCCCCATACTTGAAATCCTATCATTCATTTTTGCGGAAAAAGACTTAAAAGTAGTAATTTGTCAAGATATCGTCAGAACTGCCGACGAAGACGAAATTCCAATTATATTGGAGCAAAATCATTTTGGTAAAAATAATCTACACCGCGGAATAAACGAAACTATTCGAAGAATTAGAGAAAAATACACTTGGCAAGGTCTAACTAAAGACGTTGAAAATTTTATAAAAAACTGCGAAACTTGCCAAAAAACTAAAGTATGCCGGAAAAACCTTAATAACCCTCTAGTAGTCACAGAAACCCCAAGAACACCATTCGAAAGAATCAATATCGATTTATTTGAATTCCCTACTCGAAATTATGCTTTAACCATTCGCGACGAATTAACTAAATTCACGCAAGCATATGCAGTCCCGGATAAATCCGCAAAATCTGTCGTAAACACTTTGTTGTTATATTTCCAACATTATGGTACCCCATTAAGAATCCATTGCGATTACGGTGGCGAATTTGACAACCGCTTGCTCAAAGATCTCTGCACCCTCTACGACATAAAATTAACTTATTCAAGCGTAGGACATCCCCAATCGAACGGATCCATAGAAAGATTTCATGCTACTTTAGCCGAAATGATAAGAATCCACAAAACTGAAAACCCAAACGAACATCCTTTCACGATTTTACCATATGCAGTAATATGCTATAACAATTCGGTAAATAAAACACACGGTTTTACCCCATATGAACTTATCTTTGGTCATACATCTAACAGACCACCCGAAACTTTGTACAACCAAAAAGAATTAATAACTAAATACGTTAGAGATTTAAACAATAGAATATCCCACTACTATAAAATAGCCCGTAGTCGAACACAATCTCAAAAGGAGAAAGCAAAAGTTCGCTTCGACAGAAATATTCCCCAAAAACGACCTGAATACAAAATAGGTGACTTAGTTTACGTAAAAGAATCACAAATCAAAAACAAATTGCAAAACAAATTTAACGGTCCCTTTAAAATAAAAGAAATTTTCCAAAATTCTGCTACCTTATTAAATCTCGAAACGAAACAAGAAACCAAAGTAAATTTTGATAGAATGAAACCATATACTGAAAATTAAATTTATTTTCAGGTTTCTCCTGCTGTTCGGATCAGCACTCTGTCAATACAAAATTACCCCAATCAATAACACCGTTGGTGTATACTACCACCAAGACACGGACATCGTGGTGACAAATGAGAAATGGACTCTACTAGTGCATAAAAACATTTCATCCCTCAAACTAGCTTTTGACAAAAATCAAAATATCTTAAACAGAATCTTGTACACTCTCCATAATGGTGATCATAAGTGAATTATTTTTACGAGTGAAATTAAAACAGACTTTAACCTTTTAACACAAATATCCAACTCTATAAAAATGAAATTTGACGAAATCTTTTCAGATACAAAAAGATATAAACGAGGAATACTTAACGGTATCGGTACAATATTCAAATCCATAACTGGAAACCTAGATGCTGAAGATGGCCAGTACTACACTAACTGTATAAATAAATTAAATAATGACGAACATCAATTAGAAAACTTAATCAAAAATCAAATCTCAGTTACAACTTCTGTTATCAAAAATTTCAACTCAACTATACAAAAATTACAAATTGATGAGGAAACATTTAACAAAGATATCAAAGAAATCGAACACACAATTCAAACTATGACTCAAACGATCCAAGCTGCCGAAATAAAACTAAAATTTCTATACATTTCCGAACAACTAATGGCCAGCTATTTGTACATCGAAGACAATCTAAACGATATTTTAAATTCAATAACATTCGCCAGATTAGGAATTATTCATTCATCAATCATAACACCTGATCACTTAGTAACGGCGTTACAAGAGATTTCACAGAGTTTGCGAAGGAACAATTTACCTCTTCCAATTAAACTATCAGCAGTTGCTCAATATCTGGATATTATTGAACTAAAAGCTTTTCAACTAGATTCTAACTTAATATTTGTTTTAACAATACCTCTCATTGAACCTCAAAATTACAACACCTTTCGTCTGTACCCTATACCTATACTTGATAACAGAACTGGTCTACATCACTTTTTATCTATTTCACAAAAGTTTATCGCGAGAGACGATGATTCTTTAATGTACATACCTATACAAAATTTGAAAGAATGCAAACCACTTTATTTTGGAACCAAACTATGTTCGAACCTGTTTGCTTATCCTATCGACCAAAATGCCATTTGTGAAGCTAGAATATTAAAACCATTGCCGAAACTCCCAGAAAATTGTCAAACTTCCTTCATCATTAGTCAAGGATACAACGTCCAAGAACTTGAAGACAACACATGGCTAGTAATTAATTCCGAACCACTTCACATTACCATCAACTGCCCGAAGAGAGAATCCATAACAGAGCTAATTAACAAAAATTCCATCATAAAACTACAACCAGGATGTTACGCCTATGCAGGCATTACTCGAATACAAGCCAGTGCTAAAGACTTTTCCGAAATTAAGGACAATTCACATCCAATCCAAATTCCTTTTGAATGCTGCAATCACATGCCCGACAAAATCGAAATCCCAAAATTAAAACCGCTTAAATTAAACAGTCTCGACGTAGAAGATTTAGATATTGCTAAAAACAAACTAGAGCAATATTCCAAAGACCTAGACGACCTCATAAACGAACCTTTTGTGACCAAACATGTATCTTGGTTCACATACTTCATAATCACTCTCATCATTCTATTAGTTCTACTTTACATAACTTGTAAATGCAGAAGAAGAAGATGTGGAGCATTGCGAATCCAACCCTCAACGGATAACCCTCCTTCACCTCCTTCAGAGCGAAGCAGAGTATTTACCAAATTTCCTAGACTGGTCCCTCCAAGAAAGCGACCCGGTATTAGACCTCAAGAAGAAGAGGACATCGAGTTAACATAGACTTTCATGTGGAGTTTTACCCTTGTCTATTAATTTAGACTATTGTATTTTATCCTTATTACGTTATGTAATGTTTTATTATCGCTTACCAATTTTAACTTTTACATTATTTTATTATTTTGCTTTGTATTCATTCAACATTGTTTCAATTTATTTTTGCATTATATTCATTTAACGTTTTAACAATTTTCAAAAGTTGCTGCATAACATCAACTTTTTTATTAAGGGGGAAGTTGTTATATAATATTACACGCTATCTTATTGCGACTTAGCCATAATAAACCTTCACAGGTATATCGTATTTCATGATAACAGCTTCTCTTATTAATTGCTTATCTTCAAGATATCATTACACCTTTGTTTCTCATAACTTGTGCAGACTGCAGAACTGCAATTCCTTTGTTATATATTTTGCTTACTCAGGTTCTGTATGTTATAAATATGACTAAACACGCTTTGTTGAATCAGTTATTAAACTCAGTTAGAATGCAACACTTCTAATTTATTATTATATTCCTTCTCCAAGAGCCAACGTTGGCTCCATGTAACTAAATAAAAGTTTTTAAAAAGTCATTCATGTGAACCGTGATCTAACATATATACTAAATACCAATTTTATGGACTGTTACCTGCTTGATTTACCTATTTACCCCAACCCTTCGACGGAACAAGATAAAAATAAAATCTAGTTCCAGATCTCGTTAAAGTACATATGTGTACTAAATTTCAAGTCAATATCTTAAACGATTCCAGAGTAAACGTGCGCACAAAAAAAGTTACACATAGACCGACAGAGAGACAGACCGACAGACAGACATACATTTTTTTTTGAACAATACAATTTTTTTTTTAAATTTTTGTCGTTACTATACTTCAACTGGATGTGGAAGTAAAACATATAACCCTAGTCAACAAAAACACACGTAAGAAATAAAACAATTTAATCGTTTTGATATTTATTTTTATGTATCCATATAATATCAAGATATATTGTTTGCCTTACATGTGTGTTATTGTGAGTCGAACGAGTAACGATTTCGGAATCTGAAGTGGTAAATAATAATCGGTAATCTCGGCTCATTTGGTACCTACTCGATATCGGAATGTCATGTCCTGGCGAATCATCGGTTGCTGGTTGAGCAGTAAAATTTTTGGATGATTTTCTAATAACTGGAATGTTTTAATAATCCGATACTTCTAAAATGTTCATCCGGATAGTTCCATCACTAGCAGTTAAATCTCGCGATTATTTATGTTTTGTAAAAAGTATTAATGCATTAATTTATCCAAGTAGCGAAAATGACGGACAGTGACTTTGTGCAATCTCAGTGACAATTTGCCGAAAGTCGACGTGTTTATGATGAGCACTTTTTTTGCTAATAATTCCCATTATATCAGTACTGAAATTGGAGGTACAAAAGCAACAAGCTATGTATCATTCACTCTTCTTAACAATAAATTTGTGTATGCCCACTTTTATACTTTTACTGCAATTAGATTTAGGTACCTAACCTCAAAATTAATCGTAATAGTAATAAGGTAACATAAATATAAATATCATGTTATATAAATATCATGATATTTGCCAACCTTGAAATAAATAAATTATCATAGATAAATTACTCACGTTTATGACTTCAAAAAACCCGTTATTCGTCACTACACTTATTGCTGTTGCCACTGCAGACTCCACGTGCTGAGTAATTCATCCCACCACTTCTCACCCAGGCAGCGCTCGAGTCAACGATATTATGGTAGGTTGTTGAAGTTACAATTGTAGGTCGAAGTTACAATTGTAAGTCCGAAGTTACAATTGTAAGTCGAACTTACAATTGTAAGTACGAAGTTACAATCGTTTAGTTAAAATTGCAACAATCAAAGTGATGTGGTTGAAATTTGTGAAAATTGTTATTGGCCCCTCTACGCCTTCGTAATCTATGGTAACATAATTCTTAAAATATGTAGGTAAGACGCTACAGTCGTTCTTTCTTTTTTTTTTTTACTATATTCATATATACAGAGACAAGCAAAAATATAACAATAAAATATTTAAAAAAATTTAAATATCTCTTTCGTTCTCGAGTAATAAACTTTAAGTGACAGCCAATTAGAGTAGACCTTCCCTTTTACTATATTCATACATATGAAGACAAGTAAAAATATATCAATAAAATGAAAAAATTGAATGATCCCTTTTCGTTCTAGAGCTATAGACATTTTAGCGACAGCCAATCAGAGTTGACCTTTCTTTTTTGCTATACTTAACGTGAGGGGATTTAAAAGGAACTCTAGACACTACTAAAATGAGTAAATTTACCGTCGTTGCATGTAAAATTACTCCCAATTTTAATACAACTTTACCCCAAAAGAGTGTTAAATTGTAACGGGCTACTTTAAAGGAATAGTTAATTAAAATTGGTATGTTGTACTGAAGAATATATTTTTTACTACCAGTTCAGTATTATGCCGGAAGCCGGCCCTGTGGTCACACACAATTTTGTTTACCCCTCCGTTAGATAAAAAAGTGTTTGCCGTGAAGGTAGAAATATGCCCATATAAGGCCGCGTGAGAAATAAGTTAATTTGATTGGTTGTTTTAAACCTTACGTTAGGCCATAGTAACTACCCCCACTTCGGGAGAACAAAACCGGAGAGTTGGCGGCAGTCGAGAGAGTGGAGATGGGAAAAGCGGTTCCACTCATGTAGCGTTACAATCGCGATCGCTACAGAGAAATACCGCGACAAAATACCGTTACTTTGGAACGACGCGACAGAAATAAAATGATCCGGCTCGCTCTATCAAACGCGCCTACCGAGTAGAAGAGATCGCGTTTGTCGTGTAACGTGTGGTATTTTCCAAACTCAGAAACGGAGGGTAGGATATGTAATGTAACGTAATCTATCCTATGCAGTTGCTTAATTCGCGCATCGCTAATGCACATGAAACGCTTGTTAATTTATAGTTATAACAAGTTTATTAGGTTTTTACATTTTCTTACTAAACAGTAAAAGTAAACACTGGTATTTTATCTATGGTAAACACTATATGCAACCGGTATATCGACGATTTGAAATTCGAAAAGTGATACCACATTTGTGCTGTAAATTCTTACATATTTTAAATAAAAATTTAACAAACATCTAATTTTTCTGACAAACTAAAAACATACCTACCAAATTTTACGGATTTTTATTAGGGATAAAAAAATATACACAGCCAGGTCAAAAGATGCAAAAGTCAAATAACTATACAACGCTATCTATATATAAACCTATCTTAGTTTATTTGGGCCACAGTAAAGAGCTTAACATTAAGCTCGTTACCCGGTACGGCATTGCATCTTTCCAGCTTGTCGCTGGTTAAAGTTTACAAGCGTTGGTCGCTGGTAACGTTGACAGACAGCGTTATGTGCAGACGCAGTCAGGCACCAACCGTTCGCTCCAAATAACCGGTTATTTTAACATTTAGTAGCGCGACGGTACGTTACCTAAAAATACCGCGACAAAATAGCGTTACATAGATAACGACCCATCTCTACGAGAGAGTCGAGGGCTAGAATTTGAGGCAATTGCGCCCGCGCCCAAGATGACCGGATGTTAGCCGGTCACATTAAGAATTGAGTTGTTTATTATAAAATGTCCTGAATTAAAGTGACATGTAATAATTGCTGCTAGCTGCTTTAGATATGTGCAGTAATAAGCACCTAGTTTAAAATTAGTGTAATTATACTAATTGTATAATTTTGTATGCAGTCTACATAGTCTACAGCTGATACCCACTTATTAGTTGAGTTTGTATTGTGCAGTGCCTTCACCCTTTTTTGCAGATATTCTGTAAGTACTTTATGTTCTATTTTATGAGTACCGGCCAACTGGTAGCCACCGGGGCTAAATAATATTAACTTTCATTTACGTCGAGACCAAAGACACATTTTGGATTTATCTCCAGTGTTTTGTGCGACATTGTGTTTTCGCGAGTGTCTATTTTGTTTTGTCTCTTAAAGACTATTATTTAAATTTAATTATTTAATAGTTGTAAATAATTTTCTTACCGTTCGTTGTTGTAAGTATCTTGTTTGTAGCTTAGAAGCTACTATGTATTTCATGTATTATGTTATTACCTTTATTTACGTTTAGAGATTTATTTGATATATAAAATATCACATTCAGTTTATTAGTAAGTTATTATTTAACTTGTTTATTTAAAATACGTTGGCCAAGTAATAACTTCTTTTTGCAGTAATATTTTGTGTTTTGTGGCCCTTTGCCATCAAATATGTTTTTATTTTTTTAAGTTACCGTATCTGTTTACCTTTTTAGTGTATGTCCGTCTCTCTGTATATTTTTTGTTCGGTTTGATTTTTGTAATCGTACCTAATCCAAGCATACATTTTATTTACCCACCCCTGATTTGTCAATAATTGCTCTACCGTCCCTTTTGTCTTTACAGTGAATTTTGTTATTGTTAATTAGTTATTTTTTTATTTAAAAGTCCATTAGATAATTTATCTTTTAGAAAATAGCGAAGCTATAAAATTTACCCTATATTTTGTGTAATCCTCCCTGGTAAATAAACTTTTACACGCTTTTTGTAGGTAGCTCTGTACATTATTATTTTACACGTAACGACGCGACGGTTATTTTACCCTTATTTTTTACAGTGTACTTAAAAGATAAGCATTATTGAAAGTTTTTAATACATGTGATAAATTATTTTGATCAAAGTTACATAAGTCGAGTTGCATTATTTGATTACATTTTTGTTTAATTGAATTTGAAGTCTTATTATTACTACTAGTTCTTACATTTTTGCTCGCTAAAGGCTGTGTGTCACTTAAATGAATTTTTAAAATAATTCACAAATAAATTATTTTAAAAATTATTTTACAGTTGCATACAGGAAAACTTCAAAAAATATATAAAAATAATTCTCTTGATAATTATCTGGAACAAGTTCTACTTTTTGAATGAATCAATGCGAAAATCAATTTGACATCTATTGTGTTCAGAACGATTTGATTTAAAAGAGAGTAAAAATTGTTGTTTGTAAACGCCGCAGTTGCATAGCAACGCATTTTGTTTGTCAATAACGCTATCATAATTTACTTATTTTGGTTTATAATGCCCTAGGGCATTATTTTCATTTAATATATCTCAAAATAGGGTGGTTATTGTAAAATAACAGACTTGTAGGACATTAATAAACTAAATGCATTATATGATAGTACTATTTGTTTTTAAGTCGGTTTGAGCGGTTGACTGGATTCTCGTTCTCGACAGGTTGTTTTCTTTTCTTAGAATTTTCGATGCATGCCAAAAAAGGGGATAATTTTACAAGTGATTCGGTGGGACTGATTTTCTTTGGTCCATTAGGTAATTCCTGTCTCAATTGCTCTACTTCTTCTGGGTTTTCCTTCTCCTCTTCCTGTTCGATATCGATTTCACCACAAATATCAACTTTGTTTTTCAAATCCTCATACGTGAATTTTTCGCCATTCACGATCAGATTGTTGTTTTTTATAACAGCTTCGTGATTATTTTGTCTAGCTATTTTCATATGTGATCTTAGTAATTTTTGTTTTTCGTAATCTTCCGGTATACAATCGACAGCTACGAATATTGCAGTCAGTACCTTTTAGCTTTTGTGAATTTATTAAGATTTCTTTCTTTGATCTATAATTAACGAATTCAACTAATGTGGGTCTGGATTTACCATTGTGTGTTGTCCAAATCTATAAATGTCTCTTATGTCTGAGTAACTACATTCGATATTCAGTTGATTGTTAACGATTTTTAGGAAATTTTCTATGTTCTCGAGTTCATTATCTTGTTCAGTTAGGCCATAAAATATTAGATTGTATTTCTTAAGTTTTCTTTCGCTTGTTAGTAATCTGTTTTTTAACGCTTCATTTTCTTCTTTTAATCTAGTATTTTCTATTCTAATAACATTGATTTCATTTGAAATTTCACTTTTTATGTCGCGAATTTCTTGTTTCAATTCTTCTTTTATGTCGTTGTTTTGTTTTTGAATTTCTTCGTTTTTTCTAATTAGTTCTTGCATAAGATTGTAAATATCTTTGGCGGAGATTTCATCCTCAATTCCCATATCAGTACAAAAATATAAATAGGCTAATTTGTATATTCAGCACCGATTACTTATATTGTGGGTTTGGTAACCATACTCGCTAATATTTTTGAAAGTGTAAATATGTAATTACTGTGAGGCTCGTGCAGGAACCAACAGTGAAATATATCAGTATAATTTGGGTAGGAATATTGATCCTCATATAGTGAGCTGCTGGTTAAGAGATGGCACTCGTATTTAGAAGTAAATTTGAAATTGGTTAATGTAGATACCACAAAAAATTATCTTGGACACTAATTTCTGAGGTTAATTATATTCAATTAAGGTATTTCACAAATGAATGTTTAACTTGCTTGACTGTTTTTGCAGCATTGCATTATCAACTACCGTCTGTAACAGAATGGCACTTGCAAAGTTTCTTTTTACTTGATTTTCTTTATAAATATCGAAGTTTTCACAGAACAATACACCTACACGTCAGTACTTTCTATATGGGCTTGGTATCTCACCATACGCGTATACGCATATATAGATGGACACCTTCAGATGTGACTGGTGAAAAATCTGCCTATTTTTTAAAATCTAGTGTCAAATCTGTATTCTGGAACCTTAAATCTTCCATTTTTAACGACTCATTTCAATTTTGGCTGAGTCCTGATTTCAATGTTAATAGTGCGTGGTCCTTTGCTCGCCAGACATGGTCAATATGCCACGCACAAAATAAACGATTTTTGGCAGGTGTCATGTCCTTTTTCCATGCATTATAAAACGCAGACGTGATATCGCTCATAAATGCACTTTTATTTTATTTGCTCAAAAAAGAATTCGTGAACAAGTGTATCCTTTCTGTTTGTGTACATACATGCTCCGGGGAAGCCTTCACCAAATTCATCTATGATCGTAATCGTTGTGATCTCAAAGTCATAACTGTTCAAACTGTGGTACTGTCAACGGAAACTGTGTTCTTCAAATGTTTTTAATGTGTACTCCTGAGAATTGTTGAAAAAAAATTAGGCAAAAGTCGTTCTTTTCTAAAATGGAATGGTCATCTCATTGCTTTTACTAAACTAAAGTTGCATTTCCAAGTTGTTTATATTCTTCAATCCACAATTCCACAGTTACATCATTTCTATAGCGTACTCCATCATTTATGTCAATGTTATAAGAAGTTTTTATATTATTTATATCTTCCCTGGTTAATAAAACCATATATTTTTAAAGTTTCTATTGATAAGTTATTTCTTGCTGTATCCAAGATTCTGAAAAATACCTGTTGGCAATAATTTGTACTTTATGTATTAAAATTTAATTTACCTTGAGAATCCTACCCCATCACTAATAGCCATATTCACCAATGCTAGTTAAGTAGATATCGGTTCGTTAAATTGCTAACGGAATCTTGAATTAATCTCTATGTAGGGGAGGGCGTTCCACCTTCAGACAAAAAACATTTTTTTCTTGTTAACACCTTATTTTTTATTACAGTTTGTTTTTGTTAGAAGACTAAGCGTATAGCCTATTTATTTGCATAATACAATATTAAAAATGAATATAAATAATGTGGTAAAATCAATGGTCATCTCATTGCTTTTTCTAAACTAAAGTTGCATTTCCAACTTGTTTATATTCTTCAATCCACAATTCCACACTTACATCATTTCTATAGCGTACTCCATCATTTATGTCAATGTTATAAGAAGTTTTTATACTCTTTATATCTTCCCTGGTTAATAAAACCATATATTTTTAAAGTTTCTATTGATAAGTTATTTCTGGCTGTATCCAAGATTCTGAAAAATACCTAGTGAAATGTTCACGATTGTGAAAATAAAATTTTGGATATATTTTTTTGATCGCAAAAACTTCACTTCGTCAGTTTTGTCTATAATCTGTCCTGTGTAGTATATTTTTTCAATTTATCCGTAAATTCCACGAGAACATAATCTTTAATTTGTGGAGGAGTGAGGATTTGTTTTGTAAGGCAAAGGGGTTCTTCAAACCATTCCACATCCTCTAAAGAATCATCAGATAAGTCGGAAAGATCTTCCATTTCTGAGGATTCGTTTTCTTCTACAATTTTTTACATTGTCTTGCTCTTTTTTGTCGCAGTTTCCGTTCTTTCTCTCTCTCCTTTTCGTCAAATGCATCTTTCTCAGTGGGGATGAAACTTTTTACTTTTTTCGAGGCTTTCTTATATTTTTTCTGGGTGGGGCTTTGGGATAACCCTTAAATTCTTCTGGACTCTCAAATTTACATTTTTGGACTAACTTCAACATTTTTCGTGGTGGCGTGGTCCTTCTGTTTTCAGAATCCTCAATGTCTTGTTCCTCTTGGTTTGTGGAAGGGTCGGGTGTACTGATAGTTTGTAGCAACATCTAATGGTTGTAGTTTGTGAGATGTGTGAGGTGGCAATATCAAGATAACTACGCCGTTCTCCCTAGCAATGTTTAACACCTTTATGAAGATGTGACTCTCATGATTATCCATGATTAACAATGAACGATTTTTTTAAACTGCTCGCTGTGTGATGAACAAAATGTTTCATTACTTCTGGAAAAATTTCATGTCATTCAACCTGAATCAGGCACAAGCCCTAGGGTGTCTCCTGGTGCATCTGCAGTTATTATTGAATTTTTTTTTTTTCGCGGAAATACCGTAGCAGGAGAAAGCGTATTTCCAACAGCAGATACAATGCAGCAAGTTGTGACTAAAACTACACATTCAGCACTTGTACAAGAGTTCACCTGCCTAATTCCTTTGCGGACTACAATTTTCCTCATTTTTTGAACCGTAGTCGTCCCGGTGTCATCCAAGTTGTAGACCCAAGTACCATCAGCGAATTCTGCGTAGCGCATCAAGATATTTTCAAAATTATTGTAGAAAATACCCGCATTGTGCCGATTGAGGGAAGTAATCCTAGATAAGCTACATGCCACCGGTTGATGAATGCTCAATTCCGGATGACGGCGTATAAAACCTAAGAACCATTCTCGACCTGCTTCTTTTTTTTCTGTCCAATTTTTTGGAACACCTATGGTTTGATGACATTAGTATCTCGGAAGTCAGGTGGAGTTTCTGTCTTTTCACATAGCAGTGAACAGTTTGAAATTTAAGCCCATATCGGTTGGCTGCTTGGCTAATGGACCATTTCACTTTCATAACGAGTTTTACTGCCAACCTCATGCTTGCCTCGTCAAATTGCCCTTTATTGGTTTTTCGACCGCGAACCATAATTTCAACCTTAAAAGGCAAAAAAAATATTTTTTTCACACATTTTTCATAAACCAATATATTGTGGAAGTTAGCTATCATTCCATTGCTGGCTCAGACACGTCTAATTGTGGAACCCAAGGTGTGTCTGAATGTGGAACAAATACAATTTCCAACTAAAACTGTTGTGAAGAAACCACACATAATATCATAATGAAAACTATTCCCAAAATTAGGTAAATAAACGTTATAATAGCAGACAATTCAAAATTAAAAAAAATTTCAGGAAGATAGTAAACCGGATACTTTTTATATGAATCTGAGAAAAAATACTTACCCAAAATCAACTTTTTCCCGTAAAAAACACACAGATAACTTTTTTTCACGCTGCTGTTACATCTGATTATTCCACTGCACGCCATCTGTCTACCATACGCAACTTAGCCGCAAGAGCCCTCGCGTTTTAATGCGCATGAACAAGGATAGTGTTTTGCGACTTGCAGACATGCTAGATGCTGATTTGGAACCGATTTCCAACCGAAACAAACTAGTTTCAAAAATGCCCCTAATGTATTATGCAAGAATAATAATAACCAGAATAATAACCAAATTAACGAGACAAATAGCCAGGTTAAGGACAGACTATTAATATCCCCCAAACAGCAGCCGAAATGAGACGAGTAACTCAAGGTTTTTACGAAATTAGAGAATTTCTCTTAGTAGTAGGTGCACTGGACTGCACTTATGTCAAAATGTTGTCGCCAGGAGGTGCAATTACTGAAGTCTTGTGTAACCGGAAAAGCTATTTTAGTATAAATGTGCAAGTTGTTGGGGACGTGAAGCTCCAAATACGAGATATTGTGGCACGTTGACCAGGCTCCGTCCATGACACAACAATTTTTAACTATAATGAATTTTCAAATTTTCATATTGTGGGCGATAGCGGATATCCCTACAGGAGTTATTTGATGCCCCCACTATTAAACCCGACCACCAGAGCTGAAGAAAGGTACACCACATCACAAATTGCCACCAGAAATCCAATCGAAAGATTATTCGACAGGCATGGCGTTGTGTCCACAAAAAGTGGACTCGGGCAGTCATTAATATAATATTTGTATAATGCAATCTTATAATACATATAAGCAAAATAAACAAAAATATCGAGATGCAAACTGCTTTTTTTTAATTCTAGTCATGCATTATTTTTCAGCAAAAAATTGTTTTTCTACAACAGCTATGAAAAGTGATAAAAACCGACAACAAACTCAAATTAAAAAAAGTTCTTGGCACACACGTGTTCAAAAAATTTTGCACACGGTCAACTGTGTTGTTTTATTTTTATTATCGACAGCTGATTTGACTTTTCATAGCAGTTTTAGAAAAAAACATGTTTATTTAGATGTTTTATGTTTTAATGCAGTTGTAGCAAAAGTATAAAACTGCCCTGCATTTCTTTCGAAATATGAGATAGTGCTGCCTCGTGATTGTAGTACGCATTTTGCACACCTAAAACCCGTATCTGTGCGGAAAATACTATTCAATGTATACTGTATCATGGTTCTAGAACAACTTTTCTGTGCATTAAGTAGCAAAATTATATGAAAAATAACTTGTTTTTCTACTTTATTTTGTTAACAGACAAAAAAAATGTATCTTACAACTAAATCTTAATCAAGAGGAGCAAAAAAACTAAAATTAATCTCAAGTTGGTAGCTCTGAAGTAATAAGTAATACTAAAAAATAAAATAAAATCAATGGCTACAATTTACAAAAATTTAAAATTCATAATCAACATTTCAGCTAGTTCAGCTTTTTTAATCTAAGTTCTATAGTCTCATTTTCCAATACTTACATTTTTTTTTTTTTCATTGTCTAATTCCCTTCCAGTCAAATTTTCTATTTCCGCTTTTTTTCGTACACCAATTTTCTTTTGTCAGTTTTATCAACTTTCCACATCAAGCTCTTCCCTTTACTCTGAATGTATATGACCTTACTTGTTATTGCAGGTGTTTTTTTTTGTTGCAACTTTGATGTTGGCTGCCACTTGCAATTTCATTCAATGGGGGTTTCGTTTTTACAATATTGGATGTACCGTCCATTTTCCATGTTTTTTTATTTTTTGAAGCCTCTTCTAACAGCGAACCCGAGTTTTGTAACAACTAAAAGGTGCTGCTCTTGCCCAGTTTGGTTTGCAGTGGGGTGATTGAGGTGGAGGATTGGTTTCCATGCTGTCATGTTCATCTAATAAATCTAATAAATTATTAAAATCAAAGGACCCCGCAATAATCTTATGGAAATTGGGTTTCGGTCAAATCGTCTGAATATGTTTTAGATTTCGTCATCCCAAGCAAAAGTCTCAAAGGACACAAAGCTCGAAAATCAATACTTTGGCTGCTACGGAGCTTGAAAGCTCCAAAGCTCCATCACAGATTTATTTATTCGTGCAGTCTATAGATTTTTAAATAACTTATTTTTTCGATTTTAATGTCTAGGTTTATGTTTTTGAGGTTGCTGAATTCAAATCCGATGTCAAATTGTCCAAATTGACACTTGACAGCTGTCAATTAGCTGTCAAAGTGCCTTAACAAAGTGCAAATCTTATTTTTATGTTATGAGTTTATGCTGTTTAGGTAACTCAGTTCATGTATGATGTGAATACAATAATTCGACAATTGGCACCTGTCAACAGGCTGCTAGCTAGCTGTCAAAGTGCAAATCTTATTTTTGTGTTACCTAAAAAGCATAAAGTCAAAAAAAAAAAATAAGATTTGCACTTTGTTATTGCACTTTGACAGCTAGCTGACAGCCTGTTGATAGCTGCCAATTGTCGAATTATTGTATTCACATCTTACATGAACTGAGTTACCTAAGCAACATAAACTCATAACATAAAAATAAGATTTGCACTTTGTTAAGGCACTTTGAAAGCTAATTGACACCCGTCAAGTGTCAATTTGGATAATTTGACATCTGATTTGAATTCAGCAACCTCAAAAACATAAACCTAGACATTAAAATCGAAAAAATAAGTTATTTAAAAATCTATAAAGACTGCACGAATAAATAAATCCGTGGTGGAGCTTTGGAGCTTTCAAGCTCCGTAGCAGCCAAACTATTGATTTTCGAGCTTTGTGCCCATTGAGACTTTTGCTTGGGATAACGAAACCTAAAACATATCCAAAATTCAGATGATTTGACAGAAACCCAATTTCCATAAGATTATTGCTGGGTTCTTTATTATCAATATGGTATCAATAAGTTTTCGGAAATGATGTGACTCTAGTCTGCATTATTTATCAGCAAAAAATTATTTCAATATTGTTGAGTGGCTCTAGAACAACTTTTCTGTACATAAGTAGCAAAATTATACGAAAAACATGTTTGATAATTTCTAATCTTTGATTAATGAATTACAAAATTACAAACTTGTACAGTACATTATCCTGAGATTTATTTTCCTTTGCATTCCTTTTTAGCTGATCACATAAAGTTGTTAACTGATTTCCAGTACGAAACCCACTTGTTTGGGTACTGTTGAAGGCCTTGGCAATTGCGTCACCCCAACATTGCTGCTTTTATTTATTGAACACGCTATTCGTTTGTGTTATGTATGTTACCATTGTAAAGACGACCTGTATATAAGTTTATCTGTGTTATAAAAAGTTTCTAAGTTTTTGTATACCAGATATCTGCCTACCGGCGCGGCGGTACGCAAGTAGGGAGTTTTCGTGTAATGTCCATATACAGTTGTATCTTTATGTTAATAATAAATGTTTAGTGTAAAAGTTATCAAAGTTATTATTTATTCATTTACAAATACAGAACAAATAGCGACGAGGTATATTTAAAAATCCACGTGTGTGAGAACAAAAAGAAAAAACTATTTTCATTGTCCATTAGCAATAATAGAGAAGTTTGATCCAAAAAAGAGTGACTACTGTTTTCAAAGAAAGAATCAATCAAAGTTTTATTGCTTATGATATTACGACTATGGAGCGAAAGAGAGCAATGCTTTTAAATTCGTTAAGTGAAGAATGTTATGTAATCGTCAGAAGCCTATGTGCCAAACAAAAACTTTTGAGCAATTATTAACAATATTAACAGATTATTTTTCGCAGGTTTCATCATTATTTGGTGAACGACAAAAATTCTATCATGCTGTAAAAGGTGAAACCGAAAGTATTTTGGAATGGGTCAGCGAGGGTAAAACAGCTGGCAGCAAACTGTAAATTTGGAAAAGAATTAACAGTACTTGTACGCGACATTTTTACAATTGGGGTTTATAACTCTAAAATGATACGATCAAACGAACTTACCTGAAGTGAAGTTTGATCGTAATTATATGAAGCGTCCAATCCGAATATATATCTTGACTATTTACCATGTAGTCCGCTTCCAGCGGCAACCCTGTACAAAGTTTCGAAAACAAACACCGGTGTATTCCCCCCCCCCGTTACTTCCAGGCACCGTCTAGCGGGAACTCATCATACTTTAAGAGCTTCTACCGTTCGTTATTAGCAATCAAGTGGGTTATAAGAGAGAGTGGGAAGATAATATATTCGGACTGGACGCTTCATATAATTACGATCGGACTTCACTTCAGGTAAGTTCGTTTGATCGTATAATTATATTCGCATCCAGTCCGAATATATATCTAGATTATTTACCATGTACCTAGTTGTTTAAAAAGAATTTTGAATTGCTGATTAATGAACAGATCAATAGAAAGCATAAGAATTAGGGAGAGAGAAAACGCAACATAAGAAAGGGTACAAATAAACGTTAATGTATTGATATTTTCATATTTTGGCAGCAGAAAGATTTATGATCGATTTGGCAAAAACAGTCTTATCCGAAAGAGCGCGATTGTTGACGTCTGTTCTGTTCTGTTCTGTTCTGTTCTGACCATCCAGCCGTTTTACAGATTGTCTCTAGAGGTACTTTTTGTCTCAATGTGGCGGAGTCGATGCATGTCTCGTGGAATGTGGCCTATATTTGATGGTATCAATTCCGGCTGCTGACAGCATCTTTTTAACTCATTTGCTTAACGTTTGTTTGTTTGCTATATTACGTGGTTTTTTCACTTTTAGGAAAAGAAAATCCTGATCCGCTCTTCTAAGTGGTTTTGTTATGTCGATGTATTGTTTTAGAGCCGTTGCCCCACATATAGTTTTGGTTTTTCTTTAAAGTAGGGAATGTGCATTGTTGTTTGATCTTTATTTATTAACCCCTGAAGTGTTGATACGATCTGTAATGTTAATTTGAATTTTTGATCATCTTCTATTATGTTTGATATTCTCATTAGTGCTATGGTTTGAAGTCGACCACCTGTGGTCAGAGCCAACAAGGTAACTAATTTCTCAGAGAGCTGCTGTATATTGAGGTTTTCTGGTAACATTTCTTAGTAAAAAAGTAGTATTTGTGGATCCCAGGTGCTATTATATCTTGGTTGGGTTGGTTTTAGTCGTGATAACCCTGGGTCAGCTGTAATGTCACTGGTAAGAATGAGGGTGAGGGCCGATCTGTGGGAATTCCCTCCGTGTCTTCATAAATTTTTTGCAAAAATATTAGTACATCTCTGGTACGGGCTGTATATAACGGTACTATATATTGTTTGCAAAAGTTGTGTTATATTGGTTTGTAGTTGATTTTGAGAGTGATGACATTTTTATTGAAATTGCTTCTTCCGGGACGACTCTCGTCAATAACGAGTCCCGCACAATTTGGCGGCCACCAGGGTAAGTTGGTGTGACAGGGGGTGTATTTTTCTGAAAGGAGAAGACAATAACTTGGTTTGAAGTATATTGGTTGACCAACTAATAGTTAGAAAAAAGGGGGTACTAGGGTTGAGTAATCCAGTAAGGTACCACCAAGATTCCTTCAGCTTTATCCTGGATTATCTTTTGTAATGTTCTCAAAATAATATTAACCCTTTAAGGCGTATAATTTTCTAGCAGTAGATTTGATCTAAATCGTATGCCAATCAGTCATATACCACTATTCTAACATCGCAAAGCAGTTTTAAAAAAAATATCAGTCCTCAAAATTTTGAAAAAATGTGGTAAACCATTGTACCTGTGATCATCTAGGATAAAAATGATGTGTAAAAATTCTCTGGTTCAGCAGTTGTACCACTATTTTAATCTGGTCAAAAACATGTTTAAAATTACACAGGTCTGCGATGTTTTGTTGTTGGGCAGATGGGAGTCATTTCCGAAATAATTTTTCACGCTGAATCCGAATCTGGTCTCAGAATTGGACCATCACGTCAGAATTTTGAAATATTTGAGGTTAAGTACTTAAAAAATGGCTTTTTTAGCAACTGTTGAAGTTATGTATAAAACTTAAAAAAAAATCAGTTTATTTCTAATAAATACATCATTTAGTACCATCTTTCCTCTTTAAAATAAGCTTTCGAATGGTCATCTACAATGTTTCCTCGCAAAGTTATAGCCATTTAATGGTGACATGAATTTGAAACCATGTTCCCTACAACCCAACAATCTTACCAAATGACTCTAAACGAATCAAGATTGTTAAGTTGTAGAGGATCATGGTTTCAAATTCATGTCACCTTAAAATGACTATAACTTTGCGAGGAAACATCGTAGATCACCATTCGAAAACTTATTTTAAAGGGGGATGATGGTACTAAATGATGTATTTATTAAAAATAAGCTGAAAAATTTTTTGAGTTCTATACATAACTTCAAAAGTTGCTAAAAAGCCATTTTTTAGGTACTTAACCTCAAATATTTCAAAATCCTGACGTGATGGGCCAATTCTGAGTCCAGATTCGGATTCAACGCAATTACTTCGGAAATGACCATCAGCTGCCTAACAACATTCATGTATAAAACTCAAAAAAAAATCAGTTTATTTCTAATAAATACATCATTTAGTACCATCCTTCCTCTTTAAAATAAGCTTTCGAATGGTCATCGAAGATGGCTTGTGTTATTAGTAAAAAAAATGCACACTTTGTTAAAAACTTTATTAGGTAAACAGATGAATCGTTATAAAATACAGAGTGTAAAAAAATAACAAAATTCAACAAGATAGTATCTATAAATGAAATTTAGAAAAATGAGTAAATGTAAAAAACTTAAAAACCTGCAAAATTACTTGCCATGGAAAGGTCCATAACATTTTACGCACAGAGCCACTTGACACTCAGCACATTCCATATCGCTTCTAGATTGTTTGCCACTTTTGGAATATTGACATCTTCGTCTTGTAGTTTTTTTGGGAAGGTGTCCTAAATTTCGAAAAAGTGTATGTTTCAGTATGGACCCAGGCCGTTTTCTTGCAGAGAAGTTTCCAATAAGGTTCTGCTAATTTTGTTCGAAAATGCAAGTGATTCATTGCTTTTTTTCGAGGATTATTGACTTTTAAATTTTCCTTATATAAAATATATGAATTGACAATAGCAGCGTCGACAAAATAATAAAGGAGCTTAGCCCACCGGCGATGACTTTTCCAAGCAATATTATAGGCTGCCATTCTTTGTTCAAAGCGGTCGACACCTCCCATATATTTGTTATGATCGGCAATCGCTTGTGGGCACCCTACAACTTCCCGTTCACCCGTCTTATTCGTTCTAAGAACTTCACCATTCTCTACAGCATTATGCATATTGCTACAAATTTTCACACTCTTCTTTCCTCGATGTTTCCACTTACACACTGAAATGTCTCCACAAACAGCAAAATCTGATTGACTTATGGTCATGTCTTTGTCATCCATAAGCTGAGATTTTGGGAAGTGTTTTCTTTTTTGACGTAATATTCCACAACCGAAAAAAAAAAATTGTCAAAGTAAAGGCAATAACCCTTATTCACTAATCTTCTCGACAAATTCAGCACCACCCGCTCTCCTAGAGTATGCTCATCATTTCCCCCCTCCCCCTGATAAACGTCAAATGATAAAAGGTATCCAGTTTGCGAACACGCCAATGCCCATATTTTGAATCCCCTCTTTATCGGTTTCAACGGCATGTATTGCTTTAGCGACGACCGTCCCTTGAAGGCAATCATGCTTTCGTCCACCGCAACATTCCGGCTTGGAGTAAAAGAGTTGCCGAAATTCTCTTGTAAAGAGGTTAGCAATGGCCTTATTTTGTAAAGTTTATCAAAGTCTAGGGAACCTCGTGCTGCCATATGATCATTATTATTCAGATGTAAGTATCTTAAAATTTTCAAAAACTTTTTTTCAGGACATATGTCACAAATTCTTTTGTTATGGAAGTTTGGATCAGTTGACCAATACTTTTTATCTGCGGCAAATGGTTGAAGCCCATTATGATCAATACGCCCAGAAATGCCCTTAATTCTTCTGCGTTCAAATCTAACGATTTATTACATTGTTGGGCATATAAATTTGATTGGTATACGATTTGTTCAATCCGTAAAAAACTGTGTAAAAACAATCGGCAGCTACTGGAAGCGGCTAGAACCTCCCAACCCGGTGAATCTTTGAAGCCGAAAAGAGCACTAAAAAATATGAACGATCTCATTTAATATATTTATTAAGTTGAAATATTTTTTCATATTAAAACAGAAAAAAAATCTTACGTTCGGTGGGATTTGGACCTAAGAACTTGAGTGTTAAATTTATAGTCTGCACAAGATTAATATTTTATTCAATGTTTTAATACAAATATAGCTTCAAATATAGCTTATCGGATCCTAGCCCGGAGCCAGCCAGACAACCGCGGTGAACAACGCCGAGGCGGGTGTGAGGCTGGACGGGGTAGGTCCGGTTTGGCTTGGAGAAAAATAGAAATGTGAAATAGTAGCTCCTGTCTTCTGTAGGCAGGCTTAAAAACTAGGTTAAAATTATAATGCATCCACATGGACCTAATATTAATATAAAAATAAACACAACACTATAAAAACTAAGTTCGTAGGCAAGAGCACTTAATAATTTTGATTATTGGTACGAGAAACACAACTAAACGAAAACATCCGTTCGTTGGTAATGGGTGGTAGGGATGGCCATCTTTTGGAAAAACCATATAACTCTTGGTGGATAGCTTCTCTGTCAGATGTGGTCGGAGTAATGTTCATGGTGGATCGTTTAAGTTTAAGTTGATATATTTTGTTTTATCGTCTGGCCTCGACCGTTTTTTCACTAAATCGGTCGGGGAAGTAAGCTGTCAAATTTTTGGTTCCAATGTTTTTCTGGGGAATTTGGTTTCTGACAGTTTGCGAAAAAATATTTTATGTTGGTACCAATGTCTTAAATTATTTTTAAGTTATGTACTTAGTACTATTTTTAGGTTATGTTGCCGGAAGAATTTCCGGCGGGATGCCGGAAGTAGCGGAAATAGTTTTTAAAATATAATGTCACTGTCACTTTTAAAATTTTGGAAAAAACTCACCTAAAGCGTTCCAGTGAGATTTCTTATACTTGTAGGGCTTGTGAGCTGTTCACGAAGGCCTCTCACACTTTCCGTGGGCTTTATGAAC
Organism: Rutpela maculata; assembly: GCA_936432065.2. Lineage (NCBI taxonomy): Eukaryota > Metazoa > Arthropoda > Insecta > Coleoptera > Cerambycidae > Rutpela > Rutpela maculata. The sequence continues at coordinate 87,367,783 of OW386292.2, forward strand.
GTCGAAAAAACTTGTAATCTCTTGATGCATTTGACACTCAAAATTACTCAGCATACAGTCTGCACGCTTTAACACACTAGTCTATTGAACATTAGGTTAGACCACAGAGTACAGTAACTATACAGAGGCGAAGGCAAGCCTTCCCGCCAAAACCAAATTTGCATACTCATCGCCATTTTTTAATTGTTTAACAATCAACCTAACTTTTATCTTGACACTGTTGACGTTTATCGTGTTAAGTTTGGATTTGTGAATTTTATTTCCACTCATTTTGGGATATTGAAAACAGGCGCCGATTATAAGCAATTCAAATGGTAATATTTTTCAATCCAACTCGAAATACACTGTTTTTTCAGTGTATCCTTAAATGGGGTCTGCACGTGACGTCATAGCTAACCTCAAAAATACATACTTCTTAAAATTCAAAAGTAATACGTAGCTATTATTAAAATTTCTGCCTGGTTCCCATACTTTCGACCAAAATCTAGTTCAATGTAATGTTTATGAAGTTCTAACTAGTTTGTCACACTAAAATAAAACGCATTTTGCAGGTTAGAAATCTAACCTATTAAAAGAAATAAATTAACAACACATTTCTCTCAGTGTAGGTCACGGTGTATTAAATAGGTGGTCCGATGTACGGCACTTTTCTATTATAATAATGGCTTCATAAGTGCATGGTTTCTATTTACTTTAGTAGATGGCGCGAGCAATAAGATCCTACAATTACCTGGGCATGTGCATCGTATAACTAACATAACCTCAAATTTTAAGGTTTTTTTCGTTTATTCTCATTTTTAATGTTTGCATAGGCATTTTTATCTTGGAGCCATACTGGCTCCAAGCAAATATTTAAAAATTCACGCAAATATTTTTTCAATATTGTTGATTAATAAAAATAGACTGCTAATTGTAGGTTAGATTCCTAACCTGCAAAAAGTGTCTTATTTTATTGTGACAAACTATTTAAAACTTCATACACATTACGTTGAACTTGACTTTGGTTGAAAGTACAGGAACCAGGCAGAAATTTTAATAATAGCTACGTAATACTTGTAAATCTTAAGAAATATATATTTTTGAGGTTAGCTGTGGCGACATGTGCAATGCTGCATGTAGTGTTGCATATATTCTTTCAATGTTTTAATTTAGCTACTTAGTGTCACTGGACTCTTGTTTCACTAAACAAAAACAAAAGGCCGGGAATGTATGCAACACTGTATGCACGTATGCACAGAACCTGTAATAGTATATTACGTAATGAGTGTTGTAAGAAGCATATTACGCACGAATGGAAAAGTTACGCACGATGCCGCGTAGCGGCGAGTGCGTATTTCCATGAGTGCGTAATTGCTTTACAACTCGAATTATGTACTATACTTTACCTACGATCATATTTATTTATTTATCTAGTAAAATATGGATTTAGTTTACTTGTCAACAATATTATTCACCAAATATTATGTCAGTTTTGACAGCGTTTGAAAATTACGTAGGCGCATTTGTTTTTTTAAACCCCGCGTCAGCGATATAAGCCACATATAATTGCGTGTTCTGTGCGTTTTGTTTACCGTGCGATTTATTTACAGTGCGATTTGTTTACAATATGTAAAGTTCAACTTACATATATGGCAGGTAGTGTGTTTTTTACTATTTACAGTAGTGATCGTAGGTAAAATTATCTATCTATGCGTAAGTAATGAGAGAACTTATTGGTCCTGCCATCTATTACATTATGTACGAAGTAAGCACCTTATGAAGCCACTATGAGGGTTGTCGTCGCATCACCTATTTAATACACCCTGGTAGACGCAACTGGTACGCAAGGTCACAGAAAACGAGCCATCAAAACTCAAAGGAACCGCCAAAGCCTTCGCCTCTGTGTAGTTACTGTACTCTGTGGTTCCCTGTAACGTTCCCTCTCCTCCCGATGTTGTTGGGTGGAGTGGACGCCAGTTTGGAGCCTTCAGGTTCCCTTGTTATCCCTGGGATAAGTCCCAAGAACAACGAGACAACCAGAAAAACCCCGGCTCTCGGCTAGCTACTTCTTTAGAGTTAATCGTGAGTTTCCTTACTTCTAATTGGCATTATCTTATGAATGAGTTCGTTTCCTATATTAACCCAATTAATTTTAAATTTATGTTGCAACGGAAAATGATTATTGAACCGTTACAGAATGCACCAGCTTCCTGCAGATGAAGACGTAGGATTTCGCGGTGAAAGTACGTCCAGTCGGAAAACTGCACCGATTACCTCACTTTTTGTTACTGAAATTACGAACACCCAGTATATGGTGGTTTGGGACTGGAACAGGTTAAAGTCTGATGATTTTGTTTTGAGACGTATATTGTCTTTTTCCCGTTTTCACAATAATTTAATATGATTTTTTTAAAGCACTAATTTATAGATTAAGTAAGTATAAATTTGCCTTTGATGTTTGTTTTTCGCGTACCGGACCGCTGCTTGAGTTATTGAGTTGAAATTCTAACTTAAGATGCACTGTTTGTGACCGCGAAGTGTCTGTTCTTTTATAGTAAATTTTGAGAGTTCTCGGTTTGATCTAGAAGTTTACAGAAATCGGAGATTCTGGTATTCTGGACGTTTCCAAATCGCGTCTGTGCACTGAACAGTGGCGCGTTGAAAGATGTTAAAAATGATTTAATTTTTTAAACATTAAAGATATAAAGGATTTTTCTGCGCGAAGCTGTATAAGGATTTAGAGTAAGGTGGAGCAGGTTCCGACACTTTTTTTTATAAATTCTTATAATTTTGAGTGAAATCAAAATTAAGACGTAAATCAAATTTCAGACTTTACTCAGACATGTTTCTAACATTTTGGCAAAGATTTATAGCAAATTGTGTTTTAGTTTTTTTAGTTATTACTTTTTCCTGAAGCCCTGCATTTGTCCAGATCTGCCCCATGATAGAGTAGTTCTGAACATGCAGGGGGCAGGTTTGGACAAGGCATCGGAATTTAAAGTTCAAGTAATTTACATGTTTTATTAAATAAAATATAAGAATATGGTTAAAAAAATCAAACAAATATTTTTATTGAACATTGTATCCGAAAAAAAGAAGTTGAACTTCAAAATAGACCACATTCTTGAGGTTCCTGCTGTAGTGGTGGGTTTCCGTAGTTTTAAAATCACATCTTATCTGGAAATAATGGAAACATCCTGAAATTGGGAAAATGAAAACCATTTTTGTATTTTCTCGGGAATTTAACCACATATTCTTCATTGTCACATGTTTGCTCTACCCTGCCGATATAATGTAGAGTTCTTTCTTTCGTTAAAAATTGCACCAATATATAATCGTTGCACATGATTTTTTCATCATCTACAAGTTTACCAAGTTCATCTTTGTCGGATTCCATCTCTACATCCGAATCCGATGAATTGTTATAAAATTTACTTGATTTCGTAATATTATGAGGCAATTCGACTTCGAAATCTGACGAAGTAATATCATCCTGTCTTAGACTTCTTGTTTTCTTCTTTCTGCAATTTAATTATCTTTTTAGTTATTATTGTTTTTTTTTCTTGTTCACTGGATCAGGTTTATCTACCATCACTTTTCTTTTGGTATTTTCTTCTCTAACTTTAACCTGTTTATATTCTCCAACTCTTCAATTCTGATTTTCTCCGGAGTGCTAGTGTAAATTCGTGACTTTCCTAGTCGAGATTTTCGGTTTGTATTTCTTGGGGAAGCTTTTGGATATGACCTCACAACTGCTACAGATATTATGTTAATTTTAGGTTTAGTAGACTTAACGACAATGTCACTTAACAGTGACTTTATCATAGTCGTTACTTCTTCAATATCATTGTCACAGACTTGAACTCTATCGATAGAATCGGTTGATGTGCAAGCAATGATTGAAGGAACATCAGAAACCTTAATATTTGCTATTTTAGAAGAGCTGTCATTGGGATCAGCATCCGTGTCAGGACATGGGTGATCTGTGGAATATGCCCCCATAAAATCATCATCTGTAAAAATCATTGAGTTTAGGGGCCATAAACGTGTACGATTAAAACTTATGATGTTTTTGGGAGTAAAACTTTGTAAGAATGGATCGGCTGTTAGTCTTGCGATATCATAAATGGATGAATATTTATATTTCTCGACCATTTTAACAGTTTCAGATTTACAGAATTTAATCATTACATTTAAAACCAGTTCTTTGACTTTATCAGATATATCAATAGTGCGTTATTCTGAAACATAGTTGTAAATTTTTTAAACATGTTGGCAGTAAGTGCTAGAAACAATTTCCGCTTTAGTTTTTTTTCGTCAAATTTCTTTAATTATCTTGTATTTATTTGTTTTTTTGTATATCTTTACATGCTTTCGGTATAAATTTTAAAATATTCTAAAACTGTAGGTCATTGTTGAATAAGTCTGTTGGCTGCAGGTTCTAATATAAGCCATTGAGTCGATACGTGTTTTATGAAACCATTTTTGGGAACTTTCTTCTTTTCTTAAAGTTTCATAGTCAGAAAGACAAGAAGGTATGTATTTAAAAGAATACTAGTCCCACAACAGAATTGTCGAATTCATCAAGGCCTTTTAAAAGGGCTTTGTTTATAACTTTCAAATTACATGAACCTATGTCAAGCAAACCAAAATTCCTTTGAACTAATTCATTATTAAGAAGCCGAAGTACTTTTTTGTTGACATTTGACCCATCATTACGCAGCATTAATAAATTCTTTTCTTGTTTATTTTACAATAATTTTTAGCAGCATTTATCAAATTTAAAATATCTTCTGATTTAGCATGTTTTTAGGTGCCTCGTACAAATTTCATCTTTTGATTGAGACCAATAGAGTATTTTAATTTGAAGTTCTTTTTGATTTACTATATTTGTTGTTTCATCATACATTAATGTGAAGTTTCCTACAAAAATACCATCATATATAGTTCTGAAATACGCATATGTTTATCTTTTTACTCCAGTCAATATACCGGGTGCCACAGATTAGTGGCTCCCCCCTATATTTATTTTTTAACTTATCCATTTGAAATTTGGGGTGCATGAACTACCTATAAAAATGGATTTTTTGACATAAAAACGGTATGAGACCATTTCCGGTTTACCCGGAAATGACCACAACTTTTGATTTTTAAATGGAACACCCTGTATATTTTTGCATATTTGGATTCAAGACAACATTCTGAGTATACCATGAGGTTTTCTCGAATTTTTGAGTCGATGTTCAGTTTTTTTAAGCATTTTAAGACATTCATCTAGAGTGCTTTGGAATACCAAAATTTGTTCTGCGGCAGGTAAAGTCTAAGGGAAAAATATGATTTTTCGTTTAATTTCATTAATAACTATTTACGAAGCCTCCAAAATAGAACAAATCACTTTTTATCGAAAACTTTTTTTTTTAAATGGGATGGTGGTGTGGCTCCTAGTGTTCAATAAATTATAGATTTTTTTCTGAATTCATTGATATCCATTTCAAACCCATGCTATTTGTTTTTCTGTTATTGAATTTATTTAAAAATAAAAAATCACTCAAAATCATGTCAATATAATTTTTCTTGAACTGTAACGTAGTTGTCTTTGCAAAAATTATATGTCTAATAATGAAATGTGAAACTCTACCTTTTTGTGAATATATAGCCTTTTGGTTATCTCTTTTGTTTCTTAATAGGTATAAGTACTAGTGCAAAATATAAGGACCAATAAAAATTATTTTGAAAGTGATTTTTTATTTTTACATAAATTTAATAGTATAGAAAAACAAATAGCATAGATTTGAAATGAATATCAGTGGATTCAGAAAAAAAGTCTATAATTTGTTGAATACTAGGAACCACCACCTTCCCATTTGAAAAAAAAAGTTTTTGATAAAAAAGTGATTTGTTCAATTTTGGAGGCTTCGTAAATAGTTATTAATGAAATTAAACGAAAAATTATATTTTTCCCTTGCGCTTTACCTGCCGTAGAACAAATTTTGGTACCCCAAAGCACTCTAGACCAATCCCTTAAATTGCTTAAAGAAACTGAATATCGACTCAAAAATTCGCGAAAATCTCATAGTATACTCAGAATGTTGTCTTGAATCCAAATATGTAAAAATATACAGGGTATTCCATTTAAAAATCGAACGTTGCGGTCATTTCCGGGTAAACCGATTTTATATAACGAAACTCATAAGAAAGTGTTACTTAACTTTTATTTTTACATAAATCTAAATTGTCAAAAACTTCCTTATACGTATAATTATAATAAAATGAAATTTGTCTTATATAGAACTAATCTACTGACATTATAAGCAAATATATTTTTAAATATCTTCAAACATAAAACTAACTTGTTAATAAAATAAGTCTTAAAAACGTCCTGTAATAATTGTAAGAATTTAAACTTTCTTTTCTCAAATAAAATTAACATAACTAGTTCAACAATCCAGTCAGTAGTTTCTTAAAAATGATAAGAATCTTATTAATTTTTATTATAATAACAAACTTAATATTTTTATGAATGTTAATTATTCAATTTTGAAATGTTTTAGCGATTTCTGGAAATCAAATGCCCGTACACGCTTTGAAGGATTAAAACTAGGAAGAGAAAGTTTTTTGATAACTTGATTTTTACAATTTCGCTTAAATCATCTATCTCGGGCCATTTGAAACGTTTTCCGTTAATTTTTTTGTAAAACGTATTTCATATCCGGTTTCAATTTGCATAGCAGTGGAGAATATTTTTTTCTGAAACGAATTTCACAATCACCCAGTTTCCAATGGTTACATTCGGTTACATAGAATCATCAGTGTCGGATTCACTAGATAATGTGTAACTTTCGCTATTAGAGATTACAAAATCTGATTCTGGAGCTGGCGGCAATTCTTCATTCTTCAGATGTTGATATGTCGTCTTCCAATTCCTTTATTTTTCGCTTCGGCTTTACGTAACTTCTTTTTTCGTCTCTTGCGGTAATTTCCTCTTCAATTGCTAGTTTCTTGGGAGGATCAGTTAATATCTTATCTGCCCTTCTTTCGTCTTTTTCCCGTATTCTCCCTTGGTTCAGCCTTCGGATATGGTTTTAGGTTGATCATTTTTTCATTGAAAGTTAGCCTTAGATGACAATGTCAATTTGAGCAACGGACTGTGCAGTGTGAGCAATAGACTAGTTTGAACAGTTAAACTTTCTGGACGTGCTAGATGTGCAGTTTAGTGTTTTCTCGATCAGTAACGTACGATGACAAAAACTCATCGTCAGTAAAAATGTGGGAATTAAATGGTGAAATTCCAGTAACACGAAACATATTTTAAATATCTCTCGGTGTCATTCCACTAGGGTAGGTTTGTCCCAAACACCCAGCAAGAAATTCTAATCATGTATTATAGTTTCCGGTGAACGTGGGTAAATTTATCTTTGGCAGCCGTACCCCGGACTGGCCGACCGGCACGGTAGTATTTTGCTCTACAGCGGCCAATTTTTTGTGTTCAACAATACCATCTGCAAGAATTCCTCTGGCTTCAGCAATTGTTTCATAGAATTTACTTTCAAATGCACGCCTTTCAGTAATTTCTTCTTTCAAGTTATCTACGCCTACTGTCTCCTACACGTCATTCTGTATTTGTCCAAATTCAGTCAAGAAATGTTGGGTCGTTCTAACCTTATTTCAAGTTCAATGAAAGTATTTTTGTGAATTTCTGAATTTTTTGTTTCAATTGCCGTTTTAAAATTAGCCAAATAAGTTTTAAGCAGAGTGAAGCGTGCTTCCACCGACTCTCTTTTTCGTATTAAAGTAGCTAATTCATCAGCAGACACTTTTTGTTATTTGTTTTAATTTCAGTTTAAAGTTTTAAGGTATATTGTTTTAAATTTGAAGTTTCCCAAATGTAATATGTATGATTTCAATGTAATAATTTACTCAAATCGAGAATGCAATGGGAAATAAAGGAATCATAATGAATTTGTTAAAAGAAATTGTAAATATGACAAACTCACGTATTGATTCAGCTGTCTAGTACAATAAAATGCCTTGTTTTTGTCACCTGACCGGTCTCCACCAATCAGAACGCTCGCCTCTGTCACTTGTCCACTGGAATTAATATTGTATTTCAACCACTAATGGCGTAGGAATCGCTTGGCGTATGCACAATTAATATAGGACACTAAAGACTTCTTGTTTACTATATCCACTACGAAGGGCCATGTTTGGTAAAGCCGCATTTACACTATGCAACATGTTTTAAAACTTTTGTTTGTTAAACATGTTGCCGAAAACTTATATGATTTTTAAACTTCGAACTTTTGTATTTAAACTTGTTACAACATTTGTTGTACAACATTACTGTGGGTGCCCTAAAAAATGTGTGAACATGTTTAACAAACTTGTGTCAAACCTACTAGTTGACATGATGGCTTCAAGCAGTGATGACGTGATGATGGCTGCTGCCGCCTGTGTGGTAATATATTCATGTTGTAAAAAGGAAAGAAAGAAAAGACGGTTTTGGGTGCGCCCTTCGTTGGAAGCTAAGAAGAAATACAGTGGTAGCGATTTATTACAAGATTTGGAACGAGATGATATTGATTTGCTGACAGGAGAACTGCGAACTGATGGTAGAATATATAATTTTTTAAGAATGACCAGTTCAGACTTTGAGTACTCGATACTTTGTATCGGAGGAAGAATTGGCAAGAGAAACACACCATTTAGGGATGCAATTCCAGTTAAAGAAAGACTTGCTGTAACCATACAATTCCTGGCCACTGGAAACTATTACAAAAGTTTGTCTTACTTATTTAAAATCTCTGCACCGACCATTTTTAATATTGCACAAGATGTTTGGGGTGCTCTAATTGACGAATTACAAGAATTCATTAAGGTTATTATCCATGTTTATATTAAATACAGTTCTAAACTGCTGCTTGTCGGCGGCACCGCCCATAACAAAATTTTTAAATAGCAATAAAATAAAGTAATAGCAATGTTCTTCACTGAAGAAATAATGCTATATTTTCATTGTGTTATAGAAAATAAAGTCATTCATAGTCTTCCTTATGATATAGTTATGATGAGTCTATTGTAGTTTCAGAAATGAGTGGACTATTTAAGAGTTAATAATCTACCAAATTCTGCATTGTCATCATCTACGGAGGATTGTGATTCATCTGCGTAGTATGGTAGGCACGTTCGCATTCTTGTCCAGACACATCTTGTTCAGAGAGAGGTGGGCCTGTAGCTGGCACTGTTGGCACAAGGGAGGGAGCATTGCGGTAGAAGGAACCATGTCAGAAGTGTTGGAGTACTCAGAAGAGCAGGGTGTCTCATAATGTCCCATCTCTGCATTGAATAAGATTTTGTTTATTTCAAATTTTGCATAAGTTGCAGAAATTTTGCTGAGGTTTCGCAGGGTCATTGCAACATTCTCAGTATACCGAATTCATCACGTTTTAGTTTATTCTGAAGTCCCCTCAATATCCCGTACGTTTCTCCTGCCATTGCATTAACTTTTCTTTTTGGTGTTCTAGCTCTGGCAGAAGACGGTTTCCTTTCTGGGACAGGTAACTTTTCATCTTCTGTGGAGTTTAGAGGAGTGACTACTTCACCATCTTCTAATTCATGTGTTTCAAACAAAAAAATATGTGTTGTACTAATAAACACGAATATCTCTAACCCTCCCTGCATGTTTCTGTGACAAATTGTAATTTAATATATCACGTATTTTTATAATACAAAAATTATATTGCTGATGTACATGATTTATTTTTCAGATACCAAGCAGCGCTGATGAGTGGCTTCACATAGCAGAAGAAAGAGAGAAAGAAAGTGTAATTTACATAGTTGCAGTTCTATATGTATTTACATACATATAGAACTGCAAGCACCTATTGGAAGTTCGAGTGAATATTTCAACTACAAGGTGCCACCTTACTAAAATTCTAAGGGAGGTATTGAACCTTAGCGTAACTCCCAGGTGGTGATATGTCCAATGTTAAAGCAGAAACATTGGCTAGCATACAGCCGGAGCTGATCGTGCGGTAATTTAGAACTACTCACTATACTTATAGTTGAGCAGCTCAGGACGCCAAAAATAAATGCCTTACGTTTCCTAGTAGCCTCTTAACATCCGGTTACAAAACTCTAAGCACAAACAAAGTAATACTGGACCAATATGCAAATATCAAATGGCAAGAATGGCTAAAAATTTACTGATTATGTTTACTCTACAAGAAATGAATCTCAAACTGGGGCACTAGTAGTTACTGTCGACGCGTTTTTCTTTTACAAAAATACGCTTTGAGAATATTATCTAAGTTACCACAAAGAGAATCTTGCAGACCTATTTTCAAAAAATTAAAAATACTAACTTTAACTAACACATATATTTATGAACTTGGTTGTTTTGTTTACAAAAATTTGGCTATGTTTCAAATAAATATAATAAACCACAATTATGGAACAAGATTTAAACATAATCTCAACCCAGATCAGCATTCTACAACACTCTATCAAAAAAATTTTTATTTTCACGGATGCAAAATATGGAATGCTCTTCCAATGGATATAAAAAAATCCAAAAACATATTTATTTTCAAAAAAAGCCTTAAAGCTTTTCTTATTGATAAAAACTGTTATTCTCTTGATGAATTCTTTTTCTAGTCAATTGCAAATCTATAAGTGTAGCGTATATTATATTTTTATATATTTCAAATTATTGTTAATGTTTTTGTGAATTATTGTTTGACTTCTCTGTAGTTTGTTGGTTTTATATTCTTGTTAAGTGTTTGTTGTATACATTTTTCTGTAACTATTTTATTCTTTTTTTTTTATTGTTGTCCCTAAAAATACTATTAGTCTTAAAACTTTGACGCACTCCCTAGTTACTGTATGATTATTATTTGATTGTATTTGTGATTGGAAAATAAATAAATAAATAAATAAAACGTATTTAAAAACTGCTTTAATTTTGCATCATCCTGTATATCACAAAGGGAAAAAAATATATTGTTAAAACAAAGTATGACTGCAATATTAAGACTACTAAAATATGATAGGAAGGCTTACAGTCCTCAGGGGAAATAATTTAATTAATTTAATTTATTTTAATTAAATACAAAAAAAAACTATTAATAAGGTTAAGCCTAACTAGGAATGTCCGCTCGTGGTCACGTGTGGCGCACCCGATTATATAATATAAATAATAGTTAGAACTTGAACTCATTAATAAAATTTACCTAAAATACCTAAGATCTGGTCAACTAATTAATGAGCCAGGGAAGAAAGAAAAAAATAGTGCTAAATCAAATGGTACAGTAATGAATGTAAATACAATCACAGTAACACAGCTTATCTGTTTTTGATGTTGCCCTTGCATAGGATTGCTACAAAATGGCGATTCCAGTGATCGATAGGTTGGGACACCCGGTATACTGCAGTTACCTCAATAATTTTTCAATTGACTAAATTACCATGCAGGAATTCAACTAGAACCACTGACTGCAATCTGGTATCAGCTAATATCCCAAATTTAATTATCAAAAATTACGGTACAGCAACTAAGACTTCTGTACGGAAAATTTGCAAAGAATCGCACAGCGAACTAAAGGCCCTACAACAAGGATTTACGAAATTACCATTAACCAATAATTTTAAAGGAAAATTTAAATAACTTACGTAGATGGAAGGTGGTTTGTAGTGACCTAAGCTGTAGACAAGAGCTTGGTTATAAGAACAAATTACCACGTGTTAATTATGTGTACAGATGCATACAGCCGAAATTATACGCCGTCCCACAACTTCACAAGCATACGGCCACAATTTAATAACATTTTTCTAGTTATATCCCATATATTTAGGAACACCTCAAAGTGTTAAACTTATAGAAAAATTTAGATGATCACCTTTAAACTTCAAGAACTACGTGATAACTGACTCCGGTTTTTATTTCTTTTTTATAATCGGCCGATAAAAACTCGGCGATATAAAATTCGAAAAACTATAGTGATAATAGCTAGAATATAAATGATTAAGCATAGGCATTATAATTTACTATTTATTTTTAAAGATACTTTTCATTTTAAGATAAGCTGGATATAAAACTGAATTATTTTACCTTAAAGGTGCCGGTGCCGTGCTTAAGAAAATGATTTCGTAGTTCGAGGATTTCTCTTACATCCCTGAACCGAGTCAAAAAATTTTTTTATAGGCCTTTAGAGACAACATTATAGTACCTATGGTACCAGACTATTGAAAAGTCAAGAAAATTTTTTTTTTGATTTTCGCATAAGTAAAAAATTTTTTCTTTTTTTAGTTTTAAATAGCCTAGTGCCATTCTATAAAGCTGTTTCTAAAAGAATATCAAAAAATGTTTTCAATCGCTTCAGGGATGCAGGAGAAATCCTCGAATTACGTTCACGAAACCGCCCACCTTAAATATTAAATAATTTCAGGTGGTATACTTTTAGGTAGTATAAAATTCATAAAATTTACGCATCTTAATCGCCGAACTACATTTGCACGGGATAATTTAATATGAAATACTCCAGGGTAATAGTCCACAGTACATCGCCTTTTTTTTTTAATGTTTAGTAACAGGCTGAATTTTCGTGAGTAGCTTCGTTTTGACGAGACGCCCAACTTTTCTCTCTGCGAAAATTCTCGGTAGTGGTAGCTAATAGCAAAAATTATTTTTTCTATTTCGCACGAATTAGACAATTCGACAACCTGTCAAATTATTTTGGCAATATATTTTTCATTCGTTAAACGTTTGTTAAAGAGTTTGTTTTTCGATGGCCTTGGTTACGTTTGCGCGAGTTAATTATAATAAGCCCCGTGTTTGCCCACAACATATTGCCAAAATAATTTGACAGGTTGTCGAATTGTCTAATTCGCGTGAAATAGAAAAAAATAATTTTTGCTGTTAGCTACCACTACAGAGAATTTTTGCAGAAAGAAAAGTTGGGCGTCTCGTCAAAACGAACTACTAACGAAAATTCAGCCTGTTACTGATCATTAAAAAAAAGGGCGATGTACTGTGGACTAGAATTGGTAACGTTACATAGCATTATACTGATGACAGTTGTAGGCTCTGACTATTGTTTCACTTACGTTAATCTGGGTAGTCAAGGCCGACTGTCAGATGGAGTTGTTTTTGGTAATTGCCAGTTCAAGAAAATGTTGAACGAAGGGAAGTTAAATTTACCTGCAGCTCAATATTTGCCTGGAATGGAAAATCTCACACCCTTTGTATTCCTTGGCGATGAAGCTTTTCCATTTGGAACCACACATAATGAAGCCGTATTCAGATGTTCATCCAAAGGGGTCAAACAAAAGAATTTTTAATGGAAGACTGAGCAGAGGTCGGATAATTGTGGAGAATGTTTTTTGGTATTCTGTCAGTGGTGTTTCGAGTACTCAGAAGACCTATGCTTTTGGAACCGGATAAAGCAAGTGCAGTTGTTCTCACATGTTGCTTGCTTCACAACTTCATGCGAAAAGGTGAATCTAAGAATTCTTACAACCCACAAGATACGTATGATTCTGAAAAATTTGGAGAAGTAATTCCCGGAGGGTGGAAGGATTTCCAACAGGCATATTTCTCAAACTAAAAAAGGTGCCAAGAAAACCGAGTACTCTAGGGAAAAAGTATCAGCAGCAGTTTACCGAATACTTTGTCAGTGACATTGGCAAAGTCCCCTGGCAAAATAAATACTAGATAGCTTTGACAATATATAGTACCACACCACTTTAAAAATATAATTGTTTACCAAGTTGTTTATTTTGGTTTAGTTTAGTAAATTCGACTAATTTGAATGAACTATATAATAATGTTAATATAAAAATACCTGGCTTCCAGCTCCATCCACAGCATCGAAAGTCGTTTCATCTTCAATGCCTCCTCCGTCCAAAGTTGTTCTTGGCTTGTTTTTATCCTTCAGGAACATAAGGGACTTGAAATAAACCCATTTACCGCTCTCTCCTGCCCCTTTTCCAGACATTAATATCTTTTTGCACTCGCGGTTAAATTGGCTAAGCAGTTTCCGCATTTTCTTCTCACTTTCCCCAGTCTCGACAGCTAATTGTTTATCCAATTCGACCTAAGCGTCGTGCCGTTTGTTTCTATTTTTAAAATCATCCAGCAGTGGATCCCAGACAAGTTTGCTCTCTTTGTATCTCTCAATTAACTTGTAAACGTCTACCTGCCGCCACTCCATCACTTCACCAAAAACAAACTAAACTCAGCACACTGCACACACTACTATACAATGTTTACTGGACGGCAGCCAAAAACGCACTAACCTGTCGCCAGTTTTCCTGAACAAGTTGCATGGTGCCAATAGGTTTTTCAACAAGTTTTATAATAAGTTCATGAAATACAGATTCCCTTTCATTTTATTGACTCGGGCCGGGACGACTGAAACCTGTTGCAGACCACGATTTTTTTGTTGTAAAACACGTTGTTGTACAACATCGTGCAAGTTTTTTTATTGCATTCTTAAACTTGTTGCATACGGGTAGCAATTCTGTTGTAGAACAGAAGTTTAGAAAACATTTTGCTTAGTGTAAATGCGGCTTTATAAAACAACTCGAATTCTTATGTTGTGTTTATTGCCTTGATTTTAGTTTACACAAATGGTTTGTATAGGTGTTTACTGTGCCTGAATCAATTTACATTGAGGGGAATGCTAAAACTGCAAATTTAAATGTGCTCGTACTTTACCGATAAGTCAATGACGTAGGCCCTACGTTTTCAAAGAAACATTAACAATAAGAAACACTTACTGAAATTGTGGGTCAGAGAGTAGGTCTGTAATTGTAGAATATTGTACTGGTGTGTTCTCTATTGGAGTTACCTGTACTCAGGTTGGCTATTATTTGAAAATGTGACGAAGACACGTAGTAGGATGAAATTGCAGAGGGAGGACGTGAAGTTAGTTCATTTCTAGTAACTGAATTTCTGTGTAAAAGTTCCCAAGTGCCCTTCATATAAAATATCATTTATGGCTTTTTTAGCATGAACTTGCCGAACTGATGAGAACTTCATGAATTCTAATGCCCAACTTTTTTCTAAAACGTCTACCTCGTTGTTGGAAGTGCGAAGATGTTCGCAAGCCATCTTCACTAGTTCATTCCGTTTCTGTGATTTCTTGTTATCAGTTGGCCCTTTTCGTTTTTTAGGTCTCCTTGTATAAGAGTATTCGGCGTATCTATTTCTTGAGGTGTATTTGTTTACTGACTACTTATGTCTTGGGAAGGTTCCTGCAAAAAATAAAAAATAGGTTTATAAGATGTATATTTTTTCTTATTAAACAATTATATAAAAGGGACTAACACGGCATGTTTTCCTTTCAGTATGACCCCCCTTGGGGAGTTATACACTGCTAGGCGGCAGCTCTCTCGTCGGAGGCATTAGGTGTGGGTAAGGTTCTTTGGAAGAAAATTAAATTATTTAAAATTCTTCAAATATGTAGGCGCCACCTAATCCTGGTGACTTTAAGATTAAGAAAAAAATGCCTATCCTAGTCTTTAGGGCTTGTAGGTCTTGCATTAAAAAAAATAAAATTAAGGTTGGGTCCTCAAATTTGATTTAATGAAAATTTAAAATATTTATATCACAATAAGATTTTCTCTATCGGGTAGTGGTGTACTCTGAGTATAAAACACTTATTAAATTTAACATGCGAGTTGATTCCTCAAATAGTACTGTTCTCGGTTTACAGTCATTGTGGAACTTATTAAATCTTTGTTACATTTGACGAAATTATCTGACTTAATTTGAATATATTTTTTTTTTTGAAATTTAGCTAAAAAAATGGAAGTATTGATACAGTCTATAAGTATAACCAACGGCTCAAGGACGTTTCTTATATAATAAAGAGTTTGGAATTTCACACAGTCGTCCCTGAATGGTAAGTAAAAAAATGGTGCAGTCTGACCTTATCATATGACGTCGGCACCTCACGACACTAGGACTTCCAGAGCCAATCCTTATTGCGTAACGTGACTATCTCATATGTTCTCAGGCAGGATATACGACAGAACAGCACACATCACGTGCGGTAGCGGCTATGACTCCATTTACGTAATTTTAAGTAGATTTTAATATAACTAAACAGAACTACCTAAATTTGTACAAATACATCACTTGCGCGTGATAGTGTATCCAAACCTCACTGTCCTCGTAAGGGTCAACACCAAAAAAATTTACTGTAAAGTTATGCACTTAATGAGCTCTAGCTTGGTCCCAATAAATCATAAAAGTGGTAAACCAGTTCGGACCACTAATTAGATAATCAAAAATTACATGGAACTGCTATAAATTGACTAATAATCTCTCACGTACCAATATTACCAAGAAACACTGACGGCAAATTTATTTCATTATAGGCACGAAGTAAGAATGTTCACCGTGATATAGGTAGCATTCGGCTACTATAACAAAGTAATTACCAAGAAAAAACTTACAGTTTTGGTCCCCTGTTACTAACTCATTGTCCTTGGCTACAAAACACAGCATAACTTCTACAAAAACCGTGCTTTCTATCTGCAAACACTAAGAAAACGGGAATAGTTCTTCATTAAACAGAAATTAACAGCGTGACACACACTACTATATTATTCCAACACAAAACATTAAAATAATGAGGCAATTATTTATTAAAGACACCAGAAAAACGGAAACTTAACAATGAATTGTACCAATAATTTGCCTAGCTCCCAAAATGCTACCTTATATGGAAATAGAAGTCGCACTCACTGGCATGACATCATCCTCACATAGCGGGTAAAGTTAAAACTTCAAGATATTCGGCTACAGGGTCGGCGTTAATCTATTTTAAACAATAAGTTAGATAATTTTGGTAATAAAGATGCAAAATAATGCAATTCACAGATTTTAATGGAAATCCATTTGTAGAAATTGCCATATAGTCTATTGCACAGAACGTGCACGTTACAAGGGGATGATGCTTTTACTACTTCTGGAGAATTTAACGAAATCAGTTAGCAAGAGAAACATCACCAACATATCAAATAATTGTGTAAGAGTGGCCATGTGCTTTCGTAATCTAGTTGCTATGATAGCAAATGGGTTTTTTGCTCCGAATGCCGTTGCATATTTTTGTAAAACTTTGTAACCATATATAGGTTCATTTGAACGTGGATTTCCAAATAGAAATGTTTTTTTTTTCACTAACAAACTTTTTTCGGTAATTCAATAAAACTTTTATGTGATCTTGAATATCTGGGAAAAGTACCGGAACGTCGCACCCTCTTTTGCCTCTTATTACAATCCTCTTCAACTTTTTAAGAAGGATCTTTTCGGTTGGTGACACCACTTCTGATAATTCCTCATGATTTGACAAGGAATTGTTGTTTTCTGAAGTTTCATAAATATCCAGCTTTAACCTTTGCAGTTCACCTGGACGTGTACAGTTTAATAACATAATACGGCAAAAAATAGTCTCCAAAAGCACTATGTATTCACTTACACCATCATTCTTGTTAAGGGCTGTAACAGCTAAATTAGCTTTCGAAGTTAAAACAGTTTTTAAGTCACTGGCAAGGGGCACGAGTGCGATCTTGTTCCATTTATTAATATTGAGGTCATTGGCAGCCTGGCTGGAGATCTCATATTGCCATTGTGATTCAATAACTTTAATTATTAAAGTTTTCAAATGTGCTTCTGCTTCAGCGGATATAACTGTTTCGGCTATTTTATCCTTACACTTCCACTTCGGGGACTTTTGAGACCTTATTAAGGACACCAGAACCTACCTGGAAAACCAACATTTGCTTTTGTATGAATTGGTCTGAAGATGCGGCTTATTTTTCACTAAATGCAGTGGATTATACCTTTTTGAAGAAAATATCATGGTTATTTTAGCGGACTGCTTTAGATATATCCCCATATTCATTGCGTAGGTTGGAGAATTAAATTTCTCTTTCTCTACATTATATTTTGCGCTACTGTTTTTGTGGCATTTACGAGAGTATCAAAATGTTTAGGTTTCAAAGCATCAAAGAGGCATTTAATAGTCGGCTCCATTTTTCTGAGTTCGATTAACAAGCGAGAAATAACACGCATTTTTCTAGATGCCACGTTAATAAAATATTTTTCTCTATGAACTTTAATATATCTGGCTCCATATGCACAAATAATTGGAACCATTTTTGCAACGAGAGAAATTTCAGCTGCTCTCATCCTGGGAAACACGATGTTTTTTATATTTTGGTCAATTCTTAAATGAGCTAATAATATATTTTGAGCTGCTGCTTGGTGATTTTTGCTCTTTGAATTGGTACATTTAATTCTATGCTTCCATAATTTGGCAGAAAAAAACCAAGGCAATTGTTTCGTGGCAAAAAATCTTTTTCCGAACGCAAACTTTGAACTGGCTACGTTACTATTTACTATTTATAAAGTTCCCTTTTTTCTTAAAAGGCCCAATAGCCGTTTTCTTTATTTACTACCAGGAGTTAGACAATATTTTCTGAACGTCAGTTTCTCTCTGGAGTCCACAAATTCTGTAGAATATTTATGTTGTCTCTATGTTCCAGCGCATGTTTTTCTTTATAAAAGGATATGTCCTTATTGTCCTGACGGACGGGAAAGTCTGAAACGTCTGCTGTCGGTGTTGTGGCTTGTGAATCGCAAAATTTCGTGATTGTGAATACTAAAGTACTAATACTACTAATAGTTTTAACCTGGTCTATGTAGCCTACGTCGGTACTTTGCGGTCTGCATTTCAGAACTTTCATAGATTTTGGGCTTTTTCTTTTGAAAGAAGTTTAACAAAGTCAACATGTTTTGCTTCCGTTTTTCACTCATCTTGAATAACAATGAACTGGAGATCAGTACGACATATGAGACACGAAAACACGTCTACATCCACACACTGTTGAGTGTACTGAGCACTGCTGCTCTTCTAAGCTCGTCGTAGATTTACTGTCTTGCGCAAATGATCAGTGACAGGACAGGGCTGGGGCCTTGGGAGAAGGCACGTGCCCCAGTGCCACCCCCTTAGTTGCGCCAACGTTGCCAACACAAACTCTTATTTTTTAACCGTTTTAAAAAAATTAAAACATTTTTTATACAAAATCTATAGAATGGTTAATAATTAATTTTCTAATAGTTTATTATCCTACCGCATGGCTAGAAAGAAGAAACGCGAAGTCCGTGCCTGCCCAAATGTGCGCTCTGTTGCAAGTTAGGATTTGCCGCCATTTCTGATGCAAATGCTAGGAAATAACGCAACTGGAATGGGCCCTATCCGCTCAACCAACAATTAACAAATACAATAATTCTTTCTTTATTTTTTAACAAAGTGAAAATATCATATCAATGCTCTAACGGCAATACTACGTATCAACAAATGCTTAATTTTCCATGAGAAGCTAAAAACTCTTTGAATTCTTGTGTATCTGTTGTCGGAATTAAATTTCACAGGTATTTATCAAGGTCTAGTTCACTTATGTTAAAATAATTAAGGGCCGGTTTTATAGGTTCAGATTAAACTAGAGTTTAACTAGAAGTTTCACCTTTTCACCTTTTTGGCATACTTTTGAATTGTGCGTCTTGTTGTGCCTTTCTTTTCTGTGAGCATGTATGAATCCTTTTGTGCCTTAAATATATCATGCTCTAAATTAATTGTCTTTTGATAATATTTTTCCTAAGTCGAAGTTTTTATTTATTCTTCGACTTAGGTCGATTCTGGTACGTTATATAACAATAACAATAAGTAACAATCTTGACAAACGCTTATAAAACGGTATTTTACAAAACACTAAAATCTATAATTTAAACCTCTAGGTGTATCTTCAAGTTAAACTTTGGTTTAATTTGAATCTATAAAACTGGCCCTAAGAGTAAAAAGAGGTCTGTTGTACTTTTATGGTTTGCTACGTGTTATTGCCTTACAAGACTGCAGGTGTTCGTGAAAACCGCATCGGAAAGTCGCGGAAACCGCAGATTCGCGATTAACTCAGTTTTTATGACCCGAACAACACGTATTATAATAGTTGTACATCTGCAAATTCTCTACCTTAAAGGTCCTATACATTTTTTTCGTACGCCTAACCGTTTTGGAGATACGACGCGGACTAAGTGAAAAATGCATTTAGTTCCACCAAACCTCTTTCGCACCACATATTTCGCAATTATTTTGCTTTCTATGTCTCAGAATGAAAATTAAATATTGCTGTTATAGAGCTTGGTGATCTTTATTCTCTACCAGAATGTCTTATACAGTCAAGTCAAAAAATGCATTCATTTCCGCACTACTGTAGAGGAAAAATGCTCGGCGCGCGGTTTTTACATGGATTCCCCAGGAGGCCTAATCCATGCCGGATCTTAAATTAGTCAATATTTCTGACTCCTTCGGTATCTGAAACGTTATCGTTCAATGACAAATCGTTGTCATTACTTTCATTCTGATAAGATTCTACTTCGTCCATTTCGTCATTCATAGCAATTATAGGTGCGATATTCAAGGAGTGAGTGACCGTGGCAATGGCCACAAACTGTTGAACAATTCAGTCCTACTTTCCTACAGCTACATTTTCCTGCCCCTTCGTACAGTTGCAAAAAAATTGAATTTAACAATGTCTGGTGCTGGTGGTAACTGCGATGGTATGGTACTGGCTGCAAAATATCATTCTTTCTAATCCAGCCCCATTGCTCAGGATCAATGTCTTTTCCCAACCAGGTTTGAACTTGATAATACACTCTACACAAATGCTGTTGAACTGCTGAAGATGTTGGAGGAAGTGATGATAATTTTGCAGCTGTTGAAAGTTTTGTAGATTGAAGGCAAATGTTAAATATCGGTAATTGTCTATGGAAGTTTCCGTTTTGAGAGCACCATATATTGCAAGAATAATCTTCATTCCATTACAAATCAGTTCGTTCAAAGGGCAATATAAAAAAAAATGTTAAAAAATATGAAAAGAAACAAACGGAACAATGCATTTTTCACTTAGTCCGCGTCGTATCTCCAAAATGGTTAGGCGTATGAAAAAAATGTATAAGATCTTTAAGGTAGAGAATTTACAGATGTACAACTTTTATAATAGGTGTTGTTCCCGTTTGAGACATAAAAACTGAGTTAATCGCGAATCCGCGGTTTCCGCGACCTTCCGACGCGGTTTCTTCACGAAATCCTCCAAGTGTATCGTGGCGTAAGTACCAAGTGTTATTCAAGACGTCCAAATAAACACAATAAACAATTTTTTTTCGTAGGGCACGGATTTAGCACAGAGGTCAATTTTACAACTAAAACGCCTGGATTACTGATATTTTTAGACTATTGACTTTTTCTAAAGCCAGAAAATGCATCGATAATAATCGTAGAGAATCCACAATACTTTTGATGCAGGCAAAAAGCCTCCTCTACCTGGGAATACCTGTTGAAGTGTATAAAATAGTGGAATTTATTGTTG
This sequence comes from Rutpela maculata, assembly GCA_936432065.2. Classification (NCBI taxonomy): domain Eukaryota; kingdom Metazoa; phylum Arthropoda; class Insecta; order Coleoptera; family Cerambycidae; genus Rutpela; species Rutpela maculata. The sequence goes on from OW386292.2 coordinate 87,389,194, forward strand.
AAGTTGCTCATATTAGACATTTAATAATAATAATAATATTCATTTTCCCTTAATACAAAATACATTTGTATAGGAATAGTCAACATTTTCCTTACTTGCTAGGTAGATATGTCAATTTCTATAAAATTTACCTAAAGTATAAATAATAATTTAATAAATTTTATATTAGTCCCTTTTAATAATTAGGAGTAGTTACACAACTTACAAACTAAGACAAACACAAGAAATCAGTTATAAAATAAAAACATTTATTTAACAAAAATTCTTTTAGTTTAATGTTAAACAACCGCTCATTCCTAATAAGTTTTAATTCGTCCGGCAATAGAGATTGCATTACCGGTTAACTGGTTAACAGGACAAAAAACACATGACGATAATTACCGGTTATTTTAATTTTTTTACTGGTTACTTCGGTAAATTCTGAACTTACGATATGTCACGTATTCAACGTTTCTATTTATGTCAGTGACTAGTATTCACTAAAAATAAAGTGACTATTAAAATTTCAAATCTGGATGGTTTCAGGCAATTTAGGCTATTTTTTGGGCTTTTTTGGGTCCCTAAGTCCCAAAAGAGGCCAAAAATTTAAATTATAGTGTATTCGAACTTAAAATTTTCCGCTGAATCAGAATTTGGTATAAAAAATTAGGGTATTCATTTTAAATTTCAAAGTTGGGCCCTGTTTCACCCTCAGGGGGCCACCTGACCCAAAATCTGATTTGCGCATTCGATTGCTTGGAAAATTTCACTAAGGGAACCAATATCATATTTTTAATTTGCTTTGTCTGATAAGGATAAATATACCGTAGCGGGACCACCCTGTATGGTGATTTCCGAAAAATTGGAGTGAAATTGGCCATCGGGACTATGAAATTCGTTTTCAGGTGCCCCCATATTATCCGGAAATGAGTGTCATATTTCTGGTAATTCACTTTTTTTGTGTGTGCCTGATTATTTATTTAAATTTATTTCATTTATATTTTTTCCTTTTGATAAAAAACCTTTTATTTGTTCATTATTTATATTAATTATACATATATAAAAATGTTTTTTTTTTTAATTTAGATAATTTTGTACATGGAAAAAGACAATTGCCATTTTCGCCACCCTAATCATTCATTCTAAAAATTACCGGTTATTAAAACTTCCGGTAAATTGCAATCCCTATCAACAAGTTAAAAAATTTTGGCCCTAAACAACAAGGAGATTTAGACGTTATTTTTAGTTTAGCAAAGGGAACATGAAAATTGTTTTTTTTTGCCTCGTATTTGCACTGATATTGGCTATTTAATATAAATTGTTCTTGATTTTTAAAAACGCTTCTGCTTGAACTATTATTTCACCGTCTACGTCATCTACACTTTCTACTGCACAAGCATATTTGTAGATAGTTTTTTTTCCTGTACCCCCCCCAACAGTTTTACTAATATAACATCCTGGCATAATTTCCCCGCAATTTAGGAGTTTCGTTTCAAGCTCATCCAATTCTGGTTGACACTCATCTTCAGGCTCATCTTGAACCAAGTCTTTTTTGTTAATCTGGTTTTCACTCTCAAAAAGGTTTTGCTTTTAATTTTGTTGTTACATACTTTCCTCTTGGGCTGTTTTTCTTTACCATCTTATTTGATTTTCTTTTTTGCTTCTTTTATTTTTTTTCTTTTCTTCAGCTTCTTTAATTCTTTGGATAACCCCATCAGTTGTTAAAACTTCTCCAAATTTAGGTTGTTTCAAACATGGAACTACCTTCTTTTTATTCATACAATCTGCATTAATACATACAGAGGAAGAGCGAGTGTTTAGTTTAATTAAGTGTTTACTAAATATTTCAACAATGTCAAAAGTGGCTTCTTCGGAGGTCTTGTCAGAGTTTGAAGCTGAGGGTACTTTATATGTTTGTGAGATCGATGTCAATTCTAAGAATGGGTTTGCTGAATGAGAAGTAGCTGAAACGTGAACAGAAACCTCGGTTAACAAATGATGAGCTTGGGCTTCATTGAACTAATTGTTCGCAACATTCCTGCAATATCGTTTTAGACTGTATCTTGCCTTGCTCTGTAATTGTTTAATTCAACCGGATCGAATGCACTTAAGGGGAGCTTATATTTGTCCACTTTTAAAATACCTGTAGAGATGAAGCCGGACTTAATATTTTCTGGAACCATATCTTTTCCAGCACACGTGAAAGAATTGAGAATGGGGAGAAAGCATGAAAATATTCTGTTTTCCAAAGTTCATTATCGGTTTCAATCTCTGTTATTCTAGACCTGTAGACTTGTGTCTTTTTATCACCGTAAGTCGCCCTCCACCCCGTTTTTGAAGCATCACTGATTACCTCTATCTACCATTGGTTTGATAAATAAGTCGGTATTCGCATTATTCTATTGTAATTTGTAATGAAGCATTCTTGAATTCATGTTCCATTACTAAGTTTCCGGATTTACATACGATACCAATGTGCAGACGGCACGACAATTATCAAGCTCCCGTCTAGAGGCATGGATTTGCACGCGGCACCAATTTATACGCAGCTCTACGTCACCAGTAAGCGGGGATTCTCGGATATAAAAGCCCAGCCCCAAACCAACAGATTCAGTGTGAACACTTCTGACAATTTGTCTTCAGCGTGGTGAGCTGGACAGATTACAGTTTTGTGCATCTCACGACGCAAACACGACGGAATGAATACGATCTGACCTAGAGGACTCCTTCAGCGAGGTGAGCTGGGACCACTTGAGTCGTTCGTCATTCCCCGATGTCGTTTCACCGCCAAAACCAGAGCGAATGAGCCTGACCTCCAGCGAGTTGAGCTGGGAAATTCCTTGAGTCGACGATACTCGCCAGACGCCCGATGTCATCCCAGTAGCAGCTAATCACCGCATCGTCACATTACACTCTCGCATCCTCTCTCTCATTTATGTGACGCTAACCGTAAAAGATACGGACCTGTAAAACCAATAACCTGTACCGAGACGTATGTTATGAAATACTGTTGAATTTTACCTGAAGAAAAATTGTTAATATTTATTGGGCTGTCTTATTAACTAAACTGGACCCTGTATTAATCTCCAAACCAGCTACCTGAGCAAGAAACCGTTACAAATTCTTCTCCTTTTTTTAATGCTACAAATTTTTCCTTTTCGAAGTATTTAATATGTACTTAATAGTCTAGGTGCCCGTCGACATAATTGCAATTTATACATATCCTCGTATAACTTCTTGTACGGCATAATTGCGCCTAGTCTATCACTTTTTTCCACTGAGAAAATTTTCGAAAACGCGGCGTTCCTCCTCGACACGAAAAAGACGATTTCCACGCGTCGGACTGGAAAATCGGCAAATATATTTTGTCGGACAATTTGAGAATTGGATTCTACATATATATTTCATATATTTCTACAAACTTTCCGACAAAAATTTGGGAACGTTAAGGGTGTTTACCACCCTAAACATAACATAACATAACTTTAAAACATTTATTGATAACCAGCTGATTTTTTTCAAGATTGCTTAATAAAAATATCTAGAATCCAATTTTCGAATTGTCGGACAAAATATATTTGCCGATTTTCCAGTCCGACGCGTGGAAATCATCTTTTTCATGCCGAGGAGGAACGCCGCGTTTTCGAAAATTTTCGCAGAGGAAAAAAGTGATAGACTAGGCGCAATAATGACGTACAAGAAGTTATACGAGGATATGTATAAATTGTAATTATGTCGATGGGCACCTAGACTATAACTACTGTATTGTACCACCGAACCTGCAGCGACTAATTTGCCGACAACCTTTTTAAATAAGCGAATTTTACAATGTGATTTTTATTTTAAAATGCATAACTTCCCGCAAATATTGACTTTTTTGTCTTGTGGTAAATACATTATCATTTTAACTGTATTATATTGAAAATCTAAGAACCGAATCTCTAGGAGGGAGTTAAAACGCTTTTTTCTTCGTTTATAAGGAAACCTAGTTGAATTAACAATGATATAGTTTGCTGTAAGGAACATAACATTCTTCCTTTGTCCTGCCTACTAGTAAAATAGCATCTAAATAAATTACTGATAAAATACTTCTCGCTCTCAGATATTTAACGAATGGTTTTAAGAGTTTTGTGAATAAATAAGGGGCTATATTTAGTCCGAATGGTAGGCAGTTAAATTGATATCTTTTATTTTGAAAAACATATCTCAAATATGTTCAATTGTTGCTACATAGCATTTTGGTGTAAGTAACTTAGTGACTGTTCTGTGATCTCCAAGGTTAAAATGTGGTGTGGTTATAAATTCGTTCAATTGTTTAGATTCAATTTAAATCTATACTTTCCATTAGTTTTTTTGATTAAAAAATATGACGAGAAAAATTCTCCTCTTTCGAATTGACGCACAGAAATTGGCCGGCTCGGTGGCGCAGTACTTAAGGTGGTAGGATTGCATGTACATACAAAACAAATAAAGATCTGGTAATGGTTAGGCGTAAGCAAGGTCCCGGGTTCGAATCCTGGCTAGGGTATGGATGTGTAGTAGCGTTTTTCACGTGTTGCCGAGACGGTAGCAGTGGGTTAGTGTGCTTGTGTGAGACAACACGATCTAGTTGCTCTCCTCTCCTGAGTTGAAGTCTCAGCTGCGGCAGATGGCAATGTCGCAGGGAATGGGTGTTGTGATGTTGTCTATATATGTGTGTGTCTGTATCGCTACAATTGTGGCACTTTGTGCGTATATACACCTGAATTATGGCATATTCACGAATTGTGGCATCTTACACGCGGTTTCATAATTTTCAGACTGAATTTCTGGTATCCCAGGGGGTATACGATAAGTTTGAATACTGTTTTTGAATACTTGCGGCACCTCCTCTATCCCATATGACTTTGGTTAACTTGGGGGGAAAATTAGTCAAGATATGGGATCTTTTTTAAAAAAAGTGTGTAAGGTGCCACAATTTAGGGTATGGTTGGTGTGAGCACTTGCATATTTATGGCACCTAAAAATTAACAATGCGGTGGCGCCCCCTACCGTAATGGTTGCGGTGTTGCCATTTATATCACATAAAAATATATTAAACCACAGTATAGCGATATTTCGCGCTGGGTGTGTGCTAAAGGTGCCATAATTGGTTTTAATATTATAATGTAATAATTTAAGTTGAATTGTCGCTTCGTTAAGTTATTCTCATGTAAAATCGATTCGTAAGCAGTTTATTAAAAAAACATTTATTTTTGTAACAGTACATATATAATTTTAATAAAAAATAAGTAAAAACATGAAATAAAAAATAATAGTATTTTCCTATAAAAAAAAAAATTAACGAAATAATTCTGGAGTACAGGGTGAAACATTTAAGAGGGTATTTTGATTTTACGGCTTAGTTATTGACGTAGGTAAGTTAAAATTTTAAGAACTACACCCATTGCATTTTTTCTTCGAACAGGCAAACAATTAAATGTAAAATAAAAAAGTTATGTCTAACTATTTTTCCAAAATGTACACCCTGCACATTTTGGCATTAGGTTCTTATTTACCAAAACTAATTAAATTAACTTTTTCACTTAAAATTTTGTTGAAATTCAGCTAAACTTGTTAAAAAAATTTACGTACCCTACAATATTTATCAAAATTGAAGTGAAAAAGTAAATTTAATTGAGTGGTGTCAATAAAGACCTAATATCATATCATGTACCAAAATATACAGAATGTACATTTTTGGAAAAATAGTTTTTTTACATTGTCAATAACTAAGCCATAGAATCAAAGTGCCCTCTTAAATGGTTCACCCAAATCAGAAAACAAACTAATAGTGTTGCGTTATTTTAGCAGAATTACTACTTCTTTTTAATTTTTTACGTTTTTGCGATCTGGTTCTTTACACAAAATTTTATGTCAGTCCACTTGCGTTTTTTCAGACTTGGGTATTCTGCTTGGCATGCCTCATAGTCAGCTTTCCCTGGCACAATTTTATTCTTGATTTGAATACTAAAATGCTGAAAGACAGTTTTTTTAACATTAACAATACCATGAGCTTTTAATACATCCCCTCTTAATTCCTAAAAGTTTAATTTGTCGTAAATAATAAATAATGCTTATCAATTATCCACTTGTTTATACCATACCTTTTACAGTGCCCATTTGAACCAGCTTGTTTCGTTTTGATTTTGGCCCGAAATCTATTTCGCTACCACTATCGTCTTCGCTAATTTCGGAAATGCCTCTACGTTCTGGCGGTACATTTATCATTTCTTGAAACTTCTGGGGCAATATTCTCCTTATTTGCAATCCCTTACAAGTCATCGTCTTCCTCGTTGTCAGCTTCTTCAGTTTTAATTGGGGATAATTCTAGGATTTAACGAACATACATTTTTTAGAGTGAGTTGAATCAACGAAACAATTCAATGGCAGTGGTTTATGATACTTAATATAAATTCAGTTTAGCCTACATCATTTAACAAGTCAACTAAGGTTTTATTTAAACAATTTGTACAGTGAAAATTTACCCAACGTTACGCTAAACCTCCGTTAAGCGTTATATATTCGTTTTAATTGTTGGCAAATGTAAAAAATTTTTTTTTTCAAATTACCATCATTCACAAATACATTAGTGTCTGGATATGAGTAGCGACATCGATAATAGACATTATCTGTATAGTTTGAGGTACAAATTCAGTTTTATTAATGTTTCAGCAATTATTATTTTGTTAACAGGCACTGTTTTGACTATGATTCCAACCTAATTTATAAATTTTCTGTATGAAGGGAGTGGTCGATATTAGCGAGATATGTTTTATACTTTTACTAATGTTTGGGTAACATGATAACAAAAAATGGTACGGCTAGCTTGGTTAATTTTGGCAAATTATAACATAAAGTGGCTCTGTTAAAATCACTAACTTAACAAATTTATTTTTTTCCGTGCTCGATACTGCCCAAGAAAAATCACAAAAAAATATTTAGCATATAGGGTGATCAATATCTTACGCCTCAGTTCTATAATCTATATCTACGAAATGGCCAAGAAATACAAAGGGGTAATCTTTAACAAGAGCAAGACCAATTGACACCCCTCATCATGACGAGGCCAGGTGTCGCTTATTCACCAGAAAGTGGCTTTTGGTGATATTTCATCAGCCTTTTGATGTTATAACTCCTAAACTATTAGAAATAGACGTATAATTAAAAATTAAAAAATTATTCAAAATTTAATGGGCTTTCGAAAAATGTGCATGAGATAGCACATGCCTGTTAATAAGGTCACGTGACCTGGCCTCGTCATGATAAGAGGTGTCAATTGGTTATATTCTGGAGCCTAGGGGACCTTATTGAGATACCCTTTTAAAGTTTTTCTTAACCCTCCCCATTTCCGAAAATAGAGCTAGGGCACAAGATGTTGATCGCCCTGTACTGTAAACTGCCTAAAACTATTTTTCAGATCTTTAGAAAGTTCACCTAGATGTAGGATTATTTTGATTTTTTATAACATGTATTAAAAACTAAAAATGTACGCACAAATGATGTCTACATACCTGCCACTTCAATGTGTTTCAATTGCGTTCCAGCAAATTTATGCGCTTCACCCGTGTTCACAGCCATTAACAGTCTACTAATTTTAGTAAGTTCAACAACATCTTCATGTAATCTGTAAAATTGTCTGTGGACCTTAATGTCATGTCCCAAATGCCTAGCCAGCCAATCAGTCATATTCATTTTCTGATAAGTCAAAAACTTGGTAGACTGTAGCAATTTAATGGTAACTTGATTTGTGCAACAAGTACCTACCAATTATATTAGTTAATTATGAATATGAAATGAATTAGGAATAGGTACTTACCCATTAACTTGTACTTAAATCGGTACTTAAACCATTTTAAACAACAAGCACACCACGATAACAGAGAATAAATAAGGAACTTTCTAGATGGCAACACCGCAACCTAACTTATGGCATCGCGCGCGTGTATATTCACAAATTTGCATAATATTGGCATCTGCACACTCGGGTCTGAAATGCCATAATTGTGGCACGGGTACCACAATTAAAATTCTATTACAGATACCTTCCTATGGAGTGTATCGTAGAACCGACTATATGGATTCGACACTAATAGATGACACTACTAATAAATGAGTTTTCAAGGTGATTGCCACAATTTGGGTTACAGTCTGGGGTACCAGAAACATTGTGGGGTGTGCGTGTGCGCGCGCGCGTGCGTGTATGTGTGTGTGTGCGCGCGTGCGTGCGTGCGTGTGTGTGAAAGGTCCTTAATTACAATCTCACAATATCAGAAATTTTGTTTTGGCTCAAGGACAAGATTTTTCGGGAAAGTGGTCTGATCTGGGTGGTGAATGTAATTTTGATCCCCCAACCTAATCTAAAATTACAGACTTCTGGATTATTTTTTGCCATTCGTTAATATATTGATGTAAGCGCCCTGCATAATTGCCTACTTGACTTAATGAGTAAAGTTGGTCCTGGATTTTCTTTGCTGCAGGTTCTTCGGTTGGTTGTTGCTTTTGAAGCTGGACTTTCTTTTCCATACGAATGTCACGGGGGGCCGGTAGTTTAAATACAGCACTTGAATGGTCATGATTTGGTTTTTTCTTGGATATTGTCTTGAGTTTTTTACTTTTTTCTTTTTCGGTTTCATTTTACTTTTGATCCATTCTGGTTTCATTTTACCTTTGTTCTCTTTTGGTTTCATTTTACTCTTTTTCTTTTCCTCTAATCTTTCAATCGCTTGTTTCGTCGTCAGTACTTCTACTTCTGTTCCAACTCTCGTTTTTTTTTTTCCAGTACTACTCTGCTTGATTTATCTCAATAGAATTTCTTCAAATCGTACGCTACTACACGGTGCTGATAAACCAACATTGTCATCTAAGAGCGTACTTGGAGAAAGGAGATTTTTTATATCGGGGGCACCTTGAGTGAGTTCACGTGCGTGACTACTCTCAACTTCATACTTCTTTGTAACTACTTCATTACTTTCTGCCATTTCCTGAGAGGATGATGGTCTTTCAACTGTTTCTACTCTATTCGGTTCATTTTCGACTTGTTCTGCTTGTTTTTGATTTTGCAATTTTACGTGCTCCTGATAACGTTTGTAAGCTGCAAAATCATATTGCGATGGTTTGTTGACTTCTCTGTCAAAAGGGACAATTCCCTCCTTTCTAAACACTGATTATGACCTGCTCTGCAGCTGTGCTCTATATCTCACTAACAAAAATCGAAAAGGTCTTTTTACTAACTTTTTGCCCTACATGTTTCCTCTGCCACGCAACCAATTTCGCCTCCCATTCAGTTTTCATAGGTTTGAAGTTTGAACACACTCAAGTCTAATGGTTGTAAGAGATGACTTGTGTGCGGCGAAAGCTTTATAATAATAATTTGATTTTCCAAGGCAAGCCTAAGAGTTTGTGGGTCAATGTGCGTCGTATGGCCGTCATAGATCAGCAATACAGGGCAAACTTCTCCAATATGCTGTTTCCTTTAAGCCGATTATACAATGTTGTTTTTGGTATTCCATATATTGTGCGGCATGAAATTGTTTTCAAGGAATTTATGGAAAATGTCCGACTCCATCCACCCGTTTTTGAAACATCCATATGCTAAATGTGGGTAACTTTAGTTCACGGGCGCCATGCAGGCATCCTTTGAATATAATCATGGAGGGAAGCTTGTTACCACTAGCACTGGCAGCGGTTAGGACGGTTATGTTTTTCTTACCTGGTCCGCTAGTGATTCGAGTTGACGGGCAATTGATAGGTCTGACTACTTTCAACTTCGATGGATCCAGGCAAAAGTACGTTTCATCCAAGTTGTAAATTTGGGTTGTCTTATCTTCTAAATGATTCTCCTTTATGGTTTCTTTGAGGATGTCAAAGTAAGTGATGATAGTAAAAGTATCTGTGGCATTTTTCGGGCTATTTCCACAATTTGGGGCTTTTTTAAGGACAACCCGTGTCTATTTTTGAACCGCAAGAACCAGTCCCTACCTGGAAAATTGTCTTTAAATGGTCTATCCAAATTGTTGCATTGTACAAATTTAGCAATAATTTGGAAAACCTATTTTCAAGTTATGCCAAATCCTCACTTTTCCATTATTTTCAGATATGTTGCTAGTTCTTCTGCATGCTCAGGGAGAAGAGCTTCCTTGGTAGATCTTAGTTGGCCTCTGTTTCCTTTAAGCCGATTATACAATGTTGTTTTTGGTATTCCATATATTGGGACAGCACGGTATAAGGTTATTTCTCCTGCACATATTCTACGAATCGCCTCTTTTAGATTGTTTTGGGAATACGAATTCCCACTATTGGTCTTTCTTTTATAGTTTCTAACCATTTTGAAAATTTGTTTTTTTTACACTGTAGTTTTTCTTTGTTATTTTTTAGTTAAGTTCAAACTTTTATTTCTTCACACTTTTCTTTAGTTTTTTCGCACTTCTTTTACTTAGTTTTTTGCACTTTGGCACTTTCTGACTATACTAGGATATACTCTACATTAGCTTTCTAAACAACCTGAAAAGAAAAACAATTTAAAAAAAGTTAACCTTCATGTTGCAATGTAAAGTTATGGTAAGAAATTGTTATGGGGTAAGTGGAACCTTACTAGGTCCTACATACCCCAACACTATCAAAATGGGGGTAAGAGGAATACATGGTGTCCCAAATTAACTATCCATGTTAGATGAATTTCGTTCGTTTCTTTGTAAAATACAAGGTTTTTTCTTCCTAACCAGTCTTTAAATCCTTTATAAAGTCAGTGCCAGCAAGTTAAAAATCGTCGTCGAGCGGTTGGCTTTTTAAAAAATGAACAAAGTCGATTCTTAACAAAATTTATTTTTTAACTCCAAAAAAGAAAAATTACACTTTTCACAAGATGTTAACTGATCAACGTTTAGGATGAAAAAACTCAGCTCTTACTCTCGTCGCTTGTATTTATAGACAATAAGAGATAAGAAATAGTGCTGATGTATGTAATAGTATGGGGATTTATGCTATCATAACTCCTCCACCCTTAGAAGGAAATTTAAGGTCAGAATGGCTTTAAATTTCCCAAATTAATGTTATCATTTTTAGAAGTTGTTTGTTCATCCTTTACATGTTTCAATGTCTTATTATTAGGTTTACAAAATATTTTACATAAAAGCATTTTATAATGTGGGTAACAATATATTAGAATAAGCAAACATAATATTACAATTATAATAGGTATAACATATTCTGTCCATGTCGTTCTGTCTGTCTCTAAGTCAAGCAGGGTTTGAGTTTTTATTCTATTTTCTTCAAACAGTACTTGATCATAGATTTGGTTTATTTTCTCAAAATTTATTTTTGTTAAGTTAATTTTTAAGTTATTTTGTTTATTCGAAATGTCTTTTGGCATTTGCAATTCGAATAAAGGGTATATATTTGGTTTAGCGACAGTTTTATGATTTGGGATTATAATATTTTTCCCAATAGTTACTTTACAAAATGAGTTTATAGTAAGTAAATAATTTCCTACTATTCTTTTAAGAATGGTCTGTCTGTCTGTGCATTCAATTTGTAATTCTTCCAAATCATACATAATTAATAAATATGTATTGATTTCTTTAATTTTTATTATCTGATTATTATATTGAGAAAGCGTTATCTTTTCGCAGTTATCCGAGTTATGTTTGATTAAGTTTTTCATACACAAATCGGATGTTGTTATTTTTTCGATTTCGCATAAATATTGATTTTTAAAAATCGATTGACATGGTTGACTAGTAAGAGCATAGCTCGTCATTGCTTAATAAGTAACTTCTTTTAGGGAGGATAATTTGATTATTTTTATTTGGTAAAGGAAATGGTTTAATATAATTAAAGGTGGTTTTGTAGGTAAGTGGGATTATTAGGATAAAGTAGAGTTTGGTATTTACTTGATAAGTTTTGACCTGTATCATTTTTTCAAAAATATGTAAGGTTTGTAAATTAGGCTCAATCGTTAATGAAATTTCGGGTGGTAAGCTTGATTGAATAATTTTTAATTCATTATGTAATTCATTTGGTTTTAACATAGCTGCGTATGAAATTGAGAATGTCTTGCAAATGTTTGTATTAGACTAATGTCCATAAGAAGTGAATTTAGCTGCTCAAAATGTATCAAAGATAAAGCTGTTTTGCTTTCAGTAAATATGCAAAGTTGGGTTTTATCTAATCTATGTATGGATGAAGTAAGTGTCGTTATGGTAACGGCTAATTCTTCTTGATTTTCACTTATTTCAAATATGGTGTTATTAATCTTTTTAATGAAATTTTTGTTTAAAGAGATTTCTAAAGTTTCTTTCATAGCGTTCGCCATTATCTGCATCTAATTAGCTCCGGTTCACATGATGTAATTGTTATTAGGGATCTGTAATAATAACTTGGTTTTTTGTTGTTCTTAAATTACTAAGATGAGTTTTAAAAGCAGGTAGGTTACGTTTTTGATCTACAATTAAAGCGGTGTTATCAGCATTAATTTTAGTAAGCTTATAGGGGCCTTCGTAACGTGATACGAGTTTTGATCTTTGCGATCTCGAATTTTTTAAATATACCATTTGTCCTACTTTAAACATTGTTTGTGGATTTTCTGTGTCACGGTTATGATATTCTATATATTTTACTTTATTTTGGAGACTAAGGTCTTTAACTTGTTGATGTATGAATTTCAAATCTTCTATATGATCTTTAATAAGGTAATTTGTTGTGACATTATATTCTGGAACTATAGGGCGATTTCCGTAAATAATTTCTTGCGGGACTTTTCCTGTATTAACATGAATTGTAGAGTGATAAGCGATTAGGCTTAATAATATTAATTGCTCAATTGGTGTTGTTCTATATTTTTTATTTAATTTGAAAATACGGATATGTTCAAGGAAGGTTGAATGAAATTTTTCAATTTGTCCTTTTGCATTTGGATGATTGGGTGTTACAAAATATAATTCGATGTCGTATATTTTTGCCATTTCTTTGAATGTCGAATTTTGAAATTCGCCGCCGTTATCAGAGGTGATTCTTTTTGGTATATTATATAGAGCGAAGAATTTTAATATTTCTTGTGTAATTTGAGTGGCTTCTTTACTAAGCAATTTAGTTACATAGGCAAATTTTGAAAATGCATCTATAATTGTCAGGAAAAGATTACCTTCTATGCTTAGAATATCTATATATAAGTGTTCAAGAGGTGTTGATGACGTGGGTGTTATATTAAGAGGCATTATTGGGGGATGTCGAAGGTATTTTCCTCTTTGACAGATTTCACATTTATTTATATAGTCTTGTATGGTTTTAAGCATAGTTTTGAAATAGTATTTTTCTTTAAGTTTTAAATATGTTTCATGGGCTCCTCTATGATTTGTTTTTCCTTCGTGATAGTTTTTTATAACTTCGTTAATACGTTCTATATCGCGTAAGTCTTTTACTCTTGATCTGTGCCAAATAATTCTTGGTGCATTATCATTAAATAGTGAAGTATAGAGAACAGATAATTCTCTATAAATTTCTTGTCTTTTTGAGAACAGATGAAATGTTTCGTTGTCAATAGTATTTTAGTTTTTTAGGATGTCTTTTAAATCTCTCGATTGATAGTTAATGGGTAAATAAACTTTAGTTATATGTTTATTGTCTATTTTATTTGATATAGAAGCTTTTGGATTTTCTTGAATTTTTATTATTTGACGTTTTTGTTTATTAATTGGATCTCCTGAAATTTCTATAGACCTTTGCGGTTTGTCAGATTGGTTAGAGTGTAGTGTCATGTCATTTTCAGGTTCGCCTGGTCGTTCTATTAGAACTATAGGATCTAAATCGAGGTTACGAGGTGAGTCAGGTATTTCTATGTTTTCTTCGATTTCAATACATGGTGGGGCATTAAGCTGTCTTTCATTATCTTCAATAATATCATTTAAATCATCTAGTAATTGTGAAATTTCTTCATCTTGGTTTACTGCCAATGATGAAGTATCTATCGGATGAATATCGACTTGATCGATTTTTATGCGTGATATCGCGTCAGCGTTAGTGTTTAATTTTCCTTTCTTATACACTACATCGTAGTCAAATTCTTCCAAACGAATTCTCCATCTCATTAATTTTGAATTTGGTTCTTTTAGTTGGTGAAGCCATTGGAGTGGTCTGTGGTCGGTATATATGGTAAATTTACGTCCGTAGAGGTATGGACGGAAGTATTTCACGGCCCATACACAGCCAAGGACCTCGCGTTCAATAACGCTGTAGTTTTTCTCGGCGTCATTGAGTGTTCGAGAAGCATACGCAATGGGCAAGTCCGACCCTGGGTTTCCTTGAGATAAAATGGCTCCTAAACTTTCGTTACTAGCATCAGTAGTCAGTATAAAAGGTTTTGAAAAGTCCGGGTACTGGAGTATTGGTGCGTTTGTTAACAATTGTTTATAAGTATTAAAAGATTTCATAAAGTCTTCATCATGTTTTATTACGCTACCCTTTTTCAAACATAATGTTAATGGTCGTGTTAATTTTACATAGTTCCGTAGTTCCTATAATAACTAGTGAGACCAAGAAATGATTTTATTTCTTTTGTAGTTTTTGGTATTGGAAATTTTAAAATAGCTTTAATTTTATTCGGGTTTGATGATATTCCTGTTTTTGTTATTACGTGTCCTAAATAATTTGTTTCTTGTTTAAGGAATTCACTTTTATCGAGTTGAATTTTGAAATTTGTTTCGCGAAGTCTATCAAAAACTTTTCGTAAATGTAAAATGTGTTCTTCTAAACCAGTTGAAAATATAATAATATCATCTAAATAAACAGTGCAAATATCACTAGGTCCGTTTAGAACGTTATTCATTGCCCGTTGGAAAGTAGCAGGTGCGTTTTTAAGTCCGAAGGGCATACGGATATACTCGTAATGTCCTTTGTCAGTATTAAAAGCAGTTTTTTCTATGTCTTCATCGGCCTTTTCGATTTGATGAAAGCCAGATGCCAAATCTAGCGTTGTGAAATTTTCCAAGTTTATCAAAAATATCGGTAATATTAGGAATAGGAAATTTATCGTCAATAGTTTTTTAATTTAATTTACGGTAATCAATTACAATTCTCCATTTACGTTGTCCGCTAGCGTCTAATTTCTTAGGCACTATCCATAAAGGTGAGACCAAGGCGGTTTAGATGGTCTAATTATTCCTTGTCGTTGCATTTCATTCATTTGTCGTGAAATTTCTTCTTTATGAATTTGTGGGTATCTATAAGATTTAGTATAAATTGGAATGTTATCTGTTGTTTTAATATGATGTTTAGTCGCGTTAGTAAAGGATAATGGAATACCTTCACAATACATTATGTATTGTATATTCGAAGCAAAGTTTTCGTATTGCGTCATACTCTTCCTGGTTTAAATGTTGAAGTCTTAAATTTTTAAGATTAGCCTTTTGTAAATTATCGAAAGTTTTAAATGAATCTCTAGATAATTCTTGATCAAATTCTAAATTATTAATTTCGAAATATTGCGGATAATATTCTAAATTGTCCAAGTCTATTTCACATAATTTGTTGGGTTGATAGCTACAAATTTAAATTGGTTGTTGTTTACTAATGTAATTCCTAAAGGAATTTCTATAGCACAATTTATTAATTGTTCTGGTATAACTAGTTCAGTGTTATTCTGATAATCTGTATTCAAACTAATTATTTGTTCTGGAAAAGGCGGAATTGTTACCTTTTCAGTAGAGTAAGATAAGAATTTGTCTTGAAATGGTGTTCCATTTACTACATTTGGACTGAGGCACGAGGCGTGCTGAGTTTGCCCGTTTTAAAGTCTAATCTTGCATTTAGCTTGGTGATTAGGTCAATCCCGATTAGGCCTTCAAAGGAACTATTGAAGTCGTAAATATAGTGTTTATGAATCATATCAGGTTGATTAAATATTTCACTGATAGGGAATGTTACGATTAAGTTATGAATGGATTTATTGTGTGATGTTTTTATTGTAAAAGGCTCTTCTATTATAAAGTCGTAAAAATACGTAAATGCGAGTTCTTCATTAATTAATGATTTCGAGGCTCCTGTGTCAATTAAAAATTTAGCATTATTAAATTCTGGTATTATTATGTACGGTAATTTATTTGAATTTTGGTTATTTAAGTTTATGGTTTCGAGGTTTCCGAGGCAAGTTTCTGAAAATTTTCCTGTCCGTCGCTCTGTTCGTTGGCATAATATTCTTCTTGATACATTTGATTTTGATAAAGTATTCTTCGTACGAAACAGTGTCTTCGTGATAAGGACTGTAAGAGGCTTCTTCAGGAATTTGATCTTCTGGTAAAACTTCATGTGCATTTAATTGTTGAGAAAAATATTTTCTTTGTTGTGGAGCTTGTCTGTGTTGTGCTGATTGTAATTGCGTTAGACGTGATGACGTATCCATTGGTTCATAATTTCTTGTTGGTGGTTTATGTGTAGGTTTAAATACATTTTGTGGAGGTCCGAAAGTTTGTCTGTTTGTCGGAAAGTTATATTTTATAGGTGTTGGTTGCACATTAATAGGTTGTGATGGAAATCTCGGTTGAGTGTAAAATTGTCGTTGTACTGGAATTTGTTTTTGTTGTGTGGGAAATTGAAATTGTTTTTGTAACATTCTTGAGTGTACTTGAGGTGTTTGATTAAATTGGGGATTTGGTCTAATAGGTGTGTTGGTAATTTTTATTTGTACGTTATTATTTCGCGGAAGATTAAAGTTATTTGATCCGCTTATTTGTTGTCTATGATAACTAATATTTTCTTCTTCGGTTACCATCTGTATGGCTTTTTCTAATGTGTCCGGTGATTTACAACGTAGTAAATTACTCATGTTGCCATTAAGTCCGGTTAAAAATGCACGTAATGTTATAGCTTTATACATATCTGTTTTTGTTTTCTTTATATCGGCTGCTAGATCTGAACACGCGATTTTATCTAAAAGCAAACTGCTTAAATTTATACATCTATCTGAAAATTGCAAGCACGATTCATTTGATTTTTGTCGTAATATAGTTAAATCTGATAATACAGATTTTTCGTTTCTTTGATCTCCAAAAATATCTAATAAGATTTTCTTTAATTCTGGAAAAGTTGTATAAGTTCGTGAAGCTATTAATATTGCAGCTTTGCCTATTATTTTTGTTCTTATATATAATAAGGTAAATGATATTCTAGCAATTTCATTATTAGGTGCCATGAGTATTAGGACATTTTCGTAAGCGTTTAAAAAGTTTGATAATTGAGCTGTATCCCGTCGAAACATGGTATTAATTATAAATAATCTTTAAAGCAAATTTGTGGTACGGCCATGTTATTTAAATTTTCGTTAGTAGGTACTGGGTTAATTTCAGGAATTTGGTTAGGTTCAGGAATTGGGTTATCAGAAAGCGAAAGTGAATTACTAAGCAAATCTGAAAGAATGTCAATTAGATTTTCTTCGTTCATTAAATTTTACTTACATAAAATAAATGAATAATTTTGTTATCATCTCACGATTATTGTGAATTTATGGAATAAGTAATGCTGTCTCAATAGTCTGAAATTAAAATTAGTAAATCACTAAGTTGGAAAATTTTAAATTGAAAATTTGTGTCAGTACGTCTGTAAATTTGTCTTTACGTTTTAAATATTTACAATAATATAATGATTAAATATATACCGGGTGACACAGGAGATATGTAACACCCCGTAGCATGTTTATTTAAAAAGATATTATTTTGAAATTTGGTAGACTTATATAATGCGTGATTGTCCTTTTTTTGGTACAAACAAGAATTTTTTTCCACTTCCGGTTTCACCGGAAGTGACATCTACTTCGTTATTTTAAATGGCACCCTGTATATATTTTTTTCCTATCTGATTTTACTTAAATTTCTATTTTTAACTATGTATACCAAGATGACATTAGTTTTTAAAATGGCTGCTGAAAATCATTTTATTGCACTAAGTCAAGTTTGCTATGGAATAAAATGTGGCGGTAATTAATGCTTAATGTGCTGCGATATCAAAAGAAACCTGGTACACAATTTTGTGTTTCATATTTGTTTTGTTCTAATCAGTAGCCGAAGAGACTTTGTAGAATTTTTATATTAAATAAAAATCTCTAGACTAATTCCTCGAAATCATAAAAACTAAGATAGAAACACTAATTTTAAACCTGACCCTTTTTTAATTTGACTCAATTTGTAAAATATTTATTCATCTTTCACTTTTACCCAATACAATTCATTATGTCTGATTTTGCTTGCATTTAAATAAAATTGTTTTCGAAGAATCTCAAAATGCTGGCCATTATTTTCCCTGCAGCGTCGAATTCTTGTAACCAGTACCTCTAAACACATTTTCTAACTGCAATTCAGTAAACTAATTTATTGCTAACCTAACTCTCATTTTTAAGTCTTCCCTATTTTGCAGTGGAGTTTTATAAACCATTTCCTTGAGATGGCCCCATTTGAAAAAATCAAGTGGCGTAAAATCCGGACACCTCGGGGGCCATCTAATTGGTAAAAGTGAAATATGAATAAATATTTTACAAATGGATAAAATTTAAAATTAGTGTTTCTATCTTAGTTTTTGTGATTTCGTGGATTTAGTCTAGAGATTTTTCTTTAATATAAAAATTGTACAAAGTCTCTTCGGCTACTGATTTAAAATAACAAAGTAGATGTCACTTCCGGTGAAACCGGAAGTGGAAAAAATTTCTTGTTTGTACTAGAAAAAGGACAATCACACATTATATAGGTCTACCAAATTTCAAAATAATATCTTTTTAAATAAACATGCTACGGGGTGTTACATATCTCCTGTGTCACCCGGTATAGTTATGTTTTAAATATTTACAATAAAATGATGATTAAATATATATGGTTATAAGATATGTATAAGGCAAAATATATTTTTATAGAAGCTTGTGAAAATTTTAAGTTTCTCGATGTTTTCTTTTAAAGATGTTTTCTTGCTTGAGTCAACACTCTCTATGAGCGACTTACGGTTGCACTTAGTCTCTGAAAGTGGAGTACCTTGTCTTGTTTTCTTCAAGGGCTTCTAACTAATGAGTCTTTTCGACTACTCAAAAGTTAGGTGCAAAGCCTCAGGTGCTTCCGATGATAGGTTACTGAGAGTCTGGTGGTCTTGCTCACACGCACTGAGTTGGGATGACTCAGATCGAGATGTACCAGATTTTATATCTCGGGGGTTTAGAGGGATGTTTTTAGGAAAGGTGGGTAAGGTAGGCAGATTGTTCTTGATGTCAACTTAAAGCTAAAAGAGAAAAATGTTGAATTAAATTGAAAAGTTGTTTCTTGAAATGAAAAAAATTCTTGTTTCTTGAGTTTCTTAGCCTACGTGGTAGATATGCCAGTGGTTCTTCTACCCTAAAAATTAATCATTGGCGAAGTCTCGGTGACTCCGACCTGATGTCAGCACGATACTGCCTTCTTAGCCTAGGTGGTAGATATGCCAGCGGTTCTTCTACCCTAAAAATTAATCGTTGGCGGGTACCGTATTGACGGCACTAAGTCTCGATGACCCCAACCTGATGTCAGCGCGATGCTGCCTTCTATACTAAACGTTGCAGGATGGTTTTCCAACCGGCAGACCTCGATGGACTCCTGCGTGTTGTAGGCGCGATGCCCCCGTGGAATTCTTTCAACCAAAACGAAAAATCAACTAACCTTGTTTCGAAAAGATGTCTTCTCAATCTCTACTTCGTTCAGGCAATTTGGAAGTTGTGATTCCTCTTCTCGATTCCCTACTCAATTCAGGTAATCTGGAGCTGGTGGTCCTTCTTCTGAAGCGTTGAAACACACGTTACTGCTGGTTTTCAGCTGTAACTGAAGAAATCCGATCCGAACTGCGCCAGTTAAGAATCGTCGTCGAGCGGTTGGCTTTTTAAAAAATGGACAAAGTCGATTCTTAACAAAATTTATTTTTTAACTCCAAAAAAGAAAAATTACACTTTTCACAAGATGTTAACTGATCAACGTTTAGGATGAAAAAACTCAGCTCTTACTCTCGTCGCTTGTATTTATAGACAATAAGAGATAAGAAATAGTGCTGATGTATGTAATAGTATGGGGATTTATGCTATCATAACTCCAGCACAAATATGAACATTTCAATAGAGCATGTAACCTTCGTTTTCCAGATAAAATGCATCATATTTTGTTGCCAGTTTCACACTTAATAGTTTGAATAAAAATGATTCTATGATGAGAGCTGCTCTATAGTAATATAAGCCATAATAATAATTTCTGAATCTAATTTAAAATATTTATTTAAATCGTAACATTTTATATATATAAAAATTAATAATTATTTGGTTATTATATAACCACAGCGATATTATATGTAAGTGAATACGCTACATATACCCCCCCTCCCTGCAAAAGGAAAATCAACTTCAGAAGGTTGCGTGTTCAAATCTCGCCGGGGTCACCAATTATAGCAATATTAGCCATAATAATAATTTCGAAATCTAATATAAAATATTTATTTAAATGTTAATATTTTATGTATATAGAACTTTATAATTATTTTGTTATTATATAACAACCTCCTATTTAAAAACTTACCCATAAATAATCATGTTAAATGATTTTCAAACTTCATCAGTCTCACTTACCCCGAATTCCCACCTACCTCTCTCCACCTTACCATATTTACAGCCACCTGTAAAATTTACCACAATACACAGTAAATAAGGCACAACAAATATGCAAATTTGTAGTGTGAATAAATAACTCACCTTTGGACAACAGTCCCAGCATTTGAACTCTACAATTGTATTCTCTTCTTCATTAATTTTTACTATGATATGTAATTCTTTTTGGAGATCTTGTGCTCTGACGTAATTTTACCTTCTATTGAGCATTGTTGCTGATTCGCTTTAGTTGAACATATCCAACAGCGCTGTGTCTATATGATTCCCAGGTTGATCTACAACAAAAAAATCACAACGCACTCATAGTAACTAGTATAGAGTGCATGCGTCTGTATATTTGTTACTTAATAACATGTATTATTATACAGGGCCCTTTCTAGGCGGTTGGCAGCCCACGTGCAAAAATTATTAGGTTGCCCTTTTCTTGCTTGCCTTGCCTAATTTTCTGTGACTTAACTAACAAAAATATACGTCCATTTTTTTAAATGGATTGATATGGTTATTTATGGCCAGTTCTATAGCTTATATTATCCAATTATGTCAATAAAGCTACCACAAAATTTTATGAAAAACGTATTTTAAGTCATATTTTTATCTCTAAAGGTAAAAAATCTAGAGGTGTTTAAAACTGTTGAAAATTAAAATGAACACATTACTCATTCACCCGTAAATGTAGTAAACTGCGATAAACTACGTCTGCACTTTACTTTCGTTGTCATTGTCCTGTTACTCTTAAAAATCCGAAGCGGCCTCAGTAAGAGATTTATTGGGCTATTAAGTTAAAAAAGTAAAAAAAAAAAAAATCATTCGAAATAGCTTATAGACTGTGCATAGAGTGGTGTGGAAGACAGCAGGGATACTCGAACCATAAATAACCAAATGCGGTCTGCTCTAGTAGGAGAAGAAGGAGAGAGCTAGAACCCCCCACCAATCGCAGATTGGCAAGTGGGGTTGTGTGGTGGAGGGTTCTAGTTCTCTCATTGATAAATAAATGCCCTAATTGTGGTGGGAGGTGTTCTAGAATTCTCACTGATAAAAAATATGCTGCTAAGCCCCCATCAGGTTTAGTATATGCGTCCACTCGCTCCAACAAGCTCACTTTCTCCAACGAGACATTCCCTTCGCATAAAATAAATTATCAGTTAAGAAATTTTACACAATTATTTTTCTCTTTATTACTGTCTGGCTCAATATATACCAAATAAATTCTTATACCTTACCTTATACCAAATAAATTCCCTTCTCACATAAGCAATGTGCGCTGAAGATTTTTCAGGCATATATAATTATCTCTCATATAATACATTTGATGAACGTTTAATGTTATTCGATGGATGGGCTGGTGTTTTATCCCCTGTTGAGCTTGCATTAGCAGGTTTTCACTACACAGGTGAAAATGATATTGTGCGATGTTTCTGGTGCAAAGTAGAAATTCATAGATGATAATTGGTAACATAGCCATTAAAGATCATTTGAAATATAGTAAGAATTGCTTGTATACGAAGCTAATCAAAGAAAAATTCGATTTAAATACTATGAAGTAGGATTCATTTGCAACAGCTGTAGAGTTTGGTATGATGACTTCATACCCCAATAAATTGACGGTAGTTGCGTCTTCTCACAAATCAACATCTACAGATGTTCTAAGAAAATCAGTGGTGTTTTATACATTCTCTTAGTTTTAAATATAATAAGTAATATTTATAGTACTTTTTATTAATATTTGTATCAGACAGGTAAACATTTATTAGTTTAGAAAATAAATAATTTTTAAATCAGGAAGTACAAAAATCATATTTTTAATATCATCATAATATGTATATTTGAGTATATTTGTAATATAAGTTTAAATAAAAACTGAAACGTACTATTGTCTTTTATTATTAACATTCAAGAATTTGTAATTACTGTTTTTATTGTAGAAGGCACTTTAAAAATTAGAATTGATTTCTTTTATATCGACTATTTTGAAAATTAAACTAATTTGATATTACAGCTAGTTTAGTTTTCCATGAATGTCTGAACTACACTTTTCTTCGATAAGTGAATTTTGAAAAAGCACTAAATGAAATAAACTCTTATATGGTGAGTATGTGGTAAATATAACTAGTCCTGCGAACGTGATATGACTTTTTACTAGAAATATAAAATGAGATGTTAAGTCTATACTTATTTTTACTGAGTATTTGTCAACAGTATTAAAGTTAATTAAACTATTATTTCAAAACTAATCAGCATGTTGTAACATTATTTTCATTACAAATACATCATTTCAGAATATTTTCAAGTATTACTTTAAAATTTGGGTACATATTTATAAAATGTGTTATCATTACGTGTTTATTTTGTCAGGATATAATTCAGAAAAAAACAGCTTAAATAGAAATAAAATAGAGTTAAATATAAAATATTTATTATTAGTATAAAAATAGGCGATTTGTACAAAGCTTTAAAATTAATATTTACAAACTTATATCTTTTATACTTATATATATATATATATATATATATATATATATATATATATGTTTTAGTATATAAGTATAAAAGATATAAGTTTGTAAATATTAATTTTAAAGCTTTGTACAAATCGCCTATTTTTATACTAATAATAAATATTTTATATTTAACTCTATTTTATTTCTATTTAAGCTGTTTTTTTCTGAATTATATCCTGACAAAATAAACACGTAATGTGATAACACATTTTATAAATATGTACCCAAATTTTAAAGTAATACTTGAAAATATTCTGAAATGATGTATTTGTAATGAAAATAATGTTACAACATGCTGATTAGTTTTGAAATAATAGTTTAATTAACTTTAATACTGTTGACAAATACTCAGTAAAAATAAGTATAGACTTAACATCTCATTTTATATTTCTAGTAAAAAGTCATATCACGTTCGCAGGACTAGTTATATTTACCACATACTCACCATATAAGAGTTTATTTCATTTAGTGCTTTTTCAAAATTCACTTATCGAAGAAAAGTGTAGTTCAGACATTCATGGAAAACTAAACTAGCTGTAATATCAAATTAGTTTAATTTTCAAAATAGTCGATATAAAAGAAATCAATTCTAATTTTTAAAGTGCCTTCTACAATAAAAACAGTAATTACAAATTCTTGAATGTTAATAATAAAAGACAATAGTACGTTTCAGTTTTTATTTAAACTTATATTACAAATATACTCAAATATACATATTATGATGATATTAAAAATATGATTTTTGTACTTCCTGATTTAAAAATTATTTATTTTCTAAACTAATAAATGTTTACCTGTCTGATACAAATATTAATAAAAAGTACTATAAATATTACTTATTATATTTAAAACTAAGAGAATGTATAAAACACCACTGATTTTCTTAGAACATCTGTAGATGTTGATTTGTGAGAAGACGCAACTACCGTCAATTTATTGGGGTATGAAGTCATCATACCAAACTCTACAGCTGTTGCAAATGAATCCTACTTCATAGTATTTAAATCGAATTTTTCTTTGATTAGCTTCGTATACAAGCAATTCTTACTATATTTCAAATGATCTTTAATGGCTATGTTACCAATTATCATCTATGAATTTCTACTTTGCACCAGAAACATCGCACAATATCATTTTCACCTGTGTAGTGAAAACCTGCTAATGCAAGCTCAACAGGGGATAAAACACCAGCCCATCCATCGAATAACATTAAACGTTCATCAAATGTATTATATGAGAGATAATTATATATGCCTGAAAAATCTTCAGCGCACATTGCTTATGTGAGAAGGGAATTTATTTGGTATAAGGTAAGGTATAAGAATTTATTTGGTATATATTGAGCCAGACAGTAATAAAGAGAAAAATAATTGTGTAAAATTTCTTAACTGATAATTTATTTTATGCGAAGGGAATGTCTCGTTGGAGAAAGTGAGCTTGTTGGAGCGAGTGGACGCATATACTAAACCTGATGGGGGCTTAGCAGCATATTTTTTATCAGTGAGAATTCTAGAACACCTCCCACCACAATTAGGGCATTTATTTATCAATGAGAGAACTAGAACCCTCCACCACACAACCCCACTTGCCAATCTGCGATTGGTGGGGGGTTCTAGCTCTCTCCTTCTTCTCCTACTAGAGCAGACCGCATTTGGTTATTTATGGTTCGAGTATCCCTGCTGTCTTCCACACCACTCTATGCACAGTCTATAAGCTATTTCGAATGATTTTTTTTTTTTTTACTTTTTTAACTTAATAGCCCAATAAATCTCTTACTGAGGCCGCTTCGGATTTTTAAGAGTAACAGGACAATGACAACGAAAGTAAAGTGCAGACGTAGTTTATCGCAGTTTACTACATTTACGGGTGAATGAGTAATGTGTTCATTTTAATTTTCAACAGTTTTAAACACCTCTAGATTTTTTACCTTTAGAGATAAAAATATGACTTAAAATACGTTTTTCATAAAATTTTGTGGTAGCTTTATTGACATAATTGGATAATATAAGCTATAGAACTGGCCATAAATAACCATATCAATCCATTTAAAAAAATGAGGTTAGGTTAATATCTCAAACATTTGACGTATATTTTTGTTAGTTAAGTCACAGAAAATTAGGCAAGGCAAGCAAGAAAAGGGCAACCTAATAATTTTTGCACGTGGGCTGCCAACCGCCTAGAAAGGGCCCTGTATAATAATACATGTTATTAAGTAACAAATATACAGACGCATGCACTCTATAGTAGTTACTATGAGTGCGTTGTGATTTTTTTGTTGTAGATCAACCTGGGAATCATATAGACACAGCGCTGTTGGATATGTTCAACTAAAGCGAATCAGCAACAATGCTCAATAGAAGGTAAAATTACGTCAGAGCACAAGATCTCCAAAAAGAATTACATATCATAGTAAAAATTAATGAAGAAGAGAATACAATTGTAGAGTTCAAATGCTGGGACTATATATATATATATATATATATATATATATATATATATATATATATATATATATATATATATATATATATATATATATATATATATATATATATATATATATATATATATATATATATATATATATATATATATATATATATATATATATATATATATATATATATATATATATATATATACAGAAATTAAAACTAAAACTAAAAATCGTTCATTTCACAACCCATTCTCGAATAGGGAATTATTGTCCCCATTCCTTGAATGGGAAGTGTGTTGCAAAATATTGCACATTATGTATATCGTTTTCAATTTTGTCTTCTTGGCATATTAAAGAAGCTAGTAAAGTGTCTATCTACTTTCTATACTGCTTTAGTTGTACAATTTTGTGGGTAAGCTTGTTTTTGGTCACTTTAAGCTTACCCACATATGTTTCAGACTCCTCGCGAAGGCACCCCCCGCACTTCCCCCAAAAAGGCATCCTTGTCGTTGCGCATTTTTACCGTTACTTCTGCCACATTATCCGCTACATTATTTAGGTAGTCAGCCATCTCGATGGATAGCAGCGCATCTTCGGCATCCCTCAGAGGTGTTGACATGGTAGCCGGCTCGAAACCAACGTATTTGGGTAACGCCGATACCCCTTGGTCCCCATCCCAGACCCTGCCATAACATTGAACGACACTTCACCCGCCGCCGAAGACGAGGCCGTAGCTGAAGTTGGAGGATCCACTATTGGGCGCTCCTCCGAGAAGGTGCCCTCCAAAACACATATCTCGGACGTGAGGAAGTCGTCCAACCTTGTCATGTTCAATTCCCTCACAACTTTCTTTTCAAAGGAGATGTCCTCGTACAGCTCGGGACACTTATCACTTTTCTCTTTTTTCATACTGTGTCTGCTTGGCTTCTTTGTTGGATATATCATTTTGACTTTCGAATTCATGGTGTAAACTGTTTAAAACTATGTGTAAACTGGGATGCTACAGACATGGGATCGCCTTTAAATAATCAAGTCAAATTAAACCTTATTGCAAACCCGTCTACGCGTCACCCCACCGCCTGACCAGTTCTTATTAAAAACTTCATCATTAGCAGGTACCGTGATTATTTCAAACTCGTTATACTCACATCAACTCGGGTGGCGGTTCATGGTTATGTAGACAAAAACAAAAAAGACATACTTCGCTTTAAGCGCTGGCAACATTCTTTATCCCTCGAAAGACTGGTTATGTTATAGTGGTACTATGTAGCCAGACAAGAATAAAGAATTCATGCAAGGCTTTAGAGGCTAACACAGGGTATTCGCATTTTATATTCTTAACGACTTTCGTGTTCTGTGTTTAAAATAAATACAAGACAAGCTGAGAGAGTGGTCACCGTACCACCATCTACCTGGTACCTGTTATCCAGACAAAAATAGATGTCTAGTTTCGCTTTAGATATAAGCTATTGACATTCTTCTTTCGATGCTCGGATCTTCTTATTATGCAGCATATTTGCAAATTGTTAATTAGTAGTCAAGAAATTACAACCACACTTATCTTTATTTTTTACCGAACTTAATGTCACTTCTTCTGAAATTAATTACTCTTGTTATAATACGCAGATGTAAAATATTTGTTCTCAAATATATAATAAAACATAGTAAAGTGAAATTGTGACTTACTGTAAATCCGTCGAATTATCGCCGTGTGGATCAAAATGGGGCGTATCGAAAACTTGTTTCAAATTTATTGTGTCAGACTACCTTACAAATTATAAAATTCCATAAACTGCATATGGGTGACGACATTTATTTTTTAATTGAAATGAACACTGAAAATATCAGAAATAATATCAATGTATAATAATAATAATAATAAATGATTTTATTGGCAGGAAATGATTACAAATTTACAATATAATATGTTAGTTATTGTACCAGTGATTGCCTGTCCGTAGGACAGGAGTTTGCTCTTCCACTCAACCATAGATGTGTTTCTTTTGTGAAAAAACTATTAGAAAAATTTAAAACTTATTTGAAATTTACATATTCCTAAAAAGGAGAGATAAATATTTTCTCTTATAGGATTTCTTTAAGTACGATAAATTCATGAAATGTGTTGTCGGTGCATATGATGGTTAATTATTTATTTTACACGATAAATACCGATTTTTAATATCATAGGTAGGTATTTATTTCTAATTAAAATGTACTACAGAAGCTTGTGCCAAAGTAAAAACCAAAATACTAAAATTATACTTATTTCAATATCATAAAGTATGAAACTACAACTTTCTTAGGTATTAATATAAAATAAAAAATTACGATGGGCAGCGATCGAATGTGAATACTTATTTCACTGATATTTTATTTAATAAAGATTTAAATGGGTCTAATCTCAATAAAATTCATGCATTAAATAGCATTTGCATTTGAAACTTGTAACCAAAACAATTCATTTCTTAAAAATGATTTCCACGCACCCTCAAGTAAGCTGCGCTTAAAAATTTTTGAAAAACGTGACTTTGAAAGCACCATTTCTTAAGGTTAAAAAACTCGGAAATAACCAGTTTTGAAGGTCACAGACACTCAGAGGTCAATATACTTATTTTTCAGGTGATATTAAAAGTTTAGTGACTTTTTCGGCTGAAGCATACTCTGAAACCGGTTAATCCAGTTATATAATTTATAAGACCGGTTAAACTGGCTTATTGTGATTCTCTGGTGAACAGCTTTCTTTGTTTTACCTCGTATATAAGCATGTTGAATCGTATGCCAAGTAAGTATTAATTTCAGATTTAGCTGAAATACAGTTAGTTGCAATTGTTCAGTGGTTCAGTAGAATAGATTAGCAAACTGTGATAAAATGCAGTGCCTTCGATGTCATAAATTCTTTTCCTCATAAAGCAGTTTGTTACGCCATGAGAGAGAAAGTTGCCCATATAGATATCACGAAACTACACCTGAGAAAAAACAAAAAATTTTACATGTACAGTGAGATGATGAAATAAAAGATGAAATCATAAATCCACCGGGTCCGTCAAATGTCCATGATAACTTAACTGAGTGTCCTGAATATCATGTTAAAATTCAAAGAAACTATTTAAATGGTCATATTAGAAGTAACGCACACAAGAAAAAGACTTTACATACTCTGGGCGAATGTGTTGAAAGAGTCAACAGTGCATTTAAGTGTCGAATTTTGAGCTATCGTTTCTCCACTACACATCATCACATCGATATCGTTGAATTTTTCGAAGACATCAAAGACAAAGTATTTTCAGTTATTACTGACTATATTAAACAGTATCGTGCACTGAAAATACATTTAGAGTTATTTTCAATGTATGTCATACTCGAAAAAGATATATTTGATCTCAAATCGTTTAACACTAAAAATAAAATTTTGACTATCTCCACTGATTTAACGGAAATATATGAAGAATTTATCAGAGATATTATGGAGAAAGCCTCTCATATTCAAGAAAAGAATTCAGGTATATTATCAAAATTACATAATTTTTTCTTATAAAATATTTTCAGGATGGAGCCTACAACAATGAATGTGAAGTGAATATAAATAAATATAATCCGCTTTTTGCTTCATCCTACATAAAGTTACCAAAGCAGATTGAAGCAAAAAAGGCTGTTGTGAATATATGCAATCATGATCAAATGTGCTTTGCGTGGTCCGTCAACGCAGCAATTTTTCTACCAACAGGACCCCCCCAGAGAGTATAATCATATCCACATTATTCCACTCTATTGAACTTTGAAGGTATTGATTTTTCAGTTAGATTAAAAGACATACCCAAGTTTGAAAAACTAAACAATATTTCAATAAATGTATTTGGTGTCAATAATCAATTTAAAGATGATAAAATTATTTGTGAAATTGTCGGTCCACTATTCTTTACCAGAACTTTACAAAATACTCACGTCAATCTCTTGCGGATGATGGTGGAAATAATTATTATTGTTTCATTAAAGATTTGTCAAGATTAGTTTCTAAACAAAGATATAAGCATAATGGACAGACGTTTATTTGTAACGGCTGTCTCTACTTTTTTCGAACGCGCGAGGCATTACACCTTCATGAAAAACATGATTGTAATTTTATATGCACACAATTACCAACAACTAATTTTGTGATAAATAAATTCGGTGAAAGCATTCCTGACAATGTTCTTAAATTTGTCAACTTTGAGAAAATTAACAGTGCCATTTGTAATATATGCGGATTTTGAAAGCATTTTAAAACCTATCCATCACGCGCAACCTAAAGAAGACAATTCATTTACTGTAAGAACGTATGAACACCAACCCTATTCATTTTGTTTTTATGTAAAATGTAGCTTTGACGATTCCGCATCAAAACTAGTTCATTACCGCGGTTTAGATGCAGCTCATGTTTTTATACAGAAATTAGAAGAATGTGTGCACAATTTATATGATAAACAGATGAATAATATTAAACCGATGCTACTTCTTTCAGAGCATCAACTGACAGATTTTAACAATAGTAGTACATGTTCCATTTGTAATAAGGTTTTTATTGAAAGTAATCAGAAAGGCCGTGATCATTGTCACTTAACTGGGAATTACCGGGGTGCAGCTCACTCCATTTGTAGTTTAAACTTCAAATTACCCAAATTCATTCCAGTATTCTTTCACAATTTAACAAATTATGATTCGCATTTGTTTATTAAAAAATTGGCCTTAAATCAAGAGAAAATTGATGTCATAGCGCAAAATAAAGAGAAGTATATATCATTCTCAAAACACATTTTAGTCGAAAGAAAGGAAGGCGCAGAAAAAAATGTATTTATAAAATGGAAATTTCTGGATTCATTTCGCTTCTTACCAGCTTCTTTAGATAAATTAAGTCAAACACTAGAATCTGAACAATGTTCAGAGATAAAAAAATATTTCAGTGATCAATACAAATTTGATTTAATACGTTGCAAAGCAGTTTTCCCTTACTCCTACGTGGATTCAATTGGTAAATTGAACGATACTGAATACCTACACAGAATTTATTTTTTGATATATTGCGTGGTGATGGCGTTACCGAGGAGGATTATAGTCGAGCGCATGTTACTTGGCACACCTTTCAATGCCAGACTTTGGGCGAATATTCTGATATATACCTAAAATCTGATATATTGCTATTGGCGGATATTTTTGAAAACTTTCGTAAAATTTGTTTAGAAAAATTTACACTAGATCCTGCACAATAAGCAACGGCACCATCATTAAGTTGGGATGCGATGTTGCGTAAGACAGGTTGTTGAGCTTGAGCTCCTTACTGATATAGATATGCTTCATTTCTTTAGAAAAGGCATACGAGGCGGTGTTAGTCAATGTAGTAAAAGAATGTCCATTGCCAATAATAAATTTATTTCTAATTATTCTTCAAAACCTACATCATATATGCTTTATTTAGACGCCAGGAATTTATATGGTTGTAGTATGAGTCAAAGTTTACCATTGGGAGGATTTAGATGGTTAAACGATAACGAAATTCAATATTTTGACTGTTCCCTTTTAAGTAACGATTCTGAAAGGAGTATGTATTAGAAGTGGATTTGGAATATCCTGAAAATTTGCATGATGCACATAATGATTTACCATTCTGCGCAGAAAACGAGGGGTATCGATAAGCTAAGAAAATTGACCCCAATATATGACAAAAAATTTAACTATATTTTTTTTCTCATTATTTTAGTAAAATACAGGATACTAACTTAACGCTACAATAAATTAAAAGTAAAAATGACTACGTTTTCTTCACGAGAAAAATCGACAAGCTGAGGTCAAGATGGCTTTTTTTGGAAAATTGTACCTTTTTTTTACTATATCGAGTTTTTTTAGACGTGCGCATTTTTCAGCATGGTGATTTTTTTGCATGTTTTTATTTAGACGTCAATATAAAAATACAAAAATTAAACTGCTAAAAAAATGCGCTCATGTCTAAAAAACTCGATATAGTAAAAAAAGGGTACAATTTTCCAAAAAAAGACATTTTGACGTCAGTTTGTCGATTTTTCTCGTGAAGAAAACGTAGTCATTTTTACTTTCAATTTATTGTAGCGTTAAGTTAGTGTCCTGTATTTTACTAAGACAATGAGAAATATAAAAAAATATGTAGTTAAATTTTTTGTCATATTGGCGTCAATTTTCTTAGCTTATCGATACTCCTCCTTTAATACCCCCAAATAGTAAACAATTTGAACTTATTTTAAACCTCCATAATAAAACTAACTATATCATTCATTACAGGAATCTCAAACAATGTTTAGAACATGGTTTAAAATTACAAAGAATTCATAGAATTTTGGAATTTTCGCAATCCTCTTGGTTGAAAACCTATGTTGATTTGATTACAGCGTTGCGAAATGCATCCAAAATGCTTTTGAAAGAGATCTTTTTAAATTTGTAATAAACTCAATATTCGGAAAAACTATGAAAATGTTGAAAATAGAGTCGATATAAAACTTATTTCTCACTGGGAAAATATTCGTGGAAGTGTTGGAGCTGAAGGGTACATAAGTAAGCCTAATTATAAATCATGTTCTGTGTTCTCAGATAATTTGGTAGCTATAGAAATGTCTCAACTGAAAATTTGTTATAATAAGCCATTATACGTGGGTTACTCAATGTTAGAAATATCAAAAACAGTAATATATGATTTTTATTATGACTTCATCAAGCAAAGATACGGTAATAATGCGTCTCTGTGCTATACCGACACAGATTAATAATAATAATAATAATAATAATAAACTTTATTCAGTTATACCATAAAAATAGTGTAGAACAGGTCAAAATAGCAAGATAAAAATAAATAAATTAGACAAATAAGTATAAACAATTAAATGTATAACACAATTACAATTAAATAATATTACTTTAGATAGAACAATCAAAATGGTGATTAAAGTATTCAGAGATAGAATAAAATGATTGACGACTTAAATATATTTTTAATTTCACTTTGAACTCCTTTGTTAACAAATTTTTATATTGATTTGGTATTTTGTTATAAATCTTGATTAGCTGTGTTACTACGTTTCTTTGTACTTGCGTAAAAGTGGTTTGTGGCTGACGTAACACTGATGTTGCACAGCCCCTGGTGTTGAAAGCGTGATTGGTTTCATATCTAGTGAATAATTCTTCATAGTTTTGTTTCACAAAGCATGCACATTGGTATATGTATAAGGATGGTAAGGTAAGTATGTTTTTGTCTTTAAAAGTTGCTTTACACGTTTCTCTTTTTTTTAGATGGAAGATACTTCTGATGCAGGATTTTTGTAGCCTGAAAATTCTGGGAGAATCAACAGAGTTACCCCAGAAAATAATTCCATATGTGATTCTGGAATTTACATAGGAGTAGTATGCGCTGAGTGCTGCTTCTTCATTGACAGAACTGGACACAATGTGTAGTGCATATGTAAATGAGCTTATCTTTTTGGCAAGGTACTGGACATGTTCTTTCCAATGTAGTTGGGAGTCTATTTCAATGCCTAGGAATTTTGTGTGTTCCGTGGTTGTAAGGATATGATCATTATAAGCTATTGTGAATGGCTCTTCTTTCCTTAAACTAAACTTCATAAGGTGAGTTTTTTCAATATTATTTTTTAAGTTGTTGCATGTATACCAATTTTCTGTTTTGTCGATCGTGCTGATAATTTCTCCTTTTAATTCTTCTTCAGATTTTGCTCGTATTATAAGTGAATTATCATCAGCAAATAGGTTTACTATATGGTTTACGATATCAGGCAAGTCATTTGTGTACAGTAAAAATAAAATTGGGCCTAAAATGGAGCCTTGCGGCACCCCCTTCTCTGGTGTTTTCCAATTTGAAATAATCTCCTCTCCTTCATCTATTGTCATTACACACTGTTTTCTATTTTTTAGATATGATTTGAGAATATCATGTACATTTCCTCTGAAACCCATTATTTCCAATTTTTCCAATAGTATGACGTGGTCGACACTGTCAAAGGCCTTTGACAGGTCCATAAACAGAGAAACAACTTTTTCTTTAAAGCTAACAGCCTCCAGTATTTCACATATAGCAATATATACTGCTCTTATAGTTGACCTTCCTTTAATATATGCACTCTGCATGTTGGTTATTATTTTATTTTTTTCTGTAAAATCCAGTATTCTGTTTAGTAATGCCTTTTCAAAAATTTTTGCTATTATTGATATAAGAGCTATGGGTCTATAGTTAGAGATTTCTGTTTTACTACCTTTTTTATATATTGGTTTAATTATAGTTTTTTTTAATTCATCAGGGAATATTCCTTTTTGAAAGCATAAGTTAATTATATAGGAGAGTGGTTTTGAAAGTTCTTCAGCACAATGTTTAATAAGTTTTGTTGGTATTTCATCAGCTCCGACAGCAGCGGTGTCTTTTAGGGCATGTATTATATTAAAGATCTCCGTAGGCGTTGTTTCATATAGGAACATTGTTTGGTCATTTTTACAGACATGGTCAAAAGTTTTTGGAGCATTCATATTGATATTATCGCATATATTAATGAAATAATTATTTATTTCATCCAAAATTTCTTTTTTGCTTTTGTTCTCATCCCCTTCTAGGTTTCCAATGTCAAATTTTGTATCCATCTCCTTACCAGTCATTTCTTTTACTAGGTCCCAGGTTGCTTTGACTTTATTGTTTGCATTTAGAATGTAGTTTGAGTGTGATGTCTTCTTTGTTTCATTAATTAACTTCTTAAAATCTCTGCAATAATGTCTATAATATTCTTTTGTTACATTTCCTTTTAGCATTTCATCATAAAGTTGTCTTTTAATTTTGCTCTTTGTTCTTATTTCCTCATTTATCCAGATTCCATTTTCTTGAATATGGCAGTTATGCATTTTTTTGGGATATATATCTTCCAGAGTTTCTTTTACTATATTTAAAAATATGTCTGTACTAGTATTTGGGTCCTGTTCAATCATTAATTGGTGCCAATCAACTGTCCCAATTTGCTTTTTAAATATGTCTTTTTTGTCATCAGTAATAAGTCTTCTCATTAGTTTCGTCTTCTTGTCTTTTTGAGTGTAGTTCAGAGGCATGATAATTTGTATTCCAAAGTGATCACTAAGTCCATTTTCGTCAATAATAGTTTCATATTCTGAGATGTTTACAAATATATTGTCAATCGTTTTTCTAGATATTCGTGTTGGTTTGTCTATAGTAGGTGTTAAGTTAAATGATGCTATTAAATCAATGAAAGATTTTACATTTTTTTCAAGCGGGGCTTGTAAATCTAGGTTAAAATCTCCACATACAGCTATGGTATGATTTTGATTCTTGATTATTACATCAGATAATATGTCTTCAAGGGTATTTATAAACTCTTCCATGTTAGAAGGAACTGGAGGACGATATATGTTTAAAATAATAATTTTAGGATTTAAAATCTCTACAGCACTGCATTCTATTACTGATTCTATGCTTTTTTGTTTTAGATATCCCAATTCTTTGAACTGCAGATTGTTATGGACGAATATACAGCTACCCCCGTGTATGGAATTTAACCTTGTAAAACATGAGGCCATCTTATAGTTCTTAAGTTTAAATAAATGTTCTTCGTTATTCTTAATCCATGTTTCTGTTATAGCAATTATATCAATATTGTAATTTAGATTGTTTAGATATATAGCCAGCTCATCTATTTTGTTTGTGATACTTTGTAGATTTTGGTAAAACAGTCTGAAAGATTTATTATTTGCTTTCGCTTGCGTTTTTGTTTTATTTTTTATTAAGCTAAAAAAGAATTTCTGTTTGTTTCATTTTCTTGGTCTTTGTATTCCCACTGCTTTTTAAAATTAAATCTCCTAAAACCAACCCCTTTTGGCCAGAACCCAGGATCATATAGTCTATCTTTAAATTCAAATTCTGTAGCCACCATAAAACACTGCCTTGGATGATTTCCATTTTTCAGTTCCCTAACCGTGATATTTTCTTCTTCTGAACTTCCTAGTTTTTTCATTATATATTTTTTTATGTCACTCTCTCCAACTTTGGGTATTACCCTATATAAGTATAACCACACTTTGGGTTGTGCACCTCGAAACACTTGGTTTTCTTCCTGTGTAGCTTGTCCAATTTGTTTTCTCCTCTGGTGCATATTTCCTCTATCACCTCTTTGGTTATCTTGATTTTGGTTGTAACTGTTTCTATTTTTTCTTTTTTGGAATCTGAAACCGTCCTCATCCTGACTGTTTTCATCTCTTGCTACTGTTAGTTGAGTCTCGTTATCATTAATTATATTTAATTGAGCAGCCTCTAGTTCTCTATGATTATTAGTTTGTTTTTCGGAAAATCTTGTGTTTGTTGTTACTTTCAAAGTTCCCTCCCTGCTTTGTTTTGCATTTATTTGACCAGAAGACATCTGTTTACTAGTTACTGAACTATAAGATTCCTTGTTATGAATTTTTTCTTGCACACTTTTATCTACTTCTTTTTTTAAGTTTGAGTCAGATTCTTTCTTTATAAATTCCACTTTTTCTTCAAGTAGTTTTTTGTTGTCTTCTAAGAATTTGTTATTACTTTCCAATAATTTATATTTATTTTCAGATTCTTCTAATAGCCTTTTCAGCATTAAATTTTCTATTTTTAATTTCTCCATTTCAATTTTACTTGCCTCATTTAATTTTTCTTGATTACTGTCACCCAGGAAGAGGTTAGATTTACAACATTTAATTATTGTATCACTGATCACCTCAATATTTTTATTTCTTTGTATACAAGATTTGTGAAATGCACCTCCACAGTTGATACAAACAACAGTTGCACATTTTTTATTTTTACAACAATTAAAAACACTATTTTTCTGACTATCAGAATCACACTGTTCATTATCTGTAGCCATATTTTAAATTCTCTAATAAGTATTCATTGATTTTAGAAATATTTACTGATAATGTTTATGATATAAAGAACAATTTAAGTTGGTTCGACAAATCAAATATGATAGTAATGATAATATTCATGGTGTACCCAAAACGGTGTCCATTGTTGGGAAAACTGTCTGTGATGAAACTGACTGTGATGGCCGATTGTGACGAATCCGATTGTGAGGAAGCCGACTGTGACAAACCATAACTGGTTGATACAACCAAATGTATTGAGTCTGAATCAAATGATTCTGTAGGGAATAAACATTGTCAAATTATTTTCTGTATATATTATACTCCACATATATTATTAAAATATAATAAAAACAATATTTAGTTTTATTTATTTATTCATTTATTAAAATTTAGGACATTACAAAGTTTTCATATAAATAAAAAACATTGGATAGTGCACAAATACATTTAGTATTACTATGATAAAAACATTTCGCGGTAAACATAATTAAAGATGGTTGTTCTTCAAATTCTATAATTGGTTGTGAAATGAACTGTCTGATCTAGTCAGCCTTTTCCCCCCCTTTTACGTAAACACAATCTGCATTTGTATTCAAATTCTTAATAATTTTATCGAATAGATGTAATGGTGTAAATCCATAGCTCCACTTAATACAGTGATAATTCTTTATTAGCCAGTGGGCTCTTGCTGTTGTAAATCTGGTGATAGCGCCTCAAATGGAAAAGGTGGCTTAAAGATGTAGTGACATATTTTTACTCTATCATAGGTTGCAAACTCTTTAACTATAAATTTCCTTTTTTCTATTTTAAATCCTTGTACATCGAAAATCAGAGTCGTATTTTTAAATTACACAATTTCTTTAATACACTAACTTTCATACTGTATAATTCCACAGCTTTTCTCAAGTCTTTCAATTTTCTTCAATGTTCTCTCAATGCTTTTATGTATTCTGATCTCATTATGTTACTGATATGGTGAGATTTTCTCTTTTCTTTAAATAGCGAAAAATATGTCATGCGCATGTTGAAGTTTGAAAGCGTCACGAACATCTCAATGTTGTCGAACAATTTTAGTTAGAGGATTATAAGTGAAGTGTTTCTCATGCAATATGAGACAATATGCTGTAATATCCGCAGTAGTAGGGGTATCCGTCTCAAATTCTATTCTCGTAACTACGGACCCAGTCTGTATTAGATACTTCTTTTTGTCGCAAACAATTAATGAGTTATTGGTGCTAATTCTTTAAATTCTTCAGGGTTGAAAATTGGTTGATTTATTTTTCGAGGGTAATAGTATTCTTGAAAATTACCAAACATTTTGTAGAGGGTGGCAGATTTGTTGTTTTTAAAGTCCAAATATGTCATTGTACGGATACCTCTCAGAATTTAAGAAAATTCTAACGTTTTTAAGATCACAGTTATCAAATTTACTCATATCAGATGTAATCTTTCCTTTTCTATCTTTTTGAAGGCTATTATTACATGACTAGAAGTTTCAACTTTAGTAGATGTGTTAACAGGCCATGTATGTAGGTTTGAAGTAGGTAAGGAAGGATATTCAATTAATTCCCAACTTCTAAATTTTATAGGATGCTCCGCGTTTCTATTGGTGTTTTATTTAGTCTAAGCTGCTCCGAGATGCTAACGGTAACGTGTGGTACTTTCCAAAACAATTTAGTAATAGTAATTTTCGGTGTTTGAGTGTCATCTATACTCATAACGCTGTCCATATCATTACTATCAGTACTAATTCCTGTCTCATGTTAATGACAAGCCTTCGAAAATCTTCAAAAAATCCTACCAATAATTTTAATGGTATACATACATAGAAATTTCTGTTTGCATCTGCTATAATTTCGTCTGATGTACCCAACTTCTTCTTTGGAAACCATCCAGAATTTTGCAAGAAAACGCTTTCATTTTCATTATATGATAGATAACATTTTAAAGTAGAAACTAAACCAACATTCCTCACAGAATCTCATTATACCATTCATTTCATATCTAATTTCTCGAAATATAAAAGAAATCCAATTTAGTAGTTGCAGACCCATCTTCCTTCGATATATAGATAACTATTGCATGGTGCAGTGTAGGCATCTAAATCCTGGATGGGGATTCTTGTTTCATCGTTATAATCTAAAGTTCCTGATATATTTGGTTGATATGTATGAAATTGATAATCTTCAATAGAGTTGTCACTGAAAGGTTCACCGGTGATATTGAGTAATTCCATTATACTAAGACCTCAAATCCTAGGGATTCTAAAAACTTTTTATTTTCCGATGTTAATCTCTTGACACTATTTTTAGAACTGCCAATTTTCTTCTTAGTCACCCTTTTATAGTATGGTTGACGTTTACTGTGGTATGATGTAGAATATAATCTTAACACCATTTTATTAACCGATTACTTTTCTAAGATGTAATCTAACGGTTATAGTTTTTCCCCGAAAATTGACAAGCTCCCCACCTTGATCAACTATTTTGATTGTGATGTTGTTAATAGTCTTAACCGCTAACTGGAAAGTAAATAATGTTTAAGGGTGATTCCACTATTTTATACCCAACTGGTACTGTCGGAAAATACTGATGAATAACGTGTACAGGGTGTCCATTAAAGAATGATCATATTGCGATGCATATAGTATTCACCTTGGAAATTTTTACTGTATAATCGGAAGTATTATCCTCATTAGGAGTCAACTGTCTCGCCGCGAATCCTAGTAGTAGTCCTATTGAATTTTCTACAGTGAAATTGATTTTTCTATTTGAGCGGATATTCACTTTAGAAGTATTAATATCAGCAGTAATCGTGATCATAGCTTCTTCATCTACCTTAATTGTCTGATCCTCCACATATCTTGTGATATCACCGATTTCATAGCAATCTTCAGGAATTTTTTTCCCCCAAACAAAGGTATTGTTGCTATTATCAATGTTTGGAATAATATTGTAGGTGTCAAAATTTTTCAGTCCAATTTCATAATCTACATCATCCTCTAAATAAATAAGGGGGTTGAAATTGTTGCTTAATATAGAGGACGCATCGCTTAGAGCGAAAGTGAAAGACATAGTGTTATGTTAAGCGTTTATTACAAAATCAACCAAATACATTATATATATATTAGTTATATAAAAATGCTAGACATATGTGTCCACACAGATATGAATTATGACTTTGTAATGAATTATAGTTATATTTGATTTTGTTGAAGCTACCATCACTATGAAAATAATTTATTAACTTTTCTGGAGGTCTCAGATTTCCGAAACTATCAAAATATTTCACATCGTTATTTTTCTTTGTATATCCTATCCAGTGAGTTCCATCCCCAGCATCGATATCTAGATTCACAATACCAGATTCATTTTTATTTATGTTTTGGAAGTTTGTCTCTCATGAAAACTCCTCGAAAATTAGGGATTTTAAGAATTTTCGAGTATTTTAGTAAGTCTAAATTAGTTAACGGTCGACGAGGTAGCTTTATTGGAAGTTTTTTTGATAGGGTTTCAAGTATAATCCGAAACCTTTTTTATAAGGGCCCAGATATAACCCCTTCCCTTTGGTAGACTCTTCCATGGCTAAATCATGCCTCTTTTGCTCAGCTAATTGTTCACGATTTGTTTTAGCATCGTTAACCGCCTTTACGATACCAGCTGCACCTCCTCCTACAGCTCCCAATGCTCCCAAGAAAGGTAATAGGAATGGGAGAAAACCCCCTATTTTTTCGGGGATTGGAATAACGTTAACTTTTCGACTACGTCTTTTTGGGAAGGATTCTCTTTTTACAGCAACTTTTAAATTTATTTTACCTCCTTTCTTCTTTGTCACAGATTTCTTTCGGACTTTTAAACCCATTCCCAATTTATTCTTTATTTTCATTACTCCACCAATACCTAATGCCGCAAGCTTTTCTTCAATCCCAGAATCAACCGCTTTTACAAGTTTCAATGCAGTCTCAGCTAATGTCCTATCTGCTTGATTTCTTCTCTCAACGTCTTGAAATTTAGAATAAGCTATATCGTATTGTCTACACGCCTTATCTAGCCGGTTAACACCTTTATCCCCCTTTGTAATCGCTTGGCAAGTTTGG
The DNA here is from genome assembly GCA_936432065.2 of Rutpela maculata. NCBI lineage: Eukaryota > Metazoa > Arthropoda > Insecta > Coleoptera > Cerambycidae > Rutpela > Rutpela maculata. The sequence goes on from OW386292.2 coordinate 87,429,768, forward strand.
TTCCAGGGCCATTATAATTATATCCAGGTAAATGTAATTCTATTGGAAGTTTATCGATTATTTTATTTAGCAAACCACGTCCACTCCTCTTAGAGTGTGAACAGAACTTTTATACCTATCCATTATATCTAAAATGTGAAACAAATAAAAATATGATCTCTGTTTTAAACCCTTTATATAGATTCCGGAATCGAGTACGGTTCAGTTCGCTATAGTCCTTATTATAATGTGCTTCTATTTTAATAGTAAAGTCAAGGTCCAATATATATGATCACTAAAATGTTTATTCAGCAACAAAAAACTCTTTTATCTGTAGAAGATCATGATGATGTTTCATTGACTGAAACGTTTCCAAAACATGGTATTTTATTTGGAGAGCAATCGAAACGGGGGTTGTTGGTGGGAAGTTCAGGTTGTGGAAAAACAAATGTGATGCTTAGTTTATTAGAACATCCCAATGGTTTGCGATTTGAAACCATTTATATATATTCTAAACATCTGTATCAACCCAAATATGAATACCTCAGAAAGTTAATGAAGACTGTAAGAGAAATGCGGTATTACGAATACGATGATGAGGACACTGTTATACCTCCTGAAGATATTAAGCCAAATTCTGTGATAATATTCGATGATTTAGCATCAGGCAATCAAAATATAATTAAAAGCTACTTCTGTTTTGGACGTCATAAAAATACCGATTGTTTTTATTTATGTCAAACTTACTCATCAATTCCTAAACAACTATACAGAGATAATGCTAATGTTATTGTTATATTCCAACAAGATATGACTAACCTGAAACATATTTTTGATGAAGTATGCGCATTTTGCTGGAAAGATAAATATGGCTTTGTTGTGATTGATAAAGATTGTGCTATAAATTCTGGCAGGTATCGTAAAGGATTCGATAAATTCATACATATATAAAGTGAATACACTAGATGTATGGTCAGTAAACATGGATAACACAGCCCCACAAAAAAAAAGTGGTCTGTTCACCAGACTAGACCAACATATCTATACGTTTTTGGGATCGCTGAATCCGAATCCGGGGTCTGTTTGACCCCATCAGGTCAGGGTCAAGGTCAATCCAAGGTTAAATTGGGAAAAAACGATTAAGCGAAGGAAACCACGATTTCTGTACGTTTTTGGGGTCACTGAATCCGAATTCGGGATCTGCTTGACCCCATCAGGTCAGGGTGATGGTCAATCCAAGGTCAAATTGGGAAAAAACCTTTTAAGCGCAGGAAACCACCATTTTTATACGATTTTGGGGTAACTAAATCCCAACTCCTGGTCTGTTTGACCCATCAGGTCAGGGTCAAGGTCATTCCAAGGTCAAATTGGGAAAAACATTTAAGCTAAAAAACCACGATTCTTATACGTTTTTGGGGTTGCTGAATCCGAATTCGAGGTCTGTTCAACCCCATCAGGTCAAGGTCAAGGTAATTCCAAGGTCAACTTTTGTTTATCAAATGAAAATGCGTTTTTGACCACGGATTCTGAAAGAGCGGGATGTTTTACGTTGCATATGGTTTGACCCATGATCAAAGTGACGTTTGGTCATCAGAAGGTCGAATCACCCTCTCAAATTAATTTATCTAAGATCAAAGATGATTCGTATTGAGAAATCTCAGTTACAAATCTTTATCGAGCATGGTTTAGCCTCGTGAATTTCTCCGAGGAGGATTGGAGAACTAAGAGAGCAGACGTCTATATCCACACGCAACCAACGAGTGGCGTCTTCCAATCCTCTGGGAAAAACGAAACGTCTGTCATATACTGACTGCCCAAACATCTCGGTGATAGGGACTGATGAAGTTGCTGGAGCATCACTGATGAGGCCAACATCAGTATCCAAGCGATACGTTTAATTTCTGTGGGAATCCTCTGATCCTGTTATTAAAATTAAAAATCCTGCTTCTCAGAGGATGCTCAAAATGGTGACAACTGCCTTAATCGAGGATGTGTAGAATGATCCATTTTCCGATCCTTCGAGGTAATGAAGCCAGTAAAGGCGTACTGCTCTGCAGTGGGGCGTTAGGGTGTGAGGATCAAGCCATAGTGTGTCCGACGATGAGTTGATTTTTTCCTCATCAAAGTCGGAAGATACTGATGTTGGCCTCATCAGTGATGCTCCAGCAACTTCATCAGTCCCTATCACCGAGATGTTTGGGCAGTCAGTATATGACAGACGTTTCGTTTTTCCCAGAGGATCGGAAGACGCCACTCGTTGCTTGCGTGTGGATATAGGTGTCTGCTGTCTTGGTTCTCCAACCTCCCTAAGAGAAATATCACGAGGCTAAACCATGCTCGATAAAGATTTGTAACTGAGATTTCTCAATACGAATCATCTTTGATCTTAGATAAATTAATTTGAGAGAGTGATTCGACCTTCTGATGACCAAACGTCACTTTGATCATAGGTCAAATCATATGCGAACGTAAAACACCCCGCTCTTTCAGAATCCGTGGTCAAAAACGCGTTTCCATTTGATAAACAAAAGTTGATCTTGGAATGACCTTGACCTTGACCTGATGGGGTTGAACAGACCTCGGATTCGGATTCAGCAACCCCAAAAACGTATACGAATCGTGGTTTTTTAGCCTAAATGTTTTTCCCAATTTGACCCCTAAATGTTTTTCCCACTGAATCCGAATTCGGGATCTGCTTGACCCCATCAGGTCAGGGTGATGGTCAGTCCAAGGTCAAATTCGGAAAAACCTTTTAAGCGTAGAAAACCACCATTTTTATATGTTTTTGGGGTAACTAAATCCCAACTCCTGGTCTGTTTGACCCATCAGGTCAGGCTCAAGGTCACTTGAGCCTGACCTGATGGGTCAAACAGACCAGGAGTTGGGATTTAGTTACCCCAAAAACATATAAAAATGGTGGTTTTCTACGCTTAAAAGGTTTTTCCGAATTTGACCTTGGATTGACCATCACCCTGACCTGATGGGGTCAAGCAGATCCCGAATTCGGATTCAGTGACCCCAAAAACGTACAGAAATCGTGGTTTCCTTCGCTTAATCGTTTCTTTCCCAATTTAACCTTGGATTGACCTTGACCCTGACCTGATGGGGTCAAACAGACCCCGGATTCGGATTCAGCGACCCCAAAAACGTATAGATATGTTGGTCTAGTCTGGTGAACAGACCACTTTTTTTTTGTGGGGCTGTGTAATCGAGTAACGGTGCAGCTGTTAAAGGCAAGAAAGGCGTTAAAAGCGAAATATAAAAGCTTGAAAAGTGATATTATCCAATCGCAGTCACGATTAGAGAAAACTTACAAACCCATAACTCAACCACCTAAAGAATTGGTATCAAGTCTCAGTAAAACTGAAAATAATATTCTTCTAAAATATGATTTGAAAAGAGAATTTAAAGATGAATTGAGCCGTCAAAGTTTTAGCTCTAAACCAAGAAATCAACCACCTTTAGAATACTATCATACAACGCCGCCAATCGATTTAGAAGATGAAACATTTCAGTATGATCCAGCAACATCAAGGCATGAATTCGGTGAAAGCTATTTTGATGAAACATTTCCAACACCAATAACACATTGACAGAACAGGAACTTTGTTTAGAACAATTCAAAAAACCACTACCACGAGCGTATATACAAGATAAAATTGATGATGTTAAAAATGTGTTTGATGATACCTTTGGTGTTTACTTCGACCCGTTTACAAAAAAATACGCAATTGGTGATTCTACTGTTGATTTTGATGGAGCCGATTTCTTGATTAACGATGAATTTAAATACAAGTGTACACCTGGATTATATGAATTAATGTTTAAAAAGCATCCTGTAGGATATCGAACAGCAGATGTGGATGCATATATTGATATTAAGAGGACTGACGCTCAGTACTTAGGTTACAATCCTGAAAAAGGTCCATCTACGTCACGCGCATCTAAATTTATCGATATTATAAAACCACGAGTTACGAATTTGTACTCGATGGCATAAGAGAAGACGGCTAAGAAAACTACTTAAAAAAAAACAGCCTCAGCTTTACCAGCTATGTTACCAAGGTCGACATCTAGTTCACTACCTTCATCACAATTGATCAAAACTAGAAGTCAAGTGAAAAAAGGTGGAAACCTGAAAATGATGGAACTTAATAACAAAAAAATTGAATATAAGCATTTTGATGACTATAATGAAATTGTAGATCGGTTAAAATTACTTACAGCATCGCAATTAGCGGGGAACACTGGACATAATAATAAAATACTTTCTATAATAGAGGAATTGAGGGAGGGTGAAATAATAAGATTAATAGTATGTGAAACATAGTATTGTCATTTAGTGTGCAACATTGAAGCTTTAACAATGCCTATCGATAAGTTTGAAAGGCATATGTTGCGAAATAGGTCAACGTATCCATCGCCACATTCCAACTATTCACCTGCTTTAACATCATCACCAATATCATCACCATTTTACATTTGTGAATCATCTTCACATCATAGTAAATGTATTATAAATATTCGCGGTCATCATGAAAAATCTCAAAGTGTATTCGTTATACACTAGAAAACGCTGCAACGGAATACAAATTCCCCATATCTGGCAAAATTGAAAATATCGAGATTTCGCCCATTGATTCAACAATTTTTGTGGGTACGACTATCTTTACAACAGATATACTTATGGGTAAAGTCATAAATAAAGGCGATGAGTCTACTTTCCTAGTACCGAGGAACCACCCATCTTTGTATGTTCAAATTGTGCTAGTGTCCAGTAACTAAAAATGACTAATGTTAAAGAAGAAATAGTAAACGAAGTCCATAAACCAGCTAGAAAACATTTTAGAAGACGAAGAGTAATTGTTAAAGGCCTCAATGATCTTTATCAAGCAGATCTTATAGAAATGCGTCCATACGCGAAAATAAATGAAGGTTATAAATACATCTTAGTAGTCATTAATGTATTCCCAAAGTTTGTTTGGTGCGAACCAATAAAAAATAAAACTATGAAAGTGGTTGCCCAAGCAATGAAAAATATATTGTCACAGGTTAAAGTACAACCTACAAATTTGCAAACGGATATGGGTAAAGAATTTTTCAATAAAGAATTCAACAAATTAATGGATCAGAGGAAAATTAATCATTATAACACATATTCAAATCTCAAAGCAAGTGTTGTAGAAAGAGCGAACAGAACAATAAAAAATAAAATTTGGAAACAATTTAGTTTACAAGGAAATTACAAGTGGTTAAACATTTTACCCGATATTGTAGCGAAATACAATGACACTAATCACAAAACCATAGGAATTAAACCAAAGGATGTTAAAAAAAATATGAAAAATATTTACTGCGATTTATTTATATCAACTTAAAGACAATCGATCCAAGGAAACAAAAATTCAAAATCAATGATCATGTGAGGATAAGTAAATATCTTGAGGCTTTTTCAAAAGGGTATACACCTAATTGGTCAAATGAAATTTTTAAAATCAGGGAAGTTCTCCAAAAGTAATCCTAGAACATATCTATTAGAAGATCAAGACGGTGATGAAATTAAAGGTGGTTTTTATGAACAAGAAATTCAGAGAGTAAAGTATCCTGACATATATCTTGTGGAAAAGGTTCTAAGAAGAAAGGGGAATAAACTGTATGTTAAATGGTTGGGGTTAGACAGGATATATAATTCATGGATTCCAAATGACCAAATTGTATAAGGATAAAGTGTAATATGTAATTTTTAATAAAAACAAATTTTAAGCATAAACTATTTTTATTTATATACCAGTTTCACACAGAAAAAATGTACTCAACAATTGTTTACATCTCATTGGCAAATCTTTCATTATATACATTACATCTATGATTACTATCTAAAATAGGTGTGATAATTTTTGAAATTAATGCAATTCTTCTCTGGAAACGTATTCTATCATTAGCTAATGACATCCAAGACTCCTTCCTTGATGAGTTGTAGGCAAAATTCCATGTTACAAGGAAATAAATTTGATTAAGTTTTTCATTAAATGTCACTTTCTTCATTTTACACCTTGCTAGTACACACAGCTTCGAATATATTTGGGTAAATGTACATTAATTCCATGAGCATACCAAAATTTTCACTATTAGAATTTTTACTCGGTGGAAGTAGATTCTTTACGTTGTCAAACACATTTCCTCCTTGACGTTGTAACGAAATAACTTAAAAATTGCGATCTTTCTAACATGCCAACTCGGTACTTAACGAGTGGTAATAACTCCCACAATTTGCAAATTGATTCATATCCCAAATAGATATACAAATTATTTTTCCAAATTTTAATCACTCTTGATGTGAAAATTTCTTCAAAGTATATAGAAAAACTTCCAGCACGTATAGGTTCCACTTGATCATTAGTGTATAAATAATTTGTTTATATACTTTCATTTGCAATAAACTGAGTCCACTTGTTTTCATCGAAAACTATTACATCATTTTTATTTCCTGACAGTATTATACATGGGGTATAGCACAAGTCATATGATAAACCCTGTTGACATAAATTTACCTTTAGATTTATTTAACTTATATATTTGTTTACCGAGCTTCACTAAGTTATGTTTACTCTGAGGTGTTGAAGGTAAATCACCAAAAAAAATCAAATTTGAGCTCCGGTAAATCTAAAATACTATTTTGCGTCATCTTGAAAAACTGAATCGTGGAAGTTTATTAGTGGCAATTTATATAAGATGCTGTTACACAAGCTTATCTTATTTAGGTATCTGATGGGAGGTCGTTCTAGAACTCTCAATATGTTTAATATGGTTGAGCCGTAGAATGGTGGGAGGTATTGGCACTTGTTTCGTTGGACGATGATGGTGTGTGGTTGATCTTGAACTCTCAATCATAAATTTATAATTCTACAGGGATTCTCCTACCGCTCCACATTTTCACTTTATCGTATGGATACATTGTTTCTGTGTAGCATTTTTTTTTATTGCTAATGTCTGAAATTCATTCAATTCACACTTTCTTAAAATCACCTAAAATATACTTCGCATCATAATCTGTTGATAAACGAATATCCTGACCACGACTCATCCAATGTTTTAAAATTTTAATCAGTAACTGTTTAGCATTATTCATTTTCCTCTTATGTTCTAAATTTACGCCTCGTAGAGCATAAAACATCATACACAAATGTAATGCGCCTGCATCAACCGAACCAACTTTAAGCACATTTTCTGTAGCCGTCCAATTACTGTCAAACCAAAAATTTACAAGTTTCTCAATACTCGTTTTCATATTTTGTGTCAATCTACTTGTGTCTAAGTTTGTGTCACTACTTTCACACACTTCCTCAAATTCTTGAGAATCCATCTTCTCAACAGGAAAACGCATTGGTTGATATGATTTCTTGTCCGAATCACTACTATCACTCTTCTCTTCAATCCTTTCCTTAACAAGGATAATTTCTCAACAAACTCGAATCATGTACTAAAAATTTTTACTTCAGCTTTATACATATGGCTATTGTTATCAAGGTCACGTTGGCAAGGCTAAGGATATTGATCAAGGGCATTTATTTATCAATGAGAGAACTAGAACACCTCCCACCACAATTAGGCCATTTATTTATCAATGCAAGAACTAGAACACCCCCACCACAATTAGGGAATTTATTTATCGATGAGAACTAGAACACCCCCACCACACCACTTTCTAATTTAATAATGAGAGGACTAGAACCCCCCACCACACCACCCCCACTTGCTAATCTGCTTGCGCTTACTGAAATGGGAAAGGGGAAATTTTACAGAGGGGCTTAGCATCTATATAGGACTTGCTTTGTCCTATATATGTACTTGTACTTTAGTATATCGAAACATATTAAAAAATAAAACCTAATAATATATTCAGACCTCGTCAGATTTGTTGAATGTTTTTTTGCGTGAAATTATAGCTCATGTATTAGATTCTGATTCTAGTTTGGTAGACTTCATCTGTAGCAAGTTGGGGTGGAGGTGATCCGACTATAATAGGCAGCTTTTAATAACTCAGTTATTCATTATTTAACTTAATCCAAGATTCTTCTGTTTGTCATCTTTTCAACCCTATGTGATCTTTATTTTTCAAAATTTTTCTAAAACTGAATGGTATTAATTTCACTACGTCTCCAGAGATGCAGTGAGCAAATCGTCTTTAGATCTAGGGTTTTCTGATCTCTAAAATTACTCTAAAACTGCTACTGAAGAGCTTTTGCCATAACGAGTTTTCTTTTAACTAACTTCTGCCCTTCCAAGATATAGCGAACGTTTTTACTCAGGGTATCAGAACCTTCTTTTTTAACCTTACACACCTTTTTTTGTCCGTTGCAACTTTTCAATTTGCGTGCTCCAACTTTGCTAAATGCAAAGTTAGGGTAATTCTGTCTCTCTTATTATTATTTTTTTTTCAAAAATGTATTTAAACCTGTTAGCAATGGTAACTCCTTTTATAAAGGAAAAAGACACTATTAGGAGAGAAGTCACTGTTCATTAAAAATTGACAGTCACATTAATTTTTCCAATATGACTGAAACTTTTTAAAACCTTTATTTAGTTACAATAAGTCGGCAAAAATACCCAAAGAGTATTTTTCGATTTCTAGAAATTATTCTTACAAAAAAGTATAACTAACGTGCCCATTTGGAAACGATGTGCACCTATAGAAAAAAAAAAATACAGAACTAACATAATAGACTTTTTGAATGAAAAATAAGTAAATCATTTCAGAACGTTTAAACATTTTTAGTTTTGAGTAAGAAAGTTTATACTTTATAATTTATATTATATGGAATTCCGTAAAACAATTTTTCTTTTCATAAGACAAAGATGCACTTTACATTTTTCGTAAATTATTCGACCTTTTTCTTTGCACTTGTTATGTTTGCACCGCGGAAGATCGGTTACATTAATAGACCAGTGTCCATTATTATCCTTCTGTGCTTCAAAAAGAGGGACTAATTCCTTCCGATTCCGTTCAAGTTGGAGACTTGATCGACCTCGTCGTTTTCTTGTTTCACTTGCTTCATTGCACAAACCCATTGCCACCTGTGTCTTGAAATCAAGCAAATTCATTTCGGAGCTGCTTGTTTTGTCGATTTCTCGTAATTGATTTGCAGTTCTGCTGTATAACAACCACGAATTGCAAAAAGCTTCAGCGATAAGGTGAAAAAATATTCGGTGATACTGTTTCAACCTAAGTCGAAAAATAAGTAAAAAGTTCGACGTAGGAAACTATTAAAAAGAAAATTTTAAAGCATAAGTAACCGTATTTAAGGAATCAACGCCGATGACTGGCACAAAATATTTTTACGTCCAGGACGTAAAAATAAAAAAATACTTATCGCTTCACGAAACCTGAAGAAATTGGGAACATGGTATTTTGTGAACTTACAAAAAGCATAGTGCGAAGCGTCTATATGAAATTATTAGGCAAAAAAATTAGCAAAAATGGCTGGTTTCTCGAATAAAACAGATTTCAATTCATCCAGCGACTTGTCACTGAGGTAAGAGCATTGGAGAATCGGCAGAAAGCGATGGTAGCAAAACCAAAACAGGTCTTTAAAGATGACAAATTATAGAGAAAACCGCCTTGTGCATAAACGGACTCAGGGGATCATTGTCAAAAAGGTCACTCGAAAACGAGGTAATGTCACAAACCCTACATTAAACCTATAACTATATAACTCATATATTGAACTAAGTTCTTGTGAATTGTAAAATCACAATCTAGTATAAAGCCAAGTGTCCCTGAATTTTAAAGTAAAATATTTTTATATTACTTCCGTCAATCCCAAAACCAAAGTCCCTTGATAGACTATTGATCTTTAATTTTTGTTTATTATATATTTCAAATCGATCTTAAGAAATTGTTGTATTACGGTATAACTTTATGATGTATGATACGTATATTAGTTATATTCTTGGTATAAAGGTATCTGGTAGGGCGATGGCACCGGTAGTTGACCGGTTAAGAGCTTTTTTTTATAAAATGGCTTGTAGTTATTATAGTAGTAACTTTTCCCAAAAACCAAAAATATATGCAAGAAGTACCAAGTTTTGGAATTCAAAATATTATGTGCAATCCTGAAATAAGCGTTTAATTTTTGCAAAAAAAATATGATTTGAAAGAAAGCCACTAATTACCAGTAATTGACAAGAACTAGTATTTGACCGCAATTTTATCCAGTGGTTGACCACCTGATAAAATAAAATAAAACAAGTTTTTACTCAAAACTATATAGGTATTTATTTAAATAAAAAACAGGAACTGATTTTGAAACAAAAACTTAAAAACATTTTACGCGCAAAATATTTCAATATTGATTTAAAATAATTTTTTCCAAAATATTTAAATTACGTCATTGGAGAACTTAAATTTACTACGATTTCCGGTTGTTATAACACTTGGTTCTTCTAGTTTGTTAATAAGTTGCTCAGCATTTACAACACTAACATCATTTTCAATTATTTTGAAAAGAGACTTACTTCCTTCTATTGGAGTAAATGCCTGTACTTCAACCTCATGTGTGTCATAAATATTTTGTATACGGCAAACATAATAGGGAACTTGCCCAAAAAATAAAATCGAATTAAAATACTCAAAATTGTGAACATCATTAAAAACCCCATAGACAACAAAAAATTAAAAAAAAAAAATCCCCCAGAAATATAAGCCATTAAAATCCCCCACTCCTGAAATGTGACGTCAGTGGGTGAAAGTTGGATGACGGCGTCAAGCGACACCGATTCTGCTTTCGCATGCTCATTTGTCAGAAACAACTAGCAGTGAACACAATCTAACCTAAAATTCGTTGGAAAACATCAATATTCTGAAATGTCACAAAATGTCACTTTTGGTTCGTTCGTGCCTAGCCGAATTTTCGAATTTCGCAATTTTTTCGGCTCCGAAATGTAAGCTGTTTTTTGCTATTTTTCGCAGATATCTCCGAAACGGTGGGGGTTAGCTCGAAATAAAAAATAAGGTCAAACGTTTATTTTCCACTACAAATCTTTTGCGATCACCAGACTTTTGATTTTTTTTTTCGTTTCGGAGATATCTACAGAAATGTCGGCCACGTACGGCAAAAAATCGCAAATTTTGAGCTTCTACAGTTGGCAACTTTTTAATCTTGGCTCCTACGCCAAAACACTACTCTAGCTAATTTAAACATAAATTTGCTAAAACACTTTTTTTATTTTTTGAATTCCGACAAAAATTAAGGAATTAGAGGGGGCGGTTTTTGGGACTTTTTTTTTTCGGTAAAATTTCTCCATTTTGTCACCGTAATTAATCGGTAATTAACTGAAATCGATCTCATTTACCATGTTCACTTAATATCATGTCCTATTTTGACGCTCCGTTAATCTCGGCCCTTCGAAACAAAGGCTTCTGAGAAAAAATATTTTTTTAAGATTTACATACACTCTATAGGGAAACGTGTAATTTCCTACATTTCCTCGAATATCTCGATTATTATCGGTTTTTTCGAAAAATTTGTAGATGTATATGTAAAGAGAATTAATTGAGCTTTCCGACAGTTTTTTAATTTTTTCTCTAACATAAAAAACAAAAGACTTATGACCGAATATGCGGACGTCTCAAAGCCAACCGCCGCCCGGTCTATTAATTAGGGTGAATGGCTAAAGTGCGCCATCTGTTAATACCACGCGAGACTAGTTTTCACCCGGTGACGTCACAGTGCTTTTCGAGAGGAGTGGCGAGGATTTCAACTTTAATTATTTATTGCAAAGTAAGTACTACGATTTAAGAGCTGATATTCGGTGTCGGCTTCGTCGAAAACGACCTGGGGCGCTTGGGCTGCAGGTAATGGTCGAATATCGTCGATGTGAATAGGCCAATTGTGGTCCCCTTTTTCTATCTCATATACTCCGTCCCTCAAAACTGACTGCGGTGACGACATGGGGTCCAGACCATGTGCGTCCGAATTCCCTGCGCTTGTTATGTGTGCCTTCTCGATCCTTGTTTCCCTAGCCCGAGGGGCGTTGTCCACTGGTTCTCTCTCCTCAGGGTGTCGCCAGGATCCGAGGAGATCACCGCCAAGGAGTGCCTCTGATGGAGACATCCCCATGGCGTGATTTCGTCTTCTTCTCAGGGCGAACAAAATTTCATGGATTCGACTATCCCACGACGTTTCTGGCGCGCGCATCAATTGTGCCCTAATGGCCTTCTTTAGTTCCTGATTTCGGCGCTCAACCGGATTTGCACGTTGGTGAAAAACGGGGCTTGTGTAGTGCTGTAGATTAATCCGGTCCGTGAAACGTATCCAGGCCTCGCTTGAAAACTGGTGCACATTGTCAGTGATCACGTTCTCAGCGTATCCCCAACGCGAGAATACCTGCTCTAGGCAGTTGATAAAATCTTTGGTTGTGGCTGTCTGAGTAGGGAAGGCCTCAACCCATTTACTGAAAAGATCGGTTACGACAATAAGGAAACGATTTCCGCTGAGTGTCTGTGGATAGGGACCCATTTGGTCAGTGCTGATACACTGCCAAGGCCTTGTAGGTGGCCTGGGGCGCTGCGGTGCCGCTGGCTGCCGCGCGCTGGCCTTGATAGAGGCGCATATTAGGCAGTACCTCACGTGGGTCTTTACTTGCCTCCAGAGGCCTACCCAAAAGTATCTTTGACTTATCTGGCGGTAAGTTTCATCTCGCCCCGGGTGTTCAGCCAACACCGAGTCATGGTACGCCAGGATGACTCTCTGCTGAACCGGCTCCGGGACGAGTAGAAGCTTGCGCTCGGTTTCTATGTTATATAGCAGTCCGTCCTCTACCATAAACTTTCGAATTTGGCCCCAATTTCCACGTTCACCGGCCATGTATTGATGCAAGTGCACGACCATCTCCTGGCAGGGTAGGTCTGCGAGCTGTGCGGCCCCGTACGGCCTCAAATAGCGTTTCCCCTGCGTTCATTAACTCTAAATGTGCCTTGACCTTGGGCAAGGGAGGCAACAGTCGCTCTTCGTCCACCACGTCCGTGATGTCCTTGACTGCGTCTGCCGGATAGCGGGACAGCATATCCGGCAGTTGGTTCTCCCTGCCCGGGCAGTGCACTACGTCAAACGCGAACTCTTGAAGGAGCAGGGCCCACCGAGTGAGTTTCGCCCTGTCATTCTTGTATTTCGCCAACCAACTGAGGGCTTTACTGTCCGTTATGAGGGTAAACCTCTTGTCGTCGAGGTGCTGACGATACCGCTTGCATGCGTATATGACAGTCAGCACCTCTTGTTCATTAATGTGGTACCGTCTCGGTCGCATTGAATTTAGCGCTCGAGCAGGATATTATTTTTCGGTTTCCGTTCTCGTCTAACTGAAATAAAACACAACCCATTCCCACTGAGCTCGCGTCCGTCTGTAGGAAAACGGCTCAGTTGGGATGGGCCTGTGTAACTTGAGCGGTTGGCTCAAAGCATCTTTCAGCTTGTGGAAAGCGGCTTCTGCGTCTTGTCTCCACTGGAATCTTTTCTTTCCTGTGAAGTCGGTTAACGGCGCTGCCAGGATGGCAAAGTCCTTTACATATTCTCGCACCCAACCGGCGGTTCCTAGGGAACCCCTTAGCTCTTTCATGCTTCTGGGCAATGGATAGTCCCTCGTCTGCAGCACGTGGTGCTCCGTGGGCTCGTTGTGTCTGGCTGTGATTCGGTGTCCGAGGTAGTCCAAGGCCTCGGCACCGAAAACACATTTATCCAATGCACAACGAAGCCCGTGCACGCGCAGACGTTCGAGCACCAGTTGCAAATGGACAAGTGTTCGTCGCGGTTGTCTGAAAATATGATTATATCATCCAGGTACACCTTCACGAAGCTGTCGATCATCCCTGACAGTACTTCGACCATCATCTTCGTGAAGGTGCCCGGGGCGCCCTGTAATCCAAACGGCATAACCGTAAATTCATAAGTGGCCCCTTCCGGTGTGCTGAAGGCAGTGAGGGGAACACTTTCAGCGGCCATTGGGATTTGCCAGTAGCCGCTGCGGAGGTCTAGCCTTGAGAAGACTTGTGCCTCGCCTAGCTCCTTGATGGTCTCCCTCACTGGCGGAAGTTGGGCCACTTCGTCCTCTGTTATACTATTTAACTGGTGGTAATCGACACAGAAGCGCGGTTTCCCGTTTTTCTTCTGGACAATTACCACCGGTGAACTATATTGACTGTGGGATCTTCTGATGACCCCAGAAGCTAGCATCTTTGTCACTTCCTCTTGTATAACCTGTCTCTTTACTTGGGAGAACTGGGTCCTTCTTATTTTAAAAGGCCGGTCTGTCTTAAGCTTAATTTTGTGTGTACATATTCGGGTAGTTGGCTGTTTAAGCTCTTCTGAAAACACGTCGGAGAATCGGTTCACCGCCCGCTGGTAGCGCTCGATCTCATCTTGGGGCGCCTGACCTTCCTCCAGTACCACTGGCACCAGCTCCCTCTCGGAGGACGCACTTTGGTTGTGCCAGTATATGCTATACCTGGACACCGAGCCAAAGTAGGTGCAGCGGTTCGGGAAATCGAGGACAGCACCTTCATATGGCATCCAGTCGCGGCCCAAGATGATCTCGTCGCTCATCTCCTTCAGGAGATGTAGAGTCACCTTCGAGGTGGCCTCCCCTACCAGCAGGTTTGTGATGATCTTCCCCGATGTCTCGATGGCGCTGCTTGCATCTGCTAGTTGTACCGTAAGCCGTGACTGTTGTGTGTGTGCAGCTGACACTAGGTCCTGGCGTATGAAAGAGTGGCTGGCCTCACTGTCCAGAAGGCGAGGACTCTTTGGTTTGATGCCTGGAGGACCACACTAAGTCGTGGTGGCTTGATGTTCGAGGCAGATGCATGTTGCAGGCTGCTTACCTGCATCGTGGGTGCGTCTATGCACCGCTGGGAAAATGTGTGGGGCGAGGAGCGGGGCGCAGTGGGGCAAATAGCTCATTTTTTGGACAAGCGATAATTCCCAAGCCTGGAATTAATGAAATTTTAAATTTTTTTTTAAACTCTTCGTTTATAAAACTGCCTTTAATTCTATCGAGCCCGAATTTTGAAATTTCAAAATTAAAGGACTTAAATTTTGAAAGTAAATTGAAATTTTATCAAAAGATTGTTTAAAATTATAAAAAATTGTTACTTGGAGGGTTCTTTTGGTTTCTAATCTCATTTCTGATCCCCGAATTTTGCGATTCAAAAAACCAAGATAGCGGATCCAATATGGCGGCCATAATATTTTTTTAAATGAAATGTACATGCACAAACTGTTAAAAATTGTTACTTTGGACTTTTAAGGGTTTTTGATCGAGAATCTGAAATCTAAATTACGTAATATCGTAATCCAAAATGGCGAATTCAATATGGCGGCCATAATATATTTTTTAATTGATATGTAAATGCGCAAATTGTTAAAAATTGTTACTTAGGGGTTTTAGAGATTGCTGATCATGAATCTGAAGTCCAAATTACGTAATATCGAAATCCAAGATGTCGGATCCAATATGGCGGCCATATATTTTTAAATGAGATGTACATGCGCAAATTGATAAAAATTGTTACTTGGGGTTTTTAAGGGTTTCTGACCATGAATATGAAGTCTAAATTATGTAATATCGTAATCCAAGATAACGGATTCAATATGGCGGATCCAATATGGCGGCCACAATATTTATTTAAATAAAATGTACATACGCAAATTATTAAAAATTGTTATTTAGGAGTTTTAGGGTCTGCTGAACATGAATCTGAAGTCTAAATTACGTAATATCGAAATTCAAGATGGCGGATCCAATATGGTGTCCGTAAGTTAAAATAGAATGATAAATCAAGAAAGAAATTGCTAAAATTTGTTACTCAGGGGCTTAATTAGCTAATCTTGTTTCGGATATTTTAGTTCCGTCACTTTGGAAACCATAATATCGGGTCCAATATAGCTGTAAATTAAAAAAAAAATAAGACGTACATGCAAAAATCATTAAAAATTAGTTCCTAGAGGTTTCTGATTCCGCAGTTAAAATTTCGTATTTTTGAATTCTAGGGTTGCATTTCCAGTATGTGCTAAAATTAAATAATTAATCAAAATTTTTTATCAATTTGCGCATGTACATCTCATTTAAAAAAATATTATGGCCGCCATATTGGATCCGACATCTTGGATTTCGATATTACGTAATTTGGACTTCAGATTCATGATCAGCAATCTCTAAAAGCCCCAAGTAACAATTTTTAACAATTTGCGCATTCACATGTCAATTAAAAAAATATTATGGCCTCCATATTGGATTCGCCATTTTGGATTACGATATTACGTAATTTAGATTTCAGATTCTCGATCAGAAACCCTTAAAAGTCCTAAGTAACAATTTTTAACAGTTTGTGCATGTACATTTCATTTAAAAAAATATTATGGCCGCCATATTGGATCCGCTATCTTGGTTTTTTGAATCGTAAAATTCGGAATGAGATTAGAAACCAAAGAAACCCCCCAAGTAACAATTTTTTATAATTTTAAACAATCTTTTGATAAAATTTTAATTTACTTTCAAAATTTAAGTTCTCTAATTTTGAAATTTCAAAATTCGGGCTCGATAGAATTAAAGGCAATTTTATAACGAAGAGTTTAAAAAAAAAAATTTAATTTCATTAATTCCAGGCTTGGGAATTATCGCTTGTCCAAAAAATGAGCTATTTGCCCCACTGTGCGGGGTCGGACTCGCCCCTCTCCTAGTTTCCCGAGGTTTCCCGGATGGCCCTTTCTCGTAGTTCGGCCTCGGTGCGCTGAGGCGGTCTCATTGGCTCATCGTCGCGGCCCTGTGTGGCCGAGACTGTGTTTAATTCATTCCGGGCTGCCGGATCCCGCTGTGGAGGACGTGGCCTATATGCACCGGACTGTCTTGGACGGTCATGGTGGTAGTGCCAGCCTCCACAGTGGCGGCTTGGTGTTGCCGGACCTTCGCCCCTCTCCAGGTTTGTCCTCACCGCTGGTGTAGGACGTTCCCTCTGAGCATTAGCGGCTGGTCTCTCTGCAGGTGGCGGAGGCGCCCTGCTTTGTATTCTTTTCGCTTGCCTAAGATCCGTTTCAATCTCTTCGGCTTGTTGCACAAAATCGTTTATGCTTGTGAAATGTGCATGGCGGAGGAAGGCCCTTATTTCTGGCACGAGGAGTCCCACAATATGCCTCATGCGGGCCTGTGGCTCCAGTAAGGTGCCCAGCCTCTTCGCCAGTTGCCATTTCTCCATGATAAACGTGGCTACGTTTTCTGTCGGCCCTTGTTTCTTTCCATACAAGCTGCTGGTAGGTGCCCCCACGTACGCCGGGTCGTTGTACCGGGTTAGCACTCGCTCATAAAAAGCCATAAAATCTGGCCTCTCATATCTATACAGATTATGCCACTCTTTGGCCTTTCCTTTAAGGAAGCTGGCCGCCACGTAGCCCTGATCTTCCATCGTGATTCGTTTTCTCACAAAGTATCTTTGTACTTCTCGCAAAAACTCTCGTGGATCCTCCCAATCAAAACCCTCGAACGCTGGAAGCGGTTCTTTGGGTTTGTTGGTGGTTTCTATGCGAGATATTAACTCAGTCATAGCCCTCACGAGTTCCGTGGTTAGTGGCGGTGCGTTTGCCGGCTCCGGTTTTATTTCAGCGTGTGATGCCTCGTGGTGTCGCTGTCTCATTTCCCTGTGCGAGTCGTAGTGAACCTGGCGCAACTGTCGAGGCTTTGCCTCTGACAGATGGCCAAACTCTTCGCAGTAATCCCCCAGACAGATTTCACTGCAAGCATCGTCGTCTCTTTCGAAAACCGGGTACGTTTCGTTTACTAATTCGGCCAGATGGGCCTGCATACTATTTTGATTCCGTGCAAATCCTGTCTCCGGCCGGGGTTTGCGTAGGTTCGTGGACCCTACTTAGGTCCAAAGGCCCCACAGTTTGGGCACCATGTCTACAAGGGCTGGGCCCGGCAAGGCTCAAAACGTCCCCGGCGTCAGCGACGTCGTGAACCGGCGTCTGAGCTTGGAGGAACGTGGTGGCCTTGGGGCTCGCCTGGTTGTACTCTCTCTGCTGAAGGCAGTGTCTCCGGGCCTGTGTGAAGCGCAGGCTCCGGTGCCGACAGGTTGCGTGAAGCCCCCTGCACGTTTCGGCTGGGCGCCAAAACTCCAGTCCAGCGGTTGCCTCCACTGGGCGCCAAACTCCGGGTCCAGCGGCTGCAACCGTTGGGCGCAAAAATCGGAGTTCAGCTGTTTTCGATGGTAAAAGGATTTGAATCGTCATGTGGTATGATGTGCTCTGCAGCCGTGGTGTGCAGCACCTGGGGCTGCAGTGGGGGAACATCCCCGGAGACTTGCAATATGCCTCCGAGGGCATCCTCCCACGAATGCGTGGCCAGTGCCGCAATTGTCGAATCCATGAATTCTCTTGTTTCGGACATTATTTCCCCTTAAAACGCTGGCAAGTGCAATGCCGTGGCTCTCAGACACGGACAGAGGAATGAATTGTCCGAGTCTTCGCAACCCTAGTCCGTAACAGACGGGGCCTGGTAGCTGAAGGTCACCGGTACAATGGCTCCCTGTCTGTCTGTCAGTCCCTACTCTAATTAAATTGGTGAAGCCGGTCTGAATCTACGTTCGTCAAGTCGTTTGCCGTTCTGGGTAAGCTCAGGAGAGTACCTCGTGGATCTCAACACCAGGGTGTCGTCCGGAGGTAGCTCGCCTTAACTTACTAAATTTAGTTCCCGACGACGCACGCTTTCTATCGGGCACTGACAACGAGAACGTCGCTGTCAGTTAACCCTAAGGAAATCACCCATATATGTAGACCTCTATAAGAGTGTCAGGCTAGGAAGGATCTGGATCTCAGGTGGTGGAGGCGGAGATGTTGCAGGATATTTCGATGGACTGGAAACATTGGAGCTGGAGCTTTTTGGAGTGGTCTCGGAGTTTGGAAAATGACTTTGGGACACTTGGATCTGGAGTAGGCGAAGTGGAGAATAAGGTACCCAGCAGATGCTCCGAGGCACAAGGGGGCGAAGGTGCAGCTACTGGATAACGGGTGAGTATAAAACATACCACTGTCCGATGAAGACACCCCACGGAAGAGACAGGACGATCACCCAACCACCCACCCCAAGACCCTGCGGGTACCGGACAAACAACCGTCCAGTACCTGTAGTCCCCCTAGCTCCGGGCAGACCGAAAATGCTACCAAAGCAGTTAGCTCTGCCCTTCCTCGAGCTACACAGCTCATCCTTACCCTACCGGTGATCCGGATGACAGGATGCCAATTGGCATTCTGTGTACCAGCAGTCACTCCTGCCAAAAACTCAAAACACCCAACTGACAGATGACTACCCCCCGGGGGAGACAGCTGGCGAAGAAAAGAAGACCAAGACAGAAGAACGCCAGAAGAGGCCTTAGCCAGCAAGGTCCAACGAGCCAGGACCCAGGGAGGTGGGCCGAAATGGTCTGCACCGCTCACATTTGTGAGTGGGGCCGACGTAAAGTAAGTTCGCCCGCCCTGCACGAGGCTGGTCCCCGGTCTACAGTGATGTATTGGGGTAAAGGGCAATAGTCCTGTCCGGCCCCAGTCATCCGAGACCGACATCTTTAGCCAAGAATATTGGCGGCGGACTCGGCATTTGGTCAACGGCAGTCGAACTGAACACATCGTGGAGCGATATGTGTTTATGAAATAATTTTGTTTATGAAATATTTTGTTACAGGGTTATTTTAATTGATTGTGTGAATATTAGCTGATGGCTTGTAATTACTTCTGGGGTGTACAACCATAGATTAGCGGAAGGCCTGAGCATAGTTGAGTGAAGTTAAATTACGCATAAGTAATTTAATCTTATTTATTATTTTATTATTTTTTAATTTTCCTGGGCCTGGGGCCTTGGGCCCGATGACACGGCTGTGTTTAAATGCTGTAGTGGGCGACCGGAGGACTGAACGTCGCTGCCGGGCCCCCAGAGAATATTTTCTCTAACACGCGAGGACTGAGTGGTCGGCCGGAGGATTGAACGACGCTGTCGGGCCCCTAGGATAATGTACGAAGACAATAACGTATATTCAGAAAGGTATATAATTGGTATTTACACGAAAAACTGAACGATTTTTATAGGTTTATTATACCAAACTATGTTGCTTGGGCACTTTGCTGGATGTTTTTCTCGATAATCTCCTGTGTTATTGGATTTACATACCCGTCATCTGATTCCAAAATTGAATTATCACTATCTAAAGCGATATTAAGATATATGACATCGGGTTATTTAGTTCCATAAAAACTTCGAGTGCTCATTCTCGCATTTTCATCCATACTTTTGCAGTCTGAAAGTATCTAAAACATAACCACCATGTATCCCCAATTGGGACAGTATTTTTAGAGCACATTACTCAAAAACATCACGTCGAATGGTTTAGAATTATATACTGTGTGCCATTTACAACTGTAACATTAGAAAAATAATTATGAACCTGTACTTACACTAAATTCGGTGAAGTTTGACAGTATTTGTAAGTTAATATCAGCGTAGCCAGATCAAAATCTAAAAATCGTACAGTGTTATCAAATTATTATTAGTATTATATCGTACACATTATCCAACTTACTTATTTTTTATTGGACATAGAAATTACAAGATTCTAAAAATGAAATGTTTTATATTTCTTTTACAAAACAATGAAATAAAGGGAAATCTTTATAAAACAAAAACTTTATGAAAATGAATAAAATAAAAATATTCACTAGTCAACTAACGTAAAGTCAAGTTCTTGGGCTTCACTACCAGGAAGTGTTTTATATACATTGACCGTCGTCATCGTCTTGATCATTTTCTCTGGGTTTAAAATTAAAAAAGCCGTTTTGAAGTTAAATCATGCATAATTCTATTTAAAGTGTCATCAGCACAGACAATGCAAAGTCACTTAAATCCGAAAATAAAGAAATTACCTTCAAAATCTGTTATTTGATCAACTTTAAAATAAAATTCATCCAGATTTTCTACTTCTGTTGGCAGATTCCGAGTGTCGTGAAGTTTCCTTCATTGGTCATCATTCCGTTGCATTTTTTATCAAACTGCCAATTGGCAGTTTTTGTAACGCGCATAATAGTTTGAAATTCACATTATTTTTCTACGAAAAGTACTAATCCAATAATTACAGTAAGAGCCGTCAACGCTGTTTAGCAGCGAATCGCAGTTACCACACTGTACGATTATTCTTGATTGTACTCAATCTTTATGCTTTAAAAAGTCGCTTTAATTTGACAAAACAATTTTTTCTTGCTGTTATACTAGAATTATCGTACATTGTGCAGAAGCTAAAATTATCTTACAAAACGATAATCATTCCCAAATGGGTACGATGTGCGGTTACGAAAATTTTAAGAGTTAAACTTAATACACATAATTTATATGTATTAGGTTCCCATTGGGAACATTGTGCAAAAGATTTTTAGCCACAGACCGATCATACGAATGTTTGAAGTTTTCTACTATTATATCATCTCAAGCTCTTATATTATTATCACTAAAACGTGCAATGTCTAGTACAAATAAAAGAAAGAATATGTAAAAGTAAGTTTGCCAAGCTGTTGCAGAATGAAAATTTTATTTAATTTCACGGTCTACTTACCGGTCTACCCCCTTTTTATTTATTTATTTTTTTTTTTTGGAATAATGGTGTTGATGTTTCAACATGAGTAGCACTAATGTGAATACAATGTAGGAACTACCCTATTCGTTGTTTAGAGCCCTAATGAGATTGTTGAGGAGAGCAGTGTGTGAATTCGAAAGCGGGCGCCAGATAAAATTAGGCAATATATTACGCAATATAATATGGTAAACAATTTCATATAAATATCATTAGCGTACAATGCTTCATACTAAATCACTACCACAAGCTAGTTTAATTATTCCTTAATATGCCTATTAACTAGGTTAGTAAAATACAATAGATTGAATTTAAATACTAGAGAATATGAACACACAGCTATAAGCTAAATTAAAAGGGTGGTAGATTTTAATCAAAACAATAGGTACTTAACTTAAATAATCCTCCATTGAGGGGGGGGGGGGGGGGGGCGACATATCTATCCTTGAGATACAGTTTGCCAGGGGAGTAAAATATTGTTAATAACCTCAATCGCATCTGCGCCTTGTTATAATGCCTCGATGAATTAATGATTTTTCTAAAATCGTATCCAACGGGGTTCATCGATAACGTCTCCACAAAACAACAGCCGACCTGGGCGATGCAGGTATCAAAATATATTACCGTCTCGTGCCAGTCATCCATCTCCGCCCCAATTGTTTTGTTGAAAAATTCCTTCTGTAATGAAACATTCTTCAATTCATGTTCCATTACTAAGTTTCCGCCTAGAGGCACGTATTTGCGTACGACACCAGTTTTGCACGCGGCACTACATCTCCAGCAAGGATGGATTTCAGATATAAAAGCCCAGCCACAAATTCACAGAAACAGTGTGTACACTTCCTGGCATCTGTCTTCAGCGCGCTGAGCTGGGCATATTTCAGATTTGTACGCCTCACGACGTAATACGGGGCCGGGACGAATACAACTTCAGCCTGTTGAGCTGGGAGACCTTGCGTCAATGGTTATTTGCTCGACGCCGTTCCGCCGCCAGAGCCAAAACGAATGCAACCTTGAGCTGGGAGCCCCTTGTGCCGACGGTCATTCGTTTTCGACGCCATCCCAGTAACAGCTATTCACCGCATCGTCACATTACACTCTCGCCTCGTCTCTCGTCTCCTCTTTCTCATTTATCTAACAGAAATGTCATCCTGATAACCGTAAAAGATACGAACCTGTAGAATCGATAACCTCTACTGAAATGTATGTTATGTAACACTGGCGTATTTTACCTGTTTTGAAGAAAATAAATTGTTTATTTTTATTGGACTGTCTTATTAACTAAACTGGACCCTGTATTAATCTCCAAACCAGCTACCTGAGCAAGAAACCGTTACACTTCATAAAAGATTAAGTTGAGAATATCCAAAAGGTTGTAAAAAGTACGTGAAAACAAATTTGGTAAAAAACGTAAGGTTAAGGCCATACTCCATAGACATAAGTAAGAAACGTAGGTATGTAACGTAAGACATTACAACGACAACGGTATGTATATAAGAAAACGTTAAAAAAACAAGCAGACTTAAAAAAAGGAAAAGGACTGTCGTTAGAAATATAGAAATATATTTATATGTTTAATAGAGTTTTTGCCCACTAAATATACACCTCCGTTACTGCTAACGTAGAAGGAAGGAGGTAATCGCGCATATGCACAAACGGGGTTAATCTTATTCTAATTGGGTGTCACCTTATTTCGCTGTGGATAAGGGACGTTTGGTTACCCATCTTAAATGGGTCGTAACGCTTCTGATTGTTCAGAAATCCTAGTGTATTTCAATCAATCAATCAAAAATGTGCTTTATTGTCTAAGAAGGGCTAATTCTTATTCATAATATGCATAAACTATAGTACATGATCATCAAAGTTAAAATAAGAAGATATTACATAAAGATGAGATAAAATAAAGTATAGTATAACATTCGACGTACATAGACATTGAATGAGCAGTAAGTTAACAACCACACGTATAATATTTATAATATAAGACGGAAGAGTAGAATTTTAAAATAAGTCATAATATTCACGAGTATTATAATAGGTTTTCTCAACCAGTACCCTTTTTACTGCTTCTCTGAATGATTTTATTTTTGTTATGTTTCTAATGGACAGTGGCAGAGGGTTGTATATTTTTTTACTCTTGTATATTAGCGAGTGCTTTGTAAAAGTGGTCCTGTGGAATGTCATCCTAGTGCTGCGCACAAGCAGGGGATCAAAGCCTACTGTGTTTATATATTTTTTTATGTATTAGACATACTGTCTCCAAAATAAAGACGCAAGTTAAGTTAAGCACATTCTGTGCTTTGCTTTACACATGTACCTTAATGCCATTTTTTAATATACAAACACATTGTGCAGCAATTTTTGTTGACTGTACATTCCCCAAAAAGGTATTACATATCTTATGTGCGATTCAACTAATGAGAAGCATGCAGTCTTTGCAGCCATGAAACCCAGTTCATTAGAAGTTATTCTAACTGCGTAGCAGCCAAATGCCAATGTTTTACATACATTAGTAATGTGTACATCAAATTTTAATTTTTGATCAATATGTAGCCCAAAAAACTTAACATGCGTTTTATTTTCAATTGATTGGCCATCAATGATAAGGTCATCATAGATAAACTTGGGGTAAGCATACTTGTTAAGGTTAAGTGTAAAAGTAGCCGATGGTTAAACTTCGCCTTAATAAAGACGTTTTATTATTATTATTATCATAGACTTAACAGCGGCACACTTTCTCAGCCGTAGCTGGAAACTATTCACCGAATCCGTCGCGCGCGATTGATATTCGACTGTTGGAGCCCGTTCCAGGTTTTTGGGCCCTTCAGTTGGTGATGCCTGCTCCAACAGCTCAGAGTCCAGACCTCAACAAGGGATCACAGAGGCTCCTAGTCCAGGACTTTCCTTAAAATATGCGCTGTTCCCAATAGTGCGATCTTCTGCACTTCTTATGCGCTCGGTTGACCAGGCAGCTGTTGTAGACTCCGGTCATAGCCCTTCTTGACGGTTCCAAGGGCTCCTACAATTACTGGTACGACTGTGGTCTTTGCATTCCACATTCTACTAACTTCTATTTGGAGGTCTTTATACTTGCTCAACTTTTCCGTTTCCTTGAGCATCACGTTGGTATCATTTGGAATGGATACATCGATCAGCAAACAGGATTTTTCCTTTTTGTTATGTACGACGATGTCTGGCCTGTTTGCGCGTATTTCTCTGTCAGTTATAATCGACAAATCCCACATAATTGTGACGTCGTTGGTATTGACAACTTAAAGATAAAGACGATCCAATCAAAAAATCAAACGTGATATATAGTATTCCTTGTCATAATTGTGAAAAAAAGTACATTGGCCAGACATCAAGATCACTTAATACACGAATGACTTTACATAAAAGCGATTGTAGAACAGAAAAACGCACTTGTGCTCAGTACAGAACACTCAGTAGATACTGGACATCATATGAATTTTAATAACTATAAAATCTTGCACACCGAGACAAACTTAACAAAAAGGCTTTTTCTTGAAATGGTAGAGATCAATAATAATGAACATAATATGAACAAAAGGACGGATATTAGTGGTTTAAGTACAATTTATTCTTATATACTAAAGTTGGATAAAGAAAAAAATTAGCATAAATGATAACAGTAGTAGTTCTACGGAACCATGAGATCCAATATTACCATTAAAAAAAGTGTTTTTGATCAACAATTTAATAATAAAATCTTTTAACAAAAATTCTAACTGAAATCATAATTTAACTCCACTAGCAATTCTTAATTAGTCATTAATTTAATAAGTGATTTATATATAACAAGAAGTGCAAGTGGACAATGATCAGTGTGACAAATTGAAATAATACTAATAACATAGTAAACCTAATATTAATTAAAATTGTTTAACTTCAATATTAAATTTCCACAAAACCGTGGATGGAAACCATCATGTAAACGTAGTAAAATTTAATGAAAGTTCTTTGACAGTTAGATACAAGATGGCGCCATCATAGGTTCTTGTGGTGTTTTTTGCTATACATCACATGGTTATTTCTGAAAACATGAAGCAGAATGATGTCAGTGTTAATCTTTTAATTATTTAGCATCAATTAACAATGAAACCAATAGATTACATAGACATCATAAGCAATTGTTGCTCATTTCCAATAGTACGATAGTGAACATGTTTTTACAGAAGTTCACCAATTTTAAACTGTAACCTCAACTTACTAGTAAGTTAACAATTATAGTATTATAATTAAAATTTTACCAATTTTCATTATCTAATTGTAGCCTTGAAAAAGAAAATAAACATTTTCGAAAGCTCGGCATAGTAAATAAGAGTTTTACTTCATCGCCCACTTGTCCGAAGCCCTACTAAATTTAGATTGTTCTTTAACTAGTCGGACGTGACTATCCTTCATTATTTTTACAGGAATGGGGTTTTACCAAGTTATTAGTGAACAATTCGGTAACGAAACTATGGTAAAATTAAAAAATTTGGCGAATTTACACATCAAATTGGCAGCTTCTAAAAACAGAAAAATTTTCCTCTTACAATGCAGAAAGAAGGGAGTAATACCCTCTCATATTATCAACAACACTAGAAATGTAGAAACACTCATCGATGTACACAGTGGACGGACGGGACAACAAGTGAACAATTTTAATAAAAGGTTAAAGGACAAAATACTAAATTTAGATATCAAAATCACTCATCACTCATGGTAATCTCAAAACGTTGGAAGGTCCCTTGAACAAATTCACATTGATTTACAAAATATTTTACCAAATGATATGTTACAAGAATTTATCAGAAGACAAACAATCAAATATAACAAAGAATTTCATAGAATTTAAAAAATCAATATTAATAAATTAAAAAATCCTGAACAAGTAACGTTCAACATAAAAGTAAAAGAAAATTGGCTTAAGAATATTTCTAACGTTGAGATCCCTGATGGCATCAAAATTTTCTTATCTTTGGGTTTCAAATTCTGTATATCTCCTAATTTTCAAGACATTTCAGTAACAAAAATATTATCAGATATAGAATTTTTAATTTCAAATTTTGACATTAATAAAAAAAACTTATTTAGATCACAAGGCCGGGAATGTATGCAACACTGTATGCAGCAAAGTAAATTCATCTGTCTATATACAGGATTTTGTAGTAACTTAAAGGTCGCGCCATCTACTAAATTAAATAGAAAGCATGCACTTATGAGGCCACTCAACGGGTCCTTGTCGCATCACCTATTTAATACATCCTGGTACAGGCTAAAAAAGATGAGGATCACAAAATGTTAGTTTCGATAAAAACGAACTTTAAAACTTAAAACCCCATATTTCTTAAACCCTATATACATCGACTTTAGTCAAATTCTCAGTGAAGACTATGGTTGTTTATTTCTAGGCAAACCACTAATTGTTTATATTGTTTTGACATAGGCATGCGGAATAAAATTGAAAAGGGGTTATACACGTTTAGTCAGGGGAAACAGGATATGGGCCAAATGGTAATGTTATGAAATATTAGGCACTGACTTGCTATTTTTAATTTATTCGCAATGTTATAAAGCAAAGTCATAAATAAAAAAACAGTTACCCAAAACAAACATAAAATGAAATAGGATTATTTGCAAAAGGCCAGGGACGTCTTAAGGCATTGCCAAATTGGGCCATGGCCGGGGGCCTCGGCTTCCGAGGGACCTGGTCGTACATGCCCATTTAAAGGTTATTTCTAATTTAATTTAATTACGATACGCAATCCAAAAAACAAAAACAAAATATACTTACTAAAATAATTCAAAATATATATGCGAGGCGACAAATACATTTTTATAGAGATCATCGAAAGATTGACCTACGCCTATGGCCTACCTACGGCTATGCCTGCTGCGAGTGCTGCGATAAGTTCGGACGTCGGACGAATTCGACTATAAATTTTTACAGTGTTTCCAAACATTGAAATTATTATAACGACAATTTTTTTGTCTATGATGGTCACCAATGCGAGCGGAAAGCGTTCATTTTCAAAATTAAAATTAGTGAAAAGCGAAATAAGAAATCGCATGACTCAATCACGCTTAAATAGTTTAAGTTTGATGAGTATTGAAAACGACATTTTACAGACTATTAGCTTTGACGACATAATTCATGATTGAAAAGTAGAAAATGGCCTCTCTAGATTACTCTAGAATAAAATTATACACAATGTAGTTTATAGTTAATAACATATTAGTAATACTATATAAGCTATTTTTTTGATTGCAAGCAAAATAAATTATAAAAGGGGGGGCCTACATTTGCATATGGGGCCAGGGCCTCAAGAATGCTTAAGACGTCCCTGTAAAAGGCAAGTTCTCCAAATACGCTTCAGCAGTAGCATTACAAAAATGTTTGAGTTCTTGCAATTTTTGGTATTTTTTAACATACATGGAAATTCTGTTATTGTATTTTAAATCGGGTAATATAAATTGACCAGCAGGTAGTGTTTTCCCTGATCTCTTCTGTGTTTCTTTGAGTAAGTTTACCGATTGCCTTTTTTTGGTTGGTTTTATTGCTCGTCTTTTTTTGCTTGTCCTTTTTCGGGTGGTATTATTACAGTAATGTGAAGGCTCTGTTATACGTGTTTCGATGTTGATCATTCTGAGCTCTTGTTTTTTTTACTATTATTTCTCTTACTGGTTTGCTTTCAAAGAAACACTTTACAAAGAAGTACTGTTTGAGATAATCGGTCCAGCATCGAAAAATTTGCTATTCTTCACAACTGACTACTTTGAATGGACTAGGTTTTACTCTAACATTTGTAATTTGGTCGTCTCAACCAGATGGAAGCTCAACTACAGTTTTACTATTAATTATAATATTAATACTATTATTGCGATCGCACTCCATATAATTGTGGCCACAATTCGAACTAGTATGAACGACTAACAAGAATGTACTGGTTATCGAATATTGAATACATAAATACAGGTACGTGTGGAGGTGGAATTGCGACACAGTACTGGACCCTTGTCTTTCTTCTGTACATCCGATGTACCCTCATCTGGTTTTACCTGTACGGCATATTTTAGTCATTATAACTCATGATTCCCATCTCTGTTATTCTGTGCAGTTAGGTATATGGAAACTCTAAGTGTCTGGTTATATTTTAGCGTATTTATCTCAAAAATCGACTTTTTGGACCTTTTGTACCTTTTATATGAACAAAATTTCTATTAAAAAATGGGTGCAGCATTCTAGATTACCTAATTTAAATAATTTTTAATTTTTAGACTGTTACCTATTTGATATTAAATCACCATTTTTTGTATAAAGAATTGTCTTCTGGAATACTACTAAGTCAACGAAAAATTTTAAACAAGAAAGTTTCTGAATTAGCCGACCTATCTAATCCATAATTTTGTTTCTCAAACGAGTTAAATTATGCAAAAGTTGTATTATAAAATACAATGATACTATTTCATTTCAACCCTTTATGGGCAAGAAGTGTGATTTATAATTTCCTCCTAAAATATGTGTTTCCATTAGTAAAAAACACCAAATTTCAAACTTCTAAGCCAAGCCTAGAGACAATCCTTTAAGAATAATATATTAAAATAAATTTTTCACTCGCCCCTATACAAACTACTAATAATGTAATTTAGATTTAAATCGAAAAATGTTATATGGAACGATATTAAAATCACTCCTAAAATATATCCAGTAAATCTCCCATCCGTGAAGTTACACCCTGTATATATTTTTAGAAACTGGAAACGTAAAATTGAAGACCAAATGTATGAGCCGAGATAACAGGATTCATATTAAACATTTAGTAATTTTTTAGAACATCCACTTTTAGATTTTTTCCCTTTTTTTTAATGTTAGATTATTTAGACATATAAAGTCATTTGCGACTAATTTTACAACGCGCAAATTTCGAAGATAAAAGGGTGAAATGGTGCTAATTTTCAATTGGAACAGTGACGTCAGCGTTCCAAAATAACGAGGTGTTGCGGTCTTAAATCGCACACACTGTATATGTCACGTCTAGATTAAGTTAGGGAAACCAATGAAAGTTGGTATTTTAATAATTTGTAGGTCTTCCGAATCAATTTAAAATTTCTATTGCTTTCTTTTTTTATAAATATTTAGGCATTCTGTTTAAAATTACGAAGTTCACTCTCTGCAGATTTAAATAAAAGTAAATAATATTTGAAAATAATTTCAAACGAGAGACACCTACAAAAGTGCATAATTTTAAACTCATACTAACATTTGTTTAGGAGAAAGTGTTGATATACAGTGTGATCCGCTTTTGTTATAAATCGACGGATCAGTTTCAAATTAGGACGGATGAGAAGATCCCTAAGACATTCCTAATGACTATTGGCGTGCGTAGTTGCGGGTAAAAAACAGGAAAATCATATCGATTTTCTTATGGTTAAAAATAATGTAATTTGGTATGTGGTTTTTGGGGATACTTAATAAGAATATGACATTATTATTTACCAGAAAAAATCGTTAATATGACTTTCTGGAAAATCGACCTAATTTGCTAGCTTCAAGTACGCACGTCAATGGTTAATGTTAAATTTTACGTTATTATAAGATTCGTCTTAGTAACTTGTATATAGATAACAGCAAGACTTTGCAAGCTAAATGCACAGTATGTTCAGCGATACTTTTTTGACATATCTTGAAACATTTAGGTCAGGTTACGGTTAGGTTAATTTGAAAAATATAACAGAATGATTAGCAACATTTTGATAGGATAATTACCGATACATCCTCCGTTAATGGAATAATAGTGAGTTTGTTAAATCGTTGCAGATTTTGATCTTGACTGGCCTCCGTTGATACTTCCAAGACCATTCATCATTTATCAGTTTTTTCATTATCTTTAAAGTATTTAAAACAGGGGAATTCAAATTGGACTGAACTTCCAAGGTATGTTATGTGCTTATGGCTCTTTTTAACAATGTTCCCATTTGCAAAGCAAGTGATAGCGATGTTTGTTAACAGAATCATATTTCGCAATTTCCCTCGTTGCTTCTACTATTACTTTGAATTTTGAAGGTTGCAATAATGTCAATATTTTATCGTTTTCCAATTTTCGAACTTGTAGTAATAGACGACTCAATCGCCGCATATACCACCTTGCAAACAGATTTAAATGTTTATCTTTATGACTTTCTAAATACTTTCGAGCAATTTCACAAATAAGTTTATCTCGTTGCAATTAAAGATATTTCGTCCGACAGTAATGCTTTCAGCACTCCAGATGTTCGCAATATGTCATTTGGTCTAAAATGATCTGCCATTAACGTATGGCCATTAGCCTGATGTCTTGGACGAGTTGTATTAGCAATATTACTATTGAAAAAACAAGTCTTTACATGTCTTCGCAGTGTTTTCTTGGCATAGTAACCTAAAAATAGATTTCAATATAGACCGTGGCATTACAAAGCACCGTTATACGTACTACTGTAGGCTTCTAAAGTCAAATTACGGCGATTCAATAAAAATAGCTCTATCCGAAAATGCACGATTTCCGAAATATAGCTCTTCAAATTGCAAGATAATCTATTGCATAAAACTGACTCTGATTTTTAGGGGATCACACAGGGTGTGGTGTTTAAGAAAAATCGCTCTGTTGTACCAAATCAAATTTTTCATAATGTAAAAAATTAATTTAAAAGATGGCTGATTAATAAATACCTGTCTGTCTGTTGGTACTCCCCTGCACATTAAAGAAGCCGCTGGTTGCTTTAGATAGCCCTCATTAGTGTTACTTTATATATCAAAATGCATACCTGGACTCAAAGTGGATCTTAAGGAATTAAATTGTAATAATTACTTGGTCCTTTATGATTACTTAGCCTCGGCTAGCCAGCTATTCTAGGAGGAAAGGTCGTAGATAAGGGTGGTCAATAAAAATACGGTTTAACTATAGTAGATATCAAATTGAGAAACTTATAGGCTGCCGGGCGCCATGAGCTATAGTAACTCAAAGGAAAATAGAAAAAAACTAGAGTTAAAGCGTATATTACAATTTAATTTCTATAAGCAAAATAGTATAAAAAGTAGGGTTAATATTACAAGCAAAAACGGGGGTTAGTACGATAGAGAAGATCTAAAAATATGAAATGCTCCTAAGTATAACCTTTTGCAATAAACACGCTACAAGAATAAAAATAAAAAGGTTATATTTAGTGCATCATATGACAAACGTAATATATAAAAGCAGAAAATCAACAATACAGTAAGGCTACTAATAAGCAAAATTCAACAACACCGCAAGGCTACTAATAAGCATAAATGAACAATACAGTAAAGCTACTAATAAACTTGGTATAGGGAGTCTTATTGTTCCCTCGACCAAAGAAAGCGTACCCTAAACGTGGTACCTCATTGTTCCGTGAACAAACATCATACAAAGAAACTCCATAAACTAAATGTACACTGCGCTACTGTTGCAGGTGCCCCAGCACTATAATGAGTACTTTAACCCGTATGACAGGTAAATGATAAGCCAAAAACTCTACTTTAAAAGAATACATTATCAGAGCCAGTACGAGCCCTCACAAATCGTCCTTCAGACTTAATTCCCACTGAGAAATTATAGGTACTCCCGCACTGCCCCTGAGAGATGAAATCTACTTATCGTAACTAATCTTAGTTAATTAAGTGCCTTACACGGACAAATAATCACACACAAAAATGGTATAAATAAAATTATATAAGTAACGAAAAACACTAACCACTGGATGAGTTCACTTAATGATTTTGGCAGTAATAAAACTTAATTAACAATTATGGCTTGTTAGGTAACACAGTTGTTGTTAGGTGATCTACATAAACTATCGCAGTGAAATAATTAAAAAGTACTTAACTTGTGAGTGTCCAGTACTGCTGATTTGTAACCTGTCACGACTCCCTTTATAAACGAACCTCAGACCATTTCCACATCGAAATCTTCATAACTAAATTCAAACAAAATTTCTTCTCCCCCAGACACGAGAAGGTTAGGGCAATTTGACAGTAAATGTCGGTAATAATCCAGCTGTAATGGTACCGCTGAGCGCTGCTGTAGTTGACAGTATGTATCACACGTCTTCGAGAGATGGCGTCACTTGGTCTAGAAATTATATTTCAACCCACGGAATTGAAGATAACCATGTGCCTCGGAATTAATTCAATAAATAATCAAAATTTTATCTGGTTTTAGCAGGTGGATATCAATATACTGCAGATATTTAATTCCATTTGTTAATTAATTTTATTTCATCGATGTTGATTCAATAACTTTAAGTAATTTTAATAATTTTGTAATTTACGTAAATTTTCAATAAATTTTGATAAACGTTCAATAAATTCTGATAAAACTTTCAATCAGGAAGCCTAAAAAGAGAAATCTAAAATAATAATTGAACTTTAAAACAATTAATAAAAATTATATTACCACTTGCGACTATAAATCCAGCCAAGGAATTGAAAAATGCATCAAGGTTTTTAAATATCACTTTAAAGTAAGTCGGCGTGAACCCAACTGCCTTGGTCGATGGCCAAAATCAAAAAGAAGGACTATAAGCACGCGGAAATAGTAACCGGCTACGCATACATAGTGCGCATGCACGATAACGTTTATCATCAAAATCACTAGATTAAAGCATTCCTGATTTACAAAAACTATCGCGATAATAAAAGGTATGTATCAAAGATCCAAGTTAACCAAATTTCTACTGGCGTTGTCCATATGTCGTCTCAAATTTAACACGGAGGTGGCAAGCTAATTGCGCCACTTGTTGCTCGCGGTTACAGATCATTTGCACCACTGGTTATTCTACCAAAATTTAGTTGTAACGAGGTAATTTAAATAAGTACTCGTTACAAAATAAAATCTGCTTTATGAGCACCATTTTTAAAGAGTCTAGCGCCCTTAGGATCTAATTGTCCATTAAAATGTCGCAACGGAATTTCCGGACACCCTATATGTAGGATGTTTTACTTAAAACAGAGAAGTAAGTACTGCATTTTCTGTAAAGTCGTGTCAGCCATTTTTGAAAGTAATTTTATTATGTGCAGTCATATTGTGCAGCTCAAAAATCTGGACATCTTTTATATCCAGCATGTTTTATACCCTCAACGACATTTGAATCACTTATTTGAGTAACCCCCTAAGTCATAAAGATTAAGTTTTGATAAAACTAAGAAAAACTGTTTTGTTTATTTTGGAATTTTGTCAGCCATTCTATTATTTCTTCATAGTAATTAGGTGGTCCAGCTGTATAGATTTATGCAATATTAGTTTTATATGAGTTATAGAGGAATTACACTTAAATGCCACAATAATATGAGTACAGACAAATTTCAGGAATGAAAAACAATTCGTTTTTTATTATTTTTATCATGAATCTGAAAACTGTGCTTACTTTTACAGTAGACACACGGTTATAATTCACGAGCCTCTGGTGCCGACGGCGCCGTCTCATTTTTCCTTTTTTGGACGGGTATAGCATTCCCGGTGCAAAAGTCGCCTTCTTTTCTTATTTTATTAATAAGATAGTAGTAAAGAAATGACAGTTCTATGACACCCCTCACCACTTTTTCAGTACCCCCCACCACTTTCCCAGAACGCCTCACCAATTTCTCAGAACCCCCCTCCACTTTTTCAGAACCCCCCCACCTCCCATCCCTACCACCATTCGGAATCCCCTCCCTATCTCATTACCACGGAAGGGGTAATCGGAAATCTCATAGATTAGGCAGTACATATTTTACCACTTTATCATTATGTCCGTTTGTATGGATGTGTATCAGATGTAAAAGTGTATTAAAGGAATACATAAAAACCTATCCCACCATAATTTAAACCTCCCACCTCACATTCCTACTAGAATTCTGAACCCCCTTCCCTCCTCATTACCATGGAAGAGGGTAATCGGGGATCTCATAGGTTAAGCAGTACATAATTTACCACTATTCCAAACACTTCAAAATTATACTCATCGGTGTATGGATGTGTCGGATATAAAAGTTTACCACATCACACTGTATTCTTCGTGGTCAGTTACCGAATCAATTGTAAGGATTTTACGGAAGATATGGATCCAGCACTGAGCTGCTCACACTGTCAAACAAGCGAATTAATAAAACAACACGAGCATGGTAAAAATTTGTATGATTTTACCGAGCAATAGATACAACATTTCCCATTAACATATCTGATTGAAAAAGTCAACCCCATTGAACTTCTTCACACATGGTCTAAATTACGAAAAGAATATATAAAAGATTTTAAACTAAGAATTCAACTATCTTGTTTCGTACACCATAACCGACCAGAATGGCATAGTCATGTGGATGGCCCACCAGACTCACAATCCAGATGTCATGTATGTAAATGGGGGCTTCAAAAATGTGGGTGATTAATGCTGTGTTAAATAATTGTAAATATTTATGATAATACATTTTATGTGGTGAAATAATAAAAAACAAATAATAATGTGTGTCCTTTTATTTAAGAAATAAATTGATTTTTTATTGAACCACCCTGTATAATTAGAGTTGTAATAAGAAAACAAAAATACACATTTAATTTTATACATTTATTTTTGTAAATACAAATTATGTTAAAGAAATATGCATTTATTAATAAGTATTAATAATATAATAATTAAAATAAATTTAAAAAACAATTAGAAAAAAATACTTTATTTAAACATATTCCAAACTCGCTTCAATTTCATTCTTTCTGGGAATGTAAATCGGTTAGTTTTTGTTGTCTTTTTTCAGTTTTCTTAAGTTCCCTTTTTAAAGTACTTTTTTAAATTTGGCACTGTCGAGCATACCTCCCTGACTCCACAATTAACACCTTTCGTACCTCTTGCATGAATTTAGTTTTAGCTCCATTAATTTCTTCATCATGATCATACGTTTTCTCTTAACTTGTTGTATGTAATTTGTGAAGAGCTCATCTTCCGAGTCGTCTTCATTTTCCTTAGAACCATGACGACCAACCTCTGTTCTCTGATGTGATGCTAATGGGGCTGCCTCAAAAATAGGCTGAAGGGTTGCAAGATCACCTTCAGTGATGCACAAATCAGAATCCACAGATTCAACTGTTCGAATTGAGTTCTTTCGCTCACACACTTTTTCTTCATATAGTTCATCGGGAGTTTCCGAACGTTTGTTACTTGAAAAACTTTTTTGTGCACACATTTTTAATAACTTGTTATAGTGAGCAAATAACGGAAGAAAGGTGAGACTGAAACTAAATGTATTTCTGACAAAATCAAGCTTTAAATATGAAAATATTGTGCTGAAATTGCAAGTGGATATTGTTTGCGAAGAATTGATAAGAATAGGTAATAATATAAGGTAATATATAAGGTAATAATTTACTAAATGAATTCATTGAAATAAAAAAAAAATGTATAAGTTTCTTTTATCTACATTGTTATTTATCACAATAATGAAAGAAACATTGTCAAGTCATACAGAAACTATAAACACACACCACCGAGTAAGGAAATAATATGCTGAACTTGAAAGCGGATATTGTTTGTAAAGAATTGACATGAATAGGTAGATGAAAAAAAATGTGTAGTTGGCTTATTTATCTACATTGTTATCTATCGCCTCTCTCGAGGCATTGTCAAGTTACACAGTTTGATAGGAATGAAACAAACAGCGAACTCATGCAACCTTCTCATGAATAGAACTAGTCAGCAAATGTAACACATTTCCAT
The DNA here is from genome assembly GCA_936432065.2 of Rutpela maculata. Lineage (NCBI taxonomy): Eukaryota > Metazoa > Arthropoda > Insecta > Coleoptera > Cerambycidae > Rutpela > Rutpela maculata. The sequence goes on from OW386292.2 coordinate 87,466,147, forward strand.
TGTAATAATAATGTTTGTTTAATAATTTATATTATTCATTGATATGACTTACCATATTTACACTACTATGTACCACAAGTAACCCCCATCCCCAAAAATCTCCCCATGAAATCACCCTCCACCCCTCAAAAGTCTCCCCACGAAATCACCCCCCCACCCCCCCGTGGGTGTTGTCCAACAAACATGTATACTACGTACAGTCCATATACCGTTCATATTACGCAATTAATTTCAGTTCGGTACACAAGGTGAACTACCATGACATGCGGAAAATTTAACAGTAGGTTGTCCCCACTGAAAGGAGTTAAGAAAAATAAAAAATTAAAAAGAAATTACCTTATTTTTTGTAGAAATGCGCCGCTATTGACTTTAACTAATCTGACGCAACGCGGTACAACCATATCACTTTATCAGACTTGGGAATGACACTATTGACAGTAAAGCTGAAGAGAATTGAAGTGACTTTTTGGTTTTAAATCAAATCACACTACAAAAATAGTAAAATAAATCGAAAAGACAATGACCCTATGTCATATGAATTCTGCAATAGCAAGAGATACAGGGTGTAATCAGTTTCATGTCATTAAAAAAAACTGGTAATGGGGACCGACTACACAAACAAAAAACCTTTGTGACTTTCCCCTAGGGGCACTTTGAAAAAAACCGACCTAGGTCAACAATTTAAATATTAGGGTAGGAAACATTTGAGAACCACTGCCTTTGTGGGTCAGTGGACGTGTACTAGGTATAATTCTATGACTTTTAAATTGTCATAAAAAAGTGCAAAGATTACCGACCGACTCGTCGCCGGCCGGCGGTTCAAAGCAAACGGCGGTACCTTTGAGCGCGCCTCAACCGAACCAATTATAAAAATGTAAATAATTCGTCTTTTTGCAGAACTGCAAGCAATTCATAGGCGTAGAGGGGGTTTAAACACAGCATTTCTTTACATGTGTGTTTTTTTAATTTAGAACAAAATATTGGAGCTTTTATTGTTGTTTATAATTTATCAGATTTAAACGTGGTTTATTAACATTTGTAATCTAAATGAATGTTCTGGGTTAAAACCTTAAAAAACGAGAAATTATTGCATGACATTGGGAAATAAAGAGTTAGACGTCTGAGATACCATAACAGAATTATTAAGTTAGGAAAAAATCTGATTTATTTAACGAATTGCCGATCAGGTATCGAAAACTAAAATTATTCAATAAATCTAGATCTTACCAATAAAGTTGATTTACATAAATTGTTTCCGTCTGCATCAATACACTTTACATTTGCTAAATTAGGATCATTTTTTATGGTTTCTATGTACATTAAAATACCGCACTAAACTATTAACTAACGTTGTCAATAAAGAAAATAAAAATAAAAACTTGGTCCAAAATCCAAAACAAACACAAAAAGAAGTAGTGTCTGTACGTAATCAAAAACTTAACGACTTGAACGGTAAGTCAATAAAACAAATCTTAACTGTAAATACGTGGCCTAAAATTAAAAAAGAACGAAAACAACGAACGGGTTCGACGTGTGTGCTTAACGAAGTGCCCGCAGAAACTAAAATATTGCACAAGAGGGAGTATAGTTTTACCTTACCTACTTTAAAAAAAACCATAAAAAAGTATGATTATTAACTTGTGTCTTCGCCGACGCGCGGTCTTTACAAAGGAGCGCGATACTTTGAAAAAGCCGTATTAGCGTATTTGTTGGTTAGAGGGGCCGACATACGCCAAAATAAAAGCCTATCCTAACATTCCAGCAGTTCTCAAACAATTTTATTTTCGAAATTTTTGTTTTTTTTTTTCTAAAACTATGGGTTTTAGACCCCACGTTATATAAGGTTTTTTTGTTCGTTTAGTCGTTCTCCACCACCAGTTTTTTTTAATGACATGAAAATAATTACACCCTGTATTTACAGTAACACGCCTGTGTCCTCATTGTTCGACTGAAAGCAAAAAACGCGGCTCTTTGATCTGTGTTTTGCCGCACTTGGCGGCTTCACTTTGTATGCCAATTAAGGAAATACAATACGTTCTTTCACAAATAAGTTCGTCGACCTATTCCTGACCTACTCAACATCAGTAGTGTATCTTCGCAAATTTACTAATAATTTAATATATTAAATTACCTCAGAACCTTCTGAAATCTTGCAGCTTTCCCACATTGAAGACTAATACACCATTTTATTTTCCGCATATCATGGTAGATCACGCTGGATAATGACATTCAGCATGATAAAATGTGATAAAGATATATTAAACCACAATGCATTCATTTAATGTAAACAAAGGCTCCTTCATTCAAGATAATAAATACTTATAAAAACCAGCTATAAATGGAATAATGAACTAGTATTCTCGCGATTTATCAGCTACTGTTTATATATTATTTAAATAACACTTGAGTAAATAAAACGTATTTTATTTTGATAAAACTTTTATGTTATTACAGCATAAATTTATTATTAAGTAAATGAAACTTATTCACAATAAAATTTTAAATGATTAATAAAAGTTGAGATTAATATAACTTTATTTCAGTATGCAATGAAGCATTTAAACAATAGATAACTTAAGATGCACATCTTTTACAGGGTGGCCTATACAAATTTAGTATGCTATTGCCAATACCCCAACCACTTCTTTTGAGAGATATAAAGGGGTGAAAACATTTCTGACTTAATACTAATAATAGAGTTTATCTTGTGTCGGAACGTACATTTCAACAATGTAGTGTCCTCAGTGTCTGAAAATTTTTACTGCAAAAAGTAGTTTATTACGTCATCAACGGGAAATTTGTCGTTATCAGAGATCAGTGAGTCAAACAACAAAAAAAAAAAAATGAAAGTAAAAAATTCACAATGTGTTGAGGATAAATCAGTAAATCAACCTGGCCCTTCTACCTCATCTAGCATAGAGTTTCCTTTAATTTACAAGAGACTCATTGTTCAATATGTGACTAAAAAGTTAAAAAAATGAATTAACTGGTCATCAAAGAAGTTCTGCACACAATAAAGGGATTGATATCTCAGGAGATGGAATTGAAAAGCTGCAGAATGCATTTAAGAATCGTATTGCGAGCTTTCGTCTTTCTTCAAAGGAATGCAGTTTTGCTCCCAGTTTTTGGAAGAAATAAAAAGAAGTTTTCCGTTTGATTGAGGAATATATTAAAATGTACTCCAGCTTCAAAATTAATGTGGAATTATTTGTGTTATATGTTATTGAAGATAAAGAATTGTCAGAAATTAAATAATTCAATACAAGAAATAAAGTTGTAACATTTTCTACCAATTTATTAAACTTATATAATGACTTCAAGGAGGAGATACTAGAGAAAGCCTCGACATTTCAGGAGCCAGACTCAGGATGGGCTCTGAAACATGTTAGTTTTCTCGAGGCCAACATTAACAAGTATATTCTACTATTTCCATCATCATACATTAAATCGCCTAGGCAAATAGAAAATAGAGAAGCTGTTTTAAATATCGAGAGTGGAGATGAAAAATGTTTCGCTTGGGCTGTTAACGCCGCCATCTTCCCAGCCAATGGAAATCCAAAGATAGTTTCATCTTACCCTCATTATTCCATATTGTTAATTTTTGAGGGTATAGATTTTCCTGTTAGAAGACATTCATAAATTTGAAAGTTTAAATAATATATCCTATAAATGTATTTGGAATAGATACTAAATTTAAAAATGGTGAAATGGTCAGTGAGATTGTAGGTCCCTTACATTTTACACATAATCTACAAAATACACATGTGAATTTATTACTAATTACGGATAATAAAGGGAACAGTCACTACACACTTATTAATAACTTGTCGCGATTAGTTACTTCTCAGAAATCAAAACATGATGGTAGAAATTATATCTGTGATGGTTGTCTATATTTTTTTAACTCTCGTGAGAAATTAATGGTCCACCAAAACAATGATTGTAACCATTTATGTACCATATTACCAAACCCAGAACCTCTAATTAATAAATGTGGTGAAAGGCTTGCAGGGAATATCCTGAAATTTACAAATTTTAAAAAACAATTACCTGTTCCTTTCGTGATATATGCTGACTTTGAAAGTTTATTAAAACCGATTCATCACAATGAACCATGCGCTAGTAAATCATTTACTGTTAAAACGTACCAGCATGAACCATATTCATTTTGTTTCTATATAAAGTGTAATTTTGATGAGAAATTTTCCACACTTGAATATTATCGAGGAACTGATGTGGAAGTTTTTGTTAAAAAATTTTAAGAACATGTTTTACAATTGTATTAAAATCATTTGAAAAATATAGTCGAAATGAAGCCATTGACAGAAAGTCAACAAACATTTTTCGACAACGGTCAAATTTGTCATATTTGTGATAAACCATTTGAGAATGATGAAGGAAAGGTCTGCGACCACTGCCAAGTTACTGGTAATTTTAGAGGAGCTGCGCATTCTTCTTGTAATCTAAATTTCAAAATTCCTAAATTTATACCAATATTTTTCCACAACTTAACAAATTATGATTCTTATCTATTTATTAAGAAATTAGCTTTAAAGAAAGAAAAATACAAGTTATTGCGCAAAATAAAGAAAAATATATTACATTTTCAAAACACATTCTTGTTGATAAATCTAATGATGAAAAACCGAAAAACATTTACATTAAATTGCGGTTTGTGGATTCATTTCGCTTTTTACCCGCTTCATTAGATAAATGAAGTCAAACAGTGGTACCACATCAATGCCTTGAAGTGAAAAAATATTACAGTGATGAGAAACAATTCAATTTAATAAGACGAAAAGGTGTTTTTCCATATTCATACGTTGAATCCATGGATAAATTGCATGACATTGAATTACCATCACTTGAACAGTTTTTCAATATTTCGAATGGTGAATCAATTTCTCAGGAGGATTATGATCGTGCTTGTGATGTGTGACAAACCTTTAATTGTCAAACTCTCGGTGAATATTCGGACATTTACTTGGTATCGGATGTGCTGCTTCTTGCTGATATTTTTGAAAATTTCAGACAAATATGCATGAAAACATAAATTAGAACCTGCGCAATATTTAACGGCTTCGTCATTAAATTGGGATGCTATGTTACAAAAAACTGATATTCAACTTCAACTTTTAACTGATGTAGATATGCTATATTTTTTTAGAAAGGGAATATGTGGCGGTGTTAGTCAGTGTAGTAATAGAAAGGCTGTGGCAAACAACCCATTTCCTTTTAAATTATAATCCATTAGAACCAACATCATATATATATATATATATATATATATATATATATATATATATATATATATATATATATATATACAGCGTGTCGCACTTTTCATGGAGCCACCCCCCATATCTAGCTTATCTGATATCCGAATTTTTTGAAATTTTGGTGGTGAATATATACCTATAAAATGAGTCTTTAGACGTAACCGCATTTGATTTTAGTCAGAGGCGTCCGATTCTACGATGTAGAAAAGAGGTCGATTTTCAAAAAAAAGTATTAGCGATTTTTTTAGAAAAAAACTAGTAAGATATTCTTAATCAGCACCTTTAGAAACCCATTTGTACAAGATTACAACGTAGTGGGTTCAAAGGTGTTTGAGATAGAGGCCATCAAAAAAGCAATTTTTTTGAACTAAAAATTATTTTTATCTGCAAAAGGGATTCTCAAACGAAAAAAAATTATTCTTCATTTTTTGTTCCGAATAATGTATTGTACTAGTTTGAATTTATTTTACAACAAAATAATTATTTATTTAAATAAGGCAAAAATTAAAAAATAAAATAAATGAAACTAAAATAAATAAATAAATAAAACCAATTGACACTCGCAATAACTTTTGATTTCATGGCTTACTTAGGTCTTTTTTGAAGATTATTCATTAGAAAAATGTTAAGCATGTACGAATTAGAATTCTTGCCTTATTAAATAAATAATTATTTTACTGTAAAATCAATTCAGACTAGCACAATACATTATTCTGAACAAAAAATTAAGAATACATTTTTTCATTTGAGAATCCGTTTTACAGGTAAAAATTATTTTTACTTGAAAAAATTGTTTTTTTGACGGCCCCTATCTCAAACACTTTTGAACCCACTATGATGTAATCTTGTACAAAGGGGTTTCTAAAGGTGCTGATTAAGAATATCTCACTAGTTTTTTACTGAAAAAATCGCTAATATATTTTTTCGAAAATCGACCCCCTTTTTCCATTCTAGAATCGAACGCCTCTGACTAAAATCAAATGTGGTTACGTCTAAAGACTCATTTTATAGGTATATATTCACCACCAAGATTTCAAAATATTCGGATATCAGATGAGCGAGATATGAGGATGGCTCCATGAAAAGTGCGACACGCTGTATATATTATATTTAGAAGCCACAAACCTTTACGGTAGTGCGATGAGTCAATGTTTGCCCACCGGAGATTTTAGATGGTTAAATAATCGTGAAATTGAAAACTTTGATTGTACTGTTTTTGGTGATGATTCACCAAAAGGTTAAGTACTTGAAGTAGATTTGGAATATCCACAACATTTACATGATAAACATAATGATTTGCCATTCTGCCCTGAAAATATTATACCTCCTCAAAATTAATATTAAATTTACATGCTATATATATAAATATATATAATCCATTACAGAAATTTAAAACAATGCATAGAACATGGGTTAATACTTTTTAAATTTTTTAATAATGCAATATTTGGCAAAACTGGAATATGTAGACAATAGAACTGATGTGAGGCTAGTATCCCATTATGCAAAAAGATAGGGAGTATTGGTGCTGAAGGATTAATTGCAAAACCAAATTTCAAATCCTGTACAGTTTTTTTTTAATAATTTCATAAAACCAAACCAAACCAAACGGCAAGCGGAATATAATCATTGGATCATATCCTGAATTCATCACTCGCTACAGTGGATTAGTTAAGACCCTACTGAAGACTAAAAACGTTTACGATTAAATTAAGAAATATATAGATCTATTCGACACATCAAATTTTCCTATTCCAAATATACACAACATTCCAAAAACGGAATCAGTTGTACGCAAAATGAAAGACGAATATGCAGGTGTACCAATAGATAGCTTCTTTGGCACTGGAGCAAAAGCTTACTGTGTTCAATGGTGACGTCACAAAGAAAGCTATAGGCGTCTCAAAAAGTGTTATCAATTACATTTGATCGATTACAAACAAATTGTTGAGGATGGTGGATTAATATTTCGAAAAATGTATGTAATCTCATCACACCTGCATACTCTATATACCGAACTGAAAAATAAGGTGCACTCTCAGCACACGATGTTGTACCCGGGAGTAAAAAAGTTTGGTGTGGGGGCATTACTGTATTAGTAATTTACACAATAACGCTGACCATAATACCGCGGAAGATAATCTCACAATACTTTTAAGGCTAGCCGATGAAATTATTGAACAGGAAAATCTAGTAATGGACTTTGATTTATTGTAAATAATATGAATAACATCACTAACTTTGTCTAATAAAACACTATTATAAAACTCTTGAATTTTTTTTTATCGTTTAATCCTATCTTATTACAGTTAAATCATAGTTATATGAATTGAAAGTGGATGCGTGTACAATATAATGAAACAACATTAATACTTTGATTGTTTTTTATTAAATTTTGTGTATACATTCATAAGCTATTAGGAACAGTGTTTTTAACTGAGTGATATAATTGGTTGCAGGAGACGATCTGTATATTATTCTTGTCGAAAGGGAATTCCAAATTTCACAAGACCAAAATTACAGCCAATAAATAAAACACTTTAAATGTAGGGCTTTTCTAACCAAGACGCTATCAAAACACCACAACAATTGGGATATTTCATGGCTGAGATGTATCTCTGGTATTACATTTATAAATTCTATAACTTGTATATTATATTTTTAATGGTTGAATACATTAAAAACATTGCTGTAGCTTGAGGATGGCTACCCATCAGATTTGTCACATTTCTCGCTAAATTCATTGTTGAAATAAAATATGTCCATACCCCCAGCGGTGTTAGTTAATTTTAATAGCAAACATATAAAACTGTCAGCTATTATCCAACGTTGACCTGGTAAGTTTCTCAAAACTTCATATTCTTCAGGGAAGTACTCTTTAATTATTTGCACCAATTTATAATTCCACGTGCAGTAACTCATTGCAGGACTCCTGAACATATCACATACGCACACTGTATTCATTTCAGCCATTTAGTTTGGGTTATATAAATTTTATTTAGCTACTGCCATTCACAAGCTTATGTTTCCTTAGTGTGAATGCATCAGATGTACCACGGACGATGATTTCTTGCTGTTGCGAGAAATCACCGGACATAATCCATTTGAGGACCCAGCAAGGTGGAAGCTGATTCTACAGAACCTTTGCGGACAACCTGGGAAATCTTTTACACTGCGGGGCGTTAAGAATCATTGTGATTTACTATTAAAACAATTCGAGAAAGATGATCGTGCCAATTTAAAAAAGTAAGTATTGCAAAAAATTAATGAAATATAACCTATTTTTCATACTTTGCAGGTCGGGTGCTGAAGAACAGTACAGTGAGAAGGAGCAGTTATTGCAAGAAATTAAGAAGTTTGCAAGTAAAATACATTGTTAAATCTATAATCCTTTCGAGTTTTCCTCACATAATATTAAAACACAATTAAAATTCTTGAGCTATGGAGGTTGTCAGGATGCCTTCAGCTTTGTGTTCACTGGACAAGAACAGCTAAATGCTTGTGGAACGTCATTATAATTTGGGGTACATAAAGCGAATGAGAAATCGCAAAAATCGCATATTCCGGGCATAGAAAAATATTCGTTAATTAAATTTTTATCAGTAGGAGTAGATAGATAGATAGATAGAAATATTTTATTTCCCACAATATGTATCTTACAAACTACAATGGTTGTTTTGGTGTACACATGTATTGTTAGAACTAGATACATACTTCTGGCTCTTTCCGAGCCTTAGAGAAAATATCGCCTAGTTTGACTGTGGTTTATAGAATAATTGTCTATATCAGATAATATACTACATTATAGATAACATACTACAATAAGGTAAGAATAGTAATAGCAACAATAATAAATGGTACGTATTTAAGCTAGCAGGCTGAGACCTGCAAATTTTAAATGATATTCAATGAAATTCAATGATATTTAATAAAATCTAAGCAAATGATATGATGTAGGTATATAGTGCCATTCATATTTATTTGTTGTGGCTACTCGGATTCCGAAAATACAAATGACCTGTTGTTTTAGTTGAGATCATCCTCAAAAAATTCGTTTAAGTTATAGAAAACATTGGTTTTTAGAATATTTTTCAATTCCTTTTTAAATAGATTTAAGGACGGTTTTTGCTGAACTCTTTCTGGAAGATGATTAAATATTTTTACACCTGCATATACGGGTCCTCTTCTGTTTACATCCAAATTGTATGATGGAGTTCGGTATATGTTTCTGTATCGTGTATCATAATTGTGGATATCAGATGGTGTGGAAAGCCTTTTTTGTTCTTTGTAAATTATTATACTGATTTTATATATGTACAAATTCGTTAAGGTAAATATTCTGTGCTTTTTAAAGTAATCTCTACACGAGTCCCGCGTATTTAGATTAAATAGTGCTCTTATGGCTTTTTTTTGTACTAAAAATGTTGTCTTAGCATTGGTTGAATTTCCCCAAAATTCTACTCCATATTGCATAATAGAGTAGAAGTATGCATAATAGACTGTTTTACCAACATTGAAACCGATGTTTTGTCTGATTGTATTTATGGCATAAACTGCATGGCTTAATTTTTTATTTAATTCTATAATGTGAGTTTTCCAGTCAAGCTGTTGGTCCAAATGAATACCTAAAAATTTAGTGGTAGACGTGGGGATGACATCTCCACCATTTGTTGAGATAACAGTATGAGGTTGTGTTTTGTTTGGTTGGAATAGAATATTAAAAGTTTGATTGACATTTAAAACCAGCTTATTGGCTGCGAACCAATCGCATAAATCCTCTAATAAAGTCTTTGTTATACCGATTAGATCGTCTAAATTTTTGTGCTGTAGCGTGATGCTTGTGTCGTCAGCAAATTGTGAGAATTTCGCGAGTGGGAAATTTGCTGCTACGTCATTTACGTATATTAAGAATAAAGTTGGTCCCAGGATAGAACCTTGCGGAACCCCACACTTTATGTAGCCCGGGTTTGTGGATACTTTGTTTATTCGCTCCCCCTCGATTGATGTTATTTTCACAGACATGGTGCGATCACTTAAGTAAGATTTAAACCAATCATGAACAATGCCCCGTATTCCATAATACTCCATCTTGTCCAGCAGAATTTTGTGGTCGACACAATCGAAAGCCTTCGATAAATCGCAGAAGACAGTAATTGGTATGTCTTTATTTTCTAGTATTTCATTTACATTACCGATTAAGTCGAGAGTAGCTGCCGTTGTATTTTTCCCACTTCTAAAGCCGTATTGTCTATCTGAGAATGTTTTATTTTTTTCAAAATATTTGGTAATTTGCTCCTTAACTGCAGCTTCCAGAATTTTAGAGATAACTGATAAAAGTGAAATTGGTCTGTAGTTCGATATATCGGTTTTCTCACCTTTTTTAAATAGTGGTTTAATTACTGCATGTTTAAGGCAACTTGGAAAAGTTCCTGTAATTAGAGATAAGTTAATTATGTAAGTTATTGGTTTTATAAGGTAGTCTACTACTTCGCTTATTATTGTTATTGGGATATCGTCTGAGCCTGTACTGTTTTTTTGTTTAAAATTTTTTATCAGTCGTTTTATTTCTGCTTCTGTCATTGGTGAAAAGAAAAATGAGTTATACTTATACGATTTTACTGTCGTTACGTAAGCCATAGCTTCTCTTTTGCTGGTTATGTTTTTTGTTAGTTCCTCTCCCACGTTTAAGTAAAATTTTTGAAATTCTGATGCCACTGCGAGTGGATCCCTGATTATTTCATTTTCTTGATTTAGGATATTAATGTCATTCTGTGTCTTAGCCGCTTTTTGTTTTATGTTTGAATCAATTAATTTCCAAGTAGATCTTATTTTGTTTGATGAGTTTGTTATATAATTATTTGCATAAATTTGTTTTGCAATGATTACGAGTTTTTCCAGTGTTTTACAATAGTTGCGCACGTAATTTTTGAAGAATATATTTGTGGTAAAAAATTTTTTAATATATAATAAAGAGCGTTTATTACGACATGATGTTTTTATCCCCTCTGTAATCCATCCCGGACATTTATTTTCATGATTGATCTTGATATATTTAACTGGAAAAGCCACATTAAAACAGCTGTTGAAATAATCATAAAAAACATCGCAAGCTAGATTTACATCAGTTTCTGTGTAGAGTGTACTCCAGTCTATTTCAGAAATTAAGTTTTTGAAAAGGATTTTATTTCTAGGACTGAATATTCTTTTTTCTATTTTTAGGGGTTCAGGACTGAGGGATACGTTTTGAAGAGTAATTTTTTGCCCATAATGATCGCTAAGACCGTAATCGTCATTTGAAGTATTTAGAAGTATTTCTGTATCATTGATCAGTATGTTGTCTACTAGAGAGCTTGAGTTGTTTACAACCCTTGTTGGAGTGTTGATGGTGGTGGATAAATTAAATACCTTTAGTAACGTTACAAATTCGTTTGTCTGTAAACTATCTTTTTCAAAGTGTATATTAAAATCACCACATATTACCAGCACATAATTTGGATATATTTCATTTATTTCTGATAATAAAGCGTAAAAAAGATCGAAGAAAACATTATATGACTTACTCTGACAAGTTGAGGACCTGTACATGCAGATTATTATCATTTTTAAACTTTTACTTACAGTTGCAGCGTATTCAAACTCTTTTTCTTTTGTTTCTGTCCGCAGGTTATTTATATTTTCGAAATCTAAGTTGTCTTTTGTTAAGATTAACACTCCACCGTGTATACTCGATTTTCTGCAGTAGCAGGATATTAGGTTGTAGCCATTAAATGGTGCGCAATAGTTCCTATCTAACAACCAGTGTTCTGAAATGCATAAGACTTGGATTTCCGGGTTATCTTCCAAAAAAACTTGTATGTCACTCACTTTGTTGGATATACACTGAATATTTTGGTGAAAAATCGTGAAAGGACTGATTAGTTTTTTCGATGACCATGACTTCTAAGTATTCTTGGTTGATCTTGGGAGGTATGGGGTTGTTGGTGATGGTGTTCTTGAGACTCTTGCTGTGTCTGTTGGTATTGCTGTGGGTGTAAGTTTAAGTTGGGGATTGAGCTATCTTTGAAGATGTTCTCACATTCCTCCAGTGTGTATGTTCTGTCATTTATCCATAGTTTGGTGCTTCTTATGTAGGCTTTAGGGTTACCACTATTTTTAGCTTGTTCAAGATATGGCTGTAGTTTTTTTCTGACATCCTGGTCTCGGGCAGAATAATGGGGGGAAATAGAGTAGCCTGTGCCTTTTAGTTTTTTACTGTTTTGGAAAATCATGTTTTTTGTTTTATAATTAAGAAATTTAATAACCGTGGGCCTTTTTTCAGATTTATTGTTACCCATTCTGGACACCATTTGAATATCATTCGACTGTATTTCATTTAGACCTAGACCGCCGTTTTCCTGTGTGATAATATTTAGCACTTTTTTTTCAAGGTTTAGATGATTCTCATTTTTGTCCTCGGCTATTCCATAGAATACTAGGGAGTTGATCCTACTCTGAGAGTCCAGAGTATTTAGTTGAGCTTCTAAATGATTTACTTGAATTTTCAGTTGTTTATTTTCGTTTTCGAGTTTATTTACTTTATTTGTGAGTTGTTCCATATCCCCATTAGTTTTTATTACCGTCTTTAATATTAGATCCACTTTCTGTTCTAGCGATAGTTCGTCTGTATTTTTTATATCCATGGTTGCTGTAATTACGGACCTGTTCTTTGTTACTTGCGAACTGTGTTTCTCCTGGGTCATAAATAATGGGTCACTTGCTGGCAACGACTATTCCCTTTATTTATTGCAGTAGCACAGATGTTTAGAAAACTACCCTGAGCTGAGTTAATTTACCATTACACTGTACAGTTTTTATTTATTTAAACTATTTTTACTATTTTAGCAGCAAGCAACACATATGATTCGATGCACAAATATTTTAGCGATATTTTGGATCAATTTGTACTTTTTTGTCACTATTTTACCCGGCTTATTTAGGGTTTATGTCGGGAGCGTCACCCCCGCACGTGTTTACCCGAACGTTACAGAACTACTTCTACTACAGTATTTACAGTGGATAGATTCGACTGGACACAGCATAAGGCGCATACGAATTGTCAGACGTAATTTGTTTTTTACTCAATTCACCCAACGTATTTTCATTTCAGAGACAAAAGAAATAAATAAAATATATAAAACCACCAACACTAGTGGTGGCAGTTTGCAAGGATCGTAGAAGACTTTTACATTTTACCCACTTCCTGCAGTATAAGTTTTTAATTTTTTTTTAAATCCAAAAAAGCAAATTCTGCTATTATTTTACCAAAATCCCACGCTATTGCTTGTCGCATCGAATTCATTGATCTATTAAAATTTTATTGTTCTTGTGTCAGGCATCTGTTAGAATGTAGACACAGTAGAAGTTCTTGTATTGGATATGCATGGTCTATATATATATATATTCTTGTATTGGATATGCATGGTCTATATATATATATATATATATATAGGTATATATATATATATATATATATATATATATATATATATATATATATATATATATATATATATATATATATATATATATATATATAGAAAATTATGATATCAGTTAACAAAATTTTTATAAAAGGTTGATGTTAGTACTTACGAAAAGTGAGGTTATAATAGAAAATAGCACATGTGCTTAACAGATAGATGTAGAACATTGGAATACCGACCACTATATCATCATAGGACAATACACATTAATACAAGTTAAAATTATTATTAAAATTTGGACGATGTCACAGGATAAAAATTGTATTTTAAAATTGTGTTGGAGCTGGTGTCCTGATGGGCCACCATTTTACTACAAAATTCTTTTGACAATGATTGCCAACAGTGTCATTATTGATACCTTTCAAAATTAAATTAAATTTATTTAGTTTTGAAAGGTATCAATAATGACACTATTAGTTACAAGTTTATTCTATACATCATACAAACTTGTTTTAAAACAGATCTATTACAAATTCGACAATTGTGGTAATGTATTTACAATACCATTACAAAGTTATGTTTCGAACTCGCTGTTTATTTGCTCTACTGCTGCTAATAATATATCTATATTTTCTTTAGGAGTATCGCTATTAGTAAAATTGTTTAAATTGCTTAAATCATTAAACGCTTCATTGTCATTATTTTCCATGTCTCTTAAAGCTAACATTAAACAGTTTATATTTTCTTCCGGAGTGTGTTGATAAATAGGTATATCACTATGTCCCCAAGCCAAAGTTTTTTGTTGAGTTGGGTATTATAAATCGCTTGTCATCATGGTGGGTTAATGCAACTTTATTTTGTAGTTCAGTATACATGTTGTGCAGTTTTGATCTAAAAGTGCTCATTTTTGTCAATATACAACCACCTTGTTCAACAAGTCCTTTATAATCCTCAACACTTATGTGTTTGTTAATCACATTTCTTACAACACCTTTGGCTTTTTTTAACTCACTATTAAGAGATTGCAGACAATATGATTTAGCATCAACACCGTAAAAACTAACAATTGGATCGCCAGGAAATTCATCTTTCATTCTACCAAGTTGGGAATTATTAACAGGGATACCAAACTTGTTCCCCCTCTCATAATTTGAAGTATCGAATTCATCAACATTTTCCTTTATAAAATCGTAAAAACTATCTGTATATATTTTAATCACTAAAGAATCTGTATCTGTATAAATTAGCGATGCACTTTGAGCATATTTTTTTTAATTACATTATGATAAAAGTTATACAATAAATCTAAAATGCAAAACCCTAGATAGATTTGTTTGTTATATATAACTTTTAATTTTTCCATATGTATGGCTACAAAATTTTCCGAGAAAATAGAGCAAACTTTAAAATTAGGACAAGCTATTAACGCACACGCTCCCAAAGTTTTCCCCCTTTTTTCCCAATGACTTACCAATTTAATATCTTTCCTCTTATCCACATTTTCCATAGTTTTGCCGAAAACAGCGTTATTCATTATATTATAAAAGTCCTTTTCAAATTTATTTGTTGATTTATTTCTCATGTCGATATTCAAATCTATATGTTTTTTTAAACATGGTGATTGATTAAATTTTAACACCCGGTGTATTTTTGTTAAGATTAAACCTTTCTTCAAAAAATGAATCATTTCGATATCAGTTAACAATTCCAACTCAATTTTTGTAAGCTTAAGCATAGCATCCCATGATAAGCCCGGTGCAGTCATATATTGAGCAGGATTTAGTTTCTAAAATTTTCAAATACATCAAATAAAATAAGTTCATCAGATTTCAAATATATGTCCGAATATTTCCCTAGACTCTGATATTTAAACAAATCCCACACCGTACAAGCTCTTTCATAGTCTGCATCGGATATATCTTCCCCCTTTAGAATATCATAGAATTCATCTTTTGAAGGCATGTGAGCGTAATTTAATTTCTGAAAATTATCAACAGACGTGTATGGAAAAACGCCTTTTTTTCTTATAAAATTAAACTTCTCATCACCCGGAAAGCTTCTTTTTGTTTCTATAAACTCATCGATTTTTAGGTTTTCTCCCAATGTTTGCAAAGATGTAGCCATAAATTTACAACTATCGATGAATCGTACCTAAAAAATTTTTTCTTTGGAACCCCCTTTTTATCAACATAATAGTCAACATGTACATATTTGGTAAATGAAATATATTTTTCTTTGCTTTGTGCAATTACATCTACTTTTCCTTTTCAAAGCATAGTTCCTTTATAAAAAGGTGTGTGTCATAATTAGCATTATTGTGCAATACAACAGGTATAATGTTCGGTATTTTATAATTTAGGTTGCAAATAGAATGGGCAGCACCATATCTTTTTTTACCGATTAAATGACAATGATCCTTTACTTTTTTATCACCCTCTTCCAATGGTTTACCGCAAATACCGCAATTAACAGCCTTTATAAAATCTTCTTCTTCCTCCACTGTTAAAGGATGAATTGGAACTATTAGATCAAATGTTTTTTATATATTTCCTTTAAATCCTTTTCTAGCAGAGTTGTGAACATTTTTGCAGCATCTTTTCCCTGGTATAGATTGAACTTAGAAAAGGAGTCGTTGAAAGAACATTTAATGAAATAAGCAAATGAATAAGGTTCATGACTAAAAGTTTTGTTTGTGTAAGAACCTTTCGGATTCGGTTCACATGTATCTATAGGTTTTAGAATTGACTCGAAATCAGCATAAACGACAAAAGGTACTTTCATTTGTTTTTCAAAATTTTCAAATTTTAGTATATTTTCTGACACTCTCTTCCCATATTTATCGATACGAATATTTTTACTAGGTGTAACAGTATACACATGATTACAATAATTTCGCTGATATATGAACTTTTGCTCTGTGTTAAAAAATAATAAACAGCCATCGCAAAAATATTTTTTGTGTTCATAGCCCGAAACTTGACTAGCTACTAATTTTGACAAACTCTTTATCCAACAGTAGTGACTATTACCACAATTATCAGTAATTAATAATAAATTTATATATATCGCAAGTTTTCGTTGTGAGTACCGTAAAGGACCAACAACATCTTATTTTCCTCAAACCTACTTTCCAACCCATAAACATTAATATATATTATTCATATCTTCAAACTTAGATATGTCGCGTAATTTTACAGGGAACTCCATATTCGTTATATTTAGTACTGTTGAATAGTGAGGATATGAAGAGGAGTTTTATGTATGATGATCCACCAAGACACCTTTATTTATTAATATTCACTTCCACATACATAATTTCCTGGAGAGCCCAAATTTTTATAAATTAAATTGATATAAAATTAAATTCATAAAATTTTTAGATAGAAATACATTTATATACCTGAACAGCTTTCTTGAAATTCTGATAATTGGGGAACCATTAGATCTATGAATATATCAACTACAGCTCCCAAATCCATGGATTCATCTATAATTTTATTGGATGTGTTGAAACTCTTCACATCCCACACTTCCTGAGTTTGAATTACATATCTCCCGAACAACTCCATATTCACTTTAACTATTTTGTGTATTCTCAACGCTTCTTGTAATAAATTGATTACTTTGTGTTTAATTTCACTGAAAAATGTTAAACAGTTTGTATATTTGTTCTCACTCCTCACTCGATAGCTTACAATTCTACACTGGAAAGCTTGCTGAATAACCTGCACACCATCAGACAAAACAATACATGCATTAGTCCTATGTTGCAATGTTCTTCTATGGGAGGCAATCTCATTTGCTCTCAGTGGCATATTGCAATAATTACACGTAAATAAACTCGATGTTGGAGTTGTTGAGGCTGATGAGGTTGGCGACAGATCCAATCTACACCTTTTTGCTGATGATCCGCTTGTAGCATCCGTAGTTAATCTACATTTTTTCGTCGATGATGTTGGTGGTTCTTCCATTCTACACCTTTTTGCAGCAGGCTCACCAGTATCACGCATCCGCTGACATGACTCTCTGATATGATGTCTCAAATTATCGTTTCTTGTAAAGCTTTTACCACAGTTATTGCACGAATACATTTCACCTCTTTACTATTCTTTACTATACAACGTATACGTTTAGTATGGTTTAAGTTACACTCCTGCGTTCTTTTATTGTTTAACATTGAGTGGTTGGGGTTAAAATAATGACGTTGCGTGGCTTTGTACGCCCTCCTATGCTCTTTAGTATTTAACTTTAACTGAGGCTGACAAAAATGTTTATTTCCATATAAATTAGGATGTAAATTAAATACTATTATATATTCAAACTATGTTCTTACATAATACTTCAATTTCTAATTATTCATGTAGTGGCGGGGTTTGCCTATTTCTTAATTGCTCCCTATACACTTTCTTCTCATAGGGTAGGCACCAACAATCGCGAAAATGATCACCACCGTCATTAAAAAAATGACCAGTTATTTCGCACAGATACTCGGCACGATGTCGGTATAAATGATTCCAACAATTGGGTCGAAAATGTTGGCACCACATACATTTACTATACTTTTGTGGTCTTACCCGCACACATCGTCTACACGTTTTTCTTGCAATCCCAAAGTTAGTATTTTTTATTTCCGTGTGGGAGCACCTATCACATCTTGTTTTATCTCCTGAGAGAACTCGCGGGGTTGGACTGAGTAGTTATGCAGTACCAATATGAGCCCACTTCAAGGTCAAGCTGGAGCTGTGACGTCAGCACGCCCGCAGCCCCGCGGGTGGCGCGCAGGTGATAGATGATAGATCCTATGATCTAGGTTCTAGTGTGAGGTGAGATAATGCTAGATGATAGATCCTATTATCTAGGTTGTAGTGTGAGGTGGGATCTTCTTAGATGATAGGTGATAGGACCTAATGGGAGGGGGGAGATGGGAGATCCAATCCCTGAGCTTAGATAAGAGATTATATCTAAAAGGACGTGGCTGAGAGTATACAGGGTGTGTCTAAAATAAGATGGCTGCCGTTTATTGACTAATAGTATTGTATGTTTACGTTAGTGGGCGTTAAGAAAATGGCTACTGACGTCCATCATTGAGATTAAATAGACAAGTCTTATAATTATGAGATAAATATTCATTTACTTCTATATGTTAAGATTTGAATGTAAAACTGCGGTCAAATGCAGAGACGTTATCGGATTCCAGGAAATTGTTAATGTAAATAAATGCGACTGTCTACGGCTATATGTATATTTAAAACGTGATTAATTACCTTTAGATAACTACAGCGGCTAGATCAAAGGAAATATCGAGACCCAATATAAACGCTTTTCAGACAAGTCTAGACTTGTTAGCCTGAGTTTTATATAAGATAAATATTCATTCGCTTCTCTACGTTTAGATTTCAATTTAATAAGAATATAATGCAGAGCTGTTATCGGATTCCGAGAAATTGTTAATGTAAACAAATGAAATCATTTCTGATAGCCTACTAACATAAGATAGGTATACGGTAAAGATGCATGCGAAGAATTTTGTGTCTTACAATACATGGTTTCTTATGGGAATATGTAGCCACCCCGCAGCGATATAGCAATTTAACATTGTTTTATATGTAAAAGACGAACAGATTATGAAAATTTGGGGGCCTTTTAGAAATCGTCCATTGGAAAGTCACGTGACCCTCGGCCGCCGAGTATAAAAGCAGCGTCATCTCCCCACCTCGATCATTAGCTGTTTATCTCTCGCGGTGAACGGTTGTCTAATTGAAACAGTATGTCGTCTACCGAGACCGTATCTAAACTCAGTACTGATATAATTAATTTAACTAAAAAATCATTGCTGCTCTTAAAGACCGATGATGAAATCGACCAACATATTTCGATAATTAATAGCAATATTAAACTAGTAGCCAAGGCAATTAAAATCAAAATTCATATCGATAATAAAGGTGAAAATATATTTAAATTGGAAAATAATTTAGCGCTTTTAAAATACTACCGAGAGCAATTGAAAAAATTAAAATTAAAAAATAAAATATTAGGCGGTTCCTTAAAGCCGGCAGCACGAAAATATTTAGTATATCAAGAGGTAGAATCTTGTTTTAAAAATCGTGTTAAGTCCGGTATAATAACTAACGTACAAATTAAAGAACCGGTATTATTTTTTAAAAAAGCGTTTAGGAGCTTCTCTATTCAAATTAAAAAATGTTTGAAAGATGGACTAATTAAAGTAAATGTTATTTTTGAATGTAACTTCGTACAGCCTACTAATGGCACAGTGGAATTAAAAACATTTGCTACAAGGAACGCTGTGATAGACTTAAATACGGATTTAAAGGAATGGTATAGAGAAAATGTATCCGAACGGTTATTGAAACATCTAGAAGACTTTCAAGGAAAAGATTCAGGCTGGGCCTTATCGGAAATTATCGGGCTAAGAGTAAATGTTAATAAATATTGTCCTATAACAGTGGGATTATCAACATACGCTGAAATGCCAAGCTTTATAAAAAATAAAATGTGTGTTATTAACGTTAAAAATAATGATGAATATTGCTTCTTATGGTCAGTAGTTTCGGCATTATACCCCGCTAAAAAGCATGGGGAGAGAGTGACTTCATATCCTCATTTTGAAGACGTTTTAAAATATGACGGCATCGAATTTCCGATGGAATTAAGAAATATTAAAAAATTCGAACGCTTAAATGATATTTCGATAAACGTATACACCGTAATTAAAAGGGAAGTTTTACCGTTATGTTTAAGTAAATACAGTTTTGAACGCGTCGTAAATTTATTAATGATTCCTACGAATTCTGCAGATAATTTTACTGACGCTACGCAATATCATTTTGCTTGGATAAAGAATATGTCCCGATTATTAAATAAACAACTATCTTCAGACGGACATCGAGTATTTATCTGCAACCGATGTCTTAATCATTTTACTACTCAAGAACTTCTAGACCGACATTCAAATGACTGCAATTCAAAAACTAATACATGCAAAATTGAATTACCCGACGAGGATGAAAAGTTTTTAAAATTTAAAAATTACCGATATAAAGAAAGGGTACCGTTCGCTGTTTATGCAGATTTCGAATGTATCTTAGAGGACTGTGATGCTAACACGAATCAAAATACGCAAAATTACCAGAAACATACGGCTTTTAGCGTCGCGTATTACTTAAAATGTTCCTATGATGACAGTCTATCGCAATTTAAAATGTACCGAGGCGCCGACTGTCAGTACTGGTTTGTTAAAGAACTTGAAAAAATTTCAGACCGAGTTAATGTAATCATGTCCGACATAAAACCTATGGAGTCGTTAAACGAGACACAAAAAAATGAATTCGAGCTCGCGCAGGTCTGTCATATCTGTGAGGAGCCCTTCAAAGAGACGGACATCAAAGTAGCCGATCACAATCATTTAACTGGGTATTATAGGGGACCGGCGCATATGAGATGTAACATTAATTATCAAGGTAGTCACGTGATTCCGGTTATATTTCATTGTTTATCGGGTTACGACGGTCACCTGATAATCAAACAGCTAGCAACGGCATTTGACGGACAAATCTCATTATTACCGATTAATAAGGAAAAATACATTTCTTTCACTAAACGGGTTAGAGATACGAAAATTAAACTAAGATTTATTGATTCGTTTAGGTTTATGGCAGACAAAATCGAAAAACTAGCTTCCTATCTCGACGATGACCAGAAACGAATCACTAAATCGTAGTGTAATAATGACGAACAATTTCAATTATTAACGCGGAAAGGTGTTTTTCCTTATGATTATTTAAATTCTTGGGAAAAATTAGACGAGACATCTCTACCGGCTAAAGAAGAATTTTACAGTAAACTAACAGACGAAAACATAACAGAGGACGATTATAACCATGCTATAAATATCTGGAATAAATTCGATATTAAGACATTAGGAGAATATTCCGATATATATTTAAAAACAGATGTATTACTGCTAGCTGATATATTTGAAAATTTCCGCGAGACATGCATACAGACGTACGGACTTGACGCTTTAAATTATTATACTGCTCCGGGGCTGGCATTCGACGCGATGTTAAAAATAACTAAAGAAAATTTAGAGCTTCTCACAGACATTGATATGATACTGATGATCGAAAAAGGCGTAAGAGGCGGTGTAGCGCAGGTATCTAACAGATATTCGAAAGCTAACAACAAGTACATGGGGGATGCGTTTAATCCCGACGAAAGAGAGACTCACATCATGTACTTTGACATCAATAACATGTATGGAGCCGGGATGTCTGTTCCGCTACCTACAGGTGCTTTCGAGTGGGTACCCGTCGAACAATTTTATGCCTTAGATATTCCAAATTTATCGGACGAGTCAGACATCGGTTATATTTTGGAAGTAGATATCGAGTATCCACTTGAATTACATGAGCTACATAAGGATCTCCCGATGTGTCCAGAACATATGGTGCCGCCCGGTTCAAAACATTCAAAATTAATGACCACTCTGTTAGATAAAACGCGATATGTAATGCATTATAGGACTTTAAAAAAATGTTTAGAACGCGGATTAAAACTCAAGACGGTACATAGAATTTTAAAATTTAAACAGTCGCGATGGCTAAAGAAATACATTGATTTAAATACGGATTTACGAAAACAGGCAAGTAACGAGTTTCAGAAAAATTTCTATAAGCTAATGAACAATGCGGTGTTCGGAAAGACAATGGAGAATGTCCGCAAGCACAAAGATGTTAAATTGGTAACTAAATGGGAGGGGAGATATGGTGCCAAGTCTCTGCTCGCGAAACCGAACTTTCACAGTTCGACTGTCTTCGGCGAGGATATGATTATTATTGAAATGAATCGACTAAAAATTAAATTCGATAAGCCAATATATGTGGGGTTCGCCATTTTAGATCTTTCAAAAATTATTCTTTACGATTTTCATTATGATTATATTAAAAAAGAATTCGGTGAGCAAGCCAAACTACTTTACACGGACACAGACAGTTTAATTTATGAATTTAGCGACGTTGATATATACAAGTACATTAAAAAAGACATCCATCAGTTCGACACATCGGATTATCCTGTAGACAATGTCTACGGAATACCTCATGCAAATAAGAAGGTACTAGGCGTAATGAAAGACGAATGTCAAGGGCGCGTAATGACAGAATTCGTAGGACTCCGTGCAAAAATGTATAGTTATAAAGTGGAGGGTGTGTCGGTAAATAAAAAGATCAAGGGTCTCTCGCGTTCGGTAATCAGAAAAATTACATTTGAAGACTTTACGAATTGTCTATTTAATAAAGAAATTTTGACCAAAGAGCAGCGATTAATTCGATCAAAGAAACATGAAATATATACTATCAAACAGAATAAGGTGGCACTCAGTCCGTATGATGATAAAAGAATTATAAATTATATAAATACCGATACGAAACCTTGGGGATATAATTTCGAACAAGTCTCAGCTCGTCAGATGACGTCATCGACGCAGTGAAGCGCTTGGCAGTAGCCGTTCGGATTCATTTACTTTAGAGACTTTGATCGCGATGGACGGGTTAGAAAAAGAATTGCAGTACAAGCTTGTACTTATCACTCGCGACATATATGAGAGGTACATTCAAAATGCATTGAATCGGGGTAATTATCAATTAGTTCATAAAATTTTAGAAAAGATTGTTATACCGGACAAAGCTTTATACTGGATGGCTTTAAGAGATAGTTCTAATTTCGATTTAATGAAAAAAATATTTACGAAAAAACTTCAAAACGATATTTTTATTCAGCAGTTGGAATATATTTTCCAAAGAGAATGTATTACTCACCTTACCGTGTATCGATTACGAGAAGTAATTAACAGACATTATCCCGCCGCGAATAATAGTTATTTTAGAATTTTTTTAGAAGAATTATTAACGTGTAATGATGATTATATGTCAATTGATTTTTATTCGAAATCGTACCCGGTTAAAAATATTTCTGATAATTATAAAAGTATTGATTGGTCGATTAATAAAGCATTTTGCGAGGCAGCTTACTTTACACAATACGAATTTCTTGAAATTTTGTTTCGAGTAATTGGTAGGAATAATATACATTTCAAATTAGATATTAATTTCAATGAAGAGCATAAGCAGCTAATAAAATGGCTGGAGGATAATATATCCAAAGGTCGCTCTGGGCAGCCGATTGGTTGGAGCTCTGGTCCGGACAGCGGGCACTGGCCATCGACTACCTTAGAAGATTATGTTAAGACGCTTGACATAGTTCGTCTACATTTTTTGTAATTAGTATTAAAGTATTGTAATATAAATATTTTACATTTAATAAATTAAATTATTTATAAAATGTGTGTTTTTATTTCCTAATACCTATCCTGACATGATGATCATGAGAGAGGCAGGTGAGACAGCTTGAACAGCTCCAACAGGTGTAACAGGTACGGTACCTGTTACACCTGTTGGAGCTGTTGGAGCTGTTCAAGCAGCCCATATACATATACATATACATGTAATATATAGGGTCAGTTTCAACAGCTCGAACAGCTCCAACAGGTGTAACAGGTACGGTACCTGTTACACCTGTTGGAGCTGTTCGAGCTGTTCAAACAGCCCATATACATATACATATACATGTATTATATATGACCAGCTCCAACAGCTCGAACAGCTCCAACAGCTCCAACAGGTGTAACAGGTACCGTACCTGCTACACCTGTTGGAGCTGTTGGAGCTGTTCAAGCAGCCCATATACATATACGTGTATTATATAGGGTCAGTTTTAACAGCTCGAACAGCTCCAACAGCTCCAACAGCTCCAACAGCTCGAACAGGTGTAACAGGTACGGTACCTGTTACACCTGTTCGAGCTGTTGGAGCTGTTCAAGCAGCCCATATACATATACATATACGTGTATTATATATGGTCAGTTCCAACAGCTCGAACAGCTCCAACAGCTCGAACAGGTGTAACAGGTACGGTACCTGTTACACCTGTTGGAGCTGTTGGAGCTGTTCGAGCTGTTCAGACACTTAATAAGTATGAGATGCTATCAACTCATTGAAATAAAAAAAAGATTATTAATACCATTTTTTATTAATATAAAAAAATTATAATTAAAATTGTGTAGAATTAATAAAATAATAAAAACACTGGTCTGGCTATCCGGCAGGAGGGCAGATCGTATGTTAATTAAAAAAAGAAATTTATTGGTCTCGCCGGCTGACAGATCGACCTCTCCAAATCTCCGAAGAAATTCTGAGTTCAATGGAGTCTGTAACAATTTAAAAAAATATCTATAAGTATTGAGTTATACGAAACAGAAAAAATATTTTAAATACCTTTCATGATGTCGGCTAAGAGTATCAGCCGGGGCATCTCCTGTGGTGGTGGTGGTGGTTGCGTTACGGGGTCCTGGGGCTGAGGCAGCCCCAGGTACCTCCAGCCCTCCGGTGGGACTTGACACATTGAACATTGGCAAATATTGCCCGCTATCAGCTCTCTAAGCCCCGTTTGATTGTGCATCTTTGCAACGTCTAACTGATCACCGCGCTCTGACTCGAGGCGAGAGCTCTCCCCCCCACTTCTCTCTCTCTCTGCCCCCCACCCGACTCGTCATTCATACACGCACACATGTATACAGAAATAAAAGCCAGTATGGTTAGCATAAATTTGTTTATTCAAAATCCTTATCTTTATTTACAATATACCACTGATATATCGAGTAGACATTCTGCCTAGAGCAGCGTAAATGATTATTAATGTGTTTATGACAATGATATTCTAAATTATTTAACATTAAACTATTCATATTATTACAATTATATAAGTCTATAATATTATTATTATTAGACAGATAATGCTGAAGCCATCGCTTCTTTTCCAGCCCCTTGACATAAACTTTTGCTTCTCTCTCAAGTACGTGGCTGTCGATGAAGTCCTGCAGGTCGCCGTACCGGAGATTATCATAAGGCGTGGACCATTGGAGACCGTGCACATGATCAGTTATCCAATTAATTTGCTTCTGAATATTGTGTGTAAGAAGCCCGTAACTAACGGTCGGTTTAATTATCCGATGTACACACGAGACATCGGTAATATTAAAAATTGAAATTTCTTTACATGTAAAAGCTAACTCCTTTTTATGCTGGAAGCCCTGCACGTCTATTATATACATATTAGTATGGACGAACTATACTGGTTAAAGGATTGTAATAAATCAATCTATCATGAATTATAAGACAATATGCAGCAGTGTCTTTCGGAATATTTTTATTAGTGCTAAATTCCAGCCTAATGTCCACTGCACTCGACTTTACAACCTCATTCTGACACGAACAGTCGATAACTACCAGAGGAGCTTTAGTTTTAAATTTATATTTAGTAAGCAGAGGTTCATTTTCTTTTTCATAATAAGATTTCTGAAATTGACAGAACATTTCATACAGAGTAGCACAGAAATTCTTCTCAAAATTAATATTCAAGTTATCATAGGGATATGATTCCGAATTTAAAAAAAGTTTAAAATTAGTCAACTCGCAGTGATCAAATTCACTCATACGTTTAGCGACTGCATTTTTACGACCCGTTTGAAGACCGAAAATAATATATCGCGGTGTCTCTAACTGAGACGAAGTTTCAATATTCCAAGTATGCGTCTGCGATTCCATCAGCATGGGGTATTCATGTAATTCCCAGCTTCTAAACGGTACAGGCAAATCGATATTCCTCTCTAGATATTTCATTAATTTTAATCGCTCAACGTCAGATACAGTCACGTGTGGTACACGCCATTGAACGATTTCCAATTCTACTTTAATATTTTCATCGGCTACAAGATTTATGATTGCGTTTGTATCAATACTACTGCGAACGAGTACCAGCTCTTGACGGACATTTAAAATAATTCTTTCAAAGGTCTCTGCGAACCCCAGAAATATTTTTAAAGGTATACATGCGTCAAAGTAACCGATCTCGTCTGCAAAATTATCATCCACATCAGTCCACCCAGCATTTTCTAAGTGATTCGCGTCATTCGGAGTGAATGATGCATATCCCTTCATAACA
The DNA here is from genome assembly GCA_936432065.2 of Rutpela maculata. Classification (NCBI taxonomy): domain Eukaryota; kingdom Metazoa; phylum Arthropoda; class Insecta; order Coleoptera; family Cerambycidae; genus Rutpela; species Rutpela maculata. The sequence goes on from OW386292.2 coordinate 87,492,965, forward strand.
GTCGCGAGGCCTGGATTTCTACTGCTGTCCACAATTTTACCGCTCACTTCGTATCGTATCTCGTCAAACAGATACAATAACCCCATTTTATCAAAGACCGCTGTGTTCGAAACCGTACCATCCTCTTTAAGTAACCGGCCCCGCATATACAACGAACTAGCATACGGCGCAGTATACACATCTTGCTGCTGAATGGGTATACGAATTTCGTCGTTATTATTTAAATTTCTGATTGAATATGATCCATGACTATGATTTTCAAAATTAGTTATCGCGGTTTCAAACGTAGGCTTCTCAAACACGTTTAAAATATTCGGATTCATATTAGCACTTTGTAACCGAGAGAGTAAAGAAAACGTCTATTTTTAGATGTTAACACCTTGAAGGTTACAGGTGAACTGTTTCGAGCGCGAGCAGGTGTTCCTTTTAAACTATTTCGGAAACTAAGACCCATTCTTCTTCAAGTGCAGTCTTACCGTGATGACCTCGCCACGGAAATTAACAAGATCACCGTCTTGATCGACTATCTTAATTGATATGCTATCTATATGCCTCTTATTAATCGGCAGGTAAATTGCATTAGCGGGACACTCTATTATTTTATAGCCGGGAGGCACGGTAGGAAAAAATTCATGAATAATGTGTACAGATCTATCATTCATGTAACTGCCCGTGATGAGATTACACTCCACGCATATAGCGTTTACTTTTTGAATTTTTGCCGGGAAATCAGATATATGTTTCTCGAGCGGTTTTAGACGACGAGATGTAAATCCTAACAAACTGCCAATACCGCCGGCCTTTTCAAAATTTATCATCTTATTGGATTTTATTTCCACTTTTAACGTATTTTTATTGGATACTATAGAAATATGACCATTGTTACCATGATTCAGAATAAAATGCTTTCTTACGTAATTATTTATATCTTCTATTTCATACGAGCCCTCCGGAATTTTTATAAACTTATCGTCTGTATCATAATATATATGATTATTTGTAGCGTCTATGTTCGGTATGGAGTTATACGCCTCGAAATTTATTAAAGCAAGCGAATATTCAGCACCGTCTTCAAGGTCTATGGGTGGGGAAAAGTGCGCGGTTAAATTAGATGATTTGCCGGATAATGTAAACGTACAAGACATGTTGCGGCTTCAAGGTTAGCTCTGAGAATGAACGTGACTTAAAAGCATGACGCATTATATAGAAATTGTAAACACAGATGTCCACAATTTACTGTGTCATAAGACTGATACTGCTTGTGATTGTATTCAATAGAACAATTTAAATATTTTATTAATTCGAGAGGAGGCTGTAAATTACCAAAACTATCATAATAAACGGCTTTCGAACCGTTCTTAAAGTATGCAGTCCAATGAGTACCATTACCGCTATCACTATCCAAGTTCACAATGCCCGTCTCAATTTATGTACGCGTTTAGGTAGTCGGTCCCGCATAAATATTCCTCGAAAATTAGGTATATTTAACATCTTAACATATTTTTTCAGATCCATGTCGGTGAGCGCTCGATTTGGTAATTTTACTAGTCACTTGCTGTTGGTGTTTTTATTCATGTATAGTCCAAGTCCTGTTCGATAGGGACGAAGATAGAGTCCCTTACCGAGGGCGATACTCTCCATAGCCTGATTGTGACGTTTAGATTCTTTAAGCTGGGAGGCTGCCGCCTGAGAATCTCTTACAGCTTTCGCTATACCTGCAGATCCACCGGCTAGCGCTCCCAGAGCACTAAGTCCGGCAAATATTGGTATTAGCGGTAGAACGCCACCCGTCTTCGGTATAGGAATAACGCGAGCAGCCATCGGTGATATTTTTTTATCTTTTTTAATACGCTGTACTGCACGAGAGGCCTTTTTAATAGCATCTCCGACAGAGGGAGCTCCACGTACTAGTTTACGAATTTTATTGGATATTTTTTTAAACGTCATCGTACCGCCACATTTTCTTTTTTTACATCCCAAGCCTAATTTAACTTTAGCACTCATGATGCCTGCTACACCGGCTGCTGCCGCTCTTTCTCCGATGGACGAATCCCTAGCAAATACACGCTTCAGAGCACGTTTTGCCAATTCTTTATCGGCAATATGCCGTCCTTTCACATCATTGACTTTAGAATATTGTATGTCGTGGTCACGACACGCCTCATCTAGACCATTAATTCCGCGATCTCCTCGCGCCAGTCTTTTTTCTAATTTAGTACCCGGGCCGCAGAAACGATAGCCAGGGATATGGGCTTCGAAAGGTAATTTATTTATGAGAGTGTTTACAGCCATGTTACCTCTATCGCATGTAATAGTAGACTGAGGTGTTACAGGTGATCGAAAGCTATTTATACTTAAACTCCTGGTGGAAATACCTCAGTGTCAATCATGCGTTTCATCAAGACAGGTAACAGTCTGAAAATCGATAATCTCGATTTCGATAGTCATGTGAAAAAAGATAGTAGACATGGTCCTCTGTTACCCGACAGCATCAGGTGTATCATATGCGGACCTTCAAATTGTGGGAAAACAAACATCGTGATAAGCCTGCTGACTCATCCACACGGCTTGCGTTTCAAGAATGTTTACGTCTACTCGAAATCTCTCTACCAGCCTAAATATGAATATCTTAGAAAAGTACTCGGCTCGATCGTGGGATATCATGAATTCAAGGATAGCGATGTAATAATGACGCCTGCGCAAGCTAAAATTAATTCCATTTTTATATTTGATGACGTAGCTTGCGACAATCAAAGTGTGATGCGTGACTACTTTAGCATGGGGCGGCATAAACAGATAGACAGCTTCTATCTCTGTCAGACCTATACCCGCATTCCAAAACATCTGATAAGAGACAATGCAAATTTACTGATATTATTCAAGCAGGATGACATGAATCTTAGACATGTATATTCCGATCACGTTAATACCGATATGAGCTTTGAGGATTTCAAACATATGTGCTCGTTATGCTGGAAAGATAAATACGGATTCCTAGTGATAGATAAAGATAGCGATATTAAACATGGCCGATACAGAAAGGGGTTTGACGAGTATATATACCTGTGATTTTACTATCTCAATCAGTTGATAATTACACATGTTATCTGACGCACCTGTCGACATGGACATTACTAATAAAATTATCGAAGCTCGGAAAGCCGTAAAGCGCAAATTAGAGGCACTCAAAATGCACGATTTGCAAATCGAAAAGTCTTTTGCCCCAATCACCGCACCTTTACATTCAATAGCTAAACATATCAAGCTTGAGACGGACGAGAATTTAAACATTAAGAAAAAGTCTGAACCCTCAGAGGATGAAAAAAATATTAATATTACACCGTCACCGTCGATTGTCGACTCTGAAGAAGGCGACCAGTCAGATGAGAAGTATCTTGAGAAATTTAGCGATCTGCCTAAAACGTATATATCTGAGATGATGCATGATACTGAAAATACACATGATTTTCGATATGGTGTACGATATAATCCCGAAGAAGATAAATATTATATTGGAAATTCTGCCATTCAGTTTGACGGTGACAATTTAATAATAAATAATAAAGAGTATCAGGGCACTCGCGGTCTTTATGAATTACTATTTAAAAAACGTTCGCATCACTATAACTATGATGATAAGAAACAGTACATTGATATTGTAAAAAGGACTAGCGCACATAAGAGAAATTATGATTCTGAAAAGCAAAAGTCCGGTAGTAAGAGCTGGAAGTACTTGCATATTATTAAACCGATGCTTTACGCTCGCGAACCTCGGCAACGTGCTCCTGGTAAAGTAAAAGGCGGCGAATTAATGATGCAAGTCACCGATAATGCTATTGATTACGTATATTGGGACGATCCTAATGAACTCGTCGATCGTCTTAGGCTTTTGATAGCTTCACAGGAGGCAGGCAATTCAAGTCATACGAATGAAATAAATAGAATTTTAGAGGAACTATTAGAAAGTAAAATAATCGAACCGCTGGATTAATTTAACAGTACGTAAATTATTGTTGAACTGTAAACATGTCTGCTATAAAAAGAGATATTGTTAATGAAATACATAAGCCGGCTAGAATTAACTTTAAGAGACGAAAAGTCGTAGTTAGAGGTTTAAATGAATTGCTTCAGGCTGACAGTCGAAATGATTCCATATGCTAATTACAATAAAAATTATAAATATATTCTCATTGTAATTGATGTTTTTTCAAAGTACGTATGGGCTGAACCAGTTAAATCTAAATCTGGCGTAAATGTTACTCGAGCTATGGAAAAAATATTAGTCGCAGATAAACGAATCCCCGTCAATTTACAGACTGATAATGGAACCGAATTTTATAATATTAATTTTCAAAAATTAATGAAAAAATATAAAATTAATCATTATTCTTCGTATAGCACTAAAAAATGTTCAGTAGTCGAACGCGTAAATAGGACTATAAAATCTATGATGTATAAGGAATTTAGTATAAATGGTTCTTTTCGGTGGTATAATTTACTTGCTGATATTATTAAGAAATATAATAATACTAGGCATCGTACCATCGGCATGAAACCTGTAGATGTAAATAAAAAGAATGAAAAAATACTCTTGAAATCCGTTTACAATTATCCTACAATTACATACTCGCAATTACCTAAATTTAAAATTAACGATCATGTGAGAATAAGCAAGTACAGAGGCGTGTTCGATAAAGGTTATACTCCTAATTGGTCTAATGAAATATTTACTATTTCAAAAATTAATTATACCAGCCCCATAACATACTTACTGACCGATGCACAGAAACAGCCAATAGAAGGATGCTTCTATACTGAAGAACTGCAGAAGGTTAAACATTCAGACATGTATCTCGTTGAGAAAGTTTTAAGGAAGAAAGGAAATATGGTTTTCGTTAAATGGCTTGGATTTGACAGTTCCCATAACAGTTGGATTGAAAAAAGTAGCATTGTTTAATTTTTATGCACTTATATTAATTATTATTATTATTATTATTATTATTATTATTATTATTGCTATTATTTTTATAGGTTATGTATTCCATGTACATATATAAGCTTTATTACTGTATTATGCGTTCAGATAAATAAAATATATTATAAAAATTAAATTATTTTTTTATTTTTCGTCTGGGGTGGCTTTATTTTTTAAGATTGAATTTTTTTGATTGCATATTTGAATTCAGCATTAAAAAACACATAAAATGTAGCATGAACATTTTCGTTACAATAAACTTGAAAAATATGAATTTTTTCATTTTTTGCCTGGGCTGGCTTTATTTTTTAAGATTTAATTTTTTTGATTGCATATTTAAATTCGACATTAAAAAAGACATAAAATGTAGCATGAACATTTTCGTTACAATAAACTTGAAAAAAAAATCTGAATTCTTCATTTAATTAGGAAATGGGTAATAATAGTCAACCATTTTTTTAAATTAATTTATTAATACATATAAGAAAGAGGTTACATGTTTTGTGATATAATAACAGAATATTTATGTTCAAGTACTGGATTAATTATTTGAGCGTATCGTAATATTTTAATTTGAAAACGATCTCGATCGCGGGCGTCTTGCATCCAGTTACCACATCTAGCAGTTCTATGGGCATAGCTCCAATGGTAAATGTGATGAATTTTAACGTCCTCGCTGAACTGAACTGTTCTTGGACTTCTTCGGCTGGATACTGACATGTTGAAATGTACGTAAAACTTCAACGTACTTAACGTCTTCTCCGAGTAATTTTAAATTGTTTATAAAGTGCTGTAACTTCTTCTTATATGTTTCGGGATCCATCTTTAGGACTCGATGAATTCAATGTTAGTGGTCGTGCCTGCTAGCCCTCTATATACTAAGTACACTTCTTTTAGTATAATGGTTTGTTGTAGCGTTACCATATCATCATCAGAAATAATGCGTGAGTATCTGGCTGGTAGACTCACTTTACAATTTTCGAGGATTACTTGGACCTGGATACCATACGGTGAAAGTGCTTTATATATATCTAGCACTTTATATTTTCTATCGACTTCCAGCTCATAGATTTTCATGAACGGCGTGACATGAGCTTCAACATTAATTTTTGCGAAAGACATTGCTGCTGCTGCTTTTATATCGACTTTAAGATTGTGAATGAATGCTGCGATCTCAGGTCTTTACTTTTATGCTGTATTCCACCCCCACTTTTCGTATCGAGTAAGCAGAAAAATATGGGAAAAAATATGATGATTTCATTGTTTACATTATTTCTCTCCAAACCCTGAGACGCTCCTTATAATAGATCACGTGACTTATTAGTCATTGTATTATAACCGTCGGATGCTGTTATCTAAAGACAATTAATCACGTTTTAAATATACATATAGCCGTAGACAGTCGCATTTATTTACATTAACAATTTCCTGGAATCCGATAACGTCTCTGCATTTGGTTACAGTTTTAACATTCAAATATAAAATTTACGTACTGAAGTAGATGAATATTTATTCCATATATAAGACTTGTCTATTTAAACTCAATGATGGATGTCTGTAGCCATTTTCTTAACCTCTAACGCCCTCTAACGTAAACATGCAATACTATTCGCCAATAACTATAAACAATAAACGGCAGCCATCTTAATTTTATTACTAGATACACCATATCACTAGTACACCTTATATACTTATTTTTATTACTAAATACACCCTGTATACTTCTTTTATTACTAGATACATCCTATATACTCTTAGCCACCCCCTCTTAGATATAATCTCTTATCTTTAGCTATAATCTAATATCTAAGCTCGAGGATTGGATCTCCCCCCTCCCATTAGGTCCTATCACCTATCATCTAAGAAGATCCCACCTCACACTACAACCTAGATAATAGGATCTATCATCTAGCATTATCTCACCTCACACTAGAACCTAGATCATAGGATCTATCATCTATCACCTGCGCGCCACCCGCGGGGCTGCGGGCGTGCTGACGTCACAGCTCCAGCTTGACCTTGAAGTGGGCTCATATTGGTACTGCATAACTACTGGACTGGGTGAGTTTCAACTATTTGTCGAAACACACCTGGGGCACAATCCTGTTGAATTGTTGAAAAATTCGATACCCCACAACACTAAACAATTTTGACACTGCACATTATTATTTACATGAAAAGGTCTACCAACAACTATTATCTTGCTATCCCAACTGTTTGGGTACATGATAACACACAAGTAAAGCTCAAATAAAGCTTAAATGTTAACTAAGAACTGATACGCCAGCTCCAACTGTCAAACGTATTTACTACCTGGATTTGGGCTACACCCAATACAAATTCAGGTCTATGTATTATCCAACAAATAAAATTGATATTCATAGAGGGATGACTTTAAGGTTTATGCATTCCGAAAGCTCAGGTCCGATTTTCTGTTAACTAATGAAATTATTTGAGATGACAATAATGCAGGCGAATGTACTATTATTAATAAAATAATGAGAAGATATTTTAAAAATTACAACTCCATTTAAATAAAGTAATATACTAATTTTAAGGTTTCTTTTCGTTGTCAACATTTTCAAATCAGTATATAAAGAAGAGATAAAGTTAGTTATTTCTTATTTGTCGAACCACAAATTGTTTTAAAGTTGCTTAAATTATACTGAAAATGGCGAATCGGGGTGTAATTGAAAATTGTGATTTTCGCGAGGAAGAATCGGTTGATAATTTGATTATTCCTGATAATCATGAAATTTATGACGACATCGAAGAGGATGATGAGGGCATAGTAGCGGATGCCCCTGATATTAATAACGAAATTAATTACCGTGCGAAGGTGCTCGATTTATTTAATTATGCTAACAATATTTTTTTGTGTAATAAAATCATATGTCGCAAGACATCATCCGCCGGATCCAAATAAATGGGGTAAATTGTGTACTTTTTGTTATCAAAGACATTTAAACATACAACCTATTGGTGGACATACACATGTGGTTTTTCATGCATGTGCAAATGCAGAGAATATTGCGATGGGTGTCGAGCACGATTAATTCAACATTATCCAACAGATGTATGCCCCCAATGCAATGGAGGTAAAGCATACATCCCTGACCTAGATGATGAGAAATAAATTAATTTAATATTGTTGTAATATATACACAGTTTTAAGTTGAAAAATAAGTAGTAAATTAAAATAATTTTAGATATGAGAAAATATAATCTCACTTCCATAATAAATTAAACCTATTCTGAAGATATATATTTGAAGGTCTGAAATATTAAAGGTAATATATGTTACAAATTTTCAGTTTCTAAATAATAAGTATATCTGTTTTAAATGTTTTCTTGTTTAATAAAAAAACTCAAATATAAAACTAGTGTATTATTTAAAATTTTTACATATCAAGGAACTCATTAAGTTAAAATCTTTACTTTGGATATAATATATGTTATATGTAATATCTAGTTTTCAATTTCTAAATAAGGAACATATATCTTTTAAATATTTTGTGTTTAATAAAAAAGTAAAATATAAAATTTATACACGTCAAGAAACTCATTAAGATAAAGGGTAATTTCAATTTCTAAGGAGTCATTATTGTAGCTAATTTGTATACTTCTATTCATTTCAGCATACCATTCCTATGACTTTATTGTAAACAATTCCTAAAACTTTCATTCAGTTATAACCTTGTCTGGCTGTATTATTTAATGTAGTAAATGTCTAAGATAAAACTTTACTCTTGGATTTCTAAAGGGGGGCTTATAAAGATAAAAGTTAATTTCAACAATACCTAAAACTTTTATTTAGTTAAAACCTTGTCTGGCTGTTTTCGAAGTAATAATGAGGATCTAATCAATATATAAATCTCTTGGGCTATTAATTGAATAGTAAATCTCTAAGATAAAAGCTTTACTGGGATTTACATTCTACTATTCGATTTCTAAAGAATTGGTTAAAGGTTTGTAAATAATGTCTACACTTATAATTACATATTATACCTAGCCCGGATAATGTGAATAGGGGATATATTAGTATTGTCTGCAATGTAAAATGAGGGTTTGTTAAAAGTTAATTTATATCCTTCTATACAATTCTGTCGTATTATCAGACAATCATATTTTAAGGTAGTAACGATAATTTTAAAATATTAATTTATACATAGTTTCAGGTTAAAAACAAGTAATGAAAGCAGGCAAAATTAATAACTTTTTAGTTAAATATTTTACGAATTTAAAAATTTGAAGTTGAAATATGGGGTGGGTTGAAAATGAAATATATAGCTTGATACAGTACATTTTTTATATTTGATACACACTTAATTATTTTTTATTTATTTGCTTTAGTCATGATTAGAGAATATTATTTAGGTAAGTTGTGATATGCTTAATACCTAAATAATATTCTCTAGTAATTATTATTATTTAATTGAAGTTTTCCAACAATATTTTTTTTCACATATTTGAAATTTTTAGGCCTTTCATCCCCTAAAAAAGGCAAAACAAAAGCTCTTGTCCTAAGGTTCTCATCTAACCTTTCAGAAATAATTTGACACGCTGAAACAAATTTTGGACAAAAAAAAAATTAGGGGATGAAGGGGGTAGTAGAGGAAAACTGACCCGATAGAAGATTTTTTTGTCCAAAATTGGCTTCAGCACGTCAAAATGCTTCAAAAAATTAAAGTCAGAACCTTCAGACAAAATCTGTTTTTTGCCCTTTTTTGGGGGGATAACGAGGGTGGTAAAGGGAAACTGACATGATAGAAAAAATTTTCTTTCCCAAAATTGGCTTCAGCGCATCAAAATACTTTAGAAAAGATAGATCAGAACCTTTTTATGGGGATAATAGGGGGTGGTAGAGGGAAACTGACACGATAGAATTTTTTTTGTTCAAAATTGGCTTCAGCGCATCAAAATACTTCAGAAAAGTTAGATTAGAACCTTAGGACAAGACCATTCTTTTTGCCCTTTTTTGGGGATAGAAAAAGTGACACGGTAGAAATTTTAGATTAGAACCTTAAGACAAGACCTTTTTTTACTTTGTAGACCAGTGTAATTTTATTTTGTATTTGAAATTGTAGTCATGATAATCTATCTATCCTAACAATAAAATTATTTCTGACACATGAGAGTTTAGACTCCGGAAAATCGAAGTTGCAAGCAACATTTTTTTAATTAAATTTTAAATGCGTACTATTATACCCATTCATTTTTCATAATACAAACTTAAAAGTCGCATTGTTTTAAAGTAAAACATGCAGTAGACCACAGGACCACATTGTGCAAAAAATAAATTTGAGTAGAAAAATAGAATTTAAAAAAATGGTACTATAACTAACCAATAAAATGTGAATTTTTTGTAAACTATCAAAAATAACTAAATATACCTTACTGAACTCGAAAGAGAATCAATTTTTGCGTCTAGTGATGTAAAAATCTGTCATTCCATTTAAAAAAAAAATCAAGTTATCCGTCTCAAATGTCACAAATTTTAAGGTTATCATGGCTGCTCGTAATTAATGAAATTAAATACTTAGTTGGCCAAATACGGCTGTTTGTCTTTTTGCGCACCGTTGAATTATGGGTGAAAATCGTAATATTCTGCCGGTTATAGTTTCCGAAATATTACTAATTTTTTCAAAGCCTGCAAATGTCATATTTCTCAAATGAAAGTCAAATAACGGGAACGGGAACGATGAAATGTAGATATATAAATACATAATATGATGACTTTTAAATTCACTGGGAAATCAGAAAATGTAATAACATACAGAGTGTTCTATTTAAAATAAGTTAATGCCTGAATCAGAGAAACAGAACACGTTACTTTTTTAGTATCTTTTGGTTCCTAAGATAAGGAGATAGATCATTTTATGTAAATATTGTTATAAATATTTGTACCCTGTACTCCTGTACAAATGTATAACATATTCTGTTCCCATTAAAACTTATATTTACAAGATCTTAAAAAAATATAAATCATCTCACCTTTTGCTTTTCATATAACAAGTCTACAGGTCTTAATGTTGTATATGTTTTTGCCTCGTTATCATCCTTAATAAAATCGTTAATATTACTTTCTGGCACACCATTCAGAATGTTCGTAACTTTATTTTCTGTAGGTTCGGTGGGCAGATCTACGGTGTAGTATCTGAAGCACGAATTCCATTTGTAAAAGATGAGTACTTTTGTGTTTTAGCACTAGGCACTGGTGTACTTAGTATATGTTGAGATATAATATTAATACTTTTACTTCCCTGTAATTAAAAAGGAAACTAAAGGTTTTACCCTTCATAATGTTATATTTTTCAAAAAAAGTCAAATAACGTCGAAACGATGAGACGGAGATATTGGATATACCTTAATAAAGGCAGATTCAAATCCAATGAGGCATCACAAAATACAATAATATACAGGGTGTTCTATTTCAAATAAGTTAATGCCTGGATATATATATATATATATATATATATATATATATATATATATATATATATATATATATATATATATATATATATATATATATATATATATGTATATATATATATACTATTTTGTTGAAATAGGCTTAACTGTTGCGTGCTTTTTGTATTTTTTTTTCATACGAAACATTGACAAGGTTTCATTTTCTTTGTTCGACTTTCATTCTTCAAATTCCTTAAAGGATGAAAATGTATGTTCTTCTGAGTTAATTGCAATGTCATGCACATTTTTAAAATGAATTAGTATTGCATTTTTAAAATCACATCTATAATTGCACATTGGACATTTAATTGAACTGTCACTTGACTCAGGTAAGTCGTGAAGCATGGAAATGTGTATTTTGATATGGGATTCAATACTATTTTTATATTTTCCAGGTGCTAACTCATTAACTTGGTTTTCATGAAATTTTTTTACATGTTTTTTTAAATTCGATCTATTGCTGAATGTTTTTGTACACTTTAAACAGTTATTGGTCTTCACAATTTCCATCTAAAATATTAAAAAAATTTACGTAAAAATTCTGTTAAACCCTTAGACCATTCAAGTGTGCCGCTTCGCTCTGCGGCACACTTGAATGGTGTAAGGTTAAACCCCTACATGCTCGCTGAAAAAAATGAGTTAAGTTATGATCCTAATTTTTATTTTTCTAATAAAAATATTACCTATCTAGAATAATTAATTTCCAAATTCGACAAATCTTTTATTGCTAATTTGGTATAATGAACTTAGCTTTTATTTTAATTTGTAACACTTAACACATTAGCAATATAGCACTGGCTTGAACGCTAACCTTTCTTTCTAATCGGTTCGGTTCGGATGCCTGGATCATTTGTTGGAGGTACAGGCCAAGCCCAAATCTAAAGCACCTGTGTATTTCAGTCGAATCGTAAAGTCTACATAAATCATACCCTACGATCGACATTGCTTTATCATAAAAATCTGTTTCCCCTTGCAAGATAGCCTGATAAATGTTTGTATTTTTTTTTGTAGACCATAATTTTAAAACTTTGAAATCGCGATTTTCGCTATCTAGATCTTAAAACTAATAACTAAAAAGTATTGTGGGCAATTAAAACTAACGAGTTTGAAGAGAAATGCATAACATAAATACTTAAATATCATATTTATTTTAAATTCATTAATAAAGTAAGGTGCCATATGTTCCCTAAAAAGGTAAACAGTATACATATTTCATACATGCATTCTGTGTTATCTGCATTTTATTTTTGTTATTTTGTATTAAATAAGAGTAATAAAGAGCAGAACAGTATTCTAATCCAGGGTAGATTAAACTTTGTACAAGTTTTAGTTTGGTTTCGCTGTTTAGTGAGTATTTCAGCCTGTTAAGCATTCCTAATTTCATAAAAGATATTATCTAAGAAGTGCGAAGTGTTGAATAATAAAGATCCGAACTTTCTTATGAGAGTTCGGTAATTGTATTATTTATTTATTTCTTATCATTAAGACAATCAGTAGTAGGGCATTTAAGCCTTCCAATAATAAATTATTATAATTATTGAAATATTGTTATCACCATTATTAATATTGAAGCTCCCTATTCAAAAATTATCAATCATCGATAATTGAATATAACCAGTTATTATTATTATCAATCTGAACTTAATGTACTGAATTAGTTCATTTTCCGCGAGTTTTTTTCACAATCCTTATTCGAGGTTTTATATTTCTTGCGTTCTTGATGTTGTAGTTTTCTATTAATTTATCTTTGTCGATTTTCTGGAGTTTCTCTGAGCTGAAGCATTCAACCAGAATACCACCTTCTTTAACGTTCTTTACTTTGGAGATGTTGATATTGTTTTTTACCGGGTTTATACTGTTGAGAACTTCCTCTCTAATCGTTAGGTTGTTTTGTTCCTGGTCCTTTGGCTTTATTATAATCGCCGCCTCGGTGTTCAGAGCGGCCGAGTAGGTCTTTTTTATTGCTAAACTATTTCCAGCATTAATGTCGGCAATCACTTTTGCGGCAGAGTGGGCTGTTTTATTTTTTAAGTCATTAAACTTTTCGCCGATATCTTGTAGTAATACTTAGACTTTTTCTTTAAAGACGATTCCAAGTATTCGCGATCCCAGGCCTTAAATCTACATTTTTTTAAATTATTTGTTTATGTCTGTCCATTTCTTATCAGACTTTTCCACAGTGGTTAGTTTTGTAACTTAAGAGGATAGATTTACCATTTAACTTTTCTGTGGATGACGCCCTTTTTGTAACTTTAATTATATTCCCTCTTGGTCACGAAAGTAGCTACTTTGGTAAAAACTCTGTGAAATTATTGGTTCTCTCTCTGACTCTGAATTAAACCTACGAACTCAGCTTTCGCATTAGATCAGCTAGTCGTTTAGCCACCGTTCTTTGATACAGCCTTATATATTATTTCATTTACTATATCATTTATGAAATTGTTATATTATTTATTCTCAGCTTTTACTGAGAAAAAGATGGTAATTCTTAAGGCCATACAGCCCTTTTTAAATAAGAAAAATAAATTAAAAAATAGTACGAATATTTCGAATAGTTCCTCAAATTTGGGAACCGACTGCTCAACGAACGAAGAGAATATAATAATAATAATAATTACGTAATTCATGCACAAATACAATAAACATTATATTACACAAAATGAAAAGATTCAATAAATTGATCTTCCACCTTGTCTATTTATTTAGTCGTACAATTATTTCTTTCATCTATAAATATCCTACGGTAGTACTTTATCAATAATATTTTGGAAAATATGAAAACAATGAATTATATAATATAATGTACTGAATGTAATTGTCATAGAACGACAGATAGTTTAATAATTTAGTTATTTTCATCACTTAAAAGTAATTTTATTGATCTTTTAAAACTGGTTTCTGACAATAACAATAATCAGTTAACAGTATTTAATAGCTTTGGTGCCGTATATGAAACTGAATTCTTTTTGGATATGTTATGTTGTGGTATTGAATAGTGATTACTAGTCCTTAAGTTAGCATCATGTACGTGTGATCTTAAAATAGCTGAAAAGTATTGTGGGCAATTAAAACTAACGAGTTTGAAGAGAAATACATAATATAAATACTTAAATATCATATTTATTTTAAATTCATTAATAAAGTAAGGTGCCACATGTTCCCTAAAAAGGTATACAATATACATATTTCATACATGCATTCTGTGTTATCTGCATTTAATTTTTATTATTTTGTATTAAATATGGGTAATAAAGAGCAGAACAGTATTCTAATCCAGAGTAGATTAAACTTTGTACAAGTTTTAGTTTGGTTTCGGTTGTTTAATGAGTATTTCAGCCTGATATTATCTAAGAAGTGTGAAGTATTGAATAATAAAGATACGAACTTTCTTATGAGATCGGTAATTGTATTATTTACTTATTTCTTATCATTAAGACAATCAGTAGTAGGGCATTTTAGCCTTCCAATAACAAATTATTAGAATTATTGAAATATTATTATCACCATTATTATATTGAAGCCCCGATATCGATAATTAAATATATCCAGTTATTATTATTATCAATCTGAACTTTATCTTTTAAAAAATGACTTTGGTTCATCCCTTATCTCTTATAATGCCTCTAAATAAGTTACGTTACCTAATATTGTAATATACCCAGTGACTTCTAACGCCGCATATTTTCAACAAAACAAAAAAATGTTAATTAAAACCTATAAATCTTTAAGCACAAAATGCATCAATAAATATGAAGAATAACCAGTATTCATTTAACATTTGCCTTAGCAATGATACGATCTAGTTGATCCACCCCTCCCATATTTTGATTATAAAGTTCAATGACTCCAGGCCGTTGGATATATTTTTTAAGAATTTTGACCACCTTCTGCAGTTATCGGAAGGATGAAAGGCCACATTCAGTTGAAGCAAGACGAATAGATTTATTATCAAACTATTTTATGAGCATGATCTTGCTTATAAATTGGTCATGACATCCGCGTCCAATTTTTCTCATTTGAGCTCTGTTTTTGGCATTCTTTGTTTCATCAAAGTTTTAGATGCTCTGACATTATGATGCTCAAGAATTCGCAGAAGATGAATTGACGTAAAATACCTATCCATGAATATTTGAAGATATACAATTGCGTATGGACTGACAATTTCAACTGCCACCAATGTCCATATTCTTAGGTATCTAATAAGAGGAGGATAAGTCAGAATCTTTTCCAACATACATGATCAAATCTAAACGTAACTGGCGTCATAATGACATTTTTCATAGCCCAAGGCGATGGTTTCCCTTTTTTGTGCTGTTTCATACTAACATGGCCACGAAAGGGGATCATTTGTTCGTCGATGCTAACATTTGCAGATCTACTTATTGAAAGACATACAGTTCGGATTCTGTCTAGTAATGGTCGAATTTTCCAGAATTTGTCTTTTCTTTGGTCATCAGTGACGGAATAATCATTAGCAATGTTCAAGTTCGCTCGTAGTTTGAAAAAGCGAGCTCTCGTCATGTTGTCGGCAACTAGAGGATACCCAGTGTTTCTTTCCCAGTACATGCGAGTAAATGGAAATCTAATAGGCATGTTATTATACTTATAACTCAGAATTTCTTAATTTCTTTTTTATCGGTACGAAGAGAGTTACCATCCCTCTGCACGTGCCCCATGTCCGTATACAAAGCTATTTGAAAAAAATAATGTTCTCATCGATATATCTTGAAAAATAATGAAGGGGTTTCTTAATTTCTGGCACATTATTATTCTCATCTACAAAAGAAGACGGATACCTAAAACTTTCGCTTCTGAGAGTAACGCTGCCGAAAATTGTCCTTAATTTTTCTATTAGATTTCTATTAGATTTTTATTACCTACCTTGTCTAGGTTTATCTACATGAATACCCAACTAAGAAAAACTCGTGTTGGATCCTTTTCTCTCTCTATCTATGAGAATTTGGCTTCGGCTCATCTTGCCTGTAATTTACAAAGAGATAATCTATATTCAAGATGTAGTAAAAACTCTGCAAACCTGATCCATGCATGCACTTGAATAAAAAAAAAACAAGGTTTATAAAATTTATCATCAAAAGCTTAGCATAAGTTATAATAAAGCAAGACTACTATCGTCTTGATAACATACGTTTTTTGTTTGAATCTGATTAAATCCGAAGCTATAACTATATTTAAATAATTATTATATATTATATATTATATTATATACCCGATTTAAAAAGAAGAACATCCATTGAAGAGAGTTAAATCACACCTCACAAAAAAACTAGAAAAGTAGGTATGAAAAATAATCGTCCACATTTGCCACTCAACAAGTTGAACTTTGGACTGACTTCTCAGAAACGGTATGAGACAGTTATGGTATTGTTTGCTATTGGTTTCGTTTGTCGGTCGTTCCTGTAACCAATCAGGGTTTATTTCATGTCGTCATGTGATTATTACATTTTTAAGTTTTGTCCAGGTTTTTATTTATTTTCGCCTGTGTGCATCGTCCATTTAATTGAACTTTATTAACTAATATGATATTGAAGTCAGTTAAAAATATATTTGAATTCGTAATTTGTATATTTTTACACCGACTTTAATTTCGATATTAGATAATAAAGTTCAATTAAGGTCGACAGTGGTCTGAAATCCTGAAAAGTTGGAGGTAAATAAAGCTCAATTTTTATAAAAATCCGTATATAGTTTTCGAGGTCGATAATTATAAATCTATTATCAAATTTTTGAAAAAAAAATGGTGACTTCAAAATGACTGATTGAACTGTGAAAAACTAGAAGAATTTATTTTAAATTTGGTGCCAAAGGGTCATACAGGCCTACAGTTAATATTTATTGAGATGGAATGCTAAAGGTAAAGATAGAATAATTTAAGAAAATAAATATGTTATAGTATAAATTTCATATTGAACAATTATTATTTTACAAGCATTCGCTATCTGAGAAAGAATCATTGTTATCATCACTAGGTTCGTCGCCTGTTATTGAATTTTCAGTTTCTTGTAATCGTGGTGGAATCAACAACTTGATAGTTTCCGACGACAATGACTTCAGCTTTTTTTGCGGAATTTGTCTTAAACTAGAAATTAATGGATGGATCTGTTGAAACTATGAGACTCGATTTTTCATAGTTTCAATTCTGCTCCGTGCCTTCTGACGAAATTTTGTCTGTAATATTTGTTGTAATTATTACACGATTTTTGTGCCTCTGACATTTGACCAATCGAGCGCGCCATTCACATTGAAATGGTTGGGCCGGTCGGTTCGATAAGAATCATGTCTAGATGTAGAAGCAGCTACAGCATTTGACATATACTGGAAAAGTCCCCCATAGAGCTTGTTTACCTGCCCATAGTACATTACATCACTGATACTTTTTTCTGTCAATAAACGTTAGTCATATTCTTCAACTGAGAACCAAGTTTCAATTCTGTAAGTTCATATGTTATATAATATTACACGCTATCTTATTGCGACTTAGCCATAATAAACCTTCACAGGTATATCGTATTTCACGATAACAGCTTCTCTTATTAATTGCTTATCTTCAAGATATCATATTACACCTTTGTTTCTCATAACTTGTGCAGACTGCAGAACTGCAATTCCTTTGTTATATATTTTGCTTACTCAGGTTCTGTATGTTATAAATATGACTAAACACGCTTTGTTGAATCAGTTATTAAACTCAGTTAGAATGCAACACTTCTAATTTATTGTATTATTCCTTCTTCAAGAGCCAACGTTGGCTCCATTAAATAAATAAATCCTTTTTAAAAAGTCACTCATGTAAATCGTGATCTAACATTGGCGCAGTCGGTAGGATCCGTAAACATCATCAGAACAAGAAGCCTAACTGGTAGTGAAGCGTAAGAGAACAAGGAGAACATCTGCAGAAGGTGCCTAACTAGTGCGTGTACATCTACAAGAACAAGGAGACCTTCCTCACTGGTGGTGGCGGATCCCAATCCCTTGACGGACGAAGAACCTACTCATGGAGATGAAATTAATGTAAGTCATTTTTAAGAATCATCTCGTTATTTTATTTTTCATTTTTACAATTATTATTTCTCACAATTATTTACGTGTATTATACCGCTAATACACTCGGCAAACAAAGCCAATTCTGTTATCAAACAAATCCTTTACAAGCTACAACGCAACAATTCTAATTTTAAGTTATATATTTTCGTATTCACGAAACGACTGTGTATTATACAGTTAATACACAATTCATTTACGACGTAACAAAACAAGCTAATTTTAATTTAATTTCCGTATCATACTGCTGATACGTAACCAATTTTAGTTCAAAAATCTCTAAATAAAAAAGCAAAATGCCTGATAGAGCTCAACCAGAGACTGTTCAACCAGTGCCACCGGCACCAGCCGAACAACAACAACAACAACCACAACAAATTGAGCCTTACAAGCTCTCTGAAATTTTTTCACTAATACCAGAATTCGATGGCAACGCCATAAATTTACAGACATTCCTAAACTCGTGTTCCTGTGCACAAAGTATGGCAATTCATGACCAAAAAATTCTATTAACCATGCACATCAAAAATAAATTAAAAGGCAGAGCCGCCGAACTTATAAATTCACGCAACCCTAGCACATGGCCAGAAATAAAGGCACTACTAGAAACTCACTTCGGAGACTCCCGAGATTTAACGTCCCTAATTCAGGACCTACAACGAATTCACCAATTACCTAGTGAATCCGCCTTAACATTTGTTTCGCGTTTACAAATGCACAATGCGTAAATGCACGCTGCAGTGCAAAAACAAAATTTAACTTCGGAGCAAAGAACCGCGCAAACAAACCTGATTGAAACTATGACATTAAATAATTTGTTAACGGGTCTAGAACCAAATCTAGGCAGAATAATACGTGCCAGTAACCCTCCTTCTATAATGAATGCGATTATTAGAATTCGTAGAGAGCTACAACTCTCTTATTTTGAACAGCAAAAATTCCCAAAAAATAGTCCAGTCAAAAATCCAGTAATTCAACAAAAGCGACCACAAGGTCCCAATTTGCAACAAAAGTTTTGTTCCTTCTGTAAACGGAATGGACATGTAATAAGCGAATGCCGCACAAGGCAACAGTCTCAAAACTTCCAGAGACCAAGTTTCCAAGGAAACCCAAACTCACAAAATTTTTCTCATCAAAACTTCGCACAACCGAGTAATAATCAATTTAGTCAGAGGACATTCCCTCAAAATAATCAGCCAAATCAATCACAGCAAAACAGGCCCTCAGCCATAAGGCCGAACCCTAATTTTATGCAACAGCGACCATCAGCTATCCAACCTAACCCAAATTTTAATCGCTTTAACCAGCAAAAAGCTCATCATTTGAATTACGAACCCTATGACAATTATGATAATCAATGCAACTATAATCAATATAATGACTACTCACCCGATTATCAAAACGTAAGTGATAGTTATGAAAATTACGATTCAGGCAACGCTCAAAACTTTTCAGATAATTATACGGCTAATTCTCAATATTATGAGCAGTACGAGAATTATACTGCTAATTCTCAAACACTACAGGAGGATTATACTGCTAATCCTCAGGATTTTCGCTTAGATCCGGAGTACCCCACGGATACTCCAACACAACAAATAGACCAATTCGACCAAATATCAAACCAAATACAAACAATGAATCTCAACGACAGTTTCGATTCAATGCTGAACTTCCCAGAACAGACGTTCATGTAAATACGCTTTCTCACACCCTATTAACCGTAAATTCAAAAAATCTTTATTATATCAAAGACGCAACCGGCAAATTTAAAATTTTGATTGACACAGGTGCAGGAATTTCAATTTTTAAACCTAAAACAGCTGAAAATTATAGACGTAGATCCCCTGAAAATGTAATTATACAGGGTATTACTGATCAAAAAATTTATATCAACGAATCTGTTCTCATCCCCTTTTCAGATGAGTCACACAAGGTTTATATCTATAACCTAGATATAGATTTTGATGGACTACTAGGCGCAGACTTTTTAGAACATTACGAATGCCGAGTAGATTTCAAAAATAAACAACTAGTCACAAATTTTAAAACCGTACCACTATTTAAAGTCACGGAAGAAACTACAGTAAATTTACCTGTACAACCAACTGGTAACTCTAACATCAAAAACCAAAATCCAAATTTAGGCAACATCAAAAATTTAATTTCTATCGAACCTCGCATGGAAAAAATCTGTAAATTAAAATGTAATCTGCAAAATACCGAGGCTATACTGTTAGCCCAAGAAATTGAAAAAGTACGCCTACCAAATGCTCTCGTAAAAGTCGACAGCAACGGAGAATTTTTAACTTCGATCGTGAACGCTAACGCAATACCGAAAACTATAAATTTCTCTAACCTTAAACTAGAACCAGTACAAAAATTCAAATCAATTTTTAATTTAAATACTCAAAATTCCGACAAACATCCACAGACAGACAGATCCTTCGAAATTAGGAACGAATTGCGCTTGGATCATCTAAACGAAGAAGAGGCCGAAATAGTAACGCAGCTTTGTTTAGACTTTCAAGATATATTCTATTTGGAAGGAGACAATTTAACTTTTACTAACGAAATTAAGCATTCTATTGACACCGAAAATTCCCGACCGATATTCACTAAATCGTATCGATATCCTCAGGTCCATAAAGAAGAAGTTAAGTCCCAAGTATCGAAAATGTTAAGTCAAGGTATTATTCAACCCTCAATCTCACCTTGGTCCTCTCCTGTCTGGGTAGTTCCCAAAAAACTGGACGCTTCTGGTAAACAGAAATGGCGCGTCGTAGTCGACTACCGCAAACTCAACGAGGTTACAATTGGTGACAAATATCCTCTGCCCAACATTTCCGATCTTTTAGACCAACTTGGCAAATGCCAATATTTCACAACCTTAGACTTGGCTTCTGGTTTCCACCAAATTGAAATTAATCCCGCAGATATTCAAAAAACTGCTTTCACAGTGGAGAACGGTCATTATGAATTCGTGCGAATGCCATTTGGACTCAAAAACGCTCCATCAACTTTTCAAAGAGTTATGGATAACATCCTGTTAGGTATTCAAAATGAACGATGTCTCGTCTACATGGACGATATCATTATTTACTCTCCTACAATTCACGAACACATTTCTCGTCTAACTGAAGTCTTTAAACGCCTTCAAAAAGCCAACCTCAAAATTCAACCAGACAAATGCGAGTTTCTCCGCAAGGAAGTCGCTTATTTAGGACATCTCATTACAAAAGACGGCGTAAAACCGAACCCTTCGAAAGTTGACGCTATTTTAAATTTTCCTCAACCGAAAAATCCAAAAGAAATTAAATCATTTCTAGGCTTAGCCGGATATTACAGGCGCTTTATCCCAAATTTCTCCAAGATAACCAAGCCTTTAACAAAACTACTACAAAAAGACGTACCATTTCTCTTCAACAATGATTGTATAAATTCCTTTCAAAATTTGAAACAAACATTAACGACAACTCCGATATTAATCTACCCCAACTTTGATGAACCTTTCGTTCTAACCACTGATGCGAGCGCATTTGCCGTCGGCTCGGTGCTGAGCCAGGGGCCCATTGGCAAAGATTTACCCATTGCCTATGCTTCTAGAACCTTGTGCAGTGCAGAAACTAAGTATTCAACGATTGAACGCGAGCTTTTATCGATAGTATGGAGTGTAAAGCACTTTAGACCCTATCTGTACGGTAGAAAGTTCAAGCTTCTAACCGACCACAGACCACTCACCTGGTTATTCTCTATAAAAGACCCAGGAAGTAGACTTGCTCGTTGGCGACTCAAATTAGAAGAGTACGATTACGAAAATCAATAAGAACGCGGATGCACTTTCCAGAATCAAAATTAATCATTTTTCTGAATGTTCCAAATTCTATTCAAAGGTTCTAGCCGCGAATGACGAAGAGTCAGACGACGACGAAAACCCAGACAATAACGAGATCACTGACGAACAAATTTCCCAAGAATTCGAAACTTTCGCCAACTTATATAAGACAACATCTTTAATTGACTATTCGAAAATCAAAGCCTCGAACAAACAACTTTTGTATCGAGAACACAAAGATATTATAGCTTTCTTCCAACAAAATAACCTACAAGACCTCCATCATAAAATTATCGAAGACATATTCGAAGAAAACCCCGAATTTCATAACGATAAAATCAATATTGTATCGAGCAAAACAGTCAGACATAGGAGATATTTTATCATCCCTCTACCTTTTGATATCGAATCTGTAATTGAACATCTATTTTCGGTATTATTTAAAAATCAAGTCGTCCTAGATCTCTCTAAGACATACTTTGTCGAAAATAACTTAGACCTCCCCATTCTTGAAATCCTATCATTCATTTTTGCGGAAAAAGACTTAAAAGTAGTAATTTGTCAAGATATCGTCAGAACTGCCGACGAAGATGAAATTCCAATTATATTGGAGCAAAATCATTTTGGTAAAAATAATCTACACCGCGGAATAAATGAAACGATTCGAAGAATTAGAGAAAAATACACTTGGCAAGGTCTAACTAAAGACGTTGAAAATTTTATAAAAAATTGCGAAACTTGCCAAAAGACTAAAGTATGCCGGAAAAACCTTAATAACCCTCTGGTAGTCACAGAAACCCCAAGAACACCATTCGAAAGAATCAATATCGATTTATTTGAATTCCCAACTCGAAATTACGCTTTAACTATTCGAGACGAGTTAACTAAATTTACACAAGCCTATGCAGTCCCGGACAAATCCGCAAAATCCGTCGTAAATACTTTGTTGTTATACTTTCAACATTACGGTACCCCGCTAAGAATCCATTGCGATTACGGTGGCGAATTTGACAACCGTTTACTCAAAGATCTCTGCACCCTCTACGACATAAAATTAACTTATTCAAGCGTAGGACATCCCCAATCGAACGGATCCATAGAAAGATTTCATGCTACTTTAGCCGAAATGATAAGAATCCACAAAACTGAAAACCCAAACGAACATCCTTTCACGATTTTACCATATGCAGTAATATGCTATAACAATTCGGTAAATAAAACTCACGGTTTTACCCCATATGAACTTATCTTTGGTCATACATCTAACAGACCACCCGAAACTTTGTACAACCAAAAAGAATTAATAACTAAATACGTTAGAGATTTAAACAATAGAATATCCCACTACTATAAAATAGCCCATAGTCGAACACAATCTCAAAAAGAGAAAGCAAAAGTTCGCTTCGACAAAAATATTCCCCAAAAACGACCTGAATACAAAATAGGTGACTTAGTTTATGTAAAAGAATCACAAATTAAGAACAAACTACAAAACAAATTTAACGGTCCCTTTAAAATAAAAGAAATTTTTCAAAATTCTGCTACCCTATTAAATCTCGAAACAAAACAAGAAACTAAAGTAAATTTTGATAGAATGAAACCATATACTGAAAATTAAATTTATTTTCAGGTTTCTCCTGCTGTTCGGATCAGCACTCTGTCAGTACAAAATTACCCCGATCAATAACACTGTTGGTGTATACTATCACCAAGACACGGACATCGTGGTGACAAATGACAAATGGACTCTGCTAGTGCATAAAAATATTTCATCCCTCAAACTAGCTTTTGACAAAAACCAAAATAATTTAGACAGAATCTTGAACACCCTTGATGATGCTGACCAAAAATCAATCCTGTTTAGAAGCGAAGTCAAAACAGAGTTTAACCTTTTAATGCAAATAGCTAGTTCGATAAAAACGAAATTTGACGAAGTCTTTTCAGACACAAAGAGATATAAACGCGGAATACTTAACGGTTTCGGAACAATATTCAAATCAATTACCGGAAACTTAGACGCCGAAGATGGCGAGTACTACACTAACTGTATAAACAAATTAAATAATGATGAACATCAATTAGAAAACTTAATCAAAAATCAAATCTCAGTTACAACTTCTGTTATCAAAAATTTCAACTCAACTACACAAAAATTACAAATTGATGAGGAAACATTTAACAAAGATATCAAAGAAATCGAGCACACGATTCAAACCATGACTCAAACGATCCAAGCTGCCGAAATAAAACTAAAATTTCTATACATTTCCGAACAACTAATGGCCAGCTATTTGTATATCGAAGACAATCTAAACGATATTTTAAATTCAATAACATTCGCCAGATTAGGAATTATTCATTCATCAATCATAACACCTGATCACTTAGTAACGGCGTTACAAGAGATTTCACAGAGTTTGCGAAGGAACAATTTACCTCTTCCAATTAAACTATCAGCAGTCGCTCAATATCTGGATATTATTGAACTAAAAGCTTTTCAACTAGATTCTAACCTGATATTTGTTTTAACAATACCTCTTATTGAACCTCAAAATTATAACACCTTTCGCCTATACCCCATACCTATACTTGATAACAGAACTGGTCTACATCACTTTTTATCTATTTCACAAAAGTTTATCGCGAGAGACGATGATTCTTTAATGTACATACCTATACAAAATTTGAAAGAATGCAAACCACTTTATTTTGGAACCAAACTATGTTCGAACCTGTTTGCTTATCCTATCGACCAAAATGCCATTTGTGAAGCTAGAATATTAAAACCATTGCCGAAACTCCC
The DNA here is from genome assembly GCA_936432065.2 of Rutpela maculata. Taxonomy (NCBI): domain Eukaryota; kingdom Metazoa; phylum Arthropoda; class Insecta; order Coleoptera; family Cerambycidae; genus Rutpela; species Rutpela maculata. Next base: position 87,518,111 of record OW386292.2, read on the forward strand.
AGAAAATTGTCAAACTTCCTTCATCATTAGTCAAGGATACAACGTCCAAGAACTTGAAGACAACACATGGCTAGTAATTAATTCCGAACCACTTCACATTACCATCAACTGCCCGAAGAGAGAATCCATAACAGAGCTAATTAACAAAAATTCCATCATAAAACTACAACCAGGATGTTACGCCTATGCAGGCATTACTCGAATACAAGCCAGTGCTAAAGACTTTTCCGAAATTAAGGACAATTCACATCCAATCCAAATTCCTTTTGAATGCTGCAATCACATGCCCGACAAAATCGAAATCCCAAAATTAAAACCGCTTAAATTAAACACAGTCTCGACGTAGAAGATTTAGATATTGCTAAAAACAAACTAGAGCAATATTCCAAAGACCTAGACGACCTCATAAACGAACCTTTTGTGACCAAACATGTATCTTGGTTCACATACTTCATAATCACTCTCATCATTCTATTAGTTCTGCTTTACATAACTTGTAAATGCAGAAGAAGAAGATGTGGAGCATTGCGAATCCAACCCCCAACGGATAACCCTCCTTCACCTCCTTCAGAGCGAAGCAGAGTATTTACCAAATTTCCTAGACTTATCCCTCCAAGAAAGCGACCCGGTATTAGACCTCAAGAAGAAGAGGACATCGAGTTAACATAGACTTTCATGTGGAGTTTTACCCTTGTCTATTAATTTAGACTATTGTATTTTATCCTTATTACGTTATGTAATGTTTTATTATCGCTTACCAATTTTAACTTTTACATTATTTTATTATTTTGCTTTGTATTCATTCAACATTGTTTCAATTTATTTTTGCATTATATTCATTTAACGTTTTAACAATTTTCAAAAGTTGCTGCATAACATCAACTTTTTTATTAAGGGGGAAGTTGTTATATAATATTACACGCTATCTTATTGCGACTTAGCCATAATAAACCTTCACAGGTATATCGTATTTCACGATAACAGCTTCTCTTATTAATTGCTTATCTTCAAGATATCATATTACACATTTGTTTCTCATAACTTGTGCAGACTGCAGAACTGCAATTCCTTTGTTATATATTTTGCTTACTCAGGTTCTGTATGTTATAAATATGACTAAACACGTTTTGTTGAATCAGTTATTAAACTCAGTTAGAATGCAACACTTCTAATTTATTGTATTATTCCTTCTTCAAGAGCCAACGTTGGCTCCATTAAATAAATAAATCCTTTTTAAAAAGTCACTCATGTAAATCGTGATCTAACATCATCTTTAGAGTCAGTAATTAAATGCTTTGTGGCTAAATCAATAAGACTTTCTTTCTTTTAATTTAAGTTGGTTTTCGTCTTATCACAGGCAAATATTGTTGTGAGATATTCCTGAAACGCCACTTAAGGAGATGGTGTTGTCAGTGCCGGCGAAAATTCTGGAAGTGGGACCGAATATGGTAATGGAGATTGTTGATTATTCCAACTCTTCCAACTTCATCTTCAGGTGTGAAAAGTAACTCTATGTTCATCCGCTATACTACATTTTTTTTTTGATTTTGCGCCACTTTTCTTAACACGTTCACTGCCGTATCGGTCAATATGACCGACAAAAAATGTTCCGCTGGAGCTGCATCGGTCACGATGACCGAGAGTTTATAGTTTCCGTCGTGCCAACGCGGTCAATATGACCGCGTCACACATTCGTTTCTATAGCGCCGAGAATACATTTTAAGCATATAATACTCATAGGATTTGACCGAGTCGGCGCCCAGGACCTCTGTCGCACACCAGTTTTGAACTTGAGTAATTTATGTAGTGTATTTTTCGCAGTTTGATGAAATTCAATTTTAATAGAGTAAATGTTGGATAATGTGCATTCAATGTGAAACAGTTATAAATGAGCATAAAAGCAGAAAATTCACCGAATGCAATATTTATGCATTTTCGTATCTGTGAAGTCTGTTGAAGCAATCCAGGCACATAAATGGTTGACTCTCACATCCTTTGCAATACGTTCGAATTTTTTTTATATTTCTGGCCTTCTACCTCCCAACTTCTTTTGCATTCTCATAGCACGTTTTACTTACAGTGTGTTCTCGCTTTAGTAGTCTTTTATCCCATTTCACGCCGCTGACGTTTTTTTGCAGTATGCAGAAGTAGAGGTTGCTTCTTCAGGTATAATATCTAAAGGTGGATGGGAGTCACATAATGCGTTCGTTACAGCTTCACAGAAATCTAAAATGGATATATTATATATTATTATTTGTTACCTCATTGTACATTATTCTTGCATTTATAATGGCTGTATTTAGAAAAACCTCCAAGGTCAAGTGTTGGTATCATTTGAGGGTTTTTTAAAATGAGTTTGGTACGCAGCCATTTGATCCGATAGATCTAATGCAGCGTTTCCGCAGTTGTAATCTTGGACTACTTTAAGTTCCGTAACTACACCTCCTTCACGTTTCTGCACTTCAATAGTATTATTTTTTGTCGATAACATCAGCACTATACGTTTATATCTCCACATAATTACTGAAATCCCCTTCTCATTTTCCATACCACTTACTTCGCTCACCTTCAGTTTTTTTATTTAACTGTTCTCTAGGAAGTCCTTTTTCTATTTTTTCTAATGGTGCCAATACAGTCTGTCTATTCAATAACATCACCGCCAAGGGCAAACTAGTGTACCAATTATCTGTCACTAAAGTTCTCCCGCAATCTAGCACCGGCTTACGTAACTTCATGACCACGTTTACTGATGTAGTATTTGCCTGTTGTAAATTTTTACTTGCACATCAAGTTTTAGGTGTAGCCGTCTTTACTACACAGCTTAAAAACTTTGATTCCGTACTTGTATCGTTTTTATGTACGGACGCATTATGAGCCAACCTCTAAAAAGGGTCAAGAGATTGATCTAATCTATACAGATGATTTTTGATGGTAGAATTATGAGCCACTGTCAATTAGTGTTTGTACTTTGTGTAATCGGTCATTTTCGAGATTTTCCTCATTGTTGGCAAAGTGTAGCAGACGAAATAAAAGTTCGAAACGATTACGACTGCAATCGGAAGCCATTGAATTTTTAAACATTTCCTCTTGACTCCAATATAATATATTCGGTAGCTTTACAATGCCTATGAATGATAGTAGTTCAAAAAGCAGTTTTATTTCATATGAAACAGTTGGTTCCCAATCGTGAAGTCTAGACCTTGTCTTAATATCGTTTCTCTTCAAAAGTTCCTTTTGATGTTCATATACAGAAGTAAATTCCTCGCTATTACCGCTATTTATAGTATATTCATGGTAAAGATGTAGAACATCATCATCTGCAAAGACGAGTCAACCAAAATCAGAAATTAGTTACAGTGTTGATATCCGTAAGTACTATCTTCATCCATTAAATCAATATTATGGGCTTCTAGTTGAAGTTCCGCCGCCGTTATTTGACGCCTTATATAACGAGAACTAGGCATTACTGAGGAGAAATACAAGCAATCAATGATTTATTCACTGGTAACCTCAAAGTGTGCACTGTGCAAATCTTGAAATTACACTAAATAGTCGTAAAGTTTACGACTGGATACAAGTGGCGGGGTACCGAGGATCTGACCGGGTCGGCGTGACTGGAAAGTGCACGCCAACTCGTTCAATGTGACCAAGACGATTTTTTTTTTGCTTTTTTTGGCGAAAATGTTAGTTTCCATGAAAACCGAAGTAGTTTATGTTTAATACATATGAAAGTGTACCCAAAGGCGGACTTGGCGAGGGGGAAAATTTTGGGTCAAACACCCTCGGCGCGATGGGAAATATAGCGAAAGTACCTGTGACAGTGAATGGGTTTTAGCTTCCTTCGGAAACAAATTAGCTATAGTCACTTTTTATTCGCTTCGGCTATAGACCCTCTAATCGAGCCATCAGCGATAATCCCACTGTCAACCATGATATTAGTAAGTCCAGAATTGGCAATAAATTTTCCGAAGGCGTAAAAATAGGCGAGTTGCACGTGGAATATGCCCAAATATATAAAAATGGGATTGTAAATTTTAGTTGGTTCTGGAAATTGAATTTTGAAAGCTAATGAAGCAATATTGAGGTCATATGTGACCTCAATATACTGTTGGTCTTCGGACTGGAGGTCTCTTAAAATTACGATCGAACTTCACAACAGGTAAGTTCGTTTGATCGTTCAAATTTATTTCTACCTCCAGTCCGAAGATATCACTTATAGTTTACCACGTAGATGGTCCAAGTATATTCATGAAGTTGCGAAGTGTTTGAATCGCCTTGCTTATTAAAATTAAACTTTATTAATGTAGAAAAGAAAAACAAAATCATATCCTACTCCTAATGAAATATAATATATCAGTAAATTCGTAACGTGATACGTAAAACTTATTTATTTGAACTTAAAATAGACTTGGCAAACTCAGTCGCGTTTGTTAATGGTCTGTTGTAGAAGTTAACGAACGTCCTTGAGTTTTGAGTCCAACCAGCTGTTTTGTATATAGCGTCTATTGGGACTCCTTGTCTGAAGGCGTGCGAAGTCGACGCGTGACGAGTCGCATGGGGTTTGAATACCACGGTGTCTACACCTGCTAGACTTAGTGCGTCTTTCACCCATCTACTAATCGTCTGTTTAGATGCACACGAATAAGGTGGTTTGGTAGTTACAAATAAAAACTTTACCTGCGCTGTTCTGTGATTTTTGGTAACTTCTACATAATGTCTTAGTTAGGCAAAGGGCCGATTCTTCTGTAAAATATGGAATTTGTAAACAGGGTTGGCTTTTATTTGCTCCCGACGTTTTTATTTTATCTGTAATAAATATTTGAAGGCCAGTAGGAGAAGTTATTATATTCTCTAACCGAATAAGAGAGATTGTCTGTATACGCTGTCCTGTCACCAGAACCAGTAGCGTAGATAGTTTTATGAACAGTTTTACACTAATTTCTTGGTAGGGAAAATTTTTTCCAGGTAAGTAATTAGTGGTTGTGGATCCCAGAAGGTCCTTTAAGAAAGCGCTTTAGTCTGGGATCCTCTCCTACGCCATTAGGTAAAATTAGAAAAAGCGCTGATTGATGGCTATTGAAACTACCATATTTTCATACTTATGTGTCTAATAGGGACTGTAGAAATTCACCTGAGAAGCATCAGCCTCGAACATGGCGCATTCTGTTGATGAACAAATCCTCCCACATTTCATATATGTTGTGCTATATTGTTTAATTGTAGCGTCTGATAATGAGTGCAATTGCACTTTCGGGAAACTTTTTTAGTTGGAATGCCTTGCGGATAATAGAACGGCCATCAACGTAAGCTTCTTGGACATTGGATGTTCTTGACTGAAAGGAGAGGAGAGTAATTCAGTACTTGGGGTAAAAGTTATCTGATTGCCTATTTTTAGATTTAGCAATAGCGGATATCATGGCTGTGACGGCCAGAATGGTACCACTAGGATACCGTGAGCGTTATCATCCGTAATTTTTTGCACAACTCTTAACAATAGGGCAAATGGAGGAAATGCATAAGCAAATAAATTTCCCCAGCTAATAGTAAAAGCGTCCACGGCTACAGAACCTGGATCGGGGAACCGAGATATATATATTTGGAGAACTTGTTGGTGTACGAGGCAAAAAGATTGATTTTAGGCATGCCAAATTTTCTCACGATTTCGTCAAAAGCGTAACTCGCTAGTGACTTTTCGGTTTCCGTTGAAAATTAACGAGATTCTTAGTCAGCTTTCCAATTATTTTCGGAACTTATATATGAGGCGACTAGAAAAATGTTTCTGTGTTCGCACCATTGCCAAATTTCTTTGGCGAGGGAATTTAGATTTTGGTGTTGTATGCTACACATCCTATTTATGTAGGACAATGCCGTAGTGTTATCTGTTCTTACTAAAATGTTGCAATCTTTATGATTTCGGGCAAACCATTTTAATCCGAACCATAAAGCTTTTAATTCTAGAAAATCTATGTTTACATTTATCCTCCTCTTTCCACCAACCATGAGTGCTCTTGTCATTTGTGCAAATTCCAAAGCCGGAAAGGGAAGCATCAGTAAAATTTCCATTTCAAAATTGTCTTTTTTAATGTTATTGAAACTCTGTAATATATTTCTGTCCCACCAGATCAAATCAAGGTAAATTTTGTGTGAAAGATTTTTTACTGCATCGTAATTCATGTTATTTTATTTTAGGGCTAGACATTTTTTCCTCTCAAACGTTTTAGTATACAGCCAGCCATATTTAACTGCTGGGCACATTGAAATCAACAAACCAATAAATCTGGCCCACTCTCGGATTTTACAATATTTTCTTTTTTGAAACATGTGTATCAACTTTTTTATTTTAAGTTTTTTTTTTCTAAGTAGATTTATCAGAAGAGTTAAAAATAAACTCTAAAAACTTTTGTTGAGTGGATGGCTGTAAAGAGCTTTTTTCGTAAATTATTATGAAACCTAATGATTTTAGAAGTTTTATGACGACTGACGTATTGTTGCTATACTCGTCTGTGTACGTCTCCCCCCTCCCCCGGCAGAAGGAAGCGTATTGCTTTTGAAATTTTTGTAATTTGATTTAGGAGGAGGAGGGGAAACGAGTTCCTTTTCCGTTTTCTACAGCATTTTTGCCGATTTAATTTTTTCGCCCAAGTCAGCCCCAAATAAAAGGGGGCCAGGGGCAGGCTTATTTACTATGTGTTTTACGGGTTTACTAAGAATTGGCATAATCAAATTACGCATTGTCTTGGTGATGTTAAAAAAAGGTTATTTAGCACCCTACCCGAGTCCCATAGTGGCCCTAGAATCTTGTCCTTAGCTTGTTTAGTAAGGGCGTTTTCTTCTTGTAATAGAACGTTGATTCCGTTACCCAGCGCTGATAAGCCTGCGCCTAGTTGAGTTTGTAAACTTACGTAACACTCGTCTCTTGTCTTGTGTATTGTTGACATAGGAACGATCTCTGGATTAACCTCTGGAGAGTTTAATGCCAGGAGATTTTCTGGTGCTTTATGAAGACTACATAAAGCTTTGAAATCTGGTTCTGGTAGGCCATGTGTAAGGATATGCTCCCATCTGGAACATAAAGCTTTATGTAACTCAAAAGATTTAGATTTTTGTCAGCGGGTCGTCTCCCAGCATAAGTGGTGGTGTGTTTTCTATATCCATTTGACTCTCTGAATGCTTTGAACTTTGTACATTGTTCGCATCTAACGAGTCCACGCCGCGCAGGCTGTGATCCTCGTTATTTTGATGTCCAGCGTTTGCCGAAACGTAAGAGAGGCGGTCTACGCTATTATACGAGTGCGATCTGCTCCGAGACCGCTCCTCACGGAGATGAAGTGTACAAGGACTGTGTGGAAAAATAGAATGTGACTCGATGCGAGACCTTGAACGGTGTTTGTAGCGACGATTCTCCGGCTGGGGTGACAAAGACTGGGAACTGTCACGCTGTCACGTTCTCTATGGGAACTACGTCGCCTTTTATCTAATCTTTTCTCAAGTTTATGTAGTCGTTTCAGTAATTCTTTTTTAGAGCATTCTGAATCACTGCTGTCCGGTGATAGGTGTTTTCTTTTTAATTTACCCATGTTGACCTAAAGGGAATTTATTATATTATTGGGTTTACTCACGTAGCCTCGATAAGTACTAACCACACGATAGTAGCGCACAGAAACGAATGAAGTCGGCAATGCCCAGAGCGGACAGCGGGGAGCTAGGTATGGAGGGAGAAAACCTGTCTTAATCTTTAAACACTGCGCGGTGCAGTAGCCAGAGACGGACTACGTGGTAAACTATAAGTGATATCTTCGGACTGGAGGTAGAAATAAAATTGTATGAAGAAATCATAAACATTTTTTGGCAATTCCGTTAATTCACCTTCAATTAAATCATTAGTTTATACCAGCTTGGCAATTTGTTTGTCTTCATATTTGTGCAATATTGTTTCATGTAGTAACAAGCTTTTTGATTTTTGATTTGCGTTTACGCGCTTGGTTTCTTCTGATTTCAGAAACAGTTTCGTTAAGATTCTTCCGAGCAGTGGTAGAAGTATTTGCAAGTTCGGCAATGGGTTCTGGATCGTCCACTTCTGCATCTACCGTTTGCTCTTCTATAATTGTATCATCACGGGTGTCATCGTAATTATTATCATCATGATGAACCGTTGGCATGGTCCTGGAGAAGTTGAGAAGTTACCAGTTTATAGCTTATTATTACCTTTTGAGATCGGAATCATAAATTGCAATACGTCACTCATGTAATACTCCTTTTTCGAAGCCACACATTATTTGCTAAAATTTTACTTTTCTCTAACGGTTCTTTATTACGGAGTCGTTCTGGGGTGAATAATTGTACGAAGAAATCATAAATATTTTTTGGCAATTCCGTTAATACACCTTCAATTAAATCATTCGTTTGTACCAGCCTGCCAATCTTTTTGTCTTGATATTTGGGCAATCTTGTGTCATGTATTAACAAGCTTGTGAATAGGCTTGCATTTTGTCAAGTTGCTCTCCTCTAATATTTTCAGGCAGCGAGCATTCATAGGGAATTATAACCGTTTGTTTAAATTGCTTCGCGTCTACTATTTTAATCAAATGAAAATAAAAAAATATATTTGACATAGAGCTGTACCAAAAATGCACTTCACAGCCACCTAATATAATTATCAAAATAGAATTATAAAATAAAAAAATAAAGAATGTTATCGCTTACATTTAAATCCTTGAATGAAATACATGTACTCGTTGCCTTCAACATTATATAATAGGCAAGGGTGCATAATATAACTATATAGGGGGGGGGGGGGGTCTCGGAAACAAATGTTGACACAAGTCGTCCATTCGGTTAACAAAATCCACAAACTATCTTCCATTCGCTGTACATGCTCTGCTAACACATGATCCTCTTCACTTTCAAGTTGAAATTGAAACCAGCCACTATACTTTTGATAAAATCACTGTCTCTCTCGAAATAATCATATTCATCCTCCGTCTGCGTCCCCCAGAGCAACTTAACCCATTAAGGACTGAATTTAAAAATTTTAGAAAAAATGTGATTAGAATATATAATTATACTAAAGATACCCCTAGAAACAATATCCAGTTGAAAATAATGTTTATGTTTTGATAGATTTAAAGATGGCGCCCGTTCCATATATGGAACGCTAGTCTTATAAGGTTTAAATAATGAAATATTAAAACTTCGTTTTTTTTGTTCAAAACATTTTTTATTAGAAAAATGTATAAAAACTTGATACCTATCTACTTAGTGTGAAACTCCACAAAGCAATCTATACACAAACCAACATCACATTTTCGACATTGAGTTCGGACCGAGCTGCCTCTGTGTGTGATTTTGTCCTGCGCACCTCCGGCGTTTATTGTTCGATACGTATTCGACCAGGTGGTCGCTTGAATCGAGACGAATATCCCGAGATATTTTATTATCTGCTGAGAAAGAAGCCGGTCTTCCAGATGATTTGGGTGGATTTTGATAATTTTTTAAATAGGTTTGCGCTATTTCTCTCCTAAAGTCCAACTGGGAAGTTTTTGGATTATGAATTCTATAAGTCACCCAAGCATTTTGAATTGCTGCATCTATTAGCCATGTAAATATTGACCACCACCATTTCTTGCCTCTGATACTTATTGTATAAACGTTTATGTTGGCGTCCATTTGATCTGTGCCTCCCATAAACTCATTATATAACTGTATGCAGCGAGGTCTTTGAATAAGTATCTTCTTTTTTTCTGCAGCCGAATATCTTTGCGCATTGGATAAAGGAAAGACTGGATGTACTGTTGACGCAACAGTTACCACTGAATTAATTGTCCATCCATCTACAAATTACAACAGATTTGTTTTCACAAAATGCATAATCAAATTCTCCACGTTGTGCTTCTTGAGTCTTGACATCTTTGATTGGACAGTTACGAGGAACTCTGTTTTCCCGAACTGTTCCAGTACCGTTATAGCCTTGCTCTTTCAAATAAGCTAGAAATTTGACAGTGGTGAATAAGTTGTCAAAATAAAAACGATATAAGTTGGCCTGTTTTTCTTCGGGCAACTCCCCAATAAGTTGAATTAGTGGTGCTGTAGCTTTCCCAAATTTTTTTTGGTCATCTAAATTGGCGTTTGGTATAGCACCTTGATACTACATTTTTCGAATTCATGCACCAGCATTTATACCCAAAACGTATGGGTTTACCACGTATGTGCTGCTTACAGCCATGTCTTCCAAAGTATTCAATCATACTTTCGTCGTAAGAAATTTGCGAGGAGGGTACAAAATGTTTCATAAAATTAGATTTTATTTTATTTATGAGTGGTCGCAATTTAGTCATTTTATCGGTGGGGTTGAGTTTTAAATTGTCTGCGCAGTGCATAAATTTCATTATTTCGATGAATCTATCACGACGCATACCTTTATAAACAGCAATATTTCTAAGATCTTCTCCGGTGTCCCAGTAACTTTTCTTTGACGGTTTTTTGTCATATCCACTTACAATCAGTATAGCCAAAAAGCACCTGATTTCTTCGTGAGTGATATTTTTAAAAGCAGTATATTTGGTTGACTCTTCTAGAAGAAGGTCTATAATGTCGTCCGTAATAAAGCACTGAAACATCTGAACTGGTGTCATATTTCTGTAATCCGAAATAGCACCTCATCCGTACAATCCAAGTCCTTATGTTTTTTCCAAACATAAATTTCTTTACTCTTTGGCGTCATCTTCGACTCCTGACGCACAAGCAATGACAAAGGCAGATCGTCAGAAATATCGTCGTCTTCCTCTTCCTCACAAGAGTTTCCCACTCTTGCACCACTTTGCAAAACGACTTCTGCATTTACTTCTAGTTGTCTTCCCGACAAATTGTCCAGTGGACCTCCAGAATCTTCATCTGCAGAATCCTCATCGGATAAATCTCTATTCTCTGGTGGTTCAATAAACACTTTCTGCACGGCATCATTCGTGTCCAAGTCATTCCAAAATTCGGAACTATCAAATAAATCTGCAATTTGCTGAAGGGACAACCTAAAATTGAATACAAAAATTTAATCCAGATAAGGCACCTATAAGCCTAGCGTTCCTTATAAGGAACGCATTCAAAAACCTTGTATTTCTTTTTTAAATATATTTTCTATATTTTTTAACTATTAGTAACACAATATGTTTATTATTAGGAGAGTTTTGCAATTTTAAATAAAATAGGGAGTGTCTCTGTAATACATTGTTTTGTGTTCCATAAATGGAACGCTTGTACTTAATGGGTTAATTTTGTTACAATTCAGCTCAATCCCCAGTTCCTTCGTTGCTGTTATGAGCGAGGTCGCGGAATCGAGAAGAGGATCATACCGAATAATCCTGTAGTCGGAATTTTTTTTTACTATTACTACAGCACAAGCATGTGGTAAGCTATCGCGTTTCCGCTTTTATTTCTTTTCCAATCTTAACATTTATCTCAAGATCTTGACTTTTTATCTCATGATCTTGATATTTTATCTGAAGGTCTTGACTTTTATCTCATGATATTTATTTGCATCTTTAATTAATTAATACCTATATTCCCAGTTCGTCACTTAAACCACGCGAACAATCTTAAAGCATTGCCGCGTGTATAGTAATCATTGTGAGATATTAATGTCATGTTGTGGTGAGTTAAACCATTATTCACAGTCCCATTTTACAAATTAGCATTGTTCGTTTTAAAATAATGAACTTTGTTAATGAATTAATAACATACTATCAATATCTATTTCGGTTAAAGATTATCCTTTATATTGCTCTATATAGTAGCTCTTGGAAAGAAGCAAAAGTTTGCTAACCTTTGCTGTCATATATCAGACGGGAAGATGGTTCTCAGTATGGCCCATGAACGTTGCCAATTGACGATTTGCACGAAAGAAAGTTGTGTAAAAAGCGTCGAGATTGGTATCACTGTAATTCACTGCACATGTTGACCAACTCGTCTAATTTCCAAACTTTGCAACAATTAAATACCTATAATATAATAATCATAACATTGTTTTCATTATCTTTAATGTTAAACCTACTTCCATTGAATATAAATTATCTTTATTAGGTTGTTTCGTAGTCTACAATATTTAAAAAATGTCGAATTATGCAACACTGTTTCCAACTCTCAGTTTAGAACAGTTGGGAGCAGTGATTGACAAATTGTATAATTCGACATTTTTTAAATATTGTAGACTACTAAACAACCTAATAAAGATGATTTATATTCAATGGAAGTAGGTTTAACATTAAAGATAATGAAAACAATGTTATGATTATTATATTATAGGTATTTAATTGTTGCAAAGTTTGGAAATTAGACGAGTTGGTCAACATGTTTATACTGTGCGCCATGACACTTTTTACCAAACTTTCTTTCGTGCAAATCGTCAATTGTTCAAGTTCGTTTCTGTCCATTTTCAACATTGTTGCTCTGACTAAGTGCTAGGTGTTCCTTAGTTTCATTGATATCATAAAGGATGTTTTATTTATATCTGCAACAGCCAGTTTTGCGTGTTTCCTTATGATTGCGTAACCTATAATTAGGTTTTCACTTTCAGATATTCCAAAGAGATACACATTGTCTTTGAGAGCAAATCTATCCCCAAGATTACCTCTACTATTTCTTTTTCAAATAATACTGGTACGCCTCGATCTCCTTTTTCTCATATTACCATTCGTTTTAAGGTGTTCTATAGTATCCTTTCAAATTCCGTCAGAGCCTTTACAAAGTAGTAGGATGAAGATGATGCATCATAATTTTTTTAAAATGACATTAATGTCATCCTTTGCAATTCCCCCACTCTGCGTTTGTTGAAAATTAATATACAAGACAATCTTGCCTCCTGCAAGTCTGTAACTTTTGGCATCACTAGGACTTTTCACTATTTTCATTTTACGCGCCAAAATCAAATCTTTTAAGTATTTTTCGAATTTCTGCAAAATAAATTAAAAAAATTAATATAAATCTGAAGCATAGTGATAATATTTTAGAAATCACTTAGTTCCAATACCTATCCTCCTATCTCTGACTATAAGCAAACGCCTACCTTACTTAACTAAAGATTTTATTTGAAATTACTTAGAGCAAGTATATTGTGTCTTAACATTAGTCTTCACAGATTATCCTCATAAAAATTGAAATTGTTTTAGAGTACCACACTTAAAAGTTTTACAAAAAGTGCTTACGTATTTTTACTTTAGTCCCAACAAAAATGCAGGCATGGTACTTAAACTTTTAAGTATTGCTTTTGTACCTACTTAAATAGGTACTTCATTTTTATTTAGGCACTTTTAACTTACACTCGGAGAAAAGAGACGTACGTAAGTAAGAAAATGTACTTAATTGTTCTTTAGGACTTAAAATAAACACTTCATAAATTTAAGTATTTTCTGTAAAGCCTGTATAACGCCCACCAACAAAGGTACGATTTGAGAGATATCAATTTTGAAAAATTGGTTGTCCTCAAAGCCAATCATAAATATTATTAATATTACATTAGCGTATCTCTATTTACTTTATTATACTTTTCATTGTTATTGTTGTTTCACACAATTGGAAAAATAATTGATGACTGATGTGAAGCTATATGGAAAGTCTTACAACCGCTATATATGAAAGAAAAAAGTACCAATGACTGGTTGCAAATTTCCAAAAAGTTTCTCATTTCTCTAAAAATATTTTATATAAAAACAAAATAAAAATATCCATTGCATAAAAAAACTTATAAAAATATTTGAATTAGTATAAAAGCGTACTAATAAACATATTAGTGGTAATTTAAAACTAATTAATTATGGGGGAGATTATCATAAAATGAATGAAAATCCTCTAACAGACTGTTTAAAACTTGAAGGTGTTGGTACTTTTCTGCCTTGATTTTCATCCTCTGAGGATATAAGACTGGCAAATCTTTAAACAGGCATGGCGATGATGATTTCAATCGTTGAAGTAATAACTGCCAATCTTCAGTGTGGCGCAATTTCTCTATTTCACCTCCCTGATTGTACTTCAATGCCTTCAAATTGGTCACTTTGGGATCTCCAACTGTTATTCCGGGTCTAATGCTTTTATAATACGTAAGGTTATTTTCAACATCTTTTAAAAATTGGTGGTTAAGGTACTGTACATTGAAGGGCCGTGGCTTTGTCCTAGCAATCTTACATAAATACACGTAATCTGCAGGAACGTTTACTTTATAACTTCTTACTTTTTTTTCTATACATGGATGTATAGAGTCTAGTTCCATCTGTTTATATCGCTTTTCAAGGAATTTCTGGACGATACTTATATTGTGAGTCATGACTAAATTCAATACATCCGTCGCTGTAGATTATGATGGTTTGAGACTTATCTTTTAATTTAGGTACTACCTTTGTTTTTAGAAAATACACTATTATACTTGAAAATTTATTCGCTGTAAAACCACCTTCACTTTCATTCAATAAAAAGCAGTAACCATCTTTGGTCATTAGATTGTAAATTGTATAATTATGTACCATTAATTTAATTTTATAGTACATAGCAGTAACCGTAGATTTGGGACTCAGCAAAACCACCTCGAGATCTATGGTAAAGACAATCGTATTTTCAGGTCTCTTATCTTTCTCTTTTTTAGCTCTTGCCTCTTTCTTTAAATCTTGGTGAAGGTTATACTCCCCATCATTCAGATTGTTGGTTTTATGAGCCATACAGATATCACATAAATCCTTTTTTGAGGTGTAAATGGACAAATTCATTTCATGGTATACCGGCTCAGTTTTCTGTTCTGTACAGTACTTTTGTTTGTAGAACATATACAGAGAGCTAGTAGATGACCAAAGTGGTTCAAGGTACAATTTACTCGATGAGGACCGACAGTAATGCGATTCAACTTTAGGAAGCGAATTCAGAAAATTTTTAATTTTCAAAAAATTTGCTCCGTCTACTCGTTGATATATTGGACGGCTTTTCTTCAATTCTAGCCTCCCTTTTTATCCAGTTCATCACAGTCGTTTCCTTCATATTAAGAGTCCCTAAAAATATTTTCTTACAAACACGAATAGGCTAACGTTCCACTTTCAAGAAAGATTGTACTGAATAATTTCTCCTACTACTTTCTTCCTCCCCTCCTCTTCTTCCTCCCCAAGATGTACCAAGTTTTTTTTGCCACGACGTTTTTTGTGTACATTTGGTCTCCATTTCTGTACATCTACATTCTGTCTTTTTGCCCTCTTTCTCACATTGATTTCTTGAACACCTATATTCTTCTAAAGAGGATTCATCAGACATTGCTTCCGCTTCAACCGCTTCTGCTTCGTTTTCTTGTAAATTTTCCACTACTTCTTGAATGTTCTGGTCATCAATAACTATATCAATTTCCTGTGAACCTTTTACCGCTTTTTCAATAATGTCCAACACATGATCTGCTTCTTGCTCCAGGTTTATGCCTAATGATAAGTCTAATTGTTCCGTCAATTTATTTTCCAGCAGACATTCAGCAGATTCCATCCCAATGGCTTCCGTTTCATAAATTTCCACTAGAGTTTTGTGTGAACTTTTCAACTTCTTCAATAATTTGCGACGCATTATCTATTTGTTGCTCCTTCCCTGCGTCTAGTGATGAGTCGCATTATTGCATCGGTTCATTTTCGACCAAAACTTTGTCAACGACGCTAGTAGAAAAATGAAGATTATCCTCTTCTACCAAGATCATATCGCAATTTTCAATATCGATCGTATTTTCCTGATTATTTATTATCACGATTTCTGTTTCTGAAGATTGTATTAGACTATCTTTATATTAGACCATGTTAACATAATAAAATTATGTTAAGCTTGGCTTAATATCAGTATATACTAAACATCATCTCTTTATCTTTTTTGGAAATTTTGACAGTTTGTCAAAATTTCCAAAAAAGATAAAGATAAAGATAATACTTATGAATATACAATTAATATCAACTTTTTACATTTTGGTGAAATTTGACAGCTTGTTGATAGCTGCCATTAAATCGAAATTTATTCTTGACTTCAGATTCATGATCAACGACACAAAAAATCATAAAAAATAATTTAAAAAATGTTTTCAAAAAATATCCTCTATAAGAATTTATGGGGGTTATATGTGGGTGGAGAGAAAAATTGGCACGGTAGAAAAATGTTTTGCCAAATTTGGTTTCAGCGCATTAAAATACATAGGAAACGATATGTTTGATTGTAAAGACAGAACATTTTTTTTTGTTGGCCAGTGTAATCCATCAGTGCCTGGGTTTGAGATTTTTTATTATTTCTTATATGTACTATTTTTTGAATAGTAACCGCTTTAAAGTGAACAAAAGTCATCCCATTTAGTTTCTAGAAATGTGTCGTTATGCCTTTCATTCGATTTTAAATTTAGTATGGAATCCATGAAATAATTGTCAGTACGAAAATCTTCAGTAAGGTTTGGTGGAATGTTATTCTTAATTACACCTCATGACTTAAGTTAGTCCACATTTGTTTAGGATTATCTTTAGTGTTGTTAATATGAAAAGAGTAAAATGTAACGTTATAACGTAAGATGTAACGTTTTTGCTTAATCTCAATCGTTGTAACATTTAGGTGTATGACTTTCACAATTCTCTGTTGTATGATCTAAGGAAATACATTTTAAACATTTAAATTGATTTTTACAATTTTCTATGTGGTGATCAAAGCCACCACATTTAAAACATCTGTATACACTTACTCAGTCAAACACTGTACACTTGGACCAATCAACGAAAAGATAATTTTGATACAAAATCTTCTTAAAAGTATCTTGGTCACATTCGACGATAGCCATATACTTGGATTTTTTAAATTTGGAGTTTTAATTTCATAATTCTTATTTAATTTCTTTTCATCAGTTTTCTTAATTTCCTGTTCTTCTTTAGTCTCACATTTAATGACATCTCAGTCTTGATGTTTTTCAGCTCTGTCATTCCAACTTCTAGAAATGTTGGTTTTAAGTTTTTTGAATCGCTTCTTTAGTTTTCATACATTCTTGATTATTTTTTGGCTTTATTACAACTTCTTCGGCAACAACCTCGGCAAAAGATTTAGGTTTGGGTACACTCAACAAACTTTCTTTTGTTTTCATCCGCACTACCTTTAATAACATTTTTTAGATCATACCGTTCGCTTCGAAATGGGCTTTTAAATCTTCGAGTTCATTTGTCACTTTAGAAATGAAATCGGAATAAATGATACAGCCATCACAAAACAATTTTAGACTGTTGCAATTTGCAATAGCGTCAAATTATCTGCTTGTTATATTTACACATTTACGGTGAAAAATATTCACATTTTAGACCGTCTTCATTTTCATTAACTTTTTTTTACATTTAACACAGGTCTCATTAGACATTTTTATCATTTATCGTGAAACGAATAAGTACTTCTTAACACCGTACAAAACTAATAAAGACACTGGTCTTTATGGTCGGTACTCCCAATGATGGTTGGAAAAAGGCATTTTTTAAACTATTGCTTTTATTCTGTTAAGGAATTTTTTACCACCCAATTTTTGTTTTAATAAGTACTACTACTACTATTGTTATTGTTGCTCTCTTGCCCATTTGAGACGCTCTGTTTCACGTTTCATATGATGAATACTACTCCATCTTTTCATTTGCCTTTAATAATTGCAATTTTACTGTTTTACACTTTTTAGTCCTGTTATATTTTATATTTTGTTATTGTTGTTTTTTATATTTGTCTGCGCTTTTATACCTGTTTGTTTCTTTACAACTTTTTGTATTTTTGTTGTGTTTTATACATCTATTTTTTATGACTTCTATTCTTGGTCAAATAAATCTATTCTATTCTACTTCGATCGGGTTGAAAATACAAAAATATGGGGGCAATATGCAGTGTTCATTACACGCAGTCGATAGCACATCGATCTTTAATAGGAGTCTAATTAAAATTTGATAGACCAATTCAAGAAGCAATGGCTAGCGCGCTAATTGACACCTTTTTATTTGGAGGGAGAGAATATCGAAATTGAGAACGTTGAAGAAGCCATCAGCTGATTTGAAACTAAAGGCGCTCCCTCCAGAGAGAACAACAGGCAATTCTTCACAACAATTGAAAGGTCATTTAAACTCCAAGGGTCTGCCGCGACAAATATTTCAGCGATATCCCCGCCAGGGCAGAGAGCAGGAATCTCGGCACAACAATCCGAGAAATCAGAACCGCAGAACAGCTTCCAGCGCAACGAAGAACAGAAACACTTCGAGACACCAGAACGTGAACCAAGAGCGTTATTAGTAAGTCATCATGCTGGGAAGCTAAAATTTTTTCGTTTCATTGGCAAAAAATTACAAATGGCTCACTCATTCTTAAGTGGATATCTGGTTATCAGATTCCCTTTGCAAGCAAAACTGTACAGTTTAAATTACCCAGGGAACAAGTTTGATTTAAAAGGGAATTTAAGGAAGTCTTAATTTGTGTTAATAAATTGATTACGCTCCGTTGGGTTTATGATCTTTGCCTGGTCTGGTCAACTACCCTAAACACGTCCGCTCAGTACAATGGAGTGGTTGGAAGAAGAAGCAATACTTCTCGCAGCTTTAATAGATGAAGAACAGGGGCGAAGGTAAGATAAAACTTTAGTATTTTACTATATTCATTTTCAGTTATTACCAAAAATTTTAGGAGAATCAATAGAAATGTATGAGTTCATAAAATCAACAAGAATCGCAAGGAATGTGGAGAATTCCACATACTACATCCACAACTTCGAGTGGATGAAAACCGTTTCTATATATATTTCAGAATGAACTTTTTATGTTTCAATGAACTAATAAAAATAATTAAAAGGAATGTGAAAAAATAGAAGACTTGCAAGTATTGAAACATAAAAAATAAACATATAAAATACTTAAATTCTGCATATTTTGGGCGAAATTTTCATACTATGAAGCAGTTGAGTTATCAGAATGTTGAATATTTTCCTGTGTATTACAATTTAGATGAGCATCTTCGTTTTGTTGTTGCAGTTCCTCTTTCATCAACATTTGTGCAATTCTGTATTTGATCATTATTTGGTGCCTAGGATTTAATTTCTTTACGATACTGCATATATTGCAAATATTAAATCAATATCGTCTTTGTCATCTGGTTCTGTGCCTTCTATTTAAATACGAAATTACTTATCCAATTGATGACACATCAGTCTCCTTATTTTTCTTTTTTTTTTTTCATCAGTCTCCTGATTTTTCTTTTTTTTAACAGTTCTAACAACAAATTAAATGTCGTTATTTCTTGTCATGGGACACAAATCACCCAATCATTACACTGATAACACCATCCAGGGAAATTTTCAATCACTATGACAATAAATCTATTTAACTTTTACCAATCTAATGCTGCGTTAAATTTTAGTAACTGTACCTTTACCAACTGTACTTTTAATAAATAAATAATTGTTTTGTTGTGTTGCGACTTTTTGATTTTATTTTTTCAAAAAATTTTCTGACCGAATATCCCTCTGACATTGACAAATGCCTCATAATTTTATGACAATCTCAAGCACGTTGCTTGGTAATAGCCCTCCGCATTCGGCGTCGGACTATTACCAAGCAACGTGCTTTCGATTGTCGTAAAATTATCTCATACATTATCAATGTCCTAGGGATATTATAGCTGAAAATTTCCCGTTTTCTGTACTTTTGTGGTGGTTGTTGTATATTTTCATTTTGAGAAAAGTTTTTCTGAGTTACATATGAGGGTATTATCTGAATTTGACAACTGTGTGGATTATGAAGGATTGTCCAATAGTTGAGACTCGTTTTTTTCATTTCACATTTCCTCTTCATGGTTCAAACCGATAGAAGATGAAATTGGGATTGAAATATTTGATCCTGCTTCACCAAATTGTACGAACGGCTTTAAATAATCCATTTTCTGAGCCCATGGCCAAGCTTTGTATCGCGAAATGGTTTTAGCCGCTTGCCAAGAGTGAGTTTTTTGACTTTTCAGATTTTTCATGAATGAAATGAATCTCTTAAGATTTTTCCACTTATCTTTCAGTTCGTCACCTAAACCACAGGAAAATAAATTTGCTTATATATTTATTTGCGAATGAACAAAAGACTTGGTAATTATAATAATAGTTGTTACTATAAAAAGCAATTATTATTTCAGATTTTTGGCCACCGTAGAATAGATTCTTTTGAAACTATCGGTCACAGTTTTCGGATATAGTTTTCTACAGTTGCAGAAGTCATACAAGAGGTATGTGAGGCAATTTGGAGAACCTTTATATATGCCTGAACCAACGAGGGAAATATGGCAAGAGGCAATCGATGGTTTCAACAGTATGTGGAATTTTCCTAACTGTACTGGAAGCATTGATGGAAAACATATCACAATAAAATGCTTTATTGCCCAACAGAGAACCCATTTACAGGACAATATATAATAATTATACATGATAAAAAGAAAAAATATACTTATAACAATTTTACGTATCTAAATCTAACAGTGAAATAAGTAATAATTATATAATAAAACTAGCATAATAACAAAGTATTACATAACATTTACATCGACATTTAGAATGGCTATTTCAGTGAGAGTGTTTGGTGAACAATAATCACATATATTAGATAAGTTACTAAAATTTTGACACATGACGTACACTGGTGATTTTAATAAAATGTTTGTTCTAGGTATGTCACATCTAACGGTTCGATTATGCCTTACGTTAATCCTGGGTACATTATAATTAATAATACCAATCAAAGCGCAGCAATCAGTCTTATTTTGTAATGACTTATACAAAAATATTAGTAACATGCAAATTCAAGACTTTCTTATACATAGGTTTACACTTATAATATAATTGAAAATTATATTTCAATTTTATTCATGAATATCAATTTTGGTTAGCAAAATTTACAAAATAAAATTCCCAAGTGAACAAAACTATTCGAATTGAACTTTGTAATACAGACAGGTCAAATTAAACTTTCACAATGAAATTTAAAATAAAATTACCTACTGCGGGCGAGTTAGAAAATAAATTATCTTACTATCAAACGATTTAATAGAGAAATGCGCAACGAAGCATGTTTGAAAAATGAACAAAATGATGCATAAATCCCACATGAAAATTGCTTCGTTACACATAATAATAATAAAAAAGAAGAGGACCAAGGTTTGATCCTTGAGGGACGCCCGAGGTATTAATGGCTATTGTAGGCCATGGCTATAGATTTATCTGCATAGGTGTTAGTGCATATGGAAAAAATAGCGACGGGTGTATATTTGAAACATCCAACATTGGTAGAATGTTTCAGCGTCATTTATTTGATGTATCACCAAATAAATGTTTACCAGGCCAGACAGATAAAACTCCTTGTGTACTAATTGGGGATGAAGCGTTTACATTAAGTCCCTATTTAATGTGACTGTTTCCCTATAGACAATCACGATACGATGCAAAAGAGGAAAAATTTAATTACCGTTTGTGCAGGGCTCGACGCGTGGTCGAAAATGCGTTTGGAGTTATGGCGCATAAATGGAGATTTTTGTTTAAACCTTTGGAAGTCAAATCAGAAACCGCGCTGCATGCGTCTTGCACAATTTTTTTACGTACAAAAAATATAGATACTCACTCAATATCAGCATTTACTGCTGAATGAAGCAGTACTTCCTATTCAGGTATTGAATAATATGCCAATGACAAGAAAGAAAGCTACAATGCGTTTGAAATACAAGAAAAATTTGTACAGTATTTTCATGATAACAGTTAAATAAATAAATAAATATAAGCATTTCATCCCATATTCGGTTTTTCATTCTCATGTTTTTATAATTCAAATTATACAGTATTTTATAATTTTTTACATGAACAATCAACTTTTCTATTATTTCCTCTGCCATTTTTTAACTGTAATGTAACTGACGGCAGCCTGCGGCCATATGTAACCTGCTACGTTTACCCTTCATCGCAAGTTTACCTCGCGATAGAACGTGACCATGTAAGTCTGACCGCTGGCAAGCCGTGAGTTAGTGTGAATACCACTATTTAACTACGTGTGTTATATATGATCGCCACCGCTTCAGTATGTGCCCCGCTTTAAACATCCTCATTTGCTTCTCGGCATACAGTAATACCCCCTTTACATGCAGCCACTACCGCTGCTACTCGCGCTGCCCGCTGTCCTGCCCTGAATAATTCCATAGCAGCCTTGAAGCAAGTGACTGTTTACATACAGCTGGCATTTTAATTCTCCAGCAATATGGAGTGGCCGGAATGTTGCCATTAGCGATTTTTTCTTCGACTTCAGGTCTTCAATTGGGGTATTTTCTAAGTTTTCGCTTATCCTTTTCCACGCATCGTGTACTGTTTTTTTTGGGATCTTTATGTGACGCATCCCATAAAAATCTCTCAGTTGCAAATAGCTCTAAAAACTTTAGCACTTAGTCATTGTTTCACTGAATCATGGTTAAAATAACGCGAATAATTAACCAAACAACAAACAAATAAGTTTCTCTTCGTGCACTTGGTAATCAACAGACAGGACAGCGGGCAGCATGTAAACAGTCCGCGCCGCTCGTGTTGCCAGTTCTTTGACTTCCGTTCAAAATACCGCCACTGAAGGGAGCGAGCGGCAGTGGCATGAGCAGTGGCACTTCCCTGCCCAATTCCCTGCTCACTGCCGCGGAAGTGAGCTGCATGTAAAGGGGGTATAAGAGCATAAGGTGGGCTACGCTCAACAGTAGGATGCTTCAAAAATGTTGAAAAAAAATTTTTTTAATATTTTTTATGGGGCACTGTCTCATATGTTTACATATGTCTAGAAACCTACACAGTATTTTTTTCAGAATTGTTAGTGTGGTTTTAGGGGTCGCTACCAGCTAGCCAAATGTAGGGTTTTATCAATAAATATAAGAAGCTAAGTATTAATTTGTAAGTATTTATTTAACATGTTTCTCGCAAAAAATGATATTTTCTTACATAAACAGACAAACAAAAATATAATTAGACATAATTAAAACGGGTAATAATTATTCAAGATCTCAAAGTGGACTTTTTTGTGTTAGTAAATGTTCATCGATAATCTTTAACCGTTAAAAGTAAATATTGTTTCTGCTCTTCACTGTTAGTGTGAAGACTATTGTACTCATCCATAAGGGCTACTCCTCTCTCTTCTATGTCATTAACATTTCATAGAATGTACAAAAGTCCTACATATGTTAAAATTATCATCGTCTTTCCAGGTCCTAACATCTTTCTTCAAAAAATCACACGAAACGCCGATTGTGTTGAAAAAACTCAGTGTATGATTGGATACAAAATCTTCCAAGTTTTTGGCAAGAATAAGATCTTAAATCAAGGGTCGGTCGCTTTGAAGAATCTTCTATACCTGGTGTTTCGAGGGCAGTGACCATCCTCTGTTTAGTTTCCAAAGAAACTTCATTATCAAAAAATGCAAAAGCAACAAGCTTTTCAGACCAAAGATGTCCCATATTTTTTTTTCATAGCAGCTTTTGCAACTGAATAATTTATCTTTTCGTACGCCACCAAGTCTTTCAAAAGCTGTAAATCATTCTTTGACGCAGACGATGCACAAGAAGCTTGAAACCAGTACTTTATGTAAATCCAAACAATAAAAATACAAACATCCTTAATACCTTTTATTTCTCTGTTTGTCAATTTTAACTGTTCTCTAAATAAATAAATCTTTAAAGAATAGATTGCTTTAGCCATCATCTATCTTGCTCGGCGTAGTCCCGCAGGTGCTCTAAAGGACACACCCTTTTCAGGTGTTCCTCCCAAAAATATAACAGTGAGGTTCAACAACTCTTTGTAATCGTGACGTGGTTAAAACTGCTTTAACTG
Organism: Rutpela maculata; assembly: GCA_936432065.2. Taxonomy (NCBI): domain Eukaryota; kingdom Metazoa; phylum Arthropoda; class Insecta; order Coleoptera; family Cerambycidae; genus Rutpela; species Rutpela maculata. Next base: position 87,541,974 of record OW386292.2, read on the forward strand.
ATGTGTAGCAAATGAAATCATTGTATTGGATACATCTTCAACATACATTAATATCTCAGGATCAGCATTAACCGTCTTGAAGTTCTCTTGGTTAATATGAGGCCAACGTTTTTGAAATCTTTTTAAAAATCTGAATTTCTGGCCCACTTGAAACACCAACTGCTAAAACCACAATTGCTTCAAGCACAATCTCCACAATGTGATGTCTACAGACAAGCCATAATAAATTTTTTTCTAGCTTCTGTTCTAATAGGGTACAAGCGCCATTAATTCGACCTGTGTTTGATGCAGTGGTATCAAAAACCATAGATTTAATTTTATCGCACAAGCCCCATGACAATAATGTTTCAAAAACAGATGAAGCCATTGCCTGCCCTGTTCCATTTGGTAGTTTTGGAACAGCTAAAGGCTGTTCTATTCCCTGATCGGATACTCAGATAGGTAAATGTTCTACAACCTCATGCCTCGTTATATCTTCGAGCATTTTACCATCTCAATGAATAGCAAGCGGGACTTCGGGCTTAAACTCGCTTTTAAAAGATGCTGCAATTTTTTGTCGTCATTGTATTCGATGGCGCCGAATAGACGCAGAACTAATGCTGCAGCTCGCGACATCATAACCTGCGCTCCCGAGAGTAGATGTTAACACAAGTGCTGCTTTTCGGTCACTTACCTTAGCAACATCAAGACTTACAGCTAAACGGTCGTCAATTATTCGCTTCCTTGCTTTTTTTCTTTGTAACGGTCCTGGCAGTGGAGAACCTGACGACGAAAGGCTTCATTATCATTATTACTGCCATCTGTAGAGCTTGAAGACGATGACATTAACACACACTTCTCAGTGAGACGTTTTATGTTTTCCGCTTCTCGCCTATTTCTACATTCTAATTTCGCGTCTTCTTTTAACTTCATCGCTTGTTTCTTGTTGAGCTCTCTGTCTAAACTGCCTATCTGACTTAGGCGTCCTTTTTCTTTCTGAGCAAGTAGAAACAGTCGGTCTTCCTCGATCGTAATCATTTCTAGTGCGTTGGCATGTGCAATTTCAAAAAGGCTTTCTAAACTTTTCTTCCATTTTTCTTCTTTATTTATCATCACAGCTGAACGTTTTGCTTTATTTTTCTTTAACATTTGCCACTCAGTGAAACACTTGAGTGTTTTTGATATTACATGTTTTTTTAGTCTGGTGGGAATGCTTGCTTTTTGCCATATTTGCAGAACGTCGCACGCAGTATAAGTGGCAGATTTGTTATTGTTTTTCTTTTCTATAATTTTATAATAAAAAAACAATCTCATCACCTCGTTAATATACGGTAATCTTAATTGAGATAACGTTGATGTTAGATGTCCAATTAACCAAATATCTGTCTTTTTCCGAGTTGTAAGATCACTGGTACACGCCATTATATGCCACGATCGTAAATTCAGTTTAATAACAAAAAGTACGGTATTACTCAAAGACACTATTTGCGATACTGATCACAGAACATACCATTAAGAGAAGTGCAAGCTACGTTATAAGGAGACAGAAACAAAGATTGAAGGTATTGGAGGCGCACCCACCCTGATGGTCGTCTGGATATATTAATATCGGCGGAAAATTTAAATACTACTATTAAATAAAATTTCAAATTGCTAATTTTATTTATATAATAAACAGCATGTAAAAATCAACATCTTTAATATGTATTTTATAATAACATACATTTTTAAGATATAACATACATGTATGAATAAATAAACAAATATAATAACTTAAAAATAAACTTCAGTAACAATAATAGGAAAATATAGTACCTAGTCGCAGAAATAATTGTACATAAATAAAATATCCACACTAAATATTGCATTTTGTTTGACAAAAAGGAGAGAAATTTCCTCTACGGAATTAGATTGCTTTAAATTGCTTTGTCTTCTCATAATGACCAGAAGTTTTCTGTTTTGACTTCTTTTTGTCTTTAACATACTTAAAAATTAAGAAGGTCACAGCCTTATCAATAATTAACAAATCACAGCTATGAATCGCACAAAATGCTGACTTATAGTGAGAATAAAATATCTTCTTAAATTCATCCTCCAAATTAGACTTGTGTCCATTTTTTTCCAAAAATGAATATAACATATTATGAAGATTTTCAGTCAGTTCAATAACCTGATTACTTGCATATTTCAATGACATTGATTCTGAATATTCTTTAAAATAAGTAAATAAGTGATGATGCCTTATGTCATCAGACAATAAATTATTTAAACAGGTAGAACAATTATTATCAGGCATATTAATTTTCTTTACAAGATAACCTGCCACATATGTAAGCGATAAACAGTCATCAACATTTAAATCATCAAAACTAATCCATTCAGCAGTGTATGTTGCAATTTTTTGATCATTTACTTGTTCATTTTCTACTTGATCGCAAGCTGTTTTCAAAAAAGTTTTAAAATCATCCAAATTTTGACAGTAGTCAGTTTCACAATTTGCCCCATTTGATAATGGTGACGCTAAATTATTTACAATTACGGTCTTTAGTGCAGCTGTAAATTGGTGACATGTTGGACTGGTGTTAGAAACACCATGTTGTCTGATAAGACAAAAAAGATTTTCGACCGGGTCTTGATTAAGACTTCTAAGATTCAAATAATTAAAACCGACACTTCTGAGCTGTTGCCATAAATATCGAACAGATCTAATAGTAATAGTCCAGCTGTTTAAATTGGTATTGATGAGTAACATCATCCCCAGTACTATGTTCAATCAACTGCCATTTTGAAATTTCTGGTAACTGTTTTTCCCATAATTGTAAATGGGGAGAACATTCTTTCAGTGCGCACCGGTACAATTTTCCTTCATCTGGATAATGAGTCCAACCATTGAGCGAGTCAAATAAATCGTCTATTATTTGAACAAACTCAGCCGTATGCAAAGATTCAAGGGGGAAAAGTCCTTGGTAATTGGATACAGCCAGACATTCAATTCCTGCAGCTACAGTATGACTCAGCTGAGCTGCAGCAATTTTGACCTTCATTTTAACAAATGTGTCTTTAAAATTAAAGTGTTCTGGTCTCAGTTTGTACATTTTGTAGTTCCTTAACTGATCAACATCAAATAGGTTCTTTATGTTTTGGAATTTGGCAGTTTTATTTTCCCCAAACTTAATATTACATCGAAGCAGTGCATTTCGTGTACACTTCAATAAATGCGGTACATCATAAATAATCACGATAGTTTCACCATTAACTTGAAATGTGTAGGGGGTTGGATTGTCTGGTGTTTCAGCAGATAAATCCGAAACAGCTTTTCTTTGGGCAGAACCTTGGTCGCAAATAGTTGCTTTTACTTTTAATCCAATTTTTTGTACCTGAGAAATGACATTTTTTATTATAATTTTTAGTGTATCACTGGTAATTTTATCTGACGTAAAGTAGTAAGCAATTACTTGCTTCCAATTTCTTCGCATTCCCCTTATCATTAAGACTAAAGCATGATTTGCTGGCTTAGCACTTCGACCATACTCCCCCAAATCTGCAAATCCTGTAATCTCCTGTCTATTTGCCTCGTAATGAAAACCATTGCTTAAAGACATTTCGTCAAATATTATACTACAATACCTATCTAACTCACACATATCATCAACCTTGTTCTTTAACTGTTTTAATAAAAGTTCATTAACCCCAGGATTGAAAGGAATTTTTGAAATAATATGTTTTAATGTCCTTATTGATGGTAATTGAAAATAAGCGCACAAATATTTATATAATCTCGGACTGCGTTTATAAAGTGAAAGAGCAAAACTTTTGTCATGTTCTGTCCATCTCCTTTCGGATGGGAAACGGTCCACATTCCTTAACTGGGAATCAATGAAATGTTTTGTTACGTCATTCAATTTATTGTTTATACACTTAAATACATTTTGATCATATAAAATTTTAATTTTTTTAAATTTATCTCTTTCATTTGCCAAAGCCTTTTTTAATTTGCAAATTTTTGATGTAGTTTTTCTATGTATCTTGTACATTGCGCTCTTACGAGGTGACATTGATTTTGTAGATGTGCCCGATTCAGTTAAAAAGCCAGATTTGCGTTTTTTTAATGGAGGGGCTAATGTATTGCTAAGTTCATTGTTATTGCTTGGTACATTCTCACAACTTAATGAACCGCATATGCAATAGCTGTGATCATTATAATCACCGATAGGACATTCTGTAGCACGCTGCCCTTGTACATGTATATTTGGAAAACTACTATTACTTGTAATATCAACGTAATTTGTTACACATTCAACATTCAAGGGGCAATAATAATTGTGATCAGAATTATTAAAATTTGGTTCGTCAAAGATCAGAGACTTTCTACACGATTTAGTTTCAATATTTGATAGATTACAACGATTATTATTATGATTAGAATAGATTTTACTTTTATCATATGGCTTGTCAATATTTAAAAACTACAATAATTATGATCGGTAACATCAGTTTCAAGTGAATCGAAATTGTTTAGTTCCTTTATTTGAACAGGCACTGCATTGGGATTTAATAAGTGTTTTGTAGAATTAACAAAATTTTTTTCTTCAAAATGATTCTCGCAAACAAACTTACTTTTACAATCAGTTTTCATATCAATTAAACATATTTTTTTCCATTTAATTAATCTGTCACGATTTTTTGGAAATCTGTAAAAGCGACTGTTTTTGACTGCTTCAATCTTCGACCAGAAATAACTGTTGTTACAGCCAGGATAATGAAATTTAAATACTACTATTAAATTTTTTTTGTGGAGGCATTATATCAAGCGGGACAACTAATTTTTAAAGACATGAAACAGTCAGTTGAAATAAAAAAGTATTCCTAATTCCTGTAAGGTGTTAGGGGCTCCAAGTAGATTCCAACTTAACCTAAAAAACTTTAGATAAACACTACTTGACATTTAAGGATGGTGCCTGTTTATCATTTATTTGCTTCAGCCAATTATTAATTATTTCAGGGAATTATATTTATTATTTCAGGCAATTATTAATCATCTATTTACAAAACGTCAAAACTGTCAGAAGCAAGTAAGCAATTGCTTTGCTTTAACCTGATAGGCCGCCTTACTACGCGGGATGTTAGAAGCCCTGCAATTGGCTTTCTTTTTGAAAGGTTACCCCCGTTTTCATCTGGAACGTCAGCCATATTGTTTCAAGTTTGCCAATTTAAGCCTGCACTTCTCTTAATGGTATGTTCTGTGGATACTGATCTGTTTGAATCTGTTAACACGCTTGTTTAGAATACTACGGTAGTGGGGAGAGGTCGAAGAGGGGTATGTTCATCCTATCTGCTGAACAGGTCAGGTATTACATTGGGTGTAAACGGCTTGAATTATCTAAACTTTGATCAACACGTATATATTTTTTGCCATTGGAAGCATATAAAACTGTGCCCCAATAAAAATTTTAGACTTTTATTTTTTGAAGCACCCTACTCAACAGTTTAAGCAAATTCAATAAATATACCAAGTGTTCAATTTTTTACGTTACATTTTGTCAACTTCAAATCGCGAAAACTTGTTTAACTTGTTTAAGTCAAATGGAACAGCCTGTAATTTTTTGCACTAAATTATGTAAAACTAAATTCTCCTTTTTCCCATGTAAACATTGTAGGGATTTAACCTACGGCCTTTTGGATTACTTGCGATATTCTTAGAAATTTAAGAATTCATAGTAGACATTTTATCAAATTAGCCATGATTAGAAACAATCACTAATGTCAGTCATTCTCTTATGTCAAAAAATGCCACCGCGTTTAAATTACACCCACGAAAACTTTTGAAATTTGTTTATTATTTATGGAGAATAAAGTAAAAGCAATATCGAATCTTTTTGCATGCCAAAACGAAAATGAGAATCTTTTACGCGAAAAAAGTTATAAAGGTTATTACAGAGTCAGTGTCAGTGTCAGTTTTTTTTTATATAAAATGTCAAATATCTCTGAAATGGATAGCGCATGTTACATGTTTTCGACTGAGTTTTTCGCTCTTCTCAAAAACGAAAATATATAGGGTGTTCATTTAAAATTGATGGTTCAATCTTTCCTTTAGCCAAAGCACTCTTATAGGCTTTAAAAAAGGCTGCAGCTGTTTCTTTATTGCATGACGTGGATCTTGCTCGGGATTTCTAAGTGAAAGTGATGCAGACGTCGGTTCTGGAAACCCCCAAGCCAGTTATCCCCTACTTCCCTTTTCTCGTCTCACAGGGATGGATATTTTTTTTATTTGTAATTGCATATTCATACGCCAACTTTTTAACATTGGGCAAATTCAGACCGTAGTGCATTTTGGCAGCCATTTTTAAGTAGTTTACCAGCACAGACGCTTCAGTCTCATTAAAAACTTTTTTAACCTGACAATTAGAATTATACACAAATTGATTTTGGCCGGAAAATTTAAAGTTTTTAATATGTCTTGCTAATGCCGATTTTAATTCTAAACTGTTTCGCTGCCGCTCGAATTGAAAGATTTGTATTTAAAACCTCCTGAACGGCTGCCTCTACATTAACTTTGGAAAGCCCCGGTTTTTTCTTTTTTTCTTTACTTCTTGGCATATTGAATCCTAAAAGAAGGGCACAAGAAAATTAATAAAAATGATATTTCGTTGTACTTAGGGACGTCCCTAGGTGCAACGAAATGTTTGTCCCTAGGTATAACTAGAGTAATACAATTTCATAAACAACCAAAAAATATATTTTAGGTTAGAAACGCACCGGTTTGATTATTAAAATAAATAGTCAATATTCTGATCTTTCACTATGCGGTATCGTTATTTAGAATAATTGAATCAGTAATTTGCAAAAAAAATAATAAGTACTAACATTCAAAATACTTACTTAGAAAGACGAAAATCACTAAATTAAACTCAATACGTGTTAACTCCGACAACTTACAAGACTAATAAATAGGTGGAAGGCGGTCATTGTTGCCAAATTGCCTTATAAATCTGAGTTTCTTCTGGCATTCGGTCTTGCGTTGACGTAGAATGTCTGCAGGTACAACTGTCCCTAGGTACAGCTCCTTCCCCTACGTGACGTACAGTAACGTCACAAAAAAATGCACTTATAATGTGCAATTTTATTAATGTAGTTGTACATAGTACATCCACATATGATTAATATTTTTCTATCTCTTATGCAAAAAAAAACAAATTATGTACAATTTTATAAAAAATCATTTGACCCTGTGCACCTTCCCGGAAAATTGACTTTCCCGTAAAATACATTGCAAAAACTTTAATAAATCGGAAAAAAAATGTCAAAAGAAATATTTTTGGACTTTAAACGAAATTCGGATTCTATGGGTCAAAATACATAAGAACCTTTGGAGAGAGGGAATAAAAAAACTGGAGACTTGTTTCTCATGTAGCACCAACACATAGTATTGCTCTTGATGTGCGTTTCGCAAACCAAACCAAACCAAACTGGCGTCATTAGCCGATCATTAAACTTAAAACAGTTTAAATCATTTTCTAATACTGCCAACTTGGTAAGGGAAATGCGCGTACTGTACGCAATAGAATGTTTCGCTGTTATCTAGAAACGACTCTCATGTCAATAACCCATAATAAATCATAATTAAAATGTAGAATCAAAGTTGAAAGATTTATTTAATGTTAACATTTTGTATATATGATAATTAATAAATAATAATTTGTTATTGTTATTTTAATATCCATGGTGATAATATGTAAGTGAATACGCTACATATACTCCCGCACCCCCTGTATTAAAGAAAATCTATTTATTGTCAATGACATGCATAAGAATAAATAAAATACTAAATAATTTTGTCATTTATTTGTCATGATAACATAAAAAATATTTAATTGAAAATTAACTAAAAAAATACATATGGCACACGTTTTCACGTTTTATGGCGTTGGTGGCATTCCTTCCTGGGGTTCCTGCTCTTCAGCTATCGTTTCCGCCACTTCCATCGCTTTTTCGAGTTCTCTCCTTTTGGCGTCGTATTCCCGTTTAGAACCTTGAGGATTATCTTCCAGCCATGTATTCAGTTCAGCAATTTTATATGTTATTGGGTTGCTATCCATTGGTGGTAAATATTTTTCCCCTGCCTCCAAAATCTTCAAGAACTCCTGTTTCGCCTGTTCCCTCAATTTCTGAAAAATAAATTAGAGTGCCTTTAAATTAATAATAATAATAATAATACGTTTATTTTCAACAGGTTTACACCTAATTACAGAAAATAATAAATAAAACATATGAAACGGTAATAGTTATAATGAGACACATAGTGCTGATGAGAATTCTTAATCTAAATGAAATTATAATCAGACTTATTAATTATAAACCTAATATATAATATAGTGATAATGAGACACAAATAGTGAAAATGAGAATTCTTAATCTTAGTGCAATTACAATCAATCTTAAACTATTACATGAATATCTTGTTTATATTAATACTATAGTTTGGAAACATACTCAGGCTTAATAATAAAACAAAGCATATGAAATAGCAATAATGAGTCATATGTAGTGTTAATAAGAATTCTTAACCTAAGTGAGATTGTTATCAGACCTATTCAATTAAATGAATATCTTTGTACATAGTGATAATATGGTTTAGATTATCGTAGTTGACGTCCCTGCACTATTTTTAAATGTGATGACCACATCTCATTTTATCGAAGTGAACACGAGATCGTTATTGTTCGTTCAGATTTCATTGATCGTACTGAATGCTGGAATGTCACCATTTCATTCAGTGAAAATTGGCACTCACTTGAATTTCTTTCGATATAATCAACACAATAATTAATAAAATCTTTTGTGTTTTGACCGATAGGGCGTCCAATGTATGTTGAAGTACTATCTCTATAAAAATTTGTCATGCACTTATTATGATAATAAGCATGAACTTCATCGGATTCTTTTAAACTATTCATTCGAGCAAATAAAGTTTTATTAAATGCATCTGAAAGATCCCTTTCCTTTAAAACAGATACATTTTTTTCTTTCGTCTCATTCTTTTGCATAGCGCGAAAATCACGACTTTTGTCGAAGCTTGACCACAAAAAAAACCAAAGAGATTCGAAATCCAAATGTAGTGCTTCTTTTACTATTTTTTTACCATCAGATTTTCTTTTTGACTTTTTTGCTGCAGCTGCAGCGATTTTACTAGGTTTGTTGTACATCGATCGGAAGTTATCATGGATGTATGCTTCAGACATTTTCTGAAACGTTTTAAATCTGTTATCTTTTCTTTCTTTGCTTGAAGAGATAAGAGTATGTATTCCCCGACTTTTGATTTGTACCAAATTCCCCTCACTACTCTTACAAATGATACAATACAGTACTTCTTCCATCATTGTATGAATCTGCAAAATTTAAGGTGTTTGATGTGAGCAATTTATGAAGGAAAAGAAAAAAAATTGAACAAAAGTTACATACATAGAATTTTATATTTAAAATTTTGATTACCTTCTTTTTTAATAAATCAAAATATTATTGACAATCCCAGAATCTTGATAGAATCAACTAAAAAATCGTCACGACAATGGCAAGATTTTGCCTTTCTAAAATTGCCTCCCGAACAACTAAAATTTAACTTTCTAGAATAATATTGAAATTGAAAAATTGAGAAAGAAACTAATTCGGGCTCTAGCCAAGCAAAACTATTTTATGTATATATATATATATATATATATATATATATATATATATATATATATATATATATAAATATATATATATATATATATATATATATATATATATATATATATATATATATATATGTTCAAAGTATGCTTCTAGAGGGCAGAGTATTTACTAAACGTAATTTCTCTCTGAAGCAACCCTCTATACATCCTTATTTCAAAAATAAGGAAATTGACCAGACTACAACAAATTGCAAGTCTGGCGCGTTAAGTGTAATAATCACATATTACTACGAAACGCTGTAATTCGATTTTAGCAAACACCGACCGAAAGATTTATTCCTAATTAAAGGAACTCTCGTGTCAGCCACTACACACCACTTGCAGACTGCAGTTTCGAGCTGTTGGCTCTCATCAGTGCAAGGTAGGCATGCAGTGACTGGCAACGAGATTTCCGATGTATAGGTACATGTTCGTAGTCTTAAGACTGGCAACATGCAAAATAAATCGAAGGCGCTATCTAGCGGTCGCTGTTCACTACAATCGAATTGGTTAGCCTGAGATGGGCAGCAAATGTTCAAAGTATGCTTCTAGAGGGCAGAGTATTTACTAAACGTAATTTCTCTCTGAAGCAACCCTCTATACATCCAATAAGGATGTAAATTAAATATGAAAGAAACTTTTTCAAAACAAGCGTTTATTATTATTTAGGTGTACTAAAACGAAAAAAATAAGAATATAAAAAAATTATTCCTCTGAGAAGCTCGTCGCGCGCGAGAAGTTCATACGAGCATTAATTTTGTTTGACAGAGATTGTATTTTTTTCTATTCACGCGACAAGCTTTTAAAACAATTAAGTTTTTTTTATATTTTTTTTCGTTTTAGTACACCTAAATAATAATAAAAGCCTTGTTTTCAAAGTTTTTTTATATTTTATTTTATTTTTAAATTTTTAGTTACGTCTTAACCTATGCATTTCTTATACTGCATCGACCACCTTCCGGCTCCATTATTCCTAATATTTTTGTATACAACCAGCCATAAGGTACAGCTGTGCAAATAACTATTAATGTACCAATCACTTCAGCCGGGTTTCGAATTTTACAACTAGAATATTTCAAAAAATTATTCAGTAATTTTAAAATTTTGACGCATTTCTCTCTTGGCACTTATATTGTTATATCTACTGAATTATATTCGAATCCTAGAAATTGTCATGTGCATGTTTTTTGGTGTTAATACTCTTTTTTTTACTGATTGTGAAACCAAGTGTGGATAACTGACTAAGTACTGCCTCAGTATTTTACACCCTTTCATGTCAATGGCTGTGAGGAGGGAATTCTGTGAGATTAGCTTTAAAACTGTACGATAATCTTCAAGCTTAAAATGGGGTGGATTAAACGAACTTGTTTAGGTTTTTTAAATTCAGAATAAACCTGTAATCACCGTTGGTTTTTGTTTAAGAAAATACGAGGAAAGAAATTCCCCGTTCTGTGAACAAAACTTTCTATGGCGCCAATATTTAATAGGTGACCGATGATTTTTCCAAAATTTGATATATCATTGCCCAGATTCACTTTAGGCAAACAACTTTGGTTTGGGATGGATGTAAAGTTTATTTTGATACCTTTTATCCAACCTAAGATAATTGAATTATCTGTATATGCCATTCGTTAAATGATTTAAGTCGACCAGCATATTTGTCTGTTCCCTCTAATAATAACGATGTTTGGGTTTCCTTTTTAAATTATTTCTGCCCAACGAGCTGAAATGTGAGGGTGGAGTTCTGGTCCTTAAAACATATTACCTAGTGGGTCTCCACCCAAAAATTATATTGTCATTAACCTGCTCGATAATATGTTGTTCGATAGGCACTTCATCCTCATTTGATGACAAGCCACTGGTTCTTGAGTCAGTCAAGACTAGAAACCGAGTCAGAACCTGAATTAAGGGATTACCTGTGGTGCAGAACTCGTTATTTAAAGAAGGGGAAATAGTGCTTCATGTGATAACCCTAATTATTATCAATGGCGGGAGCGGCTTCAGGCTTTCCCTGAAAGAGGGGCGAATTTTCTGGAGGACAATGATTTGTATAATTGTTTCATACTATGCCATCAGTATATTTATATTAGTTTAGGGAGTGATTGGCCATATCGCCCCCTTAAAAATCGTGCCTGGATTCCTTGGTGAACAAAGTATTGGTACTTCATGTGATCATACCGCTTTGAATAGTTAGTCATTATTATGATTTACCATTGCAGTAAAATCGACTAACTAGAACTACTTCCATGTGAAAAAATTTAGGTACTTCATGTGATTATACCACTTTTCAAATTTTCTTAAACTAGTCCGTTTCGCCATTTTTAAGAAGCTAATAACCTAAAAATTCAATGAGATACTTGCTTGAAGTCAACTCCATTTTCTTTGGTAACTTCTTAGTCTTGAACAAAGTATTGGTACTTCATGTGATCATACCACTTTGTATAGTTCATTATTATGATTTACCACTGCAATAAAATCGACTAACTAGAACTACTTCCATGCGAAAAGTTTAGGTACTTCATGTGATCATACCGCTTTGTATAGTTAGTCATTATTATGATTTACCATTGCAGTAAAATCGACTAACTAGAACTACTTCCATGTGAAAAAATTTAGGTACTTCATGTGATTATACCACTTTTCAAATTTTCTTAAACTAGTCCGTTTCGCCATTTTTAAGAAGCTAAGAACCTAAAAATTCAATGAGATACTTGCTTGAAGTCAACTCCATTTTCTTTGGTAACTTCCTAGTCTTGAACAAAGTATTGGTACTTCATGTGATCATACCACTTTGTATAGTTCATTATTATGATTTACCATTGCAATAAAATCGACTAACTAGAACTACTTCCATGTGAAAAGTTTAGGTACTTCATGTGATCATACCACTTTTCAAGTTCTCTTAAACTAGTCCGTGTTCGCCATTTTTAAGAAGCAAAAAATCCTAAAAATTCAATGAGATGCTTGCTTGACGAAGTCAACTCCCTTTTCCTTTTCTAACTTCTTAATCTTCTTTAACATTTTCTCATTTTTCTTTAATTTTCTGGTCGATTTCTCGACTTTCTTGGAAGTTTTTCCATTGTGTTATATAATTTGTTATTTACTGAATGGTACAAATTAACAAAGTGAGGTATGGACACGATAGGTGGCGCGTCGAGCAGGACGCAACAGGGCCGGCGCAGGGACAGGATATCTAAGGGCAGAGAAAAATTCTTTAAACGTTGTACGGTATTGGTAGAAGTTAGCACTACTACAAGTTGTAATAATGAGGACAGGACTGTGAAGTATAATAAATATGGCTATGCTAATCAAACATCGTTAATGTTACTTTTAATAAAGAACTTTTATGAAACCTACTTTCTCATATTCCATGCATTTTTAAATTTTGCGAGCATTGTAACTTCTTCTACGACGTTGCCACGTCAATAAACTACGATATAAAAAGTAGACTTTTAACATTTCTTCGCTTATTACTACTATCACATGCTCTGAAGCTGTACTTTAAAGGTCTAAAATGTTTTGTATATTATTTTCTCTCGTTTTCTCCTTTTTAATCGAAATCTGCTAGGTACTTTTTGTAAAATATGATGAAACCTGTGATTTCTCATAGGGATCAATGTTTATTCGCTAATAATTACTACTATCACATGCTTTAAAGCTGTACTTTTATGTCTCTAAAATGTTTTGTATATTATTTTCTCTTGTTTTCTCCTTTTTAATTGAAATCTGAACGGTACTTTTTGTAAAATATGATAAAACCTGTGATTTCTTAATGTTAAAAGCATAAAATTTCAAATGTCAATATTTTTTTACTGGTTCTTTGTATCTCTTCAAAAATTTAATTGGATCAGTATATGTACGATAATCGTAAGAAATACGATGATTTTAGTACAACAGCAAAAAAAATGTTTTGTTAAATTCCAGATGAAAGCGACTTTTTAAAGCATAAAGCAACTATAATCAAGAATAATGTTACAATGTAGCAACTGCGCGAAACCACTGTTGATTCGTCCAGTGAGCTCGAACAATGGCGGAAAGGTTCTCTGTCTTCCTCGCACTTGTAAACTATGTATTAGGAAACAAAGACAGAGGACCTGAGCAGCTAAGCTGCGTTGACGGCTCTTACTGTAATTATTCGGTTAATATTTTAATTTTCGTAGGAAAATAATGTGAATAATTTCAAACTATTATGCGCGTTGCAAAAATTGTCAATTGACAGTTTTATTTTTAAGAAATTTGAGTAAAATAATATAGTTATAAATGTTTGCTATAATATTTACAATGCTTCTGATAAAATTTGGAAAAATTTTGGAGATCATGTTCTATAAAGAAGATCACCTTTTATTTCATTGTTTTATAACAAAAATAAAACACTGTAGAATATATCTTTAAATTTCGCGCTTCTTTTATGTTGGTGTTTAAGTTGGTGAAAACGAAATGTTACTAGACAGTTTTGAAAGCGAAAACAGTAGAAAACGGTGTCTGTAAAAAAATGTGGGTTCTTATATATGAAATTAATAAAATAAGTTGAAAAAATCAATGTATAGTTTTTTTATGGCCATCCTACATTTCATTTTCATGATCTTGTTATTTCTTTTTCCAATAAAAAATAAGTAAGTAGGATAATATCTATGTACAATAAAATACGATAATTTTGACAACATTGTACGATTTTTAGATTTTAACGACCTGGCAACGCTGATAACAATGATCCGAGCTCTCTCTCGCATAGATTAAAGACTTATATATTATATATAGATAGGAAACTCTCAGTATTTTTTCAAACAGCAAACATTACGTCGCGGGAGGCGCTGTATTCCCGCCTTTTTGATACAGGCGTGGTTGGTACAGGTGGGAATTTTAAACGATTTTCAAACAAATTGCTTAGGCCATCATTAGACTATAAAAATTCTATGACAGATCTTTTATAAAAAATATTTTATGAGATAAAATATCTATCAAATTACTCATAAAATATCTTTCACAAAAGATTTTTGTCAAAAAACTTTTATAGTCTGGTGGGCATAAAATTAAATAAGTCATCTCGAAACCAGAAATTGATCATTTATTAACTTAACGGAAAATCATTACAATAAATGCATTAACATTTAAAAAGTAACTAACGTGTGTAAGTATAATTATTACAAAAGTATTAAGATGTTGAAGCTGCGTTGAAATAAGTAAAGTGTTAAAAGTAACTAATGTATCAAAATACCCGTAATACAATTCAATGATATACATTTTTACGTCTTTATATTAGAATTTTTAGAAGTAGAAACACAACACGTAGAATCCATTAGTCTCTAAAATTCAATAATACCACAGACAATTTCTTGGGAGCCACGTTCTTTATAAATCAATATGCGTTTTGACATCCTTATTGTTACACCAACACAGCACTTAAAACCCATTACAGTTTTTAATATTCAACAGAACAGCGTTGTTTCTAGTCAATTTTATTGGAAATTCATGTTATTTACAAATAAGCAAACGGATTAGCACACATATGTAAACAATAATGACGTGACAACTGAAAGCTGAAAGTAGTAACCTTCGAGGATATAGGGAAAAATAGAGATCGCTATACGGCTGTTTGTTTGTTCGGCCCACAACTGTAAACAAGAAATTATTAATCCCCGATTCTCTTGGCTAGTACTCAATAATATGTTCGGTAGAGGATGCTATCTAATATGGCGTTTAGTATAATTTGCGTATTGTTTCCTTTCGTGTTATCTTGTGTTTTGTGGGTGTTTACTACGATTCTCGCGTCCCTTACCCATATGTGTTGAGAACAAACATACGCATTGTTGTAAAATTGATCCATTTCCCCTTATAAGCTAGAAGGTAGTGACAGTCGGGCAAGATCCAGATTCGCGCAGCCGTCGTATGATTCAAGTACAAGTAGCGACACATCGACGGAATGTCACCCTAAACGCTGTTTGAAAAATTAGTGGGAGTGCGCATAGCCTGCTCTCTCGTTTTTCGACTGCTGCAGGAAGTGCAGGGTAAAGATAGGTGTCGTTCATGGGCGCAGCCAGTCGTCCCCCTAAGTCATCTTCTATGAGCCAAAAAATAAAGAAGCAGTATCTAAATTATCCCTTGAAATAAATATTTTGTAATTAATGCCAATATTATCTAATAGAGGAATCTACATACACATCCGTTTTCAACCATTTTCTGAAAAATTTTCCTCATCCTCTGCGGAGGCCGGTTCTATTGCCCCCGCATTCATATCGATGGTAACATCGAACAAACTTATCGATATGTGATATTTATCGGGTGAAAAATATCGATATTTGCTCATCGAAATTCTTATCGATATTTGATAAAAATTGATGAGCTGGGGGGAGAAATGAGAATTTTTTTTTTTAAGTTATCGATGTAAAAACATTGAATATCGTCCATCGCAATATCGATGTTTTCGATACATCGATATATATCGCGCATCACTAGCTCGAACCTCAAAGCCTGTTTTATCAACTGTTTTATTCATTTTTGTTTGAATTGCTTTCCATTATTTTATACTGTTATCATAGATTTTCGTCCTCTAACCAGGCCCCTGTACCAAATTCAGTGGCAGGCCCCCGCGCCTAGGAGAAATTTGAAAAAAAACATTGTCCAGGTCTCTTAAACGAGCGAGAATTGCTAGCCTAACCGGGCTCAGGTACCACAGTACCTACTGACCCTCCCTCGTGGGGGCCTTGCCTCTAACCTCGTGTTTAAATGTTTATTTGTAAGTATTTTCACTTAGAAACGCAAATAAATAAAGAAATTACATATTGTATCATTTATTCAGAACTTATTTCTATTAAATATATACACGATTAAAATAGTTTAAAATTAAACTGTCTAGTGAATACGACGTTCCATGAGCACGCTCCATTTGTTACGGTACGAACATGTCGAAGTTGCTACGCAGCTAGAAGTTTAGACCGCAAATTCAGTAGATGCATCGAAGCCATCAATGTGTAAAACAAATCTATACATTTAAATATAACCGTCGATGCTAGCAGGGTGAACTGCTCCTAGTACAAATTGATGGCTTCAATGCATCGACTGAAACTGTGGCCTGAACTTCTATAGCTGCGTAGCATCTTGGCATGTACTCTTGCAGAAATATTATAGTGTGCAAAGAGAGCCAGAGCAGCCATATGATTGCATAACCATAATCCCCTTGGACAAGTACATTCTGCATCGGTTATATTTTTATCGTTATTCAAAAATATCTGAAAACAATTAATTACATTTAAAGTAAAATATATTTATTTTTTAAAAAAAGCACACACCTCTACTTTATAGATTCTATCTCTCATACTCCAGTTCACCGATGATACGACCCTCATATCTCATAATACCTCTATCGCAAAAGCAACTCAAAGTCTACAAAACCTGGTACACCACAACTACAAATTGGTTTAACAACTGGAGACTAAAACCTAACCCAGCTAAGTCCCTTTCTATTATTTTCAATCTCAACCGTGGCCCGAACTCCCCAACGCTCAATATGTACAATCATTCGCTCTACCCATAACCATCCACCAAATACCTAGGAATAATCATCGACCACAAAATCAACTTTAATAGCCATATGGCACAACTAAAAGAAACATTATTTCACGAGCAAAACACTTAGATGCCTAGTGTATAAAAAAGGAGGAATCAACATCGAAATTGCTAGTAGGATACACAAAACGATCTGCAGACCCATGTTGGAGTATGGCTACGTAATCTTCCAAAACTAAAAACCCAGCAATACAAAAACTTAAGGTACCAGAAACAAGTGCCCTTCGTTTCATAACCAAAATCCCCTACACAATCCTCCCAACCAACTGCTATACCAGCTAATAAATATTCAGCCCATAGAAGATAGGCTAACTAATCTATCAACAAGGTTTGTCTGGAACGAACATAATAAGGAGTTAATTGACAGCTTCAGCTTATGTGTTAGAAGAGTACTTACATAACGGCAGAGCAAGATGGAAACGCCCGTTAAGAACATTATGGGAAATAATAAATTAAAGTTTTTTTTTTATTAATGTTATTTTAATTTCTACTATGTTAATTGTTGATACATTGAATATATTATAGTATAGGCTGAAGGACCTCGGTCAATAGCCTGTTGAATTCTATATGTCAATTCAATAAAGCACTTTTACTTATTTATTTTACATATATTTGAGACAGCTCCTTTCGCTTGGAGTAAAAAAAGTTATTAAACAGAATGTCTTAAAATCTACGGTATCACATTTAATATTTATTTTATAGACGAAGATTCATTACTGAATTTATATTATGTGCTAATTATATATAACTTTTAGTCATAACACCCTCAGCTTTATATACCTAAACCATAAAAGGACACCGTCAGTGGTGTCAAGTTGCACATATTGAGCGAAATTGATCTGATAAGCCTTCGTAGAAATTACTATTTTAACTACATACCCCTCCAAATTCAGATGCCAGCAGATTTCGATATACATGCTGAACATGTGAATTTATTACCATGCTCCTTTTACGGTTTAGATGTAGTTAATATAACAATATCGTCGTAAGTATGATTTCTTTAACTGCAAATTAATTTCTGGGAACCTCTCATAAAAGATATGGTACTCAATCTTCCTTGTAGCTTAGCCAGGATCACATAGAGGTAGGTAGCCATTTCTTATTTTTCTTGGTTAAGTTGCTCGTGTGTCAAGTTCCATAAGAATTTATCACCTTGTTCTTTTTCTAACCTTTTAATTCTTACACCAAAATAAAAACAATTAAGAATACTTTAACCACATTTATTGCATATAATTGTAAATAATTAATATTTTCTGTGCACCCACTAGTTTTTTTTAATCGTTGCCGGACCTAAAATAATTGATTAGGTTATTTTTTAGTAGTTTATTGTATATTAGATAAGTTACCTGTCTATTTAGGTATATATCTCAAGGCAAACACTTGATGGAAAACTGACCGTGACCAGACCTGGTGTAGAGAAGATTCTAGACAAGATTAATTTAACTCTCCATACCAGTAGGTACATAAGTAGAATTTTGTTATATACTCCCAAGTTTTTTTACAGTGTAGTTCTACTTACTTATTTAAATAACCATGTTTGCATGCTGATTCATTTCATAAATAATTCGGGTTGGCAAATAATGTAAATATCTAGAAAAATAATATATATACTTTCAATAATTTTTTTCCAATTTTAAAAATTGTGTATTTAATTAAAAAAACTTTACCTACCATGGTTAGGATTGCCGGTGTAATTAGGTTAACGTATTTTTTATTCATGTGACTATTGGTGAATGTTATGTTATTATTATTTATAAAGCAAAGCCAATGACCAAAAGTCATTTCTGACGGATCACAGTCGGTATTACAGAGGTCGATACAATTCGCTTAATTTTTCAGAGAATGAGATCCAATTTTTACCATAGACTTAAAAACAAAAAGGACACGAGCCGCTGCAGAGAGAAATTATCACGATAATGCGCGCGTAGTAGTCATTTGAAGAACTACAAAATTTATATCTAATTTCTTACTTTTAGCATTTTAGGGCAAGGAATAAATACATTTAAAAAAAAACTACATAAAAATAATGATTTAACAACAACATATGTTGCTTTTCAGTAATAAAAAAAAGGAACATAACAACCCAGGTAGCAAAGGCACGTGAAAATGACGTGAAAAAATGGTCAGGAGTGACGAGAAATGACGAGTTAGATGACGTAAATGAAACGTGAAAATGACTTCCTGATGTCTCAGACGAATGACGTCTTTTTCAGGTTATATTTGGTAATCCCCCCCACAGGTCTTTAGTAATAGAAACATATAAAACTACATACTAGTTAGTAATCTACTTGATGAAAATAAAATAATTAATGCATAAATAAGTTTTGTCCTAATGAATTTGTTTGTTAGTCATCCGTAATTTTATTTACATTAACATATCTAATATTGTTTACAATCACTCCAACTTTTTCTCACAAGGGTTGCCTGCAAATTATAATGTTTATTAAGTTATTAAATTCATTTTTACGTACCTTTACCAATTGCGGTCCGTAGGATTCGAACCTACATGTCTCCCGTTGTCCGATTACAGTACTGACGCTTCAACCAACTGAGCTAGCTTGGCGATCGCTATTTCGGATGCTAAAAGCAGTATTTATTGTGGTGAATGAAGTCTTTATTATGTGAAATTGAATTTCTTGCCTTATTTAAAATATATGAAAATCTTTCAGGTTCTCTTTTTTCTTTTCTATTTTTTTACGTGTTCCCATACCTGAATTTTTCGAGTTACTAGTATTTTTATTTATTTATAATTATTAAGAAGAACTTATATTTAATTTAATTAAACTGTCACCAGTGTCACCTGAGAAGTACTTGTTGAACAACGTGATTATTACATTTATTCAGTGGCGGTTCGTAAAAAAAAATGTTTTTCCCAGATCTCGAAGGGGAAGTCAGGAGTCAGCTATTTTAAAAATGAGGTAGGTACTTATACAAACCTGGGAAACGTGTTGGAGAAAAAACGGTAAAGGTATAATATCGACATTTACAACATAGAATATTTAATGGTCTAAAACAGACCTAAAATTGAAAAAAGTACATTCGTATATCGGTTTTATAAGCAATTATTACCTTAAAAAAACAACTAACATTTTTTTCGCAATTATTTTAACAAAAAAAAAAAAGAAAAAAAATGGTACGAGCAGGGGTCGAACCGCCGACCTAGCGACTTATAAAGACGACGCAACCAAGCAAGCAAGAAATATTTATTTAAAAATTAAAATTTTACAAAATGCGCCTCGCCCGAAACCTGGCCCGGAGCCAACCCGACAAACACGGCGCGTAGCGCCGCCGTGGTGAATGTAGGGTTGGACGGGGCAGGTCCGGTTTGGCTAAACGATAATTAAGACACTGTTAAAACTCCTATCCGCCTGTGGCGGATTTAAAAATTAACAATAAAATTAAAAAATGCTGTCCACATGGACCTAAAACTAATTCATATAAAAACTTAGAAACTAATCACTGGTTGTAGCACTGAATAAATTTGGGCTGTTGACTCGGGTGAAAAGCTAAACGAAAAAACCCGTACAAGAACTGCCGACCTGGTTGTCTCCCTGACGCCAGGAAAATGTGGTGGAAAAAGAATAGGGTTTAAAATATTTGAATTTTTTTCTTTTTTTTTAAAAAGGTTATCGGCCAAAAGGGAATTTTAATAAAAAAAAGAGGACGAATATAATAAACGACGCCTTAACACACTCCACCACCGATCTCTTTGAGAATGCTTACTTAAAGGCTTTACAGTTGAACAGCGCCGGCTAGATTTTGTTAATGTATTTTAATCTATAATTTTATTATTAAAAGAACTCGAAACCTGCACAAATAAACTGCCGAATCTTTGCAAACTCTTTCGAATATAAATTATTTTGGATATTGTTAAAAAAACATTATCCTCGAATAAAAACGCCAATACTTATCCCTCACGACACAGTTTCTTTTTTTTTTTAACTTTACACTCTGCTTACGATAACAAAATGCCATTAACGAGTTTTAAAGTTTGTAATCCGATAAAATATAAATAAATTTAACACCGGAAAAAGACGACAATATGACGTGATGTGTAGCACGTCATTTTAATGTCATTTATAAGACGTCATTCTGTCGGCGATTTTTGACCAGAAGCACCAGATTTTGACGTCATTATGACGTACCCTTGCTAGCTTGGAACCTAATTTGCACATTCAGGTATGAAAATAATTTATAGGGCAATGAAAAAAAAACAAGAAAAAAGTTTCAGGCAACAAGATTTGAACCCGGAACGTTAGTGTTGAGAAGTAACAACAACAAAAATTTATTCAATATTCCTGAGTACAAGCATGTGCCTTATCGGATCCCAGTCCGGAGCCAGCCAGACAACCACGGCGAGCATCGCCGGGGTGGGTGTCACATTTAAATGTATAAGTTTGTTTTACACGTTGATGGCTTCGATACATCTTCTGAAACTGCGGCCTGAACTTCTAGCTGGGTAGCATCTTCGGCATTTTCGTACCTTAACAGATGAAGCATGTTCATGGAATATGTCGTATTTACTAGACAGTTCAATTTTAAACTATTTTAATCATTTATAGATTTAATAGAAATAAGTTGTGAATAAATGATACTATATGTAATTTCTTTATTTATTTGCGTTTTTAAGTGAAAATACTTACTTACAAATATTTAAACACGAAGTTATAGGTTGAAAATCTATGATAATAGTATAAAATAATGGAAAGCAATTCAATTTCAAATGGAAATAAATAAAACAGGCTTTGAGGTTAGAATACAAAGAAATAATCCAAGAACTATATGTTCCCAATAATTTTCCAGATACTTGTAGAACGCATGCGCAGAAATAGCCATCCAGAAAACATTTTTTTTATTATTTTCGGTAGAGAAAATTGATTACCACATGTAAAAAACTTATAATCCAGCTCTATTTTTATATCAGTAGTTAGGTTTCAACAGCTAAATATAAAAAATAACGTACCAATCCTTAGATACATTTTTAAGTAATTTATTTTGACCCTTAAAACACATGGACAGAAGGTATGCTTCAAAGACTGGATGGAATGCAATTCAAATTAACCGCCTCGTGCATGACGTCACGACTATTGTGGACCATTGTAACATATTTTTTCATTTAGATATGAACACGATTAATATAAGTGATTGTATAAGCATTTAGATTCTCTATCCTCAATGATTTAGATCGATTTCGATTAGTTTAGTAGTTAGCACTGACCTCTTTTGATTACCAGCAAAGGTATTTTAGCGGAGCGCAGCACTTGACCATCCCGTGTAATTGGAAATTACGAATGCTGCCGCACGCTGGCGCTGAGAATCGGCTCGGGACGGGATGCTGTGTCGTGCTACTCGTGCTGACCGCTGTCATTTTAACACGCTTTTTTTCATTATGACTTATGAATTATGAGCATAATGTATGCATTTTAATTTTATTTAAAAAAAAAAAATTGTAACATAATTTTCAGGAATAATCCATAATTTTGGCCACACTGTACGATAATTCCTTCATTGACGTGTGGCAACCAGGCCCTGCTCACTCCCACTATATTTTAAAACAGCGTGTTTAGTTTGAACTTCCCTCGATCTGTCGCTACTTGTACTTGAATCACACGACGGCTGCGCAAATTGCTGCTTGCCCGACCATCACTACTGTAGGCATTTTTTCGCGAGCTTCCCAGCCAGCAGAGTGACGTGATTTTAAGTCGATTTCACGTAGAAACTTGGGGATTTTCGTCGACGGTACCAAACCGACCAAAAAGTAACGTGATTTCCACGTGTCAAATATAACGATTAATCGACGTAAAAAATCGCCTACGATAAGACGTCTTTTCGACGTAATCAATTCACTGAAAATAAAATTACTTTGCATATATATGCGACGATTAACTTATTAGATTTTAAGTTTTTGCTAAGGTATTATCAACATACTGGGTCTAAAAAGGACACGCAAATAATTATAGCAAAAATGCGATAAAGATTCTTCTGTACACATATACCTCTAGCAAATCAATATTAATAAGGCACTTATATCGTTTACGGCATTTTACGGATTTTTGTATTTATCTGTATGAGTTGGGTGGAGAATAAAAACTGTTACTGATTCAGACCTTTTTTAATTTACTGTGTTCGGTTATTTAGTGGTTGTCAGCGTTTTGTCCAAGTATAATTTATAACGATATGCACGTTACATTTAACGTTTGGTAATCTAAATAATTATTTAGATTACCATTTTCAATGTCCCTTCCCATATAAAATAACGTCTTTAGTAGTTTTTCGAAAAGCGCGCCACGCGTCTTTTGTTAGTGCGCATGCTCAACGAAGTTCTGAGTGCTACTGTCAAATGTCGATTTTAATTAATTTTAATTTGATTTGCATTTTGTAGTACAGCGTGTAGCGTAATCGAAAGTATTGCAGTTTATTTGATTTTGATTAATAATTATTACCACTTGTTAATTAATTTCCCGAGCGTGCATTGCAGTAAGTATTTTACAATTGTATACTATACTTGTAATAACACATTTCTTTATAGGATTTGGCAAACAGATAGATAGATTTTTTTTGTTCTCATTTTAAGCTTATTACTCCTCATATTCCGTAAGGGGCCATGTGGAATGTGGATGTTAGCTTTCCAATGAGAAATGTCAAATAAGAAATTTATAGAATTAAATTATAGAATTTTTTAATTGCTAGCTAGCTAGCTAGCTAGCACATAACATAACATTTTTCATAGATTACTTTTTCTGTTGTTTGCCAAATCATATAAAGAATATGTTTTATTACAATTATTTGCAAACAAAAAATAATTCACTTTAAAATGTATACCATATTCGTTGAATTGAAGGTTACTTTGACCCTCTATATTCCTGAAGCCGTTCGTATGCTCAACGTAACATTTTCTGTGATTAATATCTCATAACTAGTCACTTACCATATGATAATTTCATTCTACATTCAAGTGCCCAGAAACGGGGACTTTTTCTGTCGTTCTTTAACGAAATGGGCGATTTTTTAAGTTTTCTGTAAGATTAATTAAATATAAACGTAACTATATATTTATGTATTCGTATATAAATCGTGTCACAATTGTTTTTTATTAATGCAATTAATTTTTGTACTAAAAAATAAAAATATATTTGAAGAACACAAGTGTTTTATTTATATGTGATATATATTATTCATGTTCCTAAGTAATAGTTTAGAATGCATAATTGTTCCAACAAACGTCAAAGTAATTAATAGATGGAAATCATGCTTCGCTTTGGACAATTTAGAACACGATTTGGATTGGATAAAACTTTAAGGTGAGTTAGGTGAGGCTGATATGTGTGTGGGCTTATAGTCGGACCCTCCTGCGCGACCATCCAGTAAATTGTGTGGCTAATAAACTTATTTAAGGTAACGTAATATGATCATGTACCATCATATTTTTTCATAAATAACATATTAAATAATGATTTGTTTGAAGTTACAATTTTCAAAAGCGGTCAATAAATATTTTAAAATGATTTCTAACGAAAAATTTTTAGAAATATTTGCAAAATTTCCTAAAAATAATGAAATAAAGGATTCACTTTATAAAATTCTGTTTTATTACACTACTGGTGATGTGACTAATTTTGATATCACAAAACCAGTAGTGTAATAAAACAGAATTTTATAAAGGGAATCCTTTATTTCATTATTTTTAGGAAATTTTGCAAATATTTCCAAAAAAATTTTCTCTTTTTATGATGTATATTTCACGTCGTTTGGCGACGTATATTTCACGTCATCATATCGACGTCATATCGCTGTGACATATTGCCGTCATTTTTACGTCGACACGACGTCGAAATTTTGGTGAAATCGACGTGCTTAGTGACGTATATTCAACGTGAAAATGACGTGTCTCTGCTAGCTGGGTTACGACAACTAACTGTGGTAAGATGTAAAAGAGATGGCTATATATAATTAAGATGTGGATTGGTTATGTATGTATAGCCATCTCTTTTACACCTTACTATAGTTAGTTGTGGTAAGCTCGCGAAAAAATGCTTAATCATTTGTCTTGTCACGCCATTATTGTTTACATGTTTGTGTTCTGGACATTAAGCTAATAATTATTAAATCCATAGAGCAAGAATCCATTTGCTTATTTGTAAATAATGTGTTTCCAAAATTTATTAGAAGCGACGCTGTCCTGTTGAATATTAAAAACTGTAATGGGCTTTAAGTGTTGTGTTCACGTCGTGTTGCGACTTCGACAAATTCCAACATGCATAGGTACTATTGATTTGCAAAGAACGTGACTCCCAAGAAATTGACTGAAAACGAAAGACTGATGGGTTGTACACTTCTGTGCAATGAAATCCCGTACACCTATTTTTCGCCTTATTAAATCATTATTTATATGTCAGTGTCATATTTTCGCAATGCCAAAATTAACTGAACGTGAAAGAATATTAATTCTCTCTAAAATTGAAGAGAGATGGTCTATCAGAGCAGTTGCTAACCATCATCAATTGTACTGTTATGAGTGTGAAGAAAAGTGGGAAGAGGAAGGTAGCGTAAAGAGAAAAGGGGGGATGTAGAGTAGTTCAAATCTCGTTCAAGATGAAGCACTCCTTGGATATTTGAGAAAAAATCCATGTCAAACAGCAGGAGACGCTGTATTCATGACACATTTTCTAGTGTCGAGGTCAGCAGCTAGCCGAAGGATAGGAAAATCGAAAATAAAAAACTGTACAAGTGCCAAGAAGACCATATTAACAGAAGAAAGCCCGCATTATGTTTTGTTTAAATTGTGTCTATCGCCCGTTGGAGTTTTGGACCAATGTTGTGTTTACCGATGAAAAAGTTTTTCAGTCTTGTAATGACGGACATGTACAAAATATTCGGTTACATAATTTACATAATAAATACAATAGCAGCTATGTGCAGTCGCATCGTATCTGTGAATTTTTCAACATCAATTTTTACATTTGTTATAAATCGAAATCATTTCCATCGAATGGTGTAAAAAAGTAAAAAACGTATGTTTTTCTTCTGAATTAACATTATTTGAATACATTACTTATGAAGTTTCACAATCAATGTCAGTGTTTTGTAACCTATATGATAATGAAAAATCTAAATTCTAAAAAGACTGATTCACACCACTTAATATTAGTGAAGGACGTGAAAATGTTTATTATAGCGGGTTTATACGTGCATGGATTTAGTGGGGCCAGTAGATATTGGCACGCCAGTAAAAAAATATTACACGTATAAACAGTTACTGGCTGGCAAGCTTTGACCTTGTATGCATTGATGCATGCTCGCCAGTAACTGTTTATACGTGCAATATTTTTTTACTGGCATGCCAATATCTACTGGCGCCACTAAATCCATGCACGTATAAACCCGCTATTATTTAAATGTATTATAGGTATTTTGGTATATTAGTTACTTTCACATTTTACTTATTTCAACGCAGTTTCAAGACCTTAATACTTTTGTAATAATTTTACTTACGTTAGTTACTTTTTAAATGTATTTTTAAACATTATTGCATTTATTGTATGATTTTCCGTTAAATTAATAAATGATTAATTTCTAGTTTTGAAATGACTTATTTAATTTTAAGGCCACCATTAGATTATAAAAGTTCTTTGACAAAGATCTTTTATAAAAGATATTTTATGAGTAATTTGATACGATATTTCATCTCATAAAATATCTTTTATAAAAAATCTTTGTGAACTTTTGTAGTCTAATGATGGCCTAAGCAATTTGGTTGAAAATCATTTAAAATTCCCGCCTATGTGGATCCAGCCTGTATCAAAAAGGCGGGAATACAGCGCCACCCGCGGCGTAAGTTTTGCTGTTCAAAAAATCCTTGAGAGTTGCCTATCTATAACATATATAATATTCTTTAATCTATGGTGGCAACACTGAGTGGCGTAAATAATGCACTGATATGATGTTCTCTTTCCATATGTCAACAACATATAGTCATTAGAACTCGTTTCATTTTACGATTAAATGAATTCCTGCCCCACAAATTATCGTAAAAACTACGTTAATTTTAGTATAACAGCAAAAAAATTGTTTTGTTAAATTCCAAATGAAAGCGACTTTTTAAAGCATAAAGCAGCTATAATCAACAATAATATTATAATGTGGAAACTACGCGAAACCACTGTCGATCCGTCCAGTGAGCTCGAACAATGACGGAAAGGTTCTCTGTGTCTCCTTCGCACTTTTAAACTATGTATTAGGCAATAGAGACAGGGGACCTGCGCAGCTAAACAGCGTTGAAGGCTCATTGAATGAATACTTTAATTTTCGTAGGAAAATAATGTCAACAATTGCAAACAATTCCCAGGTAGCAAGGGTATAGGTTATAATGACGTCAAAATCTGGTGATTCTGGTCAAAAAGACGTCAGGGCACTAAAAATCGACGACATAATGACGTCTCATATATGACATTAAAAGGACGTGCTACATATCACGTCATATTGTCGTCTTTTTTCGGTGTTAAATTTATTTATATTTTATCGGATTACAAACTTTAAAACTCGCTGGCATTTTCCCAGGTAGCAAGGGTACGTTATAATTACGTCAAAATCTGGTGATTCTGGTAAAAAAGACGTCAGGGCACTAAAAATCGACAACAGAATGACGTCTTATAAATGACATTAAAATGACGTACTACACACACGTCATATTGTCGTCTTTTTTCGGTGTTAAATTTATTTATATTTTATCGGATTACAAACTTTAAAACCCGCTAATGGCATTTTGTTATCGTAAGCAGAGTGTAAAGTTTAAAAAAAAATAAACCGTGTCGTGAGGGATAAGTATTGACGTTTTTATTCGAGGATATAATGTTTTTTCCCAGGTAGCAAGGGTACGATATAATGACGTCAAAATCTGGTGATTCTGGTCAAAAAGACGTCAGCACTAAAAATCGACGACATAACCCAAGTAACACAGTTTGTATGATTGAGATTTTACAGCTAACTATTAGCTGTGAACACGTTGCAGAAGTTAACAATGATAGCAAAATAGCTGTATATGCCATCTTTGGTTGCAAATATTATTTTGCAACTAAATAAAATACTTTATAATAGCCACAGCTGTTTACTCTCAGTTAACTGTTGTCAATCATGGCTGAAAACTACATTGTTGGACTAAAAAAGCTGAAGGTAATGAAATACAACAGATCATATCATAGAAAAGTAAAAAAACGTCTTGCTGATATTAAAGCTGCTGTCCAAACAAATAATAGCGTAGCTTGTGTAAATAATAAAATAATAGTGACATTCGCATATCTTGATTCGTGTATTCTGCCACAGAAAATTTAGGCAAATTTTAGTAGGCAAGTAATTTGCAAATATAAGTCACCCCCCGGTTATTTCTTAAAATATAGTATCAAAATAAATGTGAAAAAATTATTTTGAAGTGGTCTAACAGAATTATTGTTATTTATTTTCATTATGATGTCGATCTGGGTAACCTAATTTAGCAGGTAGGATTACAATTATGTGTTTGGACGTCATCAGGTAATATATTTAGTGGTTGTGGTAACTGCGAAAATTTGCCTATGTGTGATACATATGTATAATATATCTACGCAGTCGCAAACGAGCCGAACTTGAAGTTTTCTTAACGGCCATATTTATTAATTTATTTTATAAGTGGAAGGACACTAAAGAGAGCCATATTGTAGATTAAAGAACAACATTTTAATTTTGTGTATTTATTCACTTTATACTAATCCAGAGAATGAAAAATGTGTTACAATTGCAATATCCTGTGATAATTTCGTGATTTAAAAGTAGTTCTTGGGAAAAATAAGTTTTCCTAAATAAATACCTTACAATTAATTTCCTAATAATTAGGAAATATTGAGGCGCGTGCACCCTAAAGAAGTATCTCATCCACATTTAACGAAAAAATTACAGTGGCATATATTTTTAGCACACAGTGAGTTCTTTAATGCAAATTAAATTAGATACCTATAGATAAAGAAATTATTCCTACAAATGGCTTCATGTATGGCTATGGTACATAATAATATATTGTAGTAAAATGTATTATAGGGTTAGTTTGTATAGTAGGTATTTACAGCGAAATTGTTTAGAATAACTAAAACGTTTATGAGAACCGCAAAAGACCAACATTTCGGTGATTTAGTTTGCACAGCTAAACAGCTGTAATGTTTCTTATATTTCAGTAAAATAACTGTAGATAAATGGTTGTGGAAGTATTTTACGGACCAAAAAATGTTGTACCACTTTAGTATTGACAACTTTTTAATATGTTTATTATACTGTCATGGTGGTTTGCTATAATAGCTATATAGCTGTGGACTTAGCTGTTAGAACATTGTGGGAGCCGTTTTACACCTTATTGTGCTACTTGGGAATGACGTCTCATATATGACATTAAAATGACGTGCTATATATCACGTCATATTGTCGTCTTTTTTCGGTGTTAAATTTATTTATATTTTATCGGATTACAAACTTTAAAACTCGCTGATGGCATTAAGTAAGCAGAGTGTAAAGTTTAAAAAAAAAACCGCTGCCCAAGGAATCACTACGTCCACATCCAGATTCTCTATCCAAGTCACTCACAAAGAAAAAACTTTGTATGTGGAAATAATTGTTTATGGAACTTTAATAATATAATCTTTGAAATCCTCTACCCCAAAAAACCATAAAACAATACCCCACATCGGTAGTGGGGTGGGGGTGGTGATATGGGGTGGTAGTGGGGGTGGATGACGTAAAAAAATATTTTGAGGTTTCTGCTTCTCGTACATACACTAAATCACAATTTTTTTTCATCCCCTTTAATAAGGGGGTGGGGGTGGTAATGGGGGTGACTAATGCCGCCAAAAATTTTTTTGAGACCGTAGCTTCTCTTGTATATACTAAATACCAATTTTATCGACTCTTACCTACTTGATTTACCCATTTACCCCAAATTTAGCCCAATTTACCCCCCAACCCTTAGTCGGAACAACATTAAAATATATTCTAGTTCCAGATCTCGTTAAAGTACATACGTGTACCAAATTTCAAGTCAATATCTTAAACGGTTCCAGAGTAAACGTGCGCACAAGAAAAAGTTACAGACAGACAGACAGACAGAAAATTTTTTACGCTCAAACTTAAAATCTCGACGTTTCATGACATTTTAAGAGTGTGCAATGCCTATGCTTTTACATGGGAAACTTTGCGATTTTTTTCAAAGCTCCCTGTCCCACAAAAAAAAAATAAAAAGGAACAGACATTTAGAAGTATGCGATGCACAAAATAAGATTTTTGTTGTTTTAAATAAACCAACATTTGCCTAAAAAGCTGGGAAAACGAAATACATGTAAAAGTTCATTCATAGTTTCATAGATGGCGACACCTTGACAATTTAGACTCAGGGAATGAATTACAAGTGTTTATTTAATTTAGACCACAACAGTAAATATATCAAATATCTAACTTCATACCGACAAGCACAATATTTTTCTACATCATAAAATATATTTTCTGTATTTTTTATGCAACCCGTTTAGTAATAAAGCGTCTAAAACGAAATATATAAATAACTCTCTAGCCACACCTACTTCTTATCGCTGGCGATTCGACCGGCATAAACTGCCCGACTTAGTAAAATTCATTCAAAAGTATAACGCAATTAGGATACTATCAGTTGTAAATGTACTGTTATGAGCACTTCGAACAAACTAAATTATATTTAATATCTATAACTAATAACTTCTTCTTACCAGACCTATATCACACATTTTAACTAAAAAAGTGTAGAATAAATGCGTATAGGACAGAAAATGTGAAAATCTAAAATTAGGTATCAATTTTTGTAGATAGGATGCTTTTACTTAAGACGGCAGTATACTGAGTAACATTTTCTAGGGATGCTTTATATTTAAAAATGCAGCTGTGTAGAGAATATTATATTATACATTCTATCTTTGAGGCAACAAAATTCATAAAAAATCTGGGTAATTATTTATTTTTTACTTCCACATCCAGTGGAAGTATAGTAACAACAAAAAATTTTTATTGTTCAAATAGGCTAGAATGTCATGAAATGTCGAGATTTTGAATTTGAGCGAAAAAAAATTTCTCTCTGTCGGTCTGTAACTTTTTTTGCGCACGTTTACTCTGAAACCGTTTGAGATATTGACTTGAAATTTGGTACACATATGTACATTAACGAGATCTAGAACTAGATTATATTTTTATCTTGTTCCGTCAAAGGGTTGGGGGTAAATTGGGGTAAATAGGTAAATCAAGCGGGTGAGAGTTCATAAAATTGGCATTTAGTATATACAAGAGAAGTCAATGTCTCAAAAAAAAATTTGACATTAGCCATTACCACCCCCACCCCATTATTAAAGGGGATGAAAAAAAGTTGTGATTTAGTGTGTGTACAAGAACCAGAAACCTCAAAATATTTTTTTACTTCATCCACTCCCACTACCACCCCCTATCACCACCTCCACCCCACTACCGATGTGGGATATCGTTTTATGGGTATCTGGAAAACGGTAACAGTGGTATCTGGAAAACGGTAACTCCTATCCAAATATTGTATAGGAACAAAATTGTAGAAAATTTTATGCACTTTGTTTTTTGTACAGAAAGTTTTTCTCCATCTTTTTTGGTTTTTGTGTTAAATGACAAAAACAATATTTGCATTGTTTTTTAAACGGACGCCATTTTGAAAGTACAGCCAGTTTTTTTTTTAGGACATGTCTTAAATTGTTCCTTAGGCTTTAATCTTTATGAAAAACATTGTCCCCAAGGATCGGGGGGTGCAAAAACAGTTGGGGTGAGCTTCCGTAGTGTTACGTTTTATGTTGAATTTTATATTTTACTTTAAGAGATGAATCATTTATCTGGAAAATGGTAACTCCTATGCAAATATTGTATAGGAACAAAATTGTAGAAAATTTTATGCACTTTGTTTTTTGTACAGAAAGTTTTTCTCCATCTTTTTTAGTTTTTGTGTTAAATGACAAAAACCATGTTTGCAAATTTTCTTTTTTTAAACGGACGCCATTTTGAAAGTGCAGCCAATTTTTTTTTTAGGACATGTCTTAAATTGTTCCTTAGGCTTTAATCTTTATGAAAAACATTGTCATATCTCACAAAGTGGCAAGATTTTATGATTTGATTTGTTTTCCTTAGACCTGAGACAATGTAACATTTATGTAAGGTTAGGTAGATATTTTTCAAAAAGGACCATTATTGAAGGTTTTATTTTTTGCAAACTAACAAATTATCAGAAACTTTACTTTCTATACGAAATTTTATTGCAAACATTTTGGTATTTTTATCTTTGGGATGTGACCGGAGATAATAAGGAAAATAACAGAAAATAAGACAAAAAAACACACACACACCTTGTTGGCGATGAAAGTTCTTTCCAACATTTCTGCTGGAAAATTAAAATAAAACAGGAAAACACACACCCTATAAAGTTTTAGAACTTTATTAGGCTGTCTCATTAGCTCTTTGATTTTCTCTTATTTCTTTTCCACTCGTTTAGCTTTTAGCTGGTTGGACTGTGATAATAATAGCAGTCTAGAAGCATCTAAAAACAATAAAACAATTTGGAACACACAGAACGTCTTTGTACTTTTATATATTACTCCCTTAGCTAAAGTTGAATGATCCCAGACAGCACATAATATCCACTGGATGTTCATATTAAGTCCATATCAAGTCCTTGACGTCCGTGTACCACAAACGGCGCAGTGGATGTCCACTTTGTGGATTAATTTTGATCTTTTTCTTTGGACATCCACTGGACATACAATGGATATCCACCAAGAAGTCATACCCACTTTAAAAAGTTATATAGCAAATTGGACCTTATATTTGAAAAAACATTAAGTTTTATTAATTTTTTTTTGAAGATATAGTCAAATTTTAATTATATTAATTTGTTTCTTTGTATCATCTGGATTGCAAGAATTGGTATATACTTAAGTATTGCCACATATTATACCAACTCTACACGCATAAAATGCAGTGAGAGGCCAAAATATGACCAAACTGTTTACCGTTGATTGGAATATTTCAATCAAGGCCATTAGCTTCTTACCATATTTATGTATTTGTAAACCTTACGATTGTTTGAAAACCGCGCGCTTTGTAGTTAAATAATTAAATAAATTTCCCACACATATTAATATATCACTATCATTTTTAACAATCAAAATAATGGAAAGGAATTAGCTCAGTGTGCAAGGACGCAGAAATGTTTCAGAGACAACGGAGGCGTTGAAGGTTCGAATCCTACCCACCGCGCAATTGGCAAAAAGGTAAGTAAAAATGAATTTATTAATTTAATATACATTATAATTTGCAGGCAAGCCTTGTGAGAGTAAATTGGAGTGTGGTAAACAATATTAGATATGTTAATATAAATAAAATACATATGGACCTCTACCATGTATTCTTTATTTTCTTTCCATTCGAAAGGCAAAAATATTCATATAAAGTGTATAATTAGTATACTACTTCTATTCTTATACATAGTTTGTAATTTTTACATTCGCTATGCATATGAAAAGATCATGCAAAGTACCAAAGAAGTGGGGACATTCGCATCTGGATTGCATGTGAAGAGTAGGTCGTTCTTCGAAGAAAGTATAAATTAAAGTATGTACTTTGCACGAGTACGTACTTTGAGATTTGTACTATGATCATACTTTGTATATAACTCTGTGTTATATATATGGGATACAAACTGTATCACGAGGCCAGATCACGCCACACGCCATTTGTCGCAGACGATCCGGTTACAGAAGAAATCCGTGATCCGGGCCTGGCGCAATTTTCTACATTTCCGTCCGAGATTGTCAGTCCGCGATGTAGATGCGCGAACTTTTCCCGCCAATGAGAGATTGTATTCTGATTGTTTCCTCTTCTGTGATCGTGTGCTATTAGGGACTGTACCACAGAAAAAGAAACAATCAGAATAGAATCTCTCATTGGCGCGAAAAGTTCGCGCATCTACATCGCGCACGGTCATCTCGGACGGAATTGTAAAATATTGTGCCAGGCCCGGATCACGGATTTCTTCTGTAACCGGATCGTCTGCGACAAATGGCGAGTGGCGTGATCTCGCCTCGTGATACAGTTTATATATCATGATGCCGCCTAACTAGTTAAGAAATATTGAAAATCTAAAACAAATATTATTTGTCTTCATCTAATGTTTCACAGGTTTTCTGAATCTCTACCGGGCCGTTCCTAAAAGGGGTAAAAAATATTGAGTACTGTCCTTAACGCGCCCAACAAAAGTATGGCGGAAATTTACAACACGAGATCAAAGGATTTTTTGCCGACATTCCCTTCTGATTGTTTCTTCTTCTGTGACTGTGCTAACTTAACTTTCCACTCTGGTTTACTCTATGCCTTATATACCTAAAGATGACTGATCCCGAATTTTTTATGATGACGTCAGACGTCACCATTCTTTAGATTAGTGATGGGCAGAATCGGTGATTTTGGGAATCGGAATCCTTGGATTCGGATACTCTTGAGAATCGGAATAATAATCGGATACTGGGAGTCGTAATTTTAGTAATAAAATGTAAATTTAGGCGCGTAATTCGTAAACCATAAATCAATTTTTTTGTCCAGGTTTAATAATTGTGGGGGGGGGAGGGGATGAAAATTGGAAAAAAAATTTAGCGAGCGGGGTGGGGTATTCTTTGTTTTATATTATGGACATTAAGAAAATTCATCTACCCAATTACCCAATGACTGCTTGTTTTGCTTTGAAATTGGGAATCGGATGAAATTTATAAAATAATCGGAATATTCCGATTCCTCCAAGAATCGGAATCTACCGATTCTTTATTCCGATTCTGCCCATCACTACTCTAGATAGTTCCAGAACAGATGTCATCAATCTAGAGCTTCTAGTAGGTACAAATCTCTATTCCACAAAACATATATACATACAAATATTCTTTAATATTAGGCTAAACAAGCAGAAGCCATTTGCAAACTACAAGAAGACGCCAAATGCCAACACCGCCACAGATCAAACAAACCAGATGTTTCACTTAATAGTATTCCCTATGTAACCAGTTTCATTTTTTGTCGTGTGACGTTTACCTTCCAGGATTCTGCGCAGAAGACATAAACAGAGCAACCTAGCGATTGACATGGAAGTTAAGACCAGCGAGTATAATATCACAGGAGCCTTTAGTACTGAAATCTCAGAGATGGAAGTCGTCATCAGCTACACCAGTGATATTAATTATTTTGGAATGTAGTGTATTCTATTGAAGCTTAGACTACTTAGGAAAACACTTTAAAACACTCATTATTGGAAAACCAACCAAAACAACTACTCCTACTAGCTAATACTGACGAAGTATTGAATTACATGATAGGATTCCTGGCATTTTAAGGCAAAAAAATATATTGAAAATACTGAAATCATTTAAAATGTGTGAATTTAAATAAATGATTTAAGTATTTTTAATATATATTTTCCTTTAAAATGCTAAGAATCCTATCATGTAATTCAATACTTCGTCAGTATTAACTAGAAGAGTAGTTGTTTTGATTGGTTCTCCAATAATGAGTGTTTTAAAGTATTTACCTAACTAGTATATTAGCGTGCCCAGATTAAGGCAACAATATACAGAAGTAGGTATTTTCGTAATAAATAAAAAAGTGTGTAAGTTGTGATTTGCATACCCAACAAACACCGAAGATTGGCCCATCACTGGGCCAGAAGTTTCATTTCTGGCCCAGTGATGGCCCGATGAAGGGCCAATGTTCGGTGTTTGTAGGGATAATAACTAAATAATATTCTCCAACTCTTTATATATGCTTAGCTTAATTAAATCAACAGTAAAATCTGGTTATACTTTGTAAAAACTTGATTATCATAATATATACAGTAGTAATAAGATATTAAAAATTATATAGAAATAATTAGGCAATCTAAATTCTCAACGCTTATTGGCAACACATTCTGATATTCGCTGGCTCAAATTGGTTATCTGTTCCTCGTAGAGAAATTTTAAACAATTTTATTTTCAAATTTCAACGTACTTTCGAATCGAAATTTCGATGCCTTTTATTGGATATTCTGCAGGCGCGCGCTGGGACAATTTTGGGCCTTGGGAAAATAAGTTAGAAAGGGCCCCAGGCAGATATCGAGATTTTTTAAATTGATATGCGGTAGGGGAGGAATTAAGAATATTTTTTTACCTCGGAAATGAAAACTGATGAGCGGGGGGGGGAAGGCCCTTTTCATGAAGGGTCCCAGTATCCCCTAAGTTCATTCTCCTCAGACTTTTTAGATAGGTATGTCTCCAGGAAATTGAGTTTTTAGAGAATATCCCAATTTTTAATCGAATTGACATTATTTATATGCTACATACTATAAAGTTTATAAACACGATCAAAGAATTTAATCGGTTGATCCAAACAGGTGTGAATGTCTATAATGAATATATGTATAAGTTGTTACAAGGTAATCAAATCTTGGCTAGAAAGTAAAGTACAGCTCTTCGTCAAAAGGTGACTGACATCCATCTATTGAACACCGTCAGCTGATGAGGCAGGGTCGGTTTTTAGGTAACAGCGCGGAGGCCTTAAGCGCTAGGTATGTTTTTCGTTGAAGCTTTCTCTTCCAATAAAATAAACGCGCAGATCTGCGTATAAAATCTGTAAACAAGCATTTAAAGCGAGTATTTGGCAATGCTCACCTAACATACGAGGATTTCAATACCGCGTTATGTCAAATAGGTGTTCTAAATTCCAGACCTTTATGTCCCCAATCGTCCAATCCCAATGACCTTCTCCCATTGACCCCAGGCACTTTTTAATTGGAAGACCCATTAATAAAAAAAGGGATAACGTTACGGGTAAAAAAGTTACAGTACATTTACATCTTAAACAATGCTTATATTTCATCAGTTTTCCTATTGCAGAAGATGGCTCAGATTGTCCGTAAGTATTATGTTTTATAATAATTAGTTATTCTAATCTCAGCATTAAGCAATCCAAACCACGTGACTTTTCACATGGCGTGGCGGGCAAACATCCGGCCAACGTTTGTTTTTCGGTTGCCTTGGCTACGTTTCCGCGAGTTTGCCCACCACGGCATATCGCCACAATAATTTTAAAGGTTGTTGGATTGCCTAATTACAAACCTTTTAAATTCTAACCTCATTCTCGTTATTTTATTTCCTAGACAGATATAGCGAGTTATCTAAATGTTAAAAATAAGATCCAAAGTGTACGTGATATCCTGGATAATAGAAGTAGCAGATCCTCCTCAGCGCTATTGAAGAACTGCATGTAGATGAAGTTCAAAACCATGCTAACTTGCATTGTGTATCTCTACACGATAATAAGACTAACGATTTTGCATATACTCCAACTATTTAAAGATACTTACTGTATTTTGATAAAATGTCATAAATATTAAAGAATATTTTCTCAAAATAATACATAAACAAGTATTAATTATTAAAAAGACTGTTAATAATAACAAACAACTATTTCGTTTCAATAACTTTAATTTTTTAGAAACATATTACTAGTAATAGTCTAAGAGCTACTTCCAAGATTTTATGAGGTCATCGATATATTTATGTCATTTGGTCATCTGATGACTTGGGTCCTGCCATTGATATAGGAGATATAGTAGTTTTTTAATCCAGATGAACGTGTATGATATTGAAGAAAAACTAAAAACGTTCTTGACATTCATATGCCCTTTAACATATCGACTATTGATATTCTATTAAGTAGCCGCTCAAATTGACATGAATTGGAGGAGGCATCAGGGTAAAAAAAAATTGGCTACACGAGTGACTAAGTTATTTACATTTATTAATTTTGAATAATTGTATTATATCAATGAAATATAACAATGCCAATTACATATCATTTTGTATAGGCAAAGTGTTAGAATTTTGCACAAAATGATCGATTAATCAAACATGTACAAATACACAATATGAATTGAAATAAGCATTAACGATAGATGGAAGCATTTTTAGGTGTTATTAACCTAAAATTAGAATGGCATACAACTCCACGTGAGCTTCTTAACCATGCATGCGGAACAGTGGCGGCTGCTGAAATTTCAATATTTTTTTCTCATCTGTGGCGCTTGGGACCCATACGAAATATGGGAAATAACATCTAGAGAAGCACTTCTTTAATGACCCCTAAAAAATTATGAAAAAGCAGTTTGTGAAAAAAAATTTTAAAATTCGGTAGCCTCCCCTGGGTCTAAGGACTCCTGTTTAACTTTTTTTTGTCATATACATTTGACTTTTCATAAAAATACAACAATACGTTTCGGAGTTTATGAAAATATTTTCATTACTAACTGAGATACAACAAATTGAAATATAGTAATTTGTTAAATTGTAAATTACAAACTTTCAGTTCATTGTATTTCATTTAATAATGAAAATATTTTCATAAACTCAAAAACGGGTTGTATTTTTATGAAAAGTCAAATATATATGACAAAAAAAAAAAAAAATGAAACAAGAGTCCCTAGACCCAGGGGAGGCTACCAAATTTAAAATTTTGTTTTCGCAAACTGCTTTTTCAAAATTTTTGGGGGTCATTAGAGAAGTGCTTCTCTAGATGTTATTTCCCATATTTCGTATGGGTCCCATGCGCCACAAACGAGAAAAAAATATTGAAATTTCACCCGCCGCCACTGATGTGGAATGGGGGTCACAAGGCACCTATTTAACCCTTTCACTGGGCACGGCCCAAATGCCGTGGCTGGTGCTATGCGCAATTATTTTGCTGCTAGCGAGTATAGTCATCTGGAGCAGTATGGTTCGAAGGAGTATTTTTTTTTTATTGTTTTTTAGTAAAAAAATAATGTCACAATAAAGCATGTAATTTTGAAAACAAAAATCATAAATCATAACAGAAATGACACCAATGCATCGAAGCTAAGAAACGTTCCCAGGCAGAGGCTAGAGGAATATGACGCCACTTACTTACAGGCACGCAGGCCTGTGTGTGTGTAATGTGGGTCCGTTGTTTTTTATTGAAAGACATATAATATTATTGATCAGCATGTTTCCAAATTTTGAAGACATTTTGATTTATGATTTTCGAATGACGGCCCTCTAAAATTATATTTTTCAAATATTAAATAATTAATAACATTTAAGAGAATTGTTTTTCGAAGAAAAGTCATTTTTCATTTTCTTTTTAAATTCACTTTTTCTACAACACGAACGGCGTCATCCATACTTTCAAATTTCATAAGCTAAGAATTTTCATTGAAAAATTGTCAACATTTTGAACCACCAGCCCTGTAAACTATACGAGCATTAAGGATTGCCGAATTTGAAAGCATGGACGACAGTGGGTGATAGAAAAAGCAATTTTAAATAGAAAAAGAGGAATGACTTTTTTTCGAAAAAGAATTCGTTTCCAAGTTATAAATTGTTTGATATTTTCGACAGATGACACTGGGTTGTAGAAAAAGTGAATTTAAATAGAAAATTAAGAATGACTTTTTTTCGAAATAAAGTTCGTTTAAAAGTTATTAATTATTTAATATTTGAAAAATATGATTTTATGGGACCGTAATTCTAAAATTATAAATCAAAATATCTTCAAAATTTGGGGTTCTAGAGCATGCTGATCGATAATATTACAATAGGCTTTCAATAAAAAACAACGGGCCCGCATTCAGCCCTGCGTACCTGCAAGGTAAGCGACGTCATATTACTAGCCTCTGCCTGGGAACATTTCTTAGCCTCACTGCATTTGGGTGATTTCTATTACGAATAATTAACAAAATTAAAATATTTATTAATAAAATAAAATCTGATTTTGGTACTAGGGACTCTAATGTATGGTTTTAACTAAAATTAATGAATATTATTTTTTTTGTGAACATCCCTATTGGCATAAATATATTGGTGACCTCACAAAATCCTGGGACTAGCACTTTGACTATAAAGAAACACACATAACTATATCGAAACATGTATGAAACATCTAGTGTAAAACATTCTTCTTATTTCTTTTCATTTCATAATACACCCAGGATTTTAAATGTTGTGCAGTTCTATTTTTCAACACTGTCGAGTTTTGGATTAAATATTCACATTCATCTAATGATGGATATTTGTTGGTCTTAAAATTTTTCTCAAAAAATTTTCTAACAATTTCCTTCTCTTCACTTTTCCAACGCATTAGTACTACAAAAGAAAAAAAGAATACAGTGAAAACCTGGTTTGAATCTGTGTAACTGAAGCGGAAAGTAGTACTCTCTGCTCAAGCGTAGACATTTTTGTCCGGAGGACAATCAAGGGCTAAAGAGTAGGCGAGAGGAAAAGATACTTTTCGCTCAAGTTGTATAAAATATTTTTTCTACCACAGCTTTGGTAAGGATAATATCTACTAAATATTACTTTAATGGACCACCGCAGAATCATTCACCATAATAATTTTAAGAATATTCTACGTACTCCATATCTATGAAGATATGTACAATAAATAGACACTCAAGATATTACTTTGCATGTATTTCATCTGCAAAAATGATACAATCATACCTTGTCAATGTAAGCAATAAGTAAGCAAGCAAGAATGACTCTATTCCGCTTGTTACTAATGGAGATGAGCGAAAAAGTGACATTCCTGCTTATTGATCAGAAAATGTGAACTTTCCGTCTTCTAGCATCTAAGAAAGCCTACTTTTCAGAGCTGCAGTAGAAAAAGTATAAAGTATATTAATCTTAAGACTAAAACAAGAGATATGATAAAATACCTTTTGACTTTTTTATCCTCTTACTACTACTCCCTTCATCATTAATATCATATACACACTTCTTTATTTGATTATTCACAAAAGCATACAATTGGTCTACAGTTCTGTTTTGTAGTATATTGTGAGAAGCTATAGCAGTAAAACATTTAGATTTACTTGGCAACTTTCCCTCTACGATGTCATTACTAAATAATTCGCAAGCCAAATTTCGCTCTGGTGAAGTCCACGACACCCTCTTGACCGCACCGACTGGGGAAACTATAATTCATAATGATAAAAAAAATTAACCTTAGGTATGATAAAACATTACCAGATCGTGTCTTTCTCTTTTTTGGAGCATCTTCTATGGATACATTTCCGGTTCCCGCGGAACTCTCCAATATATTAGATGGTTGAGTCATGATTTGTGATTCATTATTTGTAAATTCATTGTCACTTTCCTCATCTGAAGATACAAAAGCTTCTTCAGTTCCTCCTTGGGCTTCTTCAAGAAGTTTGGACATACTCGTAAGTTCACGAACAGCTAAGGGAACCCTATATACATCTCGATGGATCCTTACATCATGACCCATATAATTTGCAAGGTCAGCAATTTCTATTTCACTAAGCTTGAGCGTTGCACTTCTTGTTGCTAGATGCTTCCTCAGTTGAGTTCCTCGTAACAGATGTGGGTTTTTAGCGCCACACAAATCTGCATATTTTTTTAATAATGTACAACACGAAAGGTGTTTGTTTTGACCAAATGTGGTATTTGGTAATCCAAATAAATATTGATTATCTTCAGGTACTTTAGCATCATTACGATGTTGAAGCAATAACTGAATTGCATTATTTAATTTTTTATGTAATAATACTGGCACCTCCCTCCCGAGTTTGCCCCTTATTGCAAATCTTATATAGTTGCCACCTGACTTCTGTTCTTCTTTCGAAATACCTTCTACTATATCTTTGTTCAAATTGTTACTAAGAGTTTCATAATTTCTATAGTCTTCAATTTTTATTCGTTCTACTTCTCCTGCTCTACGGCGATTAAACACTTGTAAGGATATTAACGTATAACCTGAAAGATTTATCCAGTTTTCATAAGTGAAATTTGATTTAAGATTCTGGTACCACTTCTCCCGATTTTTATTTAAATATTCCCAAAGCTTTTGAATATCATCCTTGGAAGGTAATTGAATCTTTTTGCGTCTCCTATTTGCCAACATTGTTTCTAGAACAGTTTTATTTACCGATGTGGCATAATCCTCCTCTAGGAGTTTTAGAAAATCTGAAACTTCATCTTTTCTATCATTTTGTCTTTTTTTGATACATTCAGTTGTTAAAAGTAAAGCACACTTTTTCAGGAGGTTTCCTAACAGGGAAGCAGTTGCCGGTGACTTATAAGTACTATTTTCTCTCAAATTTGCTACATTATTTACAGCAGTTATAATAATATCATAATATTTTGGATGTAAAATTGAGGCTAAATCAACAACTGTTTTATCCAATTTCTTTAATTCTATAAGGAGGCGACCCAGAACTCTTATTCTTGCACGAATCATTTTATAAAAGTGTTCAGATCTGTACTTTTGACATAGTTTATTGGCAAATAGAATGACCAGTTCATCGTAGCGTATTATGTCAGTAACTTCATCTTGTCGCAATACTGGGAACACTTTCTTAAGTAAAACAGAACATGCCTTTTCATGTATTCGTGCATCAACTCTTCTACCCATCACTAAAATATTACGGTGAGTGCCCTTTAAAATATTTGCACAACGATGATAGTGCCTGTGAAAAGTTAATTTTGAGAAGTAGCCTTGGCAGCTTGAACAACTCGTATAATGGTCTTGAGATCTTTGTTTACTTGGGTGTGGACGTCTACAAACAATTCGATCACCTTCATTAATGGAGGACTTGCGATTGTACTCAAAATTAAATTTACGTCTGATGACCTCTAGTATATTTTTTCGCTCTTTTGACCCTAAATCGTAAACAAAAAATTATATCAATTACTGATGTCTTTAGTTTTCAAGTATCATGAAATCTCCAAGGAGCTGTGAGACCTTGTCGTTGGTGGAGAGGCTTAAGTAACTGCGATGATCCCGAGCAACGTCGGCGGGAGAAATAGTCTCCTGGCAGGGTCACCCATGCCGGCAAGGTCGAGGGTGAGTGGCGAAAACTAAGGACAGCTCAAACCTCAGGATCCACAAGTGTGGTGTGGCTACGGGAACTGTCGAGGGTAATCCGAGCCACTCACTCGCTAAAAACCGTAATTACGGCCTACCCTTCAACGACCTCTGTGGAAAATAAAAAAATGGCACCTTAAGGGAAAATCGTGCAGAAACCGTGACCGGGGGGCTTGCCTTAACTGACAGGCCCACGAGGAGAAAACCTCTATAAATAAACCGACAGCAAAGTCGAAAAAACCTGCAGATAAGTGTATACAGTATATAGTCTTGCCCTCGGAATAGGCGTCACCCGGGGGTCGACCGATTTTTCAACCTATCTCATGGGATATATATGAATAAAGACATGTTAAATCAAACAAATCAGACGAATCCAAATTTGGACAATAACACAGATAAGGAAAATACTCAAGACCCCTTCATGAGAAGACCAAGAATTGTCCTGCCTTTTCTCCCTCCCTGACAGAAGAGATGATGATGAGTCGGTTTTTGTATCCAGCGACGAGGAGAACAAAGGTGTCTTCTCTGACGGAGAACTGGCCTTAAGTAAGAAAAGAAGGAGGGATAGTGATGAGGAACACAAAAAGGGTCTTCAAGTGACCATTAATAAAATGGAAAAGCATGCAAAAATGTTGGCTGAACTTGCGAAAGCTAATCCAAACACTAAGGTGGAAATAAAAAAAGCTATAACGGAAATGAGTCAACTGGCAATGGTACTAGCTAGAAAAAACGCCGAGTGGCATAGTCATAGTATTCGGAAGGTGGCAAGGAAGGCAGCGAATGTGAGTCAGGTAATCAAGAGACAAGAGCCACCGATGGTGCAGAAAGTGAGCATTGGGATTCAAGTCACGAGCGAACGCAGAGAGATACTGGAGACGATTGAGGCAGGGACAGGCCTCACTGGTATGACCAAAATCCTGGATAAAAAGTGTCCCGAAGAAGCATTTTTAAGAAAATAAAAATTGAAACAGGAAATCCTGCAATGGCCCCACCGGACTATGACTATGAAACAGGAGGGGGAAACCTACTGCTTGGGGTTGAAGGAGACCATCTGAAGGGGCAAACCTAAAGGAGGAAATACAAATGCAGCTGAAAGACACAGCGGTACATATGACACGTTTCAAGTTTATGTGTAATTGGGCTAACCCATAATAAATAAATAAAAATAAAGAAAGGAAATGACACTTCACGTCTCAGACATTGACCCTACCGTCACGGAAGAGGAAATAAAACAGGCT
Source organism: Rutpela maculata (assembly GCA_936432065.2). Taxonomy (NCBI): domain Eukaryota; kingdom Metazoa; phylum Arthropoda; class Insecta; order Coleoptera; family Cerambycidae; genus Rutpela; species Rutpela maculata. The sequence continues at coordinate 87,586,432 of OW386292.2, forward strand.
ATTATGAACAACATAGATACAAATGTGCGAGACATACGGGTAACATCACCGAGACCTAACAGAAATGGTAATAAAACAGCCACGGTTATATTGCCTAAGGCATCAGCAGAAATGCTGATAAAAAAAAGAGAAGGTTCTTATTCAGAATAAGAGCCAGAGTCTCTATTCTTAGATGCTTACAATGTCTGGAATTCGGACAGTCGTGGAGCGTGCAAAGGAGCAGACCGAGAAGATGAGTTAAATGCACAAAGCCAAAGAACCTAACCGAAATCTATTGAAAAGATCAGGCTAGTTGACAGATAAAAGAATGTACTTCAGAAATAATAAAATCGAGGTCTCAAAGGTCTACGAACACAGAGGATATATAAAGATAAAACTCGTTAAATTCGCCTTATTCGGCGTATACTCTTCGCCAAATATTCCGACTGAGAAGTACGAAAACCAAATGACAGTACTCATGGAGGATGTTAGGACTACACAGAAAGCTGTAGTTGTGAGCGACTTCAATGCCAAAGCCCCAGAATGGGGAACACCTCTGCAAGATACCAGAGGTGAAATCCTGACAGAATGGATGGCGACGCTAGATCTGGTGGTCCACAACACGGGGATCCAACTTTTGTCAGAAGAACTACAAGGTCCCATATTGACGTAACCTGCTCATCTCAGAGCACTGCAAGGTATGTAAGAAACTGGAGAGTCCTTAAGGAGGAATCTCTGAGTGATCATCTTCACGTTCCGAGGTCGCTGTAAACGCTCCGGGAATGAGGGTCTCATTTAAACCCAAGGTCATTATAGACAAGGATGCGTTCGATAGACACATCACGACACAGGTCCATGGCCTCCGGGAAAATGACACTGATGTCGAGACTTGCACAAACATCAAAGAAGTATACAGAAAAAGTTGTCATACAAGAAATGGGATACCCGAATACAAACCATATTGGTGGTATTGACAATAAAAGACAGGAGTGCGCGGTGGCCAGATCACTCACCAGAACCAGAAGAGACGATGTGAACCTGATGGCCCAGAAACTTGCCTCATACAAAGTGAAGAAGAAAGAACTGCAAAAATTCATCAGGGATGCTAAACGCAAATCTTGGGACGATCTATGCAAAAGGTTAGACGAGGACATCTGGGGAGATGGGTATCGTATTGTAAGGAAAACAATTACGGGACAATCACTGCTATTCGCTATCACAACGGAATTCAAGGAAGAAATACTTGAGGCTCTCTTCCCAACGGTGTCAGATGCTTGGGCAAATGATCATGAGGCGACAGTACACAGAGATTTCTCTTTGGAAGAACTCAAAATAGCTTTGTATAGAATCAAAACCGGCACTGCCCCCGGACCTGATAAAATTCCTCCAGAAGCAGTAAAGAAATTTGCAACGTCCCACCCCCAGCTGGTGCTAACAATATTAAAGAGACTTCTGAAGAAACATTCCTTCCCAAAAAAGTGGAAGAAAGCAAGAATTACTCTGCTCTGGAAACCAGGCAAACCAAAGGAGAGCACATCGTCCTACCGACAAATATGTCTAATTGACATCATGGGAAAATTATATGAGACCCTAATAACAGGCTAATCGCTAAAATTGATGTCGAGTTGGGTCTGTCTGAGAATCAATTTGGCTTTCGCAAGGATAGGTCAATCATCCTAGCGGTGGAGAAAGTGTTGCGAACAAAAAGACTCTCAGTAGAAATATATTGACTAATGGTAACACTAGACATCAGAAATGCGTTTAATACCGCGACCTGGAGCATGATTATAGAGCAGCTGGAGATGAGGCAAGTTTCTGGCTACCTAATAAATGTAATAAGCAATTATTTTCAAGACAGGAAGATACACATGGACAAACTACAAAAGACACTAACAGCAGGGATTCCACAAGGTTCTGTACTGGGGTCAACTTCGTGGAATATCCTATATGATGGACTACTTAGAATAGACCTACCCCAGAACACCAGGATGGTGGCGTTCGCAGACGACGTAGCAGTGCTGGTAACAGCCAGCGACCTGTCAACCTTAGAGTTCAGATGCACTGAGGGGCTAGGGTGATTAAACGTATGGCTGAGACACCAAAATCTGGATCTAGCACCGGAAAAAACTGAGGCGATCTTCCTAAAGGGACGTCCTAAAAATGTCGCTCTACGAATTAACTTGGAGATGAGAGGACAACACATCGAACCCAAGAGGAGTCTCAAGTACTTGGGGTGGTCCTAGAATGACAGGACACGTTCGGTAAACATATTAAATATGCTTGCCAGAAAGCTAACGATCGGGTTGCGGCACTGAATAGGATCATGCCAAACATCAGCGGCCCTTCTAGCAGGAAGAGAGCATTTCTGTCCAGCGTGGTTCACTCGGCGATGCTGTATGAGGCCTCTATCTGGGGAGGGGGACTTCGGGTAAATACGTACGCTAGATTGCTGGTGAGCACCCAAAGAAAAGTTCTGCTAAGGGTTATTAGCACATACAAAACAGTATGGGCGGCAGCTGCACAGGTAATACCTGGGACGCCCCCCATACATTTGCTTGTAGCAGAACGTGAATATATTTTTCAAAAGAAAAAAGAGCGGGAGATAGCTGCAGAAAAAGAGGCGCGACATATCACCATAATCAAATGGGAAAGGGAATGGTAGCGAACCACTGAAGTGGCACAGTGGACGAAACGGCTGATTCCTAATATCGACAAATGGGTGCTATGTAAGCACAGAACCACTGAATATTTCCTAACTCAGGCGTTGACGAACCATGGGACTTTAGGAAATTATCTCAAGAGAATCGGGAAAAGAAACGAGGACACTTGTAATTACTGCCGGGAGCCTGATACGCCAGAGCACTCTCTTTCACTGTCCCAGATGGGAAGTGAAAAGATTGCATGTACAAATTAAACTGGGGCTTCAGCTAACACTGGACAACATGACACAACAGATGAAAGAAGATAACGGGAAATTAACACACCAATGGATCCGCGAAGTAATGGAAACGAAGGAAAAGGATGATTGTGAACGTCATGGGTAAATGAATTTATCCAGATCACGGAAAATATTAAATTGAACACCAAAGACAAACTTTATTTTACCAAATATCATGAAATCATTAAACAAAAATGTTTATGATTCTTATTTCAATTTTAATATCTAATATGAGTTCTTCAGTAACCAAATTAGTGACAGAGCCAATTATTATCTAGAACGCTCCACGCAGTAACACAAACGAGCATTTTCAAAAAATGTGTTTAGAGTAATATTCACACTATTTCATATGAATAATATTATATTATATAATATTAATTAGAATAATAATTTTGGTTTTTCTTTATACCACAGATGCTTAACATTTATTGGCTTTGAAGGTTTTTGGACTAAATTTAAAAATCTTAATTGTAAGGGTATATTGAGTAATTTAGAACTCCCTTGATACCTCTTAGTAAGCTAGCGAAGATTTATCAAAATTAAAATTTTGATCACTGAAGAAACATCATTTTAGAACATAATTACAAACACTCACCTTTAGGGAGATTTAAAAACTTCTTCACATCTGGTTCGGTTTTGTGTACATTTTCCAAATGCCCGGGTAATTTTGTAACCAGTTTTGTGCAATAATAACAAAAGTTCTTTTTAGTTCCTCCATTAGAGGGTAAGACTTTTGCTTCTGAAACATCAGAAGTACGTGCAGGTAGCAAATTAATAAGAACTACCTCCTCTTTTTCTGTCGCTGGTGTTTCTAAAAAACATTTAATTGTAAATTGTCTTTGTTGCTTAAAATTGCAATAATTCATTAGAATATGGAAGGTTTAATAATCCCTTGTGAATTAAAAATTACAATTTTAGATAATGTCATTTAAACTTATCATTTTTGCATGATGTGTCGTCGTAATTGACAATTTTATGGAAATTGAGTTTTGTTAAAATATGTATTCTAAGAGCTGTTGCTATTTAAACGTGGTTGACAAATTCTAAATACTATCTTTCTTTTCATATAAATCTCGTAGTGTCGTAGCACTTCGGAGTGTAAAAGTATTAATTTAAATCATTATTTCAAGGACTAGTCACTTTTAATGCATGAGGGATTAAATGGAAAATAAAAAAAATGTTACGACAATATTTAGGAGTATGCTCTGTATCTACAATGATGCAATATGTTGTTTCACAAGTTGATAATTCAAACACGATTTGAATTATTATTTTTATTCTAATCAGTTTTTAGTTCTTTTTTATTTTAAATAATATATTAATTCGTTCATTAAAATATACTATTTTTTTTTTCACAAAATGCTTAGTATGGAAAAAACAATTGGCTAATATAACGACAACGAAAAGAAGCATGTAAACTTATTTTTAGACAGATGTTACAGTTTCAATAATAACATCACAGCTTTAAATGTTCTATGTTGCACTAAAAAACTTCCAGGAATGTGGTGTTTGCACTAAAAGAAAGTATATTTTCAATAAATTCATTCTGATCTATTAAATTAAATACCATTACAATTTTGCCAAGTTTCATATTTCTTTTCGTCTCCAGTAAGTTTATATTTAAAATTTAAATACCGAATAAGGTGGATGAGATGTAACACTAAACATTACATGAGCTGATTATTTCAACTGTTATTTATCGATGTAAATCAATTACCTATATCAGTGGTTGTGTCTGGAAACACTTCTGTTTGGTTCGGTAATAAACAGATATCAGAAGAGGAATCTGATTCGTATACATACGAAGAATCTTCATCTGTTTCAAAAGGGTCTGTGAGATCTGAAATCAAAGATCTTATTAAAATTACATGGATATAGGTTAATATTTGTACTCTTCACCTAATGTTTTTTCCCAATTATTGAAATTATTAATTTTAGTTTTCTTTCTAAAATTATAATTATGGTCTCGAGTTTCCTCTATGTCATATTTTGGGATTCCTAGAAATCAAATTGTTAAAAACAGTATATTACCAGGAGTAGGCTTTATCGAGTTGAAGCCAGATATTTGCTTGCACCAGAGGCCTTGCAATAAGCAAAACACAAAAAGCAATCTGCTCATGTATCCACAGGGTGTCCCATAATAACATGCAAAAAATGTAACTGTTTTATGAATTTTTTTTAAGAGATCAAAAAGTTTCTAAATTAATCGTGCTTAGTTATTTTTTTCTAATTGAAAAAAAAATAGCAGGCAGCGGAGATATTTACAAAATTCCAAGAAGGGTTAATTTCACCACTTTGTGTACACGGTAGGTGGATGAAATAATTTCGTTAGATGCCTTTTGATAAATAAACGAGATGTGCCAAATTTTGTCTTTTTCTGATACGTTATTTTGAGATTGAAATTAAAAATCGTTTTTTGGCACACCCTTTCACTGCGGCCACCGTAAGGCTTTCGGATTTGTACATCTCCCGCAATTAACATTCGAATCATATTCGCGGACGTGTACGTTTCCTGCATTGGTGCACTTTAATTGTATTCAAAATGTTACATGTATATATTGTAAAATGTCACATTTTACAGATTTCTGAATAATTTTGTTTTAGAATGAAGTATTTATTACAAAAACATCTAAAACAAAAAGCAGTGAATATATAAAAACATAAAAGACGAGTTCTTTTTTTTTGTGGGTGTGTCAAATTGAAGTTTAGTGCGTATTATAAACATATTCATATATGGATTCAGTCGGTCCCCGCATTTAAGTATGCCTCCATCCTCGTGTAATTAGCCGGTTCCCACAGTGAAAGGGTTAAGGGGATGTAGCTGGACAGGAAAGGGTTATTTTGAAAATTTTGTATGAAGAACCCATCCTAATTTTTGACAGGGAATCTACAGTTAAATTTTTTGCACGTTATTACGGGACACCGTAGAATGTTTCTAAAGTAGGGTTCTAAATTTTCACGGCATACGGTACTCATCAAAATAAATCAGAAAGGTTCTATAAACATGTTTCCGGAAATGCTCTCTAAAAGAGGCCTCAGAATGGTTTTACTAAATATGAAATGAAATAAATAATTTAAAATATTCTAACCAGATGTGTCCCAATTTTTTCTTATGTAGAAAACTCTAAAATTTCATAATTTAATGCTAAAAACTAGACAAAATTATACAATTAAATTAGGATTGTTTTTACTGCCAAGACCTTGCAGTTTGGAACACTCCTGGACATAATTTTGTAAATGATTTCTACTTCATCATTTTACACAGTGCGTTGCGTAATAGTATATTAAGCTACAAAGTTGGTAAGTGCATCATAACAGAATCGAGGAAAAGTTTGTAAAAACGAGATGAAGCCGAGTTTTTTCAATTTCCGAGATTCTGTTATGCACTTAACAACCATGTAGCTTATTGTAATATGTTGCAACCCCTTAAAAATTTAAGGTTATGTTGGTTACTAAAAAGTAGGCAGACTTCAACAGATCGAATGTCAGAATGAATGTAGTGTATTTGCACCTACTCGAAAAAGAACCTATCAGAAGATTCCAAAGTGACATCTGGAATTATCGAGAGAATGGTGGCGTCATCACAGAACAATCGAGATCTGTCATTTTTAGGTATAAAAGACCGATCGCATTCTCGGCGAGTAGTTCAGAAAGTTCAGAAAATATAGAAAGTGAGGTTAAGAGTTTAATGATAAACAAAGTAATAAACATTGTGATTTTAGTCAGTAAAGTGTATTTAAATTAATAATAGTATTGTGAAGTATCCAGTAAATATTTAATAAAGTGTGTTAGTGGATATCTCTTGTTATAATCTTTGGAACCCACGGAATTTGCAAGGGGTAGTTTCCTAAGGGTGGAAACACGCGACAAATTGGTGTCAGAAAGCGGAATTTTATGACAAGAGGAGCTCTGTAGTTGTGTTGGAGTGTTCGAGAAGTATTCTCGGGAGTTAGTGCTAACACAGGACTAATTTACTGGACATTTGTGTTGTTATTTTCGAACAGGAAAATAGTGTTTAAGTGCATTTTTGAGACATTGTAGAACATTTTATTAGGACATTAGTGTGATAATTAAATCCTTTGAACTGAGAAGTGATAGAGACACTGAAAAAGACTCATTTAGTGCGTGAAAATTTCTAGAACTTTTCTATTTGGACATTAGTGGAGATTATTAAATTCTCTGAACTGGATAGTGACAAAAGACTCTGGATAAGACTTTTTCGTGCTATTTCGAGATTTGTCTAGAAAGTTCCATTACCGATATTGACGTGACAGTTAAATTTATTTTATTTTAATTTCATCGTATGCCCGTAACAACAAGAAGTATGGCATCCGATAAACAAATACAGGACTTATTCGAACAATTCCAAAAAATGATGGCGCAGCAACGGCAGGAAGACAAAGAAGAACAGGAGAAAAAACGTCAAGAAGAAAGGGACGAATTAAAGAAAATTATGGAAGATCAGGAAATAAGACGTCGGAAAGAAAAAGAGGATGAAGAAACAAGACGTCAGAAAGAAAAAGAGGATGAAGAAAGAAGACGTCAAGAACAAGAAAGACAACGTCAAGAGGAAAAAGACGAACTCAGAAAAATAATGGAAGACTTGGAAGAAAGACGCCAGGAGGAATTAAGGAAAATCCTGAGCAATCAAATAAAAATACAACAGGACGCAATCATTTCTGTCAAAAGTGAAGTCAAAGAAGAGATAAGCAAGGTCGAAGATAAAGTAGGTGAAGTCAAGACCGAAGTCGGTCAAGTAAAAGGAAAAGTAAATCAGTTTGAAGAAAAGATGAGTGAGTTCGAAGAAGAAGTCAAGGGAGAAATAGACCGGCTTAAACGACAGTTGAGAGATAGAGGAAGCCAGCAGGTGGTATCATCAGGTCAGCGACTAAAACCTCCTTCTTTTGACGGCCAAAGTTCCTGGACGACGTACAAGAGGCAGTTTGAGGCAGCAGCATGTGCGAACAACTGGGATAACGAGGAAAAGGCCATGGCATTAGTTCTGGCGTTAAGGGGCCAGGCCTCAGAGTTGCTTCAGACTATCCCAGTGGACAAACAAAGGGACTTCAAAGTCTTGGAAGCTGCATTGGACTTGAGATATGGCGACCAACATCTCGCCCAAGTATACCAGGCCCAGCTAAAATCACGAACACAAAAGGCTGGAGAGAGTTTACAGGAATTCGAAGCTGCGATAGAGAGACTGGCACACCTGGCGTATCCGAGTGCACCTAGAGAATTTCAGGAACAATTAGTCGTAGGGGCCTTTTTAGATGGCATAAGGGACGAAGAGGTCAGGCGAGTTCTGAGGCTGACAAGACACCAAAGTAGTAGCGAAGCTTTGGTGCGTGCACTTGAAGTAGAAGCCGCCTACAGAGATACTCCAAGGTCGAGAGTGCGAGCTGTGACTCTCGAAGAATCGCAACCAGAAATGAATCAGAACCCTATGTTGACTGAGATGCAGAAAATGTTTACCAAACTATTCGATAAATTGGATGGCCTAGGAAAGCAGGATAAACAGCAAAATAAAGGAAAGCCGAGTGGTGGTATTAAATGTTACAACTGCGGCAAGGTGGGCCATATGAAACGAGACTGTCGACAGCAGAACTCGGAGAGTCGAGTAAATGCTGTGAATGTTGAAGAAAAGCAGGAAAACTAGAGATAGCCAGCACCAAGGGGGCTGTGCTGGCTAGGGAATGCGGTGCCCCCAGAGAAATAAAGATTCCCCAGCTCCAAAGAATTCCAAGTAGTCTGTTGTTGCAAGGATATGTGAATGGAAGAAAATGCGTGTTTACGATTGACACCGGTGCTACGTCATCAATAGTGCGGCCAGGGTTTATATCAGGCTTGCAGATTAACAAGAAGCAAAATGGAGTAATTATTCGGACAGCCACGGGGGACAGGGCTGCGGTCCATGGAGAGGTCAGCTTGGAACTGCAGGTTGGACGGTTGAGGTTCAATTACAAGGTCATTGTGGCTGACATTATGGATGATTTCATTTTGGGTCTAGACATCATGGGAGAGCAGGGATTTATTGTTGACGTAGGGGAGCGAGTCTTAAAAATTGGAAATGAGGAATTTATTCTGGCAACCGCAGACGACCAATTCCATAAAGCGAGATTGTTAACAACACAGACGATCAAGATTCCTGCTCATTCAGAACAAATGATCGATGCTGCCTTAGAAGGAAATCCTGGAGGGTACCATGTTGGCCTAGTGGAAGATGACGAATCGATTAAGTCCCTATCCAATATTATTGTGGCGAGAACTTTAACCCGGACTAAAGACAAAATCCCAATTAGAGTTGTTAATTTAAATTCCCACTCGGTGACAATTAAGGAAGGCAAACCGATTGGCTCCTATGAACCGGTCACATGGGTAGCGAGGTGCGAGGAACAAACAGAGGGGAGTTCGTCTACGAAAATAGACCAGGAAGTTTTGACCTTGCTGAGTACCCAGTTGGAGCATTTATCTGAGGATGAACGAAGGGAGGCAATCAAGTTCCTAGAAAAGGAAAGTTCAGTATTTGCCAAGAATACAGAGGCCCTTACAAAAACAGACATAGTCCAGCATCGGATAAATACTGGCAACTCACCCGCTATTCGACAACCACCTAGGAGGCTGCCATTAGCAAAACAAGAAGATGCCTCGGCAATGATAGACAAGATGCTACAAGATGGAGTCATTGAGGAGTCGACGAGTCCCTGGTCATCGCCAGTAGTTTTGGTTGCCAAGAAGGATGGAACATTAAGATTTTGTGTCGATTATCGAAAATTAAACGATGTCACGAAGAAAGACAGTTACCCATTACCACGAATTGACGACACGTTAAGCACGTTGGCAGGCTCACGATGGTTTTCTACGTTAGACCTTAGGAGTGGATACTGGCAAGTGGGGCTTCATCCTGATGATAAAGAAAAGACAGCGTTTTCAGCAGGCAGTGGTCTTTATCAATTTACCGTGATGCCTTTTGGACTTTGCAATGCGCCAGCTACCTTTGAAAGACTGATGGAGTTCGTGCTGCGAGGGCTAACCTGGAGGACGTGCCTGGTTTACCTTGACGACGTGCTTGTTATGGGACAGGACTTTACAGAACATTTGAAAAATCTTCAAGAAGTATTTGGGCGAGTCAGGAATGCCCATCTGAAGTTGAACCCGAAGAAGTGCCTGCTATTCCAGAAAGAAGTCAAATTTCTTGGTCACGTGGTGTCTTCGGATGGAATACAAACAGACCCCGACAAAATTTCTGCTGTACGAGATTGGCCAAGACCATCTAACGTTCATGAAGTACGGAGCTTCCTTGGCCTCTGCACTTATTACAGGCGCTTTGTGGAAGGGTTTGCAGAAATTGCGAAACCATTACACCGGCTGACAGAAGAGAAAGTGCAGTACCAATGGACACCGGAATGTGAAACGGCATGGAGAAAATTGAAGGCAGCTCTATGCACTGGTCCTGTGCTAGCGTACCCACAACGGGAAGGACTTTTTATTTTAGACACTGATGCCAGCAATTCTTCGGTCGGATCTGCGCTGTCTCAAATCCAGAATGGGCAGGAAAGAGTGATCGAGTACTTCAGCAAGGTGCTGTCCAAACCAGAAAGAAATTATTGTGTAACCCGGAAAGAGTTACTGGCCATCGTAAAATCAGTGGACCATTTTCATAAATATCTTTATGGAAGACATTTCAAGATTCGGACCGACCATGCTGCATTAAAATGGCTGTTGCAGTTGAAAACCCCTGAAGGTCAACTGGCTCGTTGGATAGAACGGTTGCAACAGTATGATTTCAAAATAGAACATCGACCTGGAAGATCTCATAAGAACGCAGACGCTTTATCTAGAAGACCATGCAAGGAAGATTGCAAGCACTGCCGCCACGTTGAGAAATTGCAGGGTACGGTGGCCGTCAACACTATTAAAATAGAGGTTCCGGACGATTGGACAACCGAAGCCCTGAGACAAGAACAACTGAATGACACAGAAATTGGGGCTATATTGAGAGCAAAGGAGAAGGGAATTCGACCAGCGTGGAAGGATGTTTCGGATAAGGCAGTTGGATTGAAGGCTTTGTGGGCCCAATGGGATTCACTTAAAGTCATGAACGGGCTGCTAAAGAGAGCTTGGGAAAGCCCGGATGGCAGGGAAGTTGTTATGCGTCTAGTGATTCCCAGGTGTCGAGTACCGAAAGTACTTCAGGAAGTGCATAATGGAGCATCCGGTGGGCACTTCGGAGTTAATAAGACCCTGAATAAAGTACGAGAACGATTTTATTGGGTAAATAGTCGTCAAGATGTGGAAGCTTGGTGTTGCAATTGCAAAATTTGTGCAGCCAGTAAGGGACCACAGACTAGAAGTAGGGGTGCAATGAAGCAGTATAACGTCGGAGCTCCTTTCGAGAGGATCGCGATCGATATAGCCGGCCCATTCCCAGTAACCAAGGATGGGAACAAGTACATACTGGTTGCAATGGACTATTTTAGTAAGTGGCCAGAGGCCTATGCAATTCCAAACCAAGAAGCAGTCACTGTCGCCAAAGTCTTGGTAGATAATTTGATATGTCGGTTTGGTGTACCCCTGGAGCTGCACTCAGATCAAGGGAGGAACTTTGAGTCAGGGGTGTTTCAGCAAATCTGCAAGTTATTGGGGATACACAAAACACGGACCACAGCCCTTCACCCGCAATCAGATGGAATGGTGGAACGACATAACAAGACCATGAAAGAACATCTCTCTAAAGTGGTTCATAAGAATCAACGCGATTGGGATCTCCACATACCGTTCTTCCTCATGGCATACAGAGCTGCTATCCACGAGTCTACGAAACAAACACCAGCCCGTGTAGTATTTGGACATGAGATCAGACTGCCGTGTGATTTGATTTTCGGAACACCAGGCGGAGAACAGCTTCCTGTGAACAGCTATGTGGATGAAATGAGTGAACGGCTAAGAAATGTTCATGAGCTGGTTAGAGACCAAATCACCATAGCCAGTGACCGAATGAAGGCTCGATACGACCGTAAGGGTAGTTCAGAAGGGTTCAAGGCAGGAGATCTGGTTTGGCTGTACAACCCACAGCGGAAGAAAGGGAAGTGACCGAAACTTCAACCTCCTTGGGAAGGACCTTATACTGTTATTACCCGAATTAATGATGTCGTCTATCGTATTCAACGAAACAAAAAGTCCAAGATGAAGATCGTACACTTGGATAGACTGGCAAAGTATGTGAAAGAGGCTGAATTGCCTGACCGGGATGTTCAGGCTTAAGGAGGGGGCAGTGTAATATGTTGCAACCCCTTAAAAATTTAAGGTTATGTTGGTTACTAAAAAGTAGGCAGACTTCAACAGATCGAATGTCAGAATGAATGTAGTGTATTTGCACCTACTCGAAAAAGAACCTACCAGAAGATTCCAAAGTGACATCTGGAATTATCGAGAGAATGGTGGCGTCATCACAGAACAATCGAGATCTGTCATTTTTAGGTATAAAAGACCGATCGCATTCTCGGCGAGTAGTTCAGAAAGTTCAGAAAATATAGAAAGTGAGGTTAAGAGTTTAATGATAAACAAAGTAATAAACATTGTGATTTTAGTCAGTAAAGTGTATTTAAATTAATAATAGTATTGTGAAGTATCCAGTAAATATTTAATAAAGTGTGTTAGTAGATATCTCTTGTTATAATCTTTGGAACCCACGGAATTTGCAAGGGGTAGTTTCCTAAGGGTGGAAACACGCGACATTATATTATTTTTCGCACGATTGTAAAATCCCGCTTGAATTGAATATATACATATAATAATTTTGATGTTAAATGTACTAAATTTCATCCGCTTATAAACCACTGAGAGTGCTTTGAATGCCGTTGCTATACTATTTTACTTACTGCACACTGTATCGAATTAAATTACTTACCACACAGTTACTTTTTCATTTCCCTACAAACAGATCACTGTGTGGTAATGTCAACTTTCAAAGTCTGTTAACAATGGCGGTAAATAACAAAATACGCACAAAATTTTATTATTATACCTTGACAGTTTTGAAAATATTTAATAAAAACTATTCTCTGGAAATATTTCCGGAAACATGTTTAGAGGAACTTTTTGACTTATTCTTCTGAGTACTACATACACACTACAAACATTTGGAACTCTATTTTAAAAACACTTTGTATATATCTACTACTACTTTTTCTTGAAGCATATTAAAATATACAGGAGATGTATATTTTTTCATATGTATTATATAAGTTGAGAATCTAAAGTCATAAAAAAATGTATTTCGTATAATACTCAATTTCAAAATTCGAATTTTTTATGTATATAAAATTATACCTGTGGCGTTGATATTGCTGAAAATGATACAATCGTCACTTTGAAGTCATACTCTAGCCCGAATCTGCTAATTATGTGATGTTATTTATTGGTAAAAATGATGTAGTATGGGTGGTGGCTTTGCACTGGCTCAGTTTATTATTCTGTTAGTCAGGGTATTTTATTTCTTTTTCACATTTCAAGTGACGTGACGTCACTAGAAAAATACGACGAATCATATTTTCCAGCTGTTTTGATATAAAAAATTTCATCATTCATTTCTCATGGCTGTCTATTAAGCATACGGTTCCACTAAATTTCTTTCTGATCCAGCTTCTTGGTGACACCAGTTCATTTGGTTTTATCCTAACCATTAACAGTTACTTATATTTCCCTCTCCCCGGCTGATGTAGTCAAAAAATAAATTATACAAAAATTGCAATTGGTAAACTTTAATGTTGCGGCACTAGTTAACGTTATCTGATTGAACTGAAAATTTGTATATCTCATTTTATTCTAAACTGTAAACTTTTTAGGGGGCGAGATTGGTAAAATTAGTGGAACAAAAAAATATCATCATAAAACACTATAGTTAAAGACCATCCTAATACTGACGTACCAACATTATTCATCAATTTAATATTATGAATGGATGGACTTTAGAAAAGTTATAAAATCGGCATATCAAAAAAGAAAAACGAATACAATACAATTTATCAATGCTGCAATATTTGAATTTCAAGGGCGTGGATTGTGTAATTCAAAATAATTTTTACAAAAGCTAATGAAATCAACATCAGTTTGTTACATGTGCCGCTTGACACTCTGACAGTTCAACTTATCACTATCCTCCTTTTATGGCTAAGGTATAATATACTTATTATTTTGCTACTTATATAATGTTCGTTTTACATTGCATGTTCTGTAGTATGAGTATATTTTAATATGCTTGAAGAAAAACTGTATTTATTACCTAGAGTATTTATTGTACTTACGACAAAAAGGAGCTCCAGACAATAAATTTTTTGCAAGGTCCTTCAAAGTTTCCCTAGATGCTATGAACATAACAGAAAATTAACAATTATATGAAACGCATTTTGGTAATTCTCTAGGATACCGCCTTCTGGAATTTCTCCAAATTTTTTGCATAGATGTGTTCACAGACATTATAGTAATCGTTTCTGATAGTTGAAATGTTGTGCTTGTTTTGAAAAATTATCCTCTACAATAGGGGTACTTAGTTTTGAAAGAAAAATGTGAAATGCCGGAAGTAGCATTTGACGTGGTTTTGTGTCTTGCTTACAAGAAGGGCAAGGAACATTTTCTTCATTGGAACTACCCCTATTGTAGGGGGTAATTTTTCAAAACAAGCATAACATTTCAACTATCAGAAACGATTACTATAACGTCTGTGAACACATTTATGCAAAAAATTTGGAGAAATTCCAGAAGGCGATATCCTACAGAATGACCCGCATTTTTTTGGAATTATATAAAAATACATATTCATAATCAATTACTTACTGTAATTTGTGACGTAGATAGCCGAGTAATGTCCAAACTTATGCTTAACCGTGCAAACACGACCCGTTATGTTGCTAACATTTTTTTCAGGGACCACATCATAAATGTTTTGTTCGTTATAAAAAACTAAATAAAACATTGTTACTTCAATCACAAAACAGTAAAATACGATGGTAAAATACCAGAGAACTTATACCACATAAGTTCTCTGAAAATACTACGTAGTAAACTACAAAAACAAATTAGAGTAAATGGAGCTCAATGTCGATGTAATGGCACGTATTGGATTTGGATAGATCATCGATCTTTCAGACTGTGCGCACTCCCATTGTTTTTCAAAACGCTGTTTAGTTTTCCATTACGCCGCTCGTGCGCTACTTGCAATGTTGAATCATTTTGCCCGACTGTTACTACTGCCAGTTGTCACGCCATTATTGTTTACATATCTGTGCTTTGGTTCTGGACATTAAGCTAATAATTATTAAATCGATAATGCAGCAGTCCGTTTGCTTATTTGTAAATAACGTGAATTTTCAATGAAATTGGCTAGAAACGACGCTGTTCTGTTGAATATTAAAAACTAACTGCAAAGGGTTTTAAGTGTTGTGACTTCTAGGAATGCTAACAAGGACATAAACATGCATTGGTATTATTGATTTGCAAAGAACGTGAGTCCCAAGAAATTGACTAAAAACGAAAGACTGATGGGTTGTACACTTCTGTGCAATAAAATCCCATACATACATTTTTCGCTTGATTTAAAATCATTCTTTATTTATTTGTCAGCGTCGGTGTCATATTTTCGCAATGCCAAAATTAACTGAACATGAAAAAAATTTATTTCTCTAAAATTGAAGAGAGATGGTCGATCAGAGCAGTTGCTACCCATTATCAATTGAATAAAAGTACTGTTGAGTGTGAAGAAAATAAGTGTGAGAAGGAAGGTAGCGTAAAGAGAAAAGATGGTTCAAGCTGATCGAGCAGTTCAAATCTTGTTCAAGATGAATAAGCACTCCTTGGCTATTTGAAGGAAAATCCGACATCCGTTTAAAACAGTAGGAGACGCTGTGTTCATGGCAAATTTTTCGACATCGAGTTCAACAGCTAGCCGAAGGATAGGAAAATTGAAAATAAATAACTGTACAAGTGCCAAGAAGACCATATTAACAGAGGCAAGCCCGCATTATGTTTTGTTTAAATTGTGTCACTCGCCTCCCGTTGGAGTTTTGGAACAATGTTGTGTTTACCTATAAAAAAGTTTTTCAGTCTTGTAATGACGGACATATGCACAAAATATTATAGTTTACATTATTTACACAATAAATACAATCGCAGTTGTGTACAGTCGTATCTGTGAATTTTTCGACGTCAATTTTTGCATTTGTTATAAATCAAAATCATTCCCATCGCATGGGATTTCATTGCACAGAAGATATGTAAACAATAATGGCGTGACAACTGACAGTAGTAAAAGTCGGGCAAGATGCAGATTTGCGCAGCCGTCGTATGATTCAAGATTGCAAGTAGCGCACGAGCGGCGTAATGGAAAACTAAACAGCGTTTTGAAAAACAATGGGAGTGCGCACAGCCTGGTTATATTTCTTTGGCAATATTTACGGATTAATTTCAGTTATTCTCATCTCTGATTGGTTTGGAATGATGTCATGTACTCCCGCAACCAATCAAAAGTGACAATTAACTGATCTGATCTAAAATATTTAGATGTCAAAGAAATACGGCTGATACTACTTATGCAGCGGTCTAAATTTCCATTTCAAATTTTAGGTAGGTTTTTATGATAACGCCACTTACACCACAGTCTGTAAGAGCTTTAAGGGGTGGTCAAAGTTATTTCGCCACAAAGATTATTATTTTTTAAGCATGATAATATTGCGGAGTAACAGTAAATATGTTGCTAATATATAAAGGAGTACATCACATTCATTCAATGTATGACTTTCCAAAATCAAATGGGTTAAAATCTGAACTACGTGCTGGCCAAGGAAACGGACTACCACGACCAATCCAGCGCTCGTGAAAAAAGATGTTGGCAAAAGCGCTGTGGTCAAAATGTAAAATTTCTCCAGAAGTTTCATAGAAAGTGGTACGGGATAAAGAGCAAGCTACTGAAAGCAGTTTAAAATATCACGTGTTAAAGTATAAAGTTTCTAAAGTTTCAACGTATTAGCATATTACAAATTATGTAGCAAAAGCCACTTGTAGCGACTATGAAAAGCAATATTTACGAAATTAATGCTACATTTTCTAACAATGAAAATGTAAATAGTGCAAAATGCAAATGTATTGGTGGAATATCTAGAGCGTCCATGCGTAAACATGTTTTTAACTTTAACTGTTGCAACAACTTAATTTTTTTAAGTCTCTCACAGTGGGTAGGTACATACATCCATGTATATCCACTTTTACCCTCCAAATGTTGCAAATAGGATCAGGAAGGAAAAGTTTAATATTTTGATGGCAAACTACTACCACGATCATGCGGTGTGCTGGCAAAGCCTAATACATTTCTTGCGACATCGTGTCGCAGATTTACACACATTAAATTCCGGTACATTAGAAATATAAACAAGTGCACGTATACTACCTACTGGAAATGTGTGCATCAATATATGCAGTTAGGTATGTTTATTAGGTAGTACGGTTGTACAACATTCCAGGGATGTACTGCTTGTATCCGGAATTAGCGGTACATCAGAATAGAAATATCGGGGGTCCTATTCTCCAGCTTAGGAGAAGTGAATCAAGGTATTTTTTCTCTTTTTATTTCATTATGTTTCCTATTTCTTTCTCTTTCCTTTCTCACGAAATGAATATTCTCTCGACTGGAGAATAGGGGTCCTATTCTCCAGCTTAGGAGAAGTGAATCGGGGTATTCTTTCTCTTTTTATTTCATTATGTTTCCTATTTATTTCTCTTTCCTTTCTCACGAAATGAACATTCTCTCGACTGGAGAATAGGGATCCAGATATTACTGGTACGATGCGCTTCAACAAGATATACATCAACATTAGCAGTACATTCATAGCACTATACTAATCCGTAGCATATCCTTTTTTTATTAGAACTACCCCAAAAAAAAACAGAATAATAGAAAAAGGAGAGAAGTTAGTAATCTACATTTAAATAATGAATTAAATAGTAAAACGATATTGTTCTTCGAATGTTTAAAGGAAAATAAATTTAATATGTTGCCTCTAAGTTCAAAAAAGAAACAAAATATTTCAATTCGATTTCTTCGAATGTAACTTATTCTACAGCAACTTTGAATGCAAGACCTTATTCCTCCACTTGGTCTTCATATTTTTTTGTTTTAAATGATCCACAATTTAGTGAAGAACTTTATTATAAAAATAATCCTTAACGAGCATTAATTTTCCCTTAAAATCACGAATAAGTAAAAATAGATTAATTGTCAAGTGACACATTACATCAGCCAATGAATTCTCAAATATTCCACCAATTAAGTGCATGCATGATGGCGCGTAATTTAAAATATATCATTCTGGCAGTATAGTTATGTTAGCAATATCTAAAAATGATGTATTTTGACTTGTGTCAAACTTTTGTAAATTTCTAACACACCAGTAAACTATTTCTATTTCTATTTATGACTTTGTTTAGCGACCATACAGTGTGCGCTATTTTATCGTAGTCTATATAATAATGATAAAGTAAATTGGCCTCATCCGTTATAAGGCCATCACAGACGGATTTGCATGGGCGCATATGCATAGAGTCATTACCCAATCAGAGTACAGGCATAAGGCGGCCATTTTGTTGCTTAGCTCCTC
The DNA here is from genome assembly GCA_936432065.2 of Rutpela maculata. Taxonomy (NCBI): domain Eukaryota; kingdom Metazoa; phylum Arthropoda; class Insecta; order Coleoptera; family Cerambycidae; genus Rutpela; species Rutpela maculata. Next base: position 87,604,993 of record OW386292.2, read on the forward strand.
GCATAAGCACATAGAAAAATATCGAAATATTGAATTTTCTATGTTTATGCACTATGCACAGCCAAACACACATGCATTTGATGCTTGCATTTGATGCTTGCATCTGATTGAATCACTTGATACGGTTATGCGATTTGTCTGTTATTGATTTTATATTAATATAATATAATGTATAATATATTATATTATACGTCTATGCATATGTTTTATACGCTTGTGCAAATCCGTCTGTGATGACCTTTAATAATTTTTTTGTTTGTTGTTGACAGTTGGGTGAAAAGTCAAAGTTATTTTTTGCTTAAATTAGGAAGCCTACACTAATATTTATTTTTTAACAAATCGAGGCATTGTTTAGAATTTCCAACCAATAGGTAAAAAAGTTTTCTAATGTAGCTAAAAAGCAAATATTAAAATCTGTTTTATTGTATTGTAATTTCTTATTAGACTGCTGATGGTGAATTTCAGCAAATTTTAACTTTGCGCCAAGAAGCTTCTTTGTCGATCCCTCCAAGAAATTGCATCAGTTCTTTTCTATTCTACGTCGTGTTTATGTTTATTTGCTATTTTAAATAATAGCTCTGCTGATGAAAAGTTGGGGTCACCGAAGGGCCGGATTGCAATTTTTTTTCTGCCCGAATTTAATTTCAAGGAAAATAGAAAAAACATTTCACTCCTTTGAAATAAAAATTGATAACAGGGGGGGGGGGGGGGGGTCATATTTCATTCGCAGATCTGCGCGTTTATTTTATTAGGAGAGAAAGCTTCAACGAAAAAGCTAGCGCTTAGGGCCTCCGCGCGGTTTCCTAAAAACCGGCCCTGCCTCATCAGCTGACGGTGTTCAATAGCAAGATTGGTAGAGTATAAGGTGGCCTCGTAACTCACGGTCCTCACCAAAAAATGTCATTAGCCAATGAGCAGCTGGTGTGAAATCACACTGCAGATGCAGAGCCTGATTCAAAATATTGTAAGAATTTGTGTAATGATAATAATTAAGCAAAGAACTCGTAACTGGAACGAGCTCGCAATGATCCGCCTGAGGTAGGGGGTAATTATCTCGTATTTTGAGTCACCGTTTTGCATGGTGGTAATCAGGATAAGTTATAGAATACGCCGTGACTAGACGTACATCGGATGTACGGGCAATGGACGTACATCGGTTTTGTGCGCGTGCGCTCCAAATTGAAAACCATATCAGAGACAACATTGAGACGCGCAAGCTAATACGAAATTTTGTCCGATATAACGTTTGTTTGCTATCTCTTCTTAATACATCAGAAATTCGATAAGGCTGTCTCAGTTTCATACATTGTAAGGTATACGGAGATGGCAGCACCAGCAGCACGTGGAGTTGCCGCCAGGTTGCCACCACTGCGGTTTTTATCTGTCAATCTGTTTCTGATAGTGATGGGTAAAAGCAGTTATTTTTTAATAACAGTTTTAACTGCTACTGCTATTTTGAAATAACAGTTTAAAATAACTGTTTAAAAATAACAGATCGCTGAGAAGTACCGGCATGCGCATACCGCAGCGCGCAGTTTGCAAATGTTATTTAGAGACGTTATTTTATACATCATGCTGCTGCCGCAGCTGCTTATCTGTTATTTTCTCTCCTGTTATTTTCGAACAGAAATAACAGTCTGTTATTGCTATTTACAAATAACAGTTATAAAATAACAGGTTGTTAAATAGCAACTCATCTCTAGTTTCTGATCAGCTGTCAACCTCAAATTTAAGTGTTAAAAAAATGGAGATTTTTTTGGTTTTTTTTATCGTGATCAGCGTGATTTTTTAGTATTTCCTAGTTATATTTCGTATATTTGGGTGTTAAAGGCAATATTTGCTTTGGAAAACCACAATTTTTCTGTGACGGGTAAGTTTTAAAATTATAACCTATATTTCAATGAACAGTTAGTAGAAAATCTATTGTTTAATTTTGAAATTGGTTGCAGGTTTTTTTATGTTTGAGATGGCCTCAGGGTCAAGAATAAGTTTGTGCCATGTGTGTGGGTTTTCAGAGGAGGATGAAGTGGCAAAACTTCATTATTTCCCCTCACGGTTGGAAAGGCAAGTTAAGTACCTAGACTAAATCACACTTCTAACAGCACAATTATGTATGTTTTACAGGTCACAAATTTGGCAGGAGAGTATGGGTATGTGTTATACTGGAGAAAGTCTTAAAAATTATAGAATATGCTCCCGTCATTTTACTGATAATAGTTATCTGGACTTAGCCAGTAGTAAACTGACTCGCAATGCAGTCCCCACACTTTTCCCATGTCGTCCGATACAGCAGATACCGGTAAGAAGTGTTTTACAAAATGTTGGTGATGGTGTTGGTAGTGAAGAGTTCACACTCATAGGTATAGTTCTAGTCTGTAGTTGTAACTAATTAGCTGGGTGCAGTTCCGGTGCAGACAAAAGAACTCTGTGAGAGTTTTCCTTGGATACATTGAAATTCACTCATGGAGAAAATCTTCATTCTTATTGTTGACAGTAGCCCATAATAATTTTCACAGTAATCGTTTTCACATATCGATGAATTTGTTTGTATCCTCACAGGGTTCATTTGTCTGATTTGCCCCAATTACTGCATACTTCTTCCTACCTAATTTTTTTTAAAATAAGTGGAATTACATTTCACGCGAGGAACGTAGCCACTAATATTCTACTGATATTATTTTTATTTTAGATATAGCATCAACTTCAAAGGCGGTCCCTTACCAGTTAGTAGAGAAGTCTCCTGCCACAGCAAGGGCAGGTAGTGAAATTTTGCAAGAGATTCCCAGCACTTCTGGATCAGAACCGAAAAGCTCTGCAAGAAAACGGTCACAGTTTAGAGGCATTGACAATCTTTCGAGGACAACTGCTACTCCAAGGAAACTAAAACTTATAGACATGGTTTGTCGGAAGGAGGATCAAATAAGAAAATTAAAAGTCACATGCAAGGAGAGAGCTAACGACATCAATTGATCAATTTCTTAAGGATAGTGGAAGTTTGTTCCATATTTTCTTTATAGAATGTTGAACATTTTTTTTTTGTATAAAACTATATTCTGTCACGGTCAGGTCTAAAGTTAAATTGTTTTTGTTCCTTGTATGGCAATCATGCTCCTGATCATGTCTGTTGAACAGTTCATAGTTATTTTTTCTAAAGATTGTAGCCTCGAAGATATGTAGACTGTGACATGAAATTATATTTTTCGAGTAGTATGTTAGTATGGAAGTCAGCAACACTAATTTTTGACAAATTTGCTTGAAATTGATTCCTTACTTTTCGTGTTGCATTTAGGCTGTGTTTTCACCAAATCGACTCCTGCAGGTGCACCAGCGGGGCAATGCCTTGCAGGACTTTTCTTGCTCCTGCAAGACGTTCCGTCAAATGGCCGGCAGCATACGTTTTTTAACAATTTCAAGTAATAGTCTACTCACAAAAAGAACAGCTTTAAACATTTGTGTCAATTGACTTTATTTTAATTATATTTATATGTTAATGAGAGTAGTATACTGGTCTACAATTAAAGTGGCAGGAAATCATTTTCCGTCATCCTGTAACGTCAATAAAGAACACAACAAATCTTAAGTTTAAACACGTATAACATTGACACTTTTTTTTAACGCAATTAAAATGCTGCTGTCAAGCGTTGCCCCGCTAACGAAGTGGCAGGAGTTTATTTTGTGGATAAGTTATATTAATATGATCGAAAAAAAAAAAGTTTAAACAAATATAGCAACTAAAAGTGTTGCGGGCTCCCATTACTATATGTCTTGACAAGTAATAGAAAATGGTTCCTTAGACAAATATTTTTATTCTTTAGAGAACATTTAATAATCATAAATTATATTTTTGTTAATAAAAATCAATCATTGGTTTCACTACGACGCCTGCAGATACGACTTTGTTTTTTATACATTGAAGTACTTTGATGAACCAATATAAATTGAACATTATTTAAAAGCTTAAATACTCAACTATGAAATGAGGGATATATTTTTTGGTTCATCAAGAGCATCTAATTAAAATAAACTAACTAAAATACAAAAAAATACTGCTTACTTCAAAATGCTATTATTACTTACTATTTTTCAGATGTAAAACGTATAGAAACATAGCTTATCTATACTTGTCCTTTGTTAAATTTTTTTTGTAAATACGTTTGGATTTTAGTATTAACAGTGTTTTTTCTAACAAGATTCAATGAATAATAAATTGATATTAGATTTCTGTTTTGTAACAATTTAATTATTAATAAACACCTAATCAAGTTTACTTTTATATATTTATAACCTGTCCCCTTCTTTAAAAATACTTACCTATACATTATCTATACAGCAACCATTTCTTTTAACTTTTATGTCAAGCAGTTTAAAAAGGTTGATTAAGTTAACCTTTTGATTTGCTTGGCATAAAATTTAAAAGAAATGGTTTCTGTATTTCAAATTTCAACTAATAAAATAGTAAATTCAGATTTTAAATTTTCGCGCGGTTTCTGGGGAAATTTTGCTACTTGCGCCATCTACGTTTACCTTACCATTACAGTCGACCAATTTGGTACTGCGGATTAAATTTTAACATGTAGTTGCGCGTCTCAAAGTTGTCTCTGACAATATGTAGTTGTACTTCAGCAATATAATATATATAATACGCACGTAGTAGTCATTTAAATTTATGTATAATTTCTTACGTTTGTCATTTTAGGGCAAGGAATAAATACATTAAAAGAAAATACATAAGAATAATAATATAACAAGTGCAGACTGATGTTTAATACTAACATATGTTGCTTTTCAGTAATAAAAAGAAGGAACATAACACAACCTTAGTCTAACCTAACGTAATTTGCACATTCAGGTATGAAAATAATTTAGAACAATTATTAATAAAGTTTTTAACAAAAAAAAAGCAGGTCCTTGTAGGAGTTGAACCGCGGATCTCTCGATTTCCAGGATGACGTTTTACCGTCGCGGTTATTTTATGACTCGGAAGTAAATGGTTCGAAAAAAATAAAAACGAACCGTTTACCTGACGCACGCGCACAAAACCGATGTACGTCCATTGCCCGTACATCCGATGTACGTCTAGTCACGGCGTATAGAATATAACATTGCAGATCATAGTATACTTTGGCCATATTTCGGGCCAGTACGGACCGCCCTTCTAGAAAGAGATAACTGCACCGCTACTGCGTGTTCGAAGAACAAGGACAAGGTCTGACTTTTCATCCCCGCACTCACTTCTCGCCTAAAAGCTGAATACGAGAGAACAAATCTTGGTTCAATAGATGGAGTCAGTCACCTTTTGACGCAGAGCTGTACTTTACTTTCTAGCCAAGATTTGTATAGTGTACAAATATTGCTTTGTAACATACCTATTCATTATAGACATTCACACCCGTTTGGATCGAGCTATTAAATTCTTTGATCGTGTTTATAAACTTTATAGTATGTAGCATGTAAATAATGTCGATTTGATTAAAAATTGGCATATTCTCTAAAAACTCAATTTCCTGGAGACATACCTATCTAAAAAGTCCGATGAGAATGATAGACATAAGTCTAGGGGACGCCGGGAGTTTCCCGGTGGGTCCTCGATAACGGGACCCTTCATGAAAAGGGCCCTCCCCCCGTTTATTAATTTCCATCTCATAGGGGAGGAATGTTTTTTTTAGATTTTCTTCAGCCCCCCCCCCCCCCCGCAGGTAAAAAAAATTTTTCTCCCCTATAGCGCATCAATTAAAAAAAAATCCCGATTTCTGCCTGGGGCCCTTTCTTACTTATTATCCCGGGGCCCAAAATCGTCCCAGCACGCGCCTGCAGAATATCCAATAAAAGGCATACAAAATTTCGATTCGAAAGTACGCCGAAATTTGAAAATAAAATTGTTTAAAATTTCTCTACCAGGAACAGATATAACAAATTCTTTGCGTGAATTTTTAAATATTTGCTTGGGGCCAGTATGGCTCTAAGCTAAAAATGTCTCTACAAACATTAAAAATGATAATAAACGAAAAAACCTTAAAATTTGAGGTTATATTATTTATACCACAGAAGACAGGAACTATAGTTCCTGTCTTCTATGGTTATACGATGCACATGCCCAGATAATTCCCAGGTAGCAAGGGTACGTTATAATGACGTCAAAATCTGGTGATTCTGGTCAAAAAGACGTCAGGGCACTAAAAATCGACGACAGAATGACGTCTTATAAATGACATTAAAATGACGTGCTACACACGTCATATTGTCGTCTTTTTTCGGTGTTAAATTTATTTATATTTTATCGGATTACAAACTTTAAAACTCGCTAATGGCATTTTCTTATCGTAAGCAGAGTGTAAAGTTAAAAAACAAAAAGAAACCGTGTCGTGAGGGATAAGTATTGGCGTTTTTATTCGAGGATAATGTTTTTTAACAATATCCAAAATAATTTATATTCGAAAGAGTTTGCAAAGATTCGGTAGTTTATTTGTGCAGGTTTCGAGTTCTTTTAATAATAAAATTATAGATTAAAATACATTAAAAACAAAATCTAGCCGTCGCTGTTCAACTGTAAAGCCTTTAAATAAGCATTCTCAAAGAGGTCGGTGGTCGAGTGTGTTAAGGCGTCGCGCGTCGTCTTATAGTCACTAGGTCGGCGGTTCGACCCCTGCTCATTCATTTTTCTCTTTTTTTTTGTTAAAATAATTGCGAAAAAAATTTTAGTTGTATTTTTAAGGTAATAATTGCTTATAAAACCGGTGTACGAATGTACTTTTTTTCAATTTTAGGTCTGTTTTAGACCATTAAATATTCTATGTTGTAAATGTCGATATTATACCTTTACCGTTTTTTCTCCTACACGTTTCCCAGGTTTGTATAAGTACCTCATTTTTAAAATAGTTGACTCCTGACTTCACCTTCGAGATCTGGGGAAAACATTTTTTTTTACGAACCGCCACTGAATAAATGTAATAATTACGTTGTTCAACAAGTACTTCTCAGGTGACACTGGTGACAGAGTAATTAAATTAAATATAAGTTCTTCTTAATAATTATAAATAAATAAAAATACTAGTAACGCGAAAAATTCAGGTTTGGGAACACGTAAAAAAATAGAAAAGGAAAAAGAGAACCTGAAAGATTTTCATATATTTTAAATAAGGCAAGAAATTCAATTTCACATAATAAAGACTTCATTCACCACAATAAATACTGCTTTTAGCATCCGAAATAGCGGTCGCCAAGCTAGCTCAGTTGGTTGAAGCGTCAGTACTGTAATCGGACAACGGGAGACATGTATAGGTTCGATTCCTACGGACCGCAATTGGTAAAGGTAAGTAAAAATGAATTTAATAACTTAATAAACATTATAATTTACAGGCAACCCTTGTGAGAAAAAGTTGGAGTGATGGTAAACAATATTAGATATGTTAATGTAAATAAAATTACGGATGGCTAAGAAACAAATTCATTAGGACAAAACTTATTTATGCATTAATTATTTTATTTTTATCAAGTACATTACTAACTAGTATGTAGTTTTATATGTTCCTATTACTAAAAACCTGTGGGGGGATTACAAAATATAACCTGAAAAAGACGTCATTCGTCTGAGACATTAGGAAGTCATTTTCACGTTTCATTTACGTCATCTAACTCGTCATTTCTCGTCACTCCTGACCATTTTTTCACGTCATTTTCACGTGCCTTTGCTACCTGGGTTGTAGGACCTTATTGCTCGCGCCATCTACTAAAGTAAATAGAAACCATGCACTTATGAAGCCATTATTATAATATGCCGTACGTCGGACCACCTATTTAATGCGCCGTGCTCTAGGGTTAAAAAAATATTTTGTAAGGATAGGTAAAGTAGTATTACTATGAGAAGATGCCAGCAAAAAATATGCGCAGAAACGAGTTTGTGCGCTCCATCATACTAAGCCAATCAGAAAGAATTACGTGACATTCAATGTCAACACCCAGTGGCTGCGGTGACGGTAATAATAATAATAAAACCACTTTATTAGGCAAAGTTTAGTAGAACTTACTATTCTTACACTTCTCCTGAACAAAGGTTATTCGTAACAGTTGGCAAGTTTTAATCTACTCCATTTTCACAGTTCCTTGACCGCGAAACTTTTATTGCAATTACACATCCCTATACCCCAGATAAAGCTATGCCACTGGTAAAAATATTCGCCCATTTTGGCTCCGCCCTGGCATCTTCTCATAGTAATACTAGTCTACTTATAACTATAATTTTACACATTTGGTTTAGACGAACCTTATATATTATAAATAAACTCTATCTAAGCTACGCTTGGAACATAAATATTCCTACATATATATGTTGATATTACTCCTCTGCAATTATTTTTTATTCCTCAAAATAATGAGATTATTTTATTACCTTGGATATGTTTAATAGACGTTATATTATGAAAAGTAGAGATGGTACGAAAAAACCGAACCTGTTCTTTCGGAACAGGTTCGAGTCAACAGTTCCGCGGAACAGTTCTCAGATTTAGAAAATACCAGTTCCGACTCCGCTTGACTGTCATCCGTTTGAGCGGAGCACTGAGCACATGATAACGTTGTACCTTCGGACACGGAACCGGAGTGGAGTGGAGTGAGTGGAGTGGAGTGAGTGGAGTGGAGTGAGTGGAGTGGAGTGAGTGGAGTGGAGTGAGTGGAGTGGAGTGAGTGGAGTGGAGTGAGTGGAGTGGAGTGAGTGGAGTGGAGTGTGTGGAGTGGAGTGAGCAGATCAAACTTGCGGACTTCTTGGTATTGGTGGTAGTGGTAGTACTTGTGTGGGATGTATATAATAATAAATTCTGTTTAATTAGTGTTAAGTATTACAAAAATGTAGCCATAGCATTTTTTAATTCGAGGTGAAGCATTAGGTGAATATTTTGACTTATTTCCATGCATGTATATAACAATAAAATGAATTGAAGAAATGGAAAAACTTAGAAATGAAATACTCACAGTTCTCAATCGCATTACAAAACAAATTAAAAGTATACTAATTTATAAGACACATCATCGACACCCTCTACTCTTATTCAGAGTTCAAATACTAGTTCATATAGGTTTTGGTATACAGGACGTATTTTGTATTGACCGCTTTCTTTTCAAGAGCTCAAAACTGTGAATGGAGCATAATTGACATGTCAGTTTTCAACTTTCATCAACAAATCAGCATTCTTGTTTCAAAAAAATCAGGACTCCAAGCACTTGAAAAAAAAGCGGTGTCATTATGGAGCATATGGAGCTGCGAGTGCGAAAGAACGGGCAATCACTAATGTCGGACTCGGAGCAGGTCGGAATCGGAACAGGTTTTTGGAACAGGTATACTTTTTTACCCGGAACAGTTCCGACCTGTTCCGAGAAAAATCCACTCGGTACCATCCCTAATGAAAAGGACTTTTGACAGTTGAAATCATGGATTCATTGTGGATGCATCGAACTGTTCGTTAGATACAAGGTGATTGAATAAATTAGGAGTCGCCATAAGAAGCAAGATGCGGCAGCACATTCCTCATTTTAGTATGATCGAAACGTCAACAAAACGCGATATAAGTACATCTTGGTTTAATATTATTATAAAATAAATGTTTTTGATATAATATAGTGTTTTTCGTAATAACATATGATTTCGTGTCCGCCAAGTACAAATCAAAGTAGTATCAATAAAAAGAAATGTTTTGGAATCACTTTTCATAAGTTAAAACAGGTCTGTACTCAAAGGATATGTTGAAACTATTTTCTATTTATTTTAGATTATATTATATTTGCTTGAAATGTGAAACCGTCATCTCATTCATTACCCTACTGGCTTGATATATGGTAGTGTCAATGTGTAAAGTCAACTAACATGTATTTCCTCAAATGCTGTATAAACTTTTTTTAAATCAGGACCTGGCGAGCCGTTCATGACAGTATGATCACAAGCCACGCCTTCTGCGGCCGTTTCTCATTGTGGGATATAACCTTTATGGCTACTCCTTATTTATATTCTATCTCCATGGTTAGATATAATAGTTCAATGTGTGGATGTCGCTGATTGTGGACATGTGGACCTGCTTATCCTTACCGCAGCGCCACAGGTGGCTAAAACTTGATTGACTGTATAGTTTGATTTTTAATTAATGTGCAGTTTTATATAAAAAGGACAGTACTAATCACTTTGCATTCAAAATCTGTTGTTTTAACGCATGCGCCTGCCTTTGTGATTGATTAAAACTTACCATACAATCTTAAGTTCTGGAAGCAGTGTGTGTCTCGTTTCACCGAGGTACCGCACTATCTTAACAGTACGGTCTGGAAAGAGTCTGCGAAGTGATATTTTGTTCGTTTTTCCTCCTTCTTCAAGACAATGTTGTTCTCCGTGGGAGCCGAGAACTCCACGACAAAGATTGTCTTGAGTTGGTGGTCGAGGAGGACTACGTCACACTTGTTGGCTTGTATTTGCCTGACGGTGGGAAACGAGTAGTTCCAATAAATTAGACACTTCTCATTTCCCACAACGGACTCAATATCCCCCGGAGCGTAAGGCAGCACTCTGGTGTTTAGAAATGGTCAGTGAGTGACGATAAATGACGAGTTAGATGACGTAAATGAAACGTGAAAATGACTTCCTATAATGTCTCAGATGAATGACGTCTTATGCTAGACGTTAATTTGACGTCTTTTCAGGTTATATTTATGTTATTTAAACTAAATTAAACAGTTTAATTTAGTTTATATATATGATAGGTTACAGGATGAGCCGCTATGTAGATGAATGGACAATTCATAGGTTAAGCACCCACTGGTTTTATCATAAAACCAGTGAGTGCTTATAACCCATTAATCAGATAGCAAAAAACTTGTATGCTGCCTCAGCTCAGCTACATAATAAATGATCCTTAACACCTGATTGTTATAATAATCCAGTCATACAGGGTAAAAAAAAGGGGAGGTAAACCTCGGAATGAAAGATAATGAGCTGTAAACTTGTATAAATCTTTGTTTTGGCATTTTATAAGTTGGCTCAAAAGTCTCATAGAATCTCGTGTACGCGAGTTAAGATATTCAAGGTCAAAGGTCGCAAGAATTGTTTTTTTTTTGTAAATATCTCGTTTTCTATGCTCTAATAAATGACATTTTGATTTGTTATAAAAGATATAGGAAGCATATAATTGTCTACAAATTTTGTTTCAAGCAATATTTTATACATTCAACCGTTCTTGAGATAGAGCGCGAAGAGTAGGGAATGCTTAGCCGTATATATCATAACACAATGTCAACTGCGGAATCCAATAAATAATACAATTTATAAAGTTAATTAATTAATTATCAATCGTGTCTAATATCAGATCCAAGCTTGGTAAGGGAATGATTTAGAATTCCAGAAATGGGGCTGGGTACTGCAAAATGAAATCCTGGAACCGACAATAACATTATTACCACCAGCACCAGGTGAACTGCTCAATACAATATATTGTAACTGTAAGAATGGTTGTGGTTCGCGCTGCGGATGCAGAAAATCTCTTCTTCACCGTATTGTGGTCATTGTAATGGACAAGCATTATTATTTATATAAATTAAGTAAATATTAGGTATTAAACGAATGTCTGATTTATGAATAATATCTATAAATATAATATATTAAATAGTAAATAATCAAGGTTTTTTTCATACTTATAATATTTTTAATAAATAATTAACTTTATAAATCGTATTATTTATTGGATTCCATAGTTGACCGTGCGTTATGATATATACGGCTAAGCGCTCTCCACTCTTCGCGCTCCATCTCAAGAACGGTTGAATGTATGAAATATTGCTTGAACCAAAATTTGTATAGACTTTTATGCTTTACAACTTTTATAATAAATCAAAATGTCATTTAGAGCATAGAAAATGAGATATTTACAAAAAAAAAAGATTCTTGCGACCTTTGACCTTGAATATCTTGACTCGCGTACACGAGATTCTATGAGACTTTTGAGTCAACTTATAAAATGCCAAAACAAAGATTTATACAAGTTTATAGCTTATTATCTTTCATTCCGAGGTGGAATCACTATATGACTGGATTATAAGATCCATCCAAATAAATCGATGACCGATGTTCCCTGAAAGAATTTGAACATTGCAATCGATGTTATTTATTTTCTGTAACTTCATAAGAGTATAAGATAAAGCATTACTAATTATTGGCAGTGGTGTGTATGTGGCGCCATCTAGAAGTAATTTTTGCATCAAATTATGTGGCAAGCAAGCAAATTTTATGCATTAATATAGATGAGTAGAAAAACGTTAAAAAAAGTCATCATCTACAATTTATTTCACCTGTAGATTTAGAATGTTTGTAATTCGATAAAACATAAATAAATTTAACACCGAAAAAAGACAAGAATATGACGTGATATGTAGCACGTCATTATATAATGTCATTTATGAGACGTCATTATGTCGTCCACTGACGTTTTTCTGATCAGTATCACTAGATTTTGACGTCACTATAACGTACCCTTGCTACCTGGGTTAGGTGATAATAAAGCAATTCTCCGTCATGCCTCTGGATATAGGCCGAGACTGACTGACCTTAAAGAAGGCAAATAGAAAACTCCATGCATTGGCTTATCCGTGTAAAGCTGAGTAATCATATTTTTCGAGCTCTGGTGTCGCGCAGTGAAATTTTCTTAAAATATATTCTACGTCGTTGAATATTTTTTTTTGTGTTGGATACAATAATCGATTGGTAGGCTCTTCGGGGAAATTTCAAGAGGCGCCATTCTAGGATCTCACTCCTTCGACAAAAATGCCTAGAACCGGCACTACTTTTATATAACAAAATATCATCATTGAACTCTACTATATAAATGAAAGGTCAATATCCATATCAATTTTTACGTGAAATTGAATCTCGCGCAAGTATGGCGACTCTCATCAGGAGGAGCACAATCACTCTACAAAATACTCCAGAGCCTGTCTTATTGTTACTCCAACTGTTTAAAACCCGGGACTGCCCCGATTCTTGCAACACAGTACCATATACAAGATTGCATCATATTATCTCAGTTAACTGTTTATAACAGTCACAACCCAGCAAACACAAAAATTGCGGCCCTTAAATGGGCCATTGTAGCGATCAATGGCTTTCTTATGGCATAGGCTAACCTTTTGTGGCCCATAATAAATTATAAGCAGGCGTGTATCAGCTTCATGTTGTTATGAATTGCCACATAATAACCAGAAATGGTCAATTATTGTGCAACCATAAAAAATGCTCCTTCAGTTTATCGTTAATGGTACTTTTATGGTAATATGCAGGCTAATATTTTAAATGATTACGCGCATGCGCATTTCACATAATAATGACTTCATAGACATCACCATAAATACTGCTTTTAGCATCCGAAATAACGGTCACTAAGATAGCTCAGTTGGTCAGAGAGTCAGTACTGTAATAAAGACAACGGAGACATGCAGGTTAGAACCCCACCGACCGCAATCATTAAAGGTAAGTAAAAATGTATTTAATAACTTAATAAACATTACAATTTGCAGGCAACACTTGTGAGAATAAATTGGAGCTATAGTAAACAATATTAAATATGTAAATAAAATATACGGATGATAACAAACAAACTCATAGTACAATATTTATGCATTAATTATTTCATTTTTATCAGGTAAAGTACTTACATGTCAAAGTTGTACTTTTTCGTAAAAAGCGTCCTGAATCATATATCTATATAAAAAAGTAGGATGTCCATATGTCGTACTTTATGATGTATAAATATTATTGTACACTGTTGGCAAATTGAAGGATGGTATAGCGACTATAGCGACTCACTCACTGGAAATCGAGAAGTTCCAAAAGCGAGAACTTTCCATGGAGTCGCTAGGAAAAATAAAAACATTCGATATAAAAATATAATATCAATATACTTTAAAATACCAAAAATCACATAAAATATGAACATGTATTAAAAACCAATATACATATATTTACTTCGATTTTAATTTTATTTATAGCGATAGCGCTATAAATTTGGTGACCCCAAATAGCGATAACGCTATAAATAAAATTAAAATCGAGGTAAATATATGTATATTGGTTTTTAATACATGTTCATATTTTATGTGATTTTTGGTATTTTAAAGTATATTGATATTATATTTTTATATCGAATGTTTTTATTTTTCCTAGCGAGTCCATGGAAACTTCTCGCTTTTGGAACTTCTCGATTTCCAGTGAGTGAGTCGCTATATACACCCCCTCGTTAAAAAAGAAAATAGTCAATCAATCAACGTGTCGATTGCAAAACGTACTTTTTTAATCGGGGTAGGCAAAGTGTCACATCTGTCAACTAATACAAAAGCCGGTTTAACCCTATCAATATTGACAGTTATGACTTTGGCTCCTTTCTTAAAGGTAAATAACTTATCTGAACGAGATAAAACTTTAAACGGTCCTTCATATAAAGGAGTAAATGAACGTTTTAAACGTTCAATGCGAACGAAAATAAAATCGCAAGAGGCAAGATCTGAACTAACAAAAGTTTTGTAATTGCCATGCGAAGTTGGAGGAACAAATTTTAAATTATTAAAATAAATGCGTAATTTGTCAATGAAATAAGGAATATCTGGGGAATTATACGATTCAACGAAAAATTCGCCAGGTAAACGAAGGGTTTGACCATATATGAGTTCAGCAGGTGAACATTGCAGATCTTCCTTGGGAGTTGTCCTAAATGCTAATAAAATGATGGGTAATTCATCTGTCCAATGTGATGTATTGGCTCTAGCTAACAAGGAAGTTTTAAGTGAGCGATGAAATCTTTCAATTAAAGAGTTGCCTTCTGGGTGATATGGAGTTGTACGTATTCTATGAAAACCTAAAAACTTTGCAAATTCATTAAATAATCTTGACTCGAATTGTACTCCTTGATCAGTCGTTACTGACAAGGGAACACCGAATCGACAAACAAAGTTTTGAAATAAAGTACGCGCAACTGTTTCAGCTGTGATGTCGCGAAGAGGGTACGCTTCCGGCCACCTAGTGAATCGTTCAATCACCGTAAGAATGTAAGAGTTACCTTTGGATGGAGGTAATGGTCCTACCAAATCTATGTAGATGTGGTCGAATCTGATTTTCGGGATGGTGAAGTTCCCGAGAGCACTTCGCGTATGTCGACTGACTTTGACAGCTTGACAGTTAATGCACGATTTTGACCATAAATTGCAATCTGTGTTCATTTTCGGCCAAAAATAGTTATTTGAAATCAACAGTCTAGTGGCTTTAATACCAGGATGAGATAAGTTGTGAAAAATATCGAATATCGTTCGTCTGTAAACAAGTGGGACAAAAGGTCTGACTTTTGCACGAGAAACATCACACCAAATAAAATCATTTGAATCTGGAATTTGTATCTTTTTTAAAATGAAATTGGTTTTAGTTAGTGATGATTTATCTGACAATCAATAGTTGAGACTTGAATCTTTCTCCTGAGCTTCACTAAGCAACTTTAGGTCAAAGTTAACATTAAGGAAGGGAGAATTTTTAAGTTGAAGTGGTAAAATATTTTGTTTTAAGGAAGAAGTGTCGTAAATACGTGACAAGCTGTCAGCTATTACATTATGTTTTCCTTTAACATGTTGTATTTTACAAGAAAATTGAGCTATGTATTCTAAATGACGTATTTGACGAGGAGATCTTTCTGCTTTTGTGAATAAAGCGTTTGTGATCTGTAAAACAATTAAACTTTCGACCTTCAAGTATAAACTTAAAATGTTTAATTGCAGTATATAATGCTAAAAGTTCTTTGTCAAAAACCGAATAATTGGTTTGTGCTGTGGTTAATTTACGGGAAAAGAATGCTAAAGGAGCAAGAAATCCCTTATTATCTTTTTGCTCTAAAACTGCACCCATGGCAAGGTTAGAACAATCTACTGAGAGAGATAAGATAGTATCGTCATTATTGCAAGGATGAGCTAAAACTACTGCATTACTTATTGCGTCTTTGGCTTTCGAAAATCCGTCTAAACATTGATCAGGCCAAATATTTATCTTTGTAATTTTATCATGAGATAAACTGTTACAAAGGGAATATAGGGGAAGTAATATTTCAGCAAAATGAGGTATGAAACGATGATAAAAATTCACCATACCTATGAAACGTTGTAGTTGTTTGAGAGTTGTCGGTAAAGGGAAATTATTAATGACTTCGACTCTCTCAGTTGATGGTAAAATACCTGATGAAGAGATGTGATGACCTAAAAAGGTTAAATTGTCAACTCCTAAGATACATTTAGATGGTTTAATATTAATTCCGTATGTGTCTAATCTCTTGAAAACCTTTTCCAAATGTTTCAAATGTTGTACATCTGATTGACTTGCGATTAATATATCATCCAAGTAGACGAAAACGAAAGGTAAATTGACAAGTACTTCATTCATAAAACGTTGGAAAGTTTGACCGGCATTGCGTAGACCAAAAGGCATGCGGGAAAATTCAAACAGACCGAATGGAGTTGTTATAGCTGTCTTATAAACGTCATTTTCAGCGACAGGTATCTGATGGTACGCTCGCACTAAATCAACCTTGGAGAAAATAGTGCAGCCGTGCAACTGAGAGCTAAAGTCGTGGATATGAGGTAATGGATATCTGTCTGGAATGGTAATCGTATTTAGTTGTCGATAATCTCCACAAGGTATCCAGTCATTCTTCTCTTTTTTCGCCACTAGATGGAGTGGAGAGGAAACTTGAGAAGATGATGGTTTGCAGATACCTAATTCTACCATGTTATTAAATTCTGTTTGAGCTATTTTAAATTTAAGATTGTCTAATCTACGAGGTCGTGTAAAAGGTAAATGACCTTCAGTAACTATATGATGTACAATAGAATGTTTAATAGGTAAATTGTAATCTGGGGAACTAATTAAATTAGGAAATTGTAAAAGTAATTTGTTATATTTATCTGTCAAAGGAAATAATTTACGTAAGTTTAGATTGACTTTTAACAATTTCTTACCGTATGTAAAAATGGTTGAACCGTTAGCCGCGGTTAATATCGTATCGAAATTCTTTTTTAAATCTGTGAAAGCATTGCGTGGCACCACAGATAAATCGGCACCAGTGTCGATTAGGAAGTTCAGGTTGTTAGATCTATCGTAAATAAAAAGTCGACGACGTTTGCTGTTAGAAATGTCAAAATCAGACGTCATAAAATTATCAAACTTCAGTCATCTTTGAGAATTATCAGATTTTTTACAATTCTTACTAAATTTGCACCATTCACCTCCACAACGATAGGCATTGGCACCATAAAGTTGATGGTAGTAACAAATGGTATTGTCTGTACGATCAAATTTATTGGAAACATTATTACGGCTGGGTGAACGATTGCGATTAGTGGTACGAGTTTGTGAATTGCTTCTACTTTTGTAATTGTTGCAGCATGAAGTAGAAGGTTGAGGCTCGAAGGATTGATTGGAAAGTCTGGATTCTAAAGAGTTTAATCGAGAATTAAAAATTTCTTGTTTTTGTAATACTTGATTAATCGAATCATGGAAAGTGATTGAAAAATTTTTGATAGTGGTAGTTAAATCTGATAACGGGGTTGACTCAGAGTCAAGAGGATTTTTGGAGTACGATGCAACCATTGAATTTTGACAGGACTCCCAGGTCCGATCCGCAATATCTAGAATCTCTTTTGTGTCTGTTTTCCCTGAAGCTGTAATGGCAATATATACTGTTTGAGGCAAACGTCTTTTCCATAGCTTTATCAATAAATCTTGACTAACCATGCTGAATCCTCCAACCATATTCAGCATGGATCTATAGAAATCTGAAGGTTTCAGATCGCCCATTTGGGAACCTGATAACAGATCATTCAGACGTTTTTCCTCACTCGATGATAAACGTGAAATTAAAACTTTCTTTAAATTTATATAGAGATCCGTTTCCGGGGAATTAGATATTATATCGTATATATTATCTATCACATCTAATGGCAAATTAGCTATAACCTGATCATACTTTTTCTTGTCATTGACAATTTTTGCAACAGAAAACTGTGATTCAATCTGGGTAAACCAAATTTCTGGTTTTGATTTCCAGAATGGGGGTAATTTGACAGACGTGACATAATGGGTTTGAGGAAAATCCTCGTCTGAAGGTTGTCTTGGCATAACTAATCGATTGTGATTGATTGATTGATTGATTACTCTCTTAGATAAAAAAGGGAATGTACTTTAACTCACTCACCGACAGATGACAGTACTTGTAATGTACAACTTCAGTTGATTGAATTAGGAAATTACAATAAATTATAGGAACATCTATTCAAATTTGGAACCTCTATTCAAAATTCATCGGGAATATTCTTCTCTTCATAAAATGGTCAATTTATAACGGTAGTTGATATATTGAATCTCTTCTTGTATATATTTATCACGTTGGACATAAAATTTTCACTTCTGGCATATATTTATGACGTTGGACATAAAATTTTCACTTCTGGCATATATTTATCACGTTGGACATAAAATGATCACGTCGGGGTCACCAAATTTATAGCGTTATCGCTATAAATAAAATTAAAATCGAAGTAAATATATGTATATTGGTTTTTAATACATGTTCATATTTTATGTGATTTTTGGTATTTTAAAGTATATTGATATTATATTTTTATATCGAATGTTTTTATTTTTCCTAGCTACTCCATGGAAACTTCTCGCTTTTGGAACTTCTCGATTTCCAGTGAGTGAGTCGCTATAGTCGCTATAGATGGCCAGCTGCTGGCCGGTGGGACATTTCGCCAATGGTCCGCTTGTGGCTCCTCATAAAAGTGCCAATTATGATAATGCTGGCGACGGTGCGTGTAACCATTTATGTGCCAATTATGAGTGTTTGCTGGGAAAATATTACAAAAAATAATCATTTTATAACAACTTTACACAAACGACAGAAATAAATTGCGTCAGCGCATAACTCCCCGTAGACAGCCGTTTGGTTCAAGCACAGACATTTCTCTACTGCGTCGACGCATAGCTTTACTTTTTGAATCCGTAATTACCGTATTTTGTTCATGCGCATGTATGTACCTATACAGTGTCAGAAAATTTTTCATTTGGGTCGGCAATGAGAGCAAGCGAGAGCGAAGCAACTAGGCTATTCTTTTTTATTGTATAACACATCCTACCCGTGCCACCTGCTATCCCCACCACATGTACGTGGGCAGTTCTGTCTGCGGGAAATGTAAAGAATTATTTGACTCGTTTTGAAAGTATAACGAGTTAAATAATTTTAGTTATTAAAGCACGTGATAATATTACCTATACTGAACAGAGCCAACTACATCTTTTGAATAAATGGTACACTGAAATTTTTAATAGCAATGATGTACGTGTTTTCTTAATAGCGCGTCATTATTTGCTCCCTCTACTAGAGCACTGGTACACGCCTTTATTGTAGGCGGTCTCTCAAGCTGTTGAAATTATGCCTGCCACCCAAATCCAAAATCTTCCGATACCGTATTTGCCTTCCATTTATATAGTAGAGTTCAATGCATACCATCAGTAACACCACAGATCATATAGCACGCTTGTGATAATATTTCGGGCTAACAGGGGAGTGAATATATCTATGCCAATTTTCCAATTTTCGCATCATTCATAAAAAATCTCTTAGTTCTGTAAATTCTCCTGACTTAGAGTATGAAACCTACACTATGAGGTCGACACTTTGAGGACTTGACATACAGTATGGAAAAAACACTTTGGGGTCGACATTTTGAGGACCGACCTCAAAAGGTCGTCATGTCCCTGAAAAGACGCATAGTTGCTTTAAAAGGACCCCGAAAGGTTGGCATGGAATATATATATATATATATATATATATATATATATATATACATATATATATATATATATATATATATATATATATATATATATATATATATATATATACAGGGTGTTTCATCTAAAAATCCCCGGGTCATTATCTCGTAAAATAATAAAGATATTTAAAATTTGTAAATCGCGGATAATTGACATTAAATAACTGAAGTTAGAATTGTTCCTTCGCAGTGCACAGAGATGGCGCTGCGGTGAGAAATGATTTTCGATGGCTGGAACCCTGTAACATGATTCATACGATTAATGAATAAATTGTGAATAATTTTGGTTATATAGAAAATTTTGTAGAAACCGGCCGTTTTGGAGCTACCTACATGATTTTTGTTCTTCATTTTTTTGTTTATGTAAATTTTTAAAACTCCTGTAACTTTTTAGTTAATAATTTTAGAACATCGGTCCTTTAAAGCTTTTATCTTATTAAATGCAATACTCCTTATTCATTACATATTTTGAAAATTTTTACTAATTTAAAATTTTAAAAATTAGTTGCATTTGAAAAATTCTGAAAAGTATAAAAATTTTCAAAATATGTAATAATATGAGAAGTATGGAATTTAATAAGATACAAGTTCTAAATAATTGGTGCTCTAAAATGATAAACAGAAAAGTTACAGGAGTTTTCAAAATTTACAGAGACAAAAAAATGGAGAAAAAATTCATGTAGCTCCAAAACGGCTGGTATTTACATAATTTTTTACATAGTCAAAATTATTCACAATTTATTCATTAAGGGTCTAGCCGTACTTCCATGGCGAAACTGCCCCCGATAGGAACCTATACCGCAACCTATGTTATATTGTAGAGGGCGCTAATAGTAGTTGATCGAGTAGATATTAGCTCTATATCTTAATTAATTGAGGAGCTATTTGAAAAAAAGTGTCCGGAGACGACTTTTTTTCAAAGCGATATATCTTAGTTAATTTTAAAGCTAGGAAAATAAAACTAAATGGCAGTGTTCTGGTACACTTTACAGTTTATTTTATACCATTTCCTATGGGCCAAGCCTAAATAAAAGTATTTAAAAAATGCAAAGAAAAATTTTGTCAATCGATTTCTATCAGATCTAATTGAATTACCACTTTGAAAAAAATATATAATAATTGTCTATGTCTTGCCTAACAGCATGCCAAGTTTCATTAAAATCCAAGGGGTGCAACATGTCGAAAAAATTTAAAGTAAGTGGACCGCCACCTTACGTCCACTATGTTGACGCTTTTAATTTGCATTACATTTCAATAATCTTTGGAAAAGTTGCGTTTTGACAGCTCATAAAAAGTATATCAACGGTTGGTGGTGTCAACTAGCCTATTACAATGTTTTTTTGATCTACTTTTATAGTGACTGTAGTCGGTCTCAGTTAAGAATGCAGTTGTTTTTGTTATGAGCGGAGCACAGTTTACACAGGATATGGGACTTCTCAAGTAAATGGAATCCCCCATGGCCGACTCAAGCCAGTGGGTGCATAAAATAAAAATTAACGGTTTAAATTGGCTTTTGTTTGACATTTGGCTCTTCTATAAATACATTGAAATTGTTTAATTCATATTGCAGCATATTTTGTTTAGATTAATGAAAGCTCATTATAGATGTAAATCCTCTAAAAATGTCAAGTGTTATAAGAAATAGGTAAACCTACTATTTGCTTGTGCTCGATATCAGGCGAGCTGTTCTCTCTGCCATTCGGAACTGAATCTTTGATCTCTCTCGCGCAGCGCACATCGCACACGAAGTTTATTTTATTGTTTGATGATATTTATGAATATTAATACAAAAGAAATTGTACTAATTGTTCATATATTGTTCGGCTATTTCCTTCCATTTTTATTAAAATCAGACTGCTCTAGTTATATTTATCTCTTTTGTTACAAATAAAGATTCATAAACACGGTATCGCCTGTGCTAAACGCTGTGCGATGTGCGAAGCTCAAGTTGTTGATTTCATCACTCTTATTTAAGAGCATGGTTCTAGGTCGATATCGCCACTTTCATTTAAAACAATGGTTTATTTAATTTCAGTGTGCTATGTGCGTTGTGCGGTGCACCGACGTGACGACATGGTCATGCACTACACGGAGGTTAGAGATCAAAGATACAGTTCAGAACGGCAGAGACAAGAACAGCTCGCCTGATATCGAGCACAAGCAAGTAGTAGGTTTACCCATTTCTTATAACACTGACATTTTTAGAGGATTTACGTCTATAATGAGCTTTTATTACTCTAAATAAAATATGCTGCAATATGAATTAAATAATTTCAATGTATTTTAATTTCAATGTATAAAAGAAAAGTGCCAAATAAAAGCCAATTTAAACCGTTAATTTTTATTTTATGTACCAACTGGCTTGAGTCAGCCATGGGAGGATTCCACTTACTTGGGAATTTCCATATCCTGTGTAAATTGTGCTCCGCTCATAACGTAAACAACTGCATTCTTAGGTGAGACCGACTATAGTCACTATAAAAGTAGATCAAAAAAACATTGTAATATTCTAGTTGACACCACCAACCGTTGATATATTTTTTATGAGCTGTCAAAACGCAACTTTTCCAAAGATTAATGAAATGTAATGCAAATTAGAAGCGTCAACATAGTGGTCGTTTAAGGTGGTCCACTTACTTAAAATTTTTATTTCGATATGTTGCACCTCTTGGATTTTAATGAAACTTGGCATGTTGTTAGGCAAGACATAGACAATTATTACATATTTTTTTCAAAGTGGTAATTCAATTAGATCTGATAGAAATCGATTGACAAAATTTGTCTTTGCATTTTTTAAATACTTTTATTTAGGCTTGGCCCATAGGAAATGCTATAAAATAAACTGTAAAGTGTGCCATAACATTGCCATTTAGTTTTATTTCTCTAGCTTTAAAATTAACTAAGATATATCGTTTTGAAAAATAGTCGTCTCCGAACACTTTTTTTCAAATAGCTCCTCAATTAACTAAAATATAGAGCTAATATCTACTCTATCAACTACTATTAGCGCCCTCTACAATATAACATAGGTTACGATATAGGTTCCTATCGGGGGCAGTTTCGCCATGGAAGTACGGCTAGACCCTTTCACTTTTTTTTTAAATTGAATTAAACAACAACCGTTAAATATTTTGATCCAAACCTTTTCTCTCGTTAAAAGTAATTTTTATATTGCCCCTAACCATATTTGATCCTGAAATGAAAAACTTACATAGAGTAAAACGAACCATAAATAATTTAATCTTCATTGAAACAGTACCTACATACAAAGATTCATATTGGCAAGGCTTAGCTGTTCTGCCACCAAACCCCAAATTATTCATAATTCATACAAACCTGTACAGAACGATAAAAAAGCTTCTCTCATTTCTGATGTTGCTTCTATAATAATTTTTTTAAGAAAATTTCAAACGTTTTCTGCGCTACTGGATTTAAATTCATCGGGAATTAAATGTTTTATGATATTTTTAGAAGATGGATCACCTCTATCGTAAATGTCGTTTAATTCTTGTAGACAGAAGATTCTTTAGATGAAACGTCCAACAATTTATAATGAACATCGGCTTTTGGATAAGTTCTATATGCGCTGTCATTAATAAGTTTACCTACATTATTCCTTTTTGGTTCCCATTTTGAATCATTTACCGATACTACATCCAATAATTCCTCTTTTTCTCTATTGTCAATTTTTTCAAGAACCATTTTTAAAATAGCTGCATCATAAGGACTAACAAATTTTAGAAAATTATTTGTAAGATGAGAGTTTAAATTTTTGAAAATACAGTAATCAGAAAAGGCAGGGGCTATCTTGATAGGAAAGTATTTTTCCGTTTTCCAATAATCAAAACAATGGCTTTTCAATCTTCTTCGCCAAAATCGTGTCTTATAGCGGGTACTTTATAGTCTGTTTCCATTCTGTTAGCGTCATAAAAGGCGGTCCAAAACTCTGTTAGTGCTTCTTTAAGTTGCCCCCCAAATCTACGCCCATCTCCATATCACCATTGACAGAAAACATTCGAATTTCTATAGTGCAGTTCATTGATGGTTGAATGTTTTTATAAAATTCCAAAAGCTCTTTAAAAATATTTCCCCTGCGCAAACTGGTACATCTCCAATTCTGTTCAGCATAAGGAGTGGCTCATTATTCTTAACGTTTGAGAGGGTTATCGAACCGATTGCAGGTTGGTTTGTCTCTCCTCTGTTTCTACTGGTGCTAATATATTTTCATACATAGTCTAAAAGAAATTTTCACCACCAAGACTATTGTATAAACTATATCATACATTATCCTGACTCTCCAGAAAAGAAAATTGTAAGAGACGATCATTCTGATATAATAATCTGCTGCAGTTTCTTCTGAAGCTATAGAACAGTCTTCTTCTGTTCGAAAATCTACTTATTTTGATTAGTTCTATTCATGGTTAAAAGGATTTGCTATTACTCAAAAGTGGAAGTATCAAACACCTAAGCCACTAAGCTATAAGCTTGGCTAGATAACGTAGGCCTGGATTGTTTACAACTTCTGCATACTATAATTTAATATTTTCTCGTTCTAAAAACCGCTCAATGTATATGTCTTCTTAATTTTTATTGTGGCAATTCTTTGTCCAACTGGAAGCTTGTTGCTCAATTTTGATGAATGTATCCATCATACTTCGAAAAAAACGCCTGTCTTAGTTTTATCCAATTAATCGACTTCATAACTCCATACTTATTGAACCTGTATTACCGTACAGCCCATTGGCTTTTATCAGGTCGTCGGTAACACATGTACTGTTTAGAGCTTTCTCCGGAATTATGAGTGCAGTCGTGTTGGTTGATTTGTTCGTCACAGCTTTGACACAAAATAAACATGATTTTATTATTCATTTTTACAGGAAGTATGAGGTGGTACAAGTTTGTAGGCGGTAAAACTTTACATTTGATCAAACCATTTGTTTTTTCTAAAATTAATTGATCACAATCCTTGCCTACGTTGATTTTTGACCAATTAGAAATTTACCATATTTACACACCAAAGGGTATCATCTCATTTTCTCCTCTGACTGGCATTTGTAATATGTTTTAATGTTGCCAGTTTTTCTTCCATAAAAAGCATCCCTGGAGTTTAGAGGCATATTGGTGAGTAGATGGTGATTTTTTATATTCCTCTATTTCTTTACACATTTCGATAACCTCGTGCCCCAGATCTGTGAGACGCTCTGTTTTAGAAATCATGCATTTGTATCATAAATTCAAAGTTTCTTGAGGGTTATCGTCTAACCGGTCATTTCTGTTAAATTTAAAACAGACCAGGTATCAGTGGAAGTAACACCCATGCAATCCGAGGGACTGGCTGGTTTCAGAAAAGATTCTCGACTTTATCCCCATGCGCCATGGCCTCTTGTTGTCTGGCGGCATGAAGAATATTTATGTCTTTGCTGCCTTTCGCATATCAACCATTCGATGGCTATTTTTGATTAATTACCTTTCCATTTCTTAAGCATGATACAGATAGTATTTGCTTCGAGGAAATTTTGTTTAAATACTTTATTACAGCAGGATACAATTGCACAAGCCTTGGAAAAGGGCACACATTAAATGTTGGCAGCATCTACTCTCTAAGTTTTAAACACTTGTGCCAAGATATCCACATCCGACACGTAGGACACCACTAGTTGTTGCTGTGTACCGACTTGGTCATGTTTATGTTCCGCTTATCATATAAGAAACTTCCATCCATAAACTGATTTCAGCCATTGACGCGTCAATAACTGAATCAGATTTGTTTTACACAAAAAAGATATAGTAAAGGTCTTTTGATACCGATTCAAATTTGGTTAAAATTGGATGAGTAATAACTAAGCTACGAAGGTGTTACCGTGAAAAATGGGACACACTGTATATAAATAATATGTTCTTGATTCGAAACATTGAAGAAAATACATATTCTTAAATCAAACTGTAACATATTTTTAAATCAAGCCTTTGGCACTACCTGAAATTAGAATAGCTGCATTTATTACAAAGTTTTTGTTGTGCATTTTCATTTAATAAAAAAGGGTTAATTTTTAGAGAAATCATAATAGGCATTTTTTTTACCGAAAAAATTAATGCAATATTGTTCAGCATGCTTTAGAACACCTATATCAAAAATTTAGCCACGTTTTGATTTATCGTTTTCGAATAACGGCCCCCTTAAAATTACATTTTTCAAATATTAAATAATTAATAACTTAGAAATGAATTGTTTTTCTAAATTTGGTCTACGAAATTTGATGAAAAGTGAATATAAATAGAAAATGAGAAATCACTTTTTTCCTAAAAACAATTTGTTTCCCCGTTATTAATTATTTAATACTTGAAAAATATTATTTTAGGTGGGCCGTATTTCTAAAACTGTAAATCAAAATATCATTCAATTTTTTGGATATAGAGGTTCTAAAGTATGCTCATGAATAATATTGCATTAGTTTTTCAGTAAAAAAAATTATGCCTAATATGACTTCTCGAAAAACCGACCTTTCCCTTCTAAATAAAAATGCGCTCCAATGACTGAAATATGTGGTAGAACAATAATTAGATGTTAATCGACTTACCTTAAAAAAATTGATTCCTCAATTTAGTGGATATACAAGATGCTTTCACCATAAATACAACAGTAGTTCTCTGAGAATTATCTATATAAAATGGTTTCTTAAAGTGTTTTCAGTTTAAATCAGAAAAAATAAAAAACATAATGTATAGTTCTAAGATTTTTATTATGAATAAAAGTAAACACACATAAGAGTAAATGTACAACAAATTAAAAAAACGGGAATTGCACAATTTAAAAATAACAGTACATAGGTCCTATTCTATTTTTACCAAAAAAAGTAAAATGTATTTTTTATAAGTACCTATAACATAACAACACATTCACATTATATAAAATAAATAACGAATTCATAAAATTCAATATAAACGCTAAATAGCAAAAATATTTTTTACTATAGAGAAGTAAATAAATAATTATAAATTTAATGTAAAGCAAACTAGAAAAATTTGGTAACACAATTTAAATATAATAAATAATTCTGCTCTTACGTGCAGATTTGGTTAACATAATATGGAATATTTTTTATTATCGTTTTATAAAAAGTTTTGTTTTTAAAAGAAATCAATTTTAATGATATTCAATTTTTGGCAACAAAACAGAAAAATCAAATTTCCAAAATTCAAATAGTTTGTATATAATTTAATAATTTGGAAATAGCCAAAGTATAAAGGACGCCCAAATTCACGTAAAGAACAAAGTAATTTTTAGTATATCTTACGTACGGTTTTAAAATACGCTTTTAAGTAAGCAGTGAAAAATTAGTAGTAAACCGCTGCCCAAGGAATCACTACTTCCACATCCAGATTTTCTATCCGTGCCTCTCACAACGAAAAAAATTTGTATGTGGAAATAATTGTTTATGGAACTTTAATAATATATTTGAAATCTTCTACCCCAAAAACCCATAAAACGATACCCCACATCGGTAGTAGGGTGGGGGTGGTGATAGGGGGTAGTGGGGGGTGGATGAAGTAAAAAAATATTTTGAGGTTTTTGGTTCTTGTACACAGTACACACACTAAATCACAATCGTTTCTCATCCCCTTTAATAATGGTAATGGGGGTGGCTAATGCCAAAAAGTTCCAGATCTCGTTAAAATACATAGATGTACCAAATTTCAAGTGAATATCTTAAACGGTTCCAGAGTAAACGTGCGCACAAAAAAGTTACAGACAGACAGACAGGCAGGTAGACAGACAGACAGAATTTTTTTTACTCAAACTTAAAATCTCGACGTTTCATGACATATTCTAAGCCTATTTGAACAATAAATTTTTTAAAAATTTGTCGTTACTATACTTCCTCTGGACGTGGAGTAAAACAGAAAAAATAAACATTTTGCAACTATTTTTGGCAGCATCCATGGCAGGAACAAAAAAAAATTCCTAGATTTTACACTTGTGTTTGGACGCACTTTCCTTTGGTTATATCGAATTAAAAAAATTTTAAAGCTGAATTTTATATTTTTTGCGGAGCCTGTATGCTTTACCTATACTTTAACAGTGTTAAAAGAGGTTTCTTTTCAAGCAAATTTTTATCAAGGCAGGTTTAGGATTTTTCAAATAATTTAAATATTGCCATAAGCAGTTCAAACCAAATGTTTTTTTTTTCTTAAAAAAATATTATTAATTGTTGCAACATTGCTCCAATGTTGAAGTAAATTTTTTGGTTATAAAGTATAAATTAATATTAAGGATCGAAAAGTTGCTGATTTTTTCGCATGCTCATTCTCATGGTGCTATTAAAAAAAATTGTAATGTTGAATACTAGTATTAAAAAAATAGTAAATTTTAAACCATTATTCGAAAAAAAAAAACAATTTGAAATAATAAAGCTCCACAAATTGTTTATAACAATTTGTTTATTTAAAAATAATGAAAATAAAAAATAACAATTTTTTCAATAGCACCATCGGAAAGAGCATGCGAAATTATAACTTTTCGTTCCTTAATAGGTATTAATTTTTTATACTTTATAAATAAAAAAATACATTTCAACTCTTATTTTTTTTAAGAAGAAAATCAAGGAACCTGATTTGAATTTTTAAAAGCCCCATCGAGTGCTGAAAAAACATTATTGAAACTGTATATGTTTTGAATTGATTTAAATATTTTTAAACTTCATTATTATTATTATAGCCAGGCCGCTTGGAAAGTGCCGAAGAACGATTATTATTACGTTTGCGTACGGGTAGCTGTAGACCTAAACTATGATGGATGCCCTTGAAAACTTTTTTCTGGAAAATTCTATGGTCTACAAAAAGGTTCAGTGCACTTATGTCGAATCTATTACCGTTTTCACGGAACGAACAAATTCGATGACCTTAAAAGTATTCACAAATACTTTTCCTATCGAGCTGAATCGAATGGCTCCAAGAAATAACGTTTTCAAGCACCGGGAAATTAATGCAAGTGGTTTTACCAATTGCATTGCAATATATAGTATTTCTTCCTTATTCCACTATTTGCATATCACACATCAGACAAAACAAAACTCTTGCACTATTCACTGTTAAATGATTCTCCATTAACTGCACACAACACAACGAAAGCGGCAGGCGCCATGATAGAGGCCCGTCGACGCATGTGCAGAAAATAACATTTAAGAATAAGTGTATTTAAAGCAAATCGAATATTGAACCTTTTGGGTCAAGAATTATATAGTTCTCTATCAAGAATACTTTTTAATTAGCTTGAATTAAACTCTTCTCTTAAATGAATATGAATTTTAATCTTAACTTAAATATAAAATATTCTACCTGAATAGAATGATGCTTGGAAGTCAACACCATATAAATATTTGATAGAAATATCGACTATTATTTAACCTAGACTTCTACTCTTGTATGAAATTTAAAATTTCAAGAGTAAGATTATTCTTGGAGACAGTATAGGATTTTTTCCGTGTGACGTAGCTGTCACGATGAAAATATCTCGTGCCTCCATGGTAAGATCTACATATTTATTTCTTATGTTGTCTTTACCTTTTTTATCGGGGGACTATTAACACTCATTTAATTTTTTTTTCTGGGTTTTTCTTTTAAATATATTATTATTTGCACATTAGGTTTATTAAACTCCGATTATACACTCCATCTCGTAGACTAGCTATGATCGAATTGCTTTTATAAATGATTCAATAGTAACTTTAATCATGGAATGTGCCTTAAATAAATTCAACCCTCCTTGTAAATAATTCGATAATGGTGTGGTAAATTCAAAAATGCGTCTGTCAATATGGTTTCGTATTTACACAGAGATTCCTTTAAAGATCTTGCTTCAAATCTGTGTGTTGCGTAAAATTCTGTAGAATTCTCGATCTCATAAAATGTCGATAACAAGGCTATGTACATCCAGTTTTCTGGCTTTTTTGTATTGAATATGGTTCTTAAAGCTTTACCTTTTGCCCACAATCTAGTCTTGCCAATAACATTAAGCACCACATTTGTTTAAAAGTCGAAACAGATTGCTTGCTGCCGGAACTAATTCACTCACTTCACCTATGACGAGATTCAAGACATGAACAATGGCATCGAATTGTTCAGGGACTTTTTATTCAAGTAAGCTCTGAATCCTTCATACTTTCCCTGCATATTTGCCGCACCATCTGTGACACTTTCAATACACAATTTTGCAGCTATTCCAACTTTTGTATTTCTTGTTTAAATAACTGATACATTGCCTCCCCAGTAGAATGAGTACAGCAGATTACCGATAGTAGGCTTCTGTGATAATGTTACAGAACCTCTCAGAATCTACGTAACTTGAAGACAAAATAAAATTTGGACTTAGGTAAAAATTCAATTAAAGGCATTTTTGAGCATAATATACAAGTTTGAAAGGCGTCAGAACCGAAAAGTACACAAAAGGACACGTATACGTTCGATAAGACGTAACTTTTTAACTGCTTCACGAAAAACTATGAGAGATGCCGTGGAGATGCCGCCATTCTAAATATCATTCAAAATAATGAATATAAAATTTTAACGATGTGACGTACCAAAAGGGCGAAACAGACAAATGCGACAAAGGTGCGTAGCGTCTATAGGCAATTTAGCAAAGTATAGTGTAACAATAAAGTGGCTACTTCCCCTTATCGCCACACATACCAATAGTGCGAAACGACTAGTCAATTGTTGCGTAGAGCTGGATGTAGGTTTATAAAAAAATTAGTTGTTTTTGCCAGGCGCCACCCTCTCTTATTTATTTGCTGGTAAATCCCAAGGGAGAGAAAAGGGGAACTCTAAGAAAAACAGTAGCTCAAAAAAAATATATAAATATTATTATACTAAAACGGTGGGTTAGTGTGGGTTAGTTATTTTTTTACAATGTTAAAGCAGAGATGAATTTAATTTAATCTAATTAATCTGCAAAGATTCCTAGTGGCTAAATATCTACGATAAACAATTGTGCAAAATATTACAAGATGGGTCACGTGGTTGTTGCTCTTATCCTAACGCTTCAAGAAATATTCCCTTGAGGTAAAGCTTTTACCCCAAAAGTTTTGCGACCGCACCGCAAGATATTCCCCCCTCCCCCCGTTTTCGAGGGCGGGGAACACGATGGTGACAATATTTTCCGACCTACCCTCCAACCACTACCCTTAAACAGAAAAAACCACCTCTTTTTCCGATTTTTCCGTGCTAGGCATATTTTTATCGGAAAATGTTATTAATGAAAGTTGTTCAGAATTGTCCAAAAACCTTAATCCCAATATTTACCAAAATAAAAAAAATTGAAAATTAAAAAAAAATGATAAATTTAAAAAATATAAAAAAAGACTACTGATTACTTGACAACTACCTGACAGCTTGGGTTTAATTTCAAACAAAATTTTTTAAACAAAAAAACCCATTTAAATCATATTTTCGGACTTGGATAAACAAAAGGACACCGCATGTTTTGTAGGTAAATTGGTGGCCTGTCTTTGATGAATTCTTGATATGTTGTAGTTCAACTGATTCTGAATAATAAGTTTCTTTGGCAAAACTTCAAATTATGAACAGTTTCTCCGATAGATGGCTCCGAAGACTGGACCTACCTCTCGATTTCTCAAAACTACTACAGTTACTGAAATGATAATTGCTGGAAATGAATAACCAGACTATTTACCATTATCTGGTCTTAGATTGATGTGCTTGAACTTCCGGTTTTGCCGGAAGTGACGTCAAATCACGTTTTTTCGAATGCACAACACCCGTTTTACTTCTATTTAATAATCATATATATAACTAGCTTCATAAAAATTCACTATCTTAGTAAATAAGTAAGTAAGTGCATTAGCTGATCGAACATTGATGCTAGCTTAATACCGGGTACATCATAATCTTGGTGCAAAACATAGTTGATTTTATTTTTCAAGATATAAAATAGCAGTTGTGTCTAGTCTATGGAAACTAATTATTTGTGAGACCTTTAAGTAGAATAGGCAGTTTTTGTTTATTTATAATACATCAAACCTTATTAATATCAGCAAAAATTGCATTGCTGATTATTTTATTTTTTTAAAATATTTACTTATTTTAATCATTCCTTAATAGAAATCAAACCAAAAAAACTTTATTTCAAATTAATTAACAAAGAACAGCATTTCTCCCCTATCACGCATCGGAGCCAGCTACACATGTACGGTGCGAGGTGCAATGAAAGGCTGGATGAAACAGGGGCAGATTATATTAAAAACAGTTAAAGAAAAATTAACTGGATAAACATATGTATATACGTTGCGATTGCTTTTCTAAGTTTCAAAGTAAGTCATTCTTATTATAAAATCTAACATGCCGCACTTAGGTTTTATTTTCTGTATGAATAACGTTTAATTACTTTGAAATAAAGTTTTTTTTGTTTGATTTCTATTAATGAATGATTAAAATCAATAAATGTTAAAAAAAATTAAAATAATCAGCTATGCAATTTTTGCTAAAAATAATAAAGTTTAATGTATTATAAATAAACACTGCCTATTCTACTTAAAGGTCTCACAAATAATTAATTTTCAGTGACTAGACACAACTGCAATTTTATATCTTAAAAAATAAAATCAACTTTGTACCAAGATTATGATGTACCATCAACCTATCATCAATGCACGTAATTACTTATTTATTTATATATATATATATATGATTACTGAAGTAAAACGGGTATTGTGCATGCGAAAAAACGTGATTTGACGTCACTTCCAGCAAAATCGGAAGTTCAGGCACATCAATCTAAGACCAAATAATGGTAAATAGTCTGGTTATTCATTTCCAGTAGTTATCATTTCAATAACTGCAGTAGTTTTGAGAAATCGTGGTATAGTATCAAAGGGTAGGTCCAGTCTTCGAAGCCATCTATCAGAGAAACTGTCCATAATTTGAAGTTTTGCTAAAGGAACTTATTGTTCGAAATCAGTTGAACTAAAACATGTCAAAAATTCATCAAATTTGACAGGCCACCAATTTACCTACAAACGTGCGATGTCCTTCTAATATTTTTTAATTTTTATTAAATTTTGGATTTATGGTTTTTGGACAATTCTGAATAACTTTCATTAATAAAATTTTCCAATAAAACAATGCTTAGCACCAGAAAATCGGAAAGAGGTGTTTTTTTTCTGTTCAGGGGTAGTGGTTGAAGGGTAGGTCGGAAAATATTGCCACCATCGTGTTCCCCGCCCTCGAAAACGGGTAGGAAAATATCTTGCGGTGCGCTCGGAGAACTTTTGGGCTTTTTGCCTTTTTCTGGTTTACCTCAAGGGACTAAAAGCTGTGGTGAACCACTTTATGTTGAATAGTAACTGATAAATACCTTACTAAGGAAAAAGTAGTGCTCTGTATCATTGGGCAGTCTGCATACACTGCATTTCAGCCCACAGGTGTCTGTCTACAGCTCCGGGTGATTTCACCCTTGGGCAGGTAAATTGATGTCGTACAGGACTAAGATGATTAGCTGCATCGGCTTTTCACTCCAAATAACAAAAGGTGAAAAGGCCTCAAATTCGAAGTACTTTCTGGCTTTGGATATATATTAAATTTCTAAACTTGAACCTCAAATTTCATATCTCAAAATCTCTAATCTTAGCGTCCTCATAAAAAACCTATGATAAACCAAAATACGACCGAATATATATCTATATGTGGGGAGCAAATTAAAAGCGAAAATTACAATAAGAAAATATAATGTTAAATACCTGATGTTATTAGGTTTTACTCTTCACCAGCGTGTATTCAACGTCGAGCCTACTTGACTTTGTGCGAGTGGGCACAACCTTAGACACGAAATCTATCCAGCCCGACGGGGAACACGCCTCCAAGAGGAAAAGAATTGAAAGCCCGCTCAAACCTGCAGGGGAGGTCATGGAACTCAGACGAATGGTTGAAAAACTAACAGTATGCAGCAAAACCCTAAAGGAGCTGATCACCAAAAACACAAATACTAAAGTCGAAATTAAAAGAGAGGTGAATATAGTCAACAAACTTGTGGACTCCATGAACAGGAAATGCCACGAAATGGACACACTTTTGGCAAAGGATAAGGAGGTGACTGCTAACATAATTAACAGGGATGACACCCAAATCAGCAAGCGGGTCGCTGTGCAATCCACAGGCTGCCAAACGGACAACCCATCAACAACAAACCCCAAGCCAACCTCTAGAGACGCCGACACTCGGACCACCCAGTGGCATGGCAAAAAGCAAACTTTAACCACTCTGGACGGGATTAACTCATACAAGGACTGGAAGCCCATCGAAACCAAGGCTTGGGACGAGGACTTGTTTTTGAACACGGTAATAATAACTGGCAATCCGCTGGACAGTAAAGAACCCTCGTTCAAAGTCGTCTTGGTTGAACCCGACGACCCGAATATGGACAAAGGTATACAGAAGTTATTCAGGGACAGATTTCCTGACCTGGCTCTGTCCACGGAGGAAATCGAGGTAGTCGAGCAAAGGACCCTGCTGCGCTCCAAAGGACCTTCGTACTGCGAAAACAAAAAAGTTATAAAGGCTATTCTTAAGGACACCCCCGAAGACATGTGGGAAAAACTCTCACTGATCAAAGAAGAAACGACGAACGAGGAGAGGGTGGCAATCCACCAAATTACCACCATGGAACTTACCAGCTTTCGCAAAATGGTGGAAAGTATCTTCCACAACACCACCACCAAAGTGCCCATCCATACGGCAAAACCCAATCATAACAAGCAAGGACCCAACAAAACGAGTAATGCACAAACTAGTAAAAACAGGAGCAGGAACACATATGCTATAATAGTGGGCCAGCAGGGCAAGGAGTATAAGGAGGTCCTTAGCAACGTCAAAGAACGTATCCAAAGTTGCACAGCCAGCAAGGCCATTAGGGGACTTAAGAGCACCAAGGAGGGCAAACTTCTTATAACACTCGATAAGGATGACGACGCATTAAACAAGATCCAGACAGCGATTAGAAACCCTGCAGAGGATATTGCTGTCCACGCGATTGGTTCGGATGCTAAAATGGAGACCCTACACATCAGGGGCATTGATGCAGCCACAAGCAAAGATAATGTCATCGAATCAATTGAGAACATGATCGGCTCCCTCAAAGACAAGAGCTTTAAGCTTAGTGATCTAAGAGCCAACGCCAGAGACACTCAGGCCGCGACACTGAGAATCAACAGGGATGACGCAGAAAAACTCCTCAAGGAAACCAACTTTAGGATTGGTCTGGTCAAATGCTCCGTAGAAAAGAGAATTGCGCTAAGCAGATGCCGCAAATGTTGGTCCTACGACCACGCGGCCACGGACTGCAACGGCCCTGACAGAACGAGAGCCTGCTTCAAATGTGGAGAACTAGAACACCAGGCTAAAAACTGTTCCAACGCTGAACATTGCCCGATATGCGCAGAGCAGGGGCATACTTACGGAACTGGAAAGTGCCCCGCCTTTTGAAACGCTCTCTTAGAAGCGAGGAGGACTAATAAACCCACCCGGAATGCCGGATATACCGCAAACCCCAGACACCAAGCGACTCCGTCCTCCCCCTCCCCCCCCCCCCCCTCCATGGACGAAATGCTAGTGGAAGAACGGCAAACGGAGGCTGACCACGCCAAATGACTAGCGGCTGAGCGTGGTCCCACACAGTCTGAAAATAGAAGAGCTAAAGTCACTAAAAAGATCCGTTTTCTCCAAGTGAATCTTAACAGAAGCAGAGCTGCCCAGGACCTTTTATACCACACGAGAAAAATTCACAAAGCCGAGGTCCTCTTAGTGACCGAGCCAAATAAGCGGCATGTACAAGACAGCAGCCCTTGGATTTGCGACATCAATGCAGACGCAGCTGTGAGAGTTTACGGCAAAAATGCCAGTAATCCAGGCCGAGGCAATGGCATCACCTGGTGCATCGTTGACGAAATAGTCATATACTCGTGCTATAAGTCCCCAAACTGCTCTTTAGCAGAATATGAGACCTTCCTGGACGAGTTGTCGGACTGCGTTCACACAACCGGTTTCAACAGAGGCATCATCGTTACGGGTGACTTTAACGCGAAGAGCCCTCTTTGGGGCTCGGATACCTATGACGTTAGAGGCCAAATCCTCACCGAATGGCTGGCCACACATGACCTCGTAGTAGCCAACGTGGGCAGCGAGCCCACATTCAGACGTGCAAATCAACAAAGCTTCATTGACGTCACGTTTGTATTTGCCGAACTATCCGAATCCATCTTCAACTGGCAAGTGCTACAAGACGAAACTCTGAGTGACCATCAAATGATTATGTTCGACTTCGTGGCAGAAGCAGCGGGAAACGGACTACTGACAGCCCAGGCGACCATGTCCTCCAAGTGGCGCTACAAAGCTAGCAGAGAGGAAGCCATAAGGACCAGGCTACAACTTGACCTCAGTAGGCTACGTAATCCTACCGTCGACACTATGATCGAAACCCCAAGAAGTGTCTGTCAATCTACCCTACCTGCGGCCGGGCACCCACGGGGTAAACCCGTCTACTGGTGGAACGGCGAGATTGCCAGGCTCCGCGAGGCTTGCATAAGTAAGAAAAGGCAATGGACCAGGCAGAAGTCCTCCAGGAACGTTGATGCTGCAATCCTAGCAGACAGCCACACTGCATACTGTGCAGCCAGGAACGATCTTAGAACCAGCATCAAATTGGCAAAACGACGCTGCTGGGACGATATCATTGTAGCAATTGACATCAATGTCTGGGGCGATGGGTACCGCATCGCCTGCAAGCGGACCCATGTACGAGAACAAATTATCCTGTCCACAGAACGCAAAATGGAACTTGCTGACGAGCTCTTCCCACAAAGACCTGTGACGGCTTGGAACAGAGAACAATGGGAACTCCCCCCGCCCCCAGTCACCAACGAGGAAATTATCATCGCAGCCTCCAGACTCAAACCCAATAAGGCCCCAGGCCCCGATGAGATTCCCCCGGAGGTCGTCAAGTTGGCTGCTAACTCCCACACGGAAGTCTTCGTGGGCCTGTTTAATGAAATCTTTTCAACCGGAAATATCCCATGTAAATGGAAGGAAGCACGACTGGTTCTCGTCCCCAAGCCTGGCAAGCCCATCGAAATCGCGCCCAGACCTATCTGCCTAATTGATACATCCGCCAAGCTCCTTGAAAGGGTCATAGCCACACGACTTACCAGCGAGCTGGACTCCAGAGGTGGTTTGTCAGTCCATCAATATGGCTTCCGCGAGGGGATGTCCACCGTAGACGCGGTACAAGAAGTTGTTCGCATCGCCCGTTCGGCAAATACGGGTAACTGGAGACACCGCGAGATCTGTCTCGCCGTGGCGCTAGATGTTAAAAACGCCTTCAACACAGCGCCCTGGGGCCCTATTGTTGAGACATTGTCGCTTAGAGGCATACCAGCCTACCTAGTACAACTAATAAAGAGTTATTTTGAAAACAGAAAACTCCTGGTCGACGACACAACTAGACCCGTTACCTGCGGTGTACCTCGGGGATCGGTCCTCGGGCCGCTCCTTTGGAATGTCTTATATGATGGAGTCCTCGAATTAGATACTCCTGGCATATCCACCGACTGCCGATTGGTAGCCTTCGCCGACGATCTCATTGTCGTCGTCATAGATAAAAGTGAGGATGGAGCAATGGCCAAGGTCGAAGCCGCCATAAACGACATAAATGTATGGATGAGCAACCATAACCTAGAGATGGCACCTGAATAGTCTGAGGCCGTGGCGCTTACCGGTCACAAGCGAGTACAAGAGATGACAGTCAACATTCTTGGCAAGGAAGTCGCTGCCAGCAAAGTAATTAAATACCTTGGAGTACATATAGATCAGAAACTGTCATGGAACCAACACGTGGATAGCGCCACTACCAAAGCGGAAAAGGAAGCCATGGCGCTGCGCAAACTGATGCCTAGAACCGGTGGACCCAAGACCAGCGTCAGGAGGCTACTCAACTCCGTGGCCACCTCGATACTATTATACGCTGCCCCAGCATGGGTGGGAGCACTAAAGACCGCACGTAATCGAGATCGCCTATTAAAGACCCAACGCACCATGCTCATCAGAATTAACTGCGCCCATAGGACTGTATCCACAGTTGCGCTCCAAGTCCATTGACCTGCTTGCGAGAGAACGTGCATACAATCATGGCGCGGACAACGCCACCAAACAGTTCAATAGGAATGCCCTATTAGATCGATGGCAAGACCGCTGGGACAATGCGCCCCAGGGTAGGTGGACTAAGACGCTAATCCCGAACATCAGAGAGTGGATAACACGCAAACATGGGGAACTAAATTATTATCTGACCCAGGCCTTCACAGGCCACGGTAGCTTTGGTAGCTATGTCCACCGAATCGGCAAGAAAGACAGCGATGCCTGCGCCTACTGCCACATGGCGGATACCGCCGAGCATACTCTATTTAACTGCCCAAGATGGACAGAGGCCAGAGAAACTGCCATCAGAACCACCGGCCAACACCTAAATGCGGACAACCTTGTAGACATTATGCTCACCAATCAGGACTGCTGGACGGCAATTAGCAACATGTGCAATACCATACTAAAGTGCAACGACGAAGACGAAAGGTAGAATAGATGTGTTTTGATCACGACCTCCGATGTATTGTTCACACAGTTCCGGAGACGAAGAGGGAGGTTTTTTAGTGCGGTAAGAATCCCACATATCCCCGTTGCGTCAGTTCATCAGCACGTTTTTGAAGGTTTTCCTCCCACAAAAAAAAAAGCCAGCGTGCATGTCGTCAACCAAAGCTGGGACCAAAATGGTTCTCTTCCCAGCGATTATTTCCTGTCGGTTTAATCAAATAAACTATTTCCTTTACATTGACGCAGAAAATAAATACTCTAAACACGTGATTTATGAAACGCCATATTTGTCAAAAGATCCGACAAATCCTAGGGAATTTTGGAAGTGCCAACATTTTTATCACATAAACAAATACGAAAATTAATTAATGTTTGGTGGCATTCTAATTAATTTTTGGACTGGTGACAAACAAAACTTCAATAATTTCTAAATCAGGACTCATGCAATAAGAATGAGAAAATTATATATTTATTTGCTCTGCACATTGTATTTAGGCAAGTCATATTTCTTGTCGTATGTTGGATTGCATATGGGTAAGCCCCATGCTTCGACAGACAACTGTAGACGTGAAAGCTATTCTAGCGGAATCAAACATGATTTATTGTTTATTTTTAGGATTTGGCCCTTTTCGTGTTACAATAGTAAAAATAAATAATAAAATAAATTTGAATTCGTCCAGCGGCTTGTAAATTGGACGAGTGCGTTGGATAATCAGTAGAAAGCGATAGTAGGAAAACGAAATGCCGATCTTTCCAAATTATTAAGTTATAGAGAAAATCGGCTTGTGCATAAATAAGACAAATCGGCCGCAATAAAAACCCAAATGCTTTCATTAATTTCTAGGGAAATTGTATGAATCTTTTCTACCAAATCGATTGTTAGCGCACGCTCTCATTTGAATAGTAACATTTAAAAACTCTCTCAAAGAGGTAATCGACCTTGCCTTATTTGGGGAAGCGATTCTCTACAATTATTTATACCTATTTTAAACCTAAATAATAAATGGTATTCGTGAAATTTTGCATTTTGTTGATTATATGACTTGTTGTAAGTCTCATCGCTCGAGGGTTTCCATTTGAAAGACCGGAATTGAGTAAATTGTGCGTCTCAAGTTTGAAATCTCAATACATCGGTTACATTACGAAAGCTCGAGAGGATTTTTTATGAAAACATCTCAGAAATCTTCAGATATAAAATCCATTATTATTAGGTAAATTCAGAGAGAAAGACCATTTTTTATTAGAGAGAGAGCATCGTTAATAATCTACGGTAGTGCAGCCTTTGCCTATTACCTATTCTATTAAATTGTATCTTATCTCGAACCCGCCTGGGAGTGGAAGAACAGGGCAGAACGCGATTGGCGCCTTTAATAAATACATTTGTGTCGCGTCACTCAGACGCATAGTAGTAAGTTCTTCTACAATAACACCGTTATTGTAGAACGTATCGTATCGTACAACGAGGAAACACTGATCCATCACATTTATATTTTGAGTTGTACCTAGTTGAACAGAAAACATCTGGGCTCTTTTAACTTCGTTAGCAATTTGTTCCTTGACTAAATTGCTAATTATCTCAAAAATATAATTCACGGTGGTTTTTGACAAAAACCTGAAAATTGCCAGGTCCTTTTGCATTTGGATTTCTTTCTCTTTGTGCTATATATTCGTCTACAGGAGATCGTAGAATCGGATCGAACTTGGTCATGAGTTTGATGAGTTCAAGGAAATTGCCGTGGTCAATGTCATCTCTATTTAAATGGGGTAAAGCTTCGCTTGTTGCGTGATAACTGATTCCTCTCCTACCAATATGCTTCACAATTTCAACTATACGGGTAACTATTTTCATTCGCCTTAGTACTTGTCTTAGTCCTGTTTGCTGCTAGTTTTCCAAGAAGTCTTTGTTACGTTTTCGCTCCTCCCGGTGTCTGTGGGGGAACAGATGCCTTGTTTGGGACCCTCAGGTTTCCTCCCTATCCCCGGTATAAGTCACAAAAACAAAAAGGCAATCAGAAGACTCCAGCTCTCGGCTAGCTACTTATGAGAGAGATTTCGTGGGTTTGTCTTATCTTATGATGGCTCTTATCTTTTTAAAGGAAAGCGCAGTAAAGTTAACGAATACCCGTCACATTATGTGCTTAGGGAGGAGGGTAAGAGAAACAGTTTTAATTTGGGGCGCCACCTGTAGCACCAGAATGATATTACCTATCAGGTAATGATATTACTTATCAGGACAAAACTCCTACAGGCGAATCCAGAAAGGTAAATTATTTATCAAGAAATAAAATATGTAAAATTTCTAGGAAGGTAAAATTTATTTAAAACTTGAAATATTAAATTGTAAAATATTGAGCAAAGAATCAATTGTAAAAAAATATCAACAACGCCTTCAATAAATAGGCGATTAAAATTAATTATACTTAATTTTTAAGGAGCTCGATATTTAAAAGGTAAACTTGTAATAATCATAATATTAGAGAAACAAATAGTAATGTCAATATAAATTTATTAACGCAACACAGAACTCTCACCGATTCCTAGGTACGTTTTTGGACCTGGCGCCTGCCCGGCGCCTCCACCATATGTCACGATGGAAACTCCGGCGCCTCCTCAATATGTCATAATGGAGACTCCGACGCCTTCACCATATGTGACGACCACCCGTTCCGATGGTCACACTAGGAGCCACTTGGCTTTTGGAGAGGTTGTAACGGTCATTTTTATTCATAGGCATAAAAGCCCTTAAATTACATTATTTCGTATTTTCCGTACATAAATTACCTATTTTGTTACCTCTTAAAAAATAAATTATCGCCGCTACTGTAAGATTCTAGAAGGTAACGTAACCGTCGCCTAGTTCTCGGCTCTACTGGTAAATATTTGAAAATAATGCCTTTCCTCCAATGAGAAACCATAGTTTAAATTCGCGGGTTTAAGGACTAGAGGTATTTTGACTACTAGTGGGGGAAGAGATAAATACCGAACCAAGCGGGAGACATATTGTTTTTGGACGTGAAATTCGTAAGATGAATAATCGTCCTAGTGTTAGAGGGTTGAGTCTTTATAAACCTTGATTTTGTTACCTATATTTATGATTTGTTTAGTACAATTAACCATTTCTCGTCAATGGGAGTTTATTAAATGGTTATGTTTGTTTTTTTTTAAGAGTGTAATCTAAAAATATTCTTTTGTGTGTACAATTGTACGTAAAAATAGTGTTTTAATGCTGTTCTGAGTCTACTTACACTGTAGTGCTCAATTCTGGAGGTGTGCTGTATTTAGAAGAAAGTGTATTCCATTTGACAGTCAACTTCAATGTAAGTAATCAAACTATTCTATATTTCAAAGGCAATCATCGCAAAAACTAACTCTTAAGTGCTAAGTGCGGCATTTCGAGATCGCGAGTGCCTAGTCCCGTTTAAAAAGACTGATAATGAAATTTCTCATCTAATAGTTATAAAACATTTTCTATGTTTCGTACCTTTTGTTTTTATATGTGCCTTGTAGCATGAAATGCTACATTTCATTTGTTATGTTATTTAACTTTAGTTACATATAGAGATTTGTTTTGATTCCTATAAAAATTACAATTTGTTTATTAGTATGATGTCATTTTACCTTTCTACTTAAGGACAAATCGTTGGCCAACTATGCATATATATTAATAATTTAGTTATCTATATATTTTGCAATATTATTTTGTGTATTGTGGCCTTTTGCCGACAAAAGAGTTTCTTTTTATGGTACCGTATCTGTGATTTATTGTGAGTACCTATCTTATAAATGTCTGTCTCTCTGTACAATTTTTTGCTCTGTTTGATTTTTGTGATCATACTCCAAGCACAAATTTTATTTGCTCACCCCTGATTTGTCAATTGCTCTACGATGTCTTTTTGCTTCATAATAAATTTGTTATTGTTAATTAGATATGTTTTATTTCAGCAGCCATAAAAATATAGTTTTTTAAAGATAGCCGGGTTTTGCTATTTGACATTTTTTTTAAAGATTTATAATTTGCTCTCTAGAAAATAACGAACGTTATAAACTGGCTTTGCCAACGTGGGGCTACGTTCTAATTAAAAATTTTAATTAGAGAATAAAATTTGTGCTTTCGAAAAATTTTTTTTCAGGTTACCTATTTGTGATTTTTCTGTATGTACCTATGTAAATTTTATGTTCCGTTTTTGTGTAAAGAAATTGTACTGCTCAAAGTTAAAAAAGCAAACATAATCGTGTCGTGAAAAATTTTGTCTTTTGGGCTGGAGTATTCGGTTTTAAATTTCGGTATAGATAAATATTGTTTATAGTAAAATATAGAAAATACAAAAATGGAGCCTAATGATTTGCTAACTCCAGAAATAAATTTTGAGTTACTTTCTCGTGGTATTAAACCTGAGGAAACACAGATTTTACGTAGGGCACAATTAAGGGGTGCGCTAGCAAAAGAAAAAGAGGGTTTTAAGTATCCTGTAATAAATAATTTCGAATTTGATAATGAAATTTTGGAAATAAATGATACGTTGACAAAATTAACCACTTTGGTAACGCGTAAAGATCAAATATTGTCCGACTTAGAAATTCGCCGGATTGATTCACGATTAGCTCAGGTGCAGAGGCGTTGCACATTTTTACATCCAATTAGTGAGGCTGAGAAAAGTGAATTAAATAAAATTGAGGATTCGTTATTAATAATAATAGGCCTTTTTCTAGAATTAAAAGAAAATAGTTTACCTACTCCAGTGGCGTCCTCCACAATGGGAGCGTCAAATGTCTTAGACACATCTACCTATACTGTAGTTGCTAAACCTATAGCTATTAATAAATGGGGAGTTAAATTTTCTGGACTTTCATCCAAAGAAAGTGTTATGTCATTTTTAGAGAAAGTACAAGGGCTTTGTGAAGCTAGACATGTTAGTGAAGAGGCTTTGTTTACTTCGGCGATTGACTTATTTACAGGTTCGGCTTTAATTTGGTATAGGAATATAAAGAAAGATGTTCATACGTGGGCTGAGTTAGTAACCTGTCTAAAACGTGATTTTTTACCGGTAGATTATGAGGAAGATTTATTATCTGAAATTAGGGCTAGAACTCAGGGTCCTTCTGAAAATGTTATCTTTTTTATAATTGCCATGGAAGCTTTATTT
The DNA here is from genome assembly GCA_936432065.2 of Rutpela maculata. Classification (NCBI taxonomy): domain Eukaryota; kingdom Metazoa; phylum Arthropoda; class Insecta; order Coleoptera; family Cerambycidae; genus Rutpela; species Rutpela maculata. The sequence goes on from OW386292.2 coordinate 87,648,666, forward strand.
AATCGGCTTACTATACCTCGTACAGAACAAGAGATCATTAAACAAATACGTCGTAATTTACATCCCTATTTTTCGGAAAAACTAGTACTTTGGGAAACACATTCGTTAAGTGATTTAAAAGAAAAATGTCGAAAAATACAAGAGCTTAAAATTAGAAATGAGCGATATCGCCCGCCTCCATCTAAAAAGCAAAATCTTTTAGAACCCGATTTAGCGTGTTTTTCAAAAGAAAATCTCTCTTCTATTTCTAAGTCTGTTGATTCGTCTAAATTAGTAAATTTTACTTCAAAACGCGCAAAGAAGCGTCGTGCCGAACCTTTCAGTTTCGAACTAACATCCGATCCCGTTATGTTTAATGAGTATGCTACTTGTAATTTCGAGCAGTCTTCCGAAACTAAATGTGAAACAGAATCGGGCAGCAAAGAGTGCTGTATTTCTACAGATTTCGTCCCTAAAAATAGTTACATTAGTACCTTACAAGCCAAAAGAAGGTATTCCCAAAGTGACAAGCCCATCAGGCAACAAAAAGTAAAATTTAATGAGTGTAAAATTATTATTCCTGATCAAGAAGGTTCTCTTTTTCCCTTTATTTTCTATCCGTCATTACCAGAAGGTTCTCCTTTACAGTTTGCTGAAATTGATGCTGATTTATTCTCATTACCTGATTTCTTTTCATTGGCTCATTGCGTTTCCGCTGATTTTCATATGGGTCAAGGTATAGCAGTACGATTTCGTGATACGTTTCAGTCTAGAGATTTACTTTTAGCACAACAACAAGGCCCTGGTGGTTTGGCGTACTTGGTTGATGCTAATCGTTTTATTTATTATCTGGTTACCAAAGAGAATTTTTTTGATAAGCCTACTTATGAGACTTTATATTTATCGTTTTGTCAGCTTAAGGAGCACATTATAAATAATGATGTAAAATTTTTAGCCATTCCAGCTTTAGGTTGTGGGTTGGATGGTTTGTCTTGGTCTTACGTTAAATCTTTATTATTTTTGTGTTTTTCTGATTTGGATATTACCTTAGTAGTGTGTCATTTTAAAAAGCAAGTTTTAAGTAATATATCTACTTCTTCTTCTTCCTCGATAAAAGATCGCCCAAAATTAAATGATTCATATATGCCTACTGCTGAGGAATGGAATGATTGGTTGACTACAGTACGTAATTTTTATTTAAAGTCTGTATTATCTCCGATTTGTAATACTATGCCCGGTGATTCCCGTCCTTATCTCGAGGTCTATATAAATTCAGTTCCGGCTACTTGCTTATTGGATAGTGGTGCTTCTGACACAGTCATTGGTTGGGATGGGCTTGAATTTTTAGATAAAAATAAAATTCCTTATAAAATCAATAATTTACCCTTTGCTGTTACTACTGCCGATGGAGTCATCCAAGATGTATTGGGTGAAACCACTTTGTCGTTTAGTTTGGGAAATGTGACTAAAGCTATTAAATGTTTGGTTGTTCCTGCCATTAAGAATGCATTTACTTTGGGAGTTGATTTCGGAGCTGCTTTCAATATTTGTTTAAATTTTTCACAAAATACATGGTCTTTTGTTCCAGAAGGTAATATTCATTCAATAAATGCTATTCAACCTCGTGAATCTTTGTCTCCTGAGCAACAGAGTATGCTGAATGAAACCATTCAACAATTTAAAAATTTGTCTTCTGATACTCTAGGTAGGACTACATTAGTGGAGCATTTTATTGATACTAGTGATGCTCGACCATTTAAGCAAAGACAGTATATGTTATCTCCGGCAATGCAAAAGCATTTACATAAAGAAGTAAATGATATGTTACGTTTAGGTGTAATACAACCTTCAAATTCTCCTTGGTCGTCTCCCATTTTATTGGTTAAAAAGAAAAATGGTGAATTACGTGCCTGTTTTGATGGTCGTAAATTAAATTCTGTTACCGTTAAGGATGCGTATCCGCTTCCGCAAATATATTCTATTTTAAATCGTTTGCGTGATTCTCGTTACTTAACTTCCATAGATCTGCGTAAAGCATTTTGGCAAATTCCCTTAGAGAAATCGTCTCGTGAAAAGACAGCGTTTTGCGTACCTGGTATGGGTCTGTTTGAATTTGTGGTCATGCCTTTTGGCCTTTCTAATAGTCCACAAATGTTGCAACGAACTATGGAACGGGTTTTAGGTCCTGATTTATTAAATGGTTCTGCCTTCGTTTATCTAGACGATGTAATAATTGCTTCTTCGACTTTTGAGAGTCATATCGCTTCGTTAAAACTTCTTAGTGAACGCCTTGCTGCGGCTGGCTTCCGCATCAATCTAGATAAATGTGAGTTTTGTAGATCGTCTCTCTCTTTCCTTGGTTTCATAATTGATGAAAATGGACTTCGAACTGATCCGGATAAGGTTTCCGCCATCCTGAATTTTAAGACTCCTACTAATACAACGGAAATAAAACGTTTGATTGGTTTAGTTTCATATTACCGAAGATTTATTAAAGATTTTTCGACAGTGGCTGCGCCAATTACTTCTCTTTTGAAAGGACGAAAGAAAGGTCAGGCTATTGTTTGGACTGATGAGGCAGAAGTCGCCTTCACTGAAATTAAACATAGGATGACTACGGCTCCCGTTCTTGCGTCTCCAGATTTCACTCAACCTTTCTTCATTCAGACAGATGCATCCGATGTGGGTGTAGGCTCGGTAATTTTTCAGAAAATTAATGGTGCAGAGCATCCTATAGCTTTTGCTAGTCGAGCCTTAACATCTGCCGAACGTAAATATTCAGCCACCGAGCGTGAATTAATTGGAATCATACATGCTATTGAGAAATTTCGTGGATTTGTCGAAGGTACTAAGTTTACTGTAATTACAGATTGTTCTGCCTTGACTTGGCTACATCGCCTCAGAGAGCCAACTGGACGATTATCTCGTTGGTGTTTACGTCTATCTCAATTCGATTTTGATGTCCAACATAGGCCAGGTACTCAAAATGTAATTCCTGATGCTTTGTCCCGCAATGTGAGTTCCCTTGATATGACTTCTTTAAAACCTGATGCTTGGTATTTAACTATGATCGCTAAGGTTAATAATTTTCCTGATAAATATCCCGATTTTAAGGTTGTTAATAACTGCCTGTATAAACACTTACCTTCGATTTTACCTAACAATTCTAATGTGCCTGATTGGAAATTAATTGTCCCTACCGATAATCGCCTACAAATTTTACAGCAAATGCACGATTCTCCTACTGCTGCCCATTTAGGTATATCCAAAACTATGTCCAGAATAGTAGAATTTTACTACTGGCCGAGGCTAAGACAATCCGTAAGTAGATATGTTAAAAACTGTCAAATTTGCGCGTCACAAAAAAGTGAAAATGTTGCTCGTCCTGGTTTAATGGGTTCTGAAAAGAATATTAGTTTTCCTTTCCAGGCTATCTCTATGGATTTAATGGGCCCGTTTCCAAAAAGTAAAAAAGGAAACCAGTATGTCTTTGTCGTTACCGACTATTTTACCAAATTTGTCCTAGTTCAACCTCTGCGTAAAGCCACTACGGCCCCCATAATCAAATTCCTTCGAGAACAAGTTTTTCTTATATTTGGTGTTCCTGAAATTGTTATTTTTGATAATGGATCACAATTTACCTCTAAAGAATTTGAGAAATTTTTGAAGTCTTTTTCTATCCCTAAAATTTGGTTTAATGCTAGGTACCATCCCCAAGTAAACCCAACAGAACGAGTCAATAGAGTCTTAAAAACGGCAATTTCTTCTTACATTACCGACAATCAAAATGTTTGGGACGAAAAACTTCCTGAAATAGCACAAGCATTGCGTTTGGCCAAACATGACACTACCGACATCTCCCCTGCCTATCTTGTCTTTGGCAGACATGTCCCAGTTTCCGGTGATTTCTACTCGTCTTCCGCGACTTCAAATGATTTTGAAGTTCAAAACAATTTATTTTGGGCAAAAGAAATGTCTATGTTGCCTGAACTGTATACGGAGGTTAAAGAACGTTTGCATAAGGCATATGAAAAAAATGCCAAATATTACAATTTGCGTAAACGTCCTTTACGTTTTGAATTAGGTGATACAGTTTGGAAACGTACACATTATTTATCTGATGCCTCTAAAAATTTCACTAAGAAATTGGCACCTAAATATGTCCCTTGTATGGTTACTCAAGTTATTTCCCCCTTGGTCTACGAATTGGTAGATATGTATGGTAAACCCCTTGGTCGTTGGCATATTAAAGACTTGAAACCAAATCAATGTGATTTCGAAGAGGAATCCTCTTAAATTTTTGTCTTAATTAGTCCCTTTCTTTATTCATTTTCTAAGTGAAATTCACTTTCTCTTTTTAGTAGTCCCATTTTAAAGAAATTATGTCTTGAGTCTGTTTCGTTCCCTTCTGGTTGGTATTTCTCCTCAAAATACCTGGCGCCCTTCAAAATTAAAATTGATTTTATGAGTTCATTGTCTTAGTATTATTTAAATGTTCTCTTTCCTTAAGTCTTTAAACATGTTTGTTACTTTACCTTTCCGATTCGCTATGTGCCAGTACGGAGTTCTACTATTCTACATTACATTTTTTTGCGTAATTAAGATATTAGTCCAGAATTACCTTTTGTACGAATTTTATGGTGATATGTTTCATTACCTTACCTTTTGCCGTCTAAGTTTTGCTTAGTGCGGGTTACCTTGTTGTGCATTTGTTGTGGACAATTACCATTGTCATACGATTTCTTTTCGTGCATCATATTTACGTTTACCTTTATCTTTTCCTGGCTGAGATAATAAATAGCCTAGGAATGTTTGTTTTACTTTTACCTTTTCCTGGCTCAAAGAGTTGAGTGCAGAGTACCATGTAAGTCTTGGCTGACCTAAAGAGTTAGTTGCAAGCTAGGTATAGCTAGTTTCATACTAGTTTATGTTTCGTTTTCCTTGCTAATAGACGTATTAGTAAGGTTTCTTTTCGTTTTTCCCGTCTAGCTAAGTCTAGTGGGATATTTTTTGTTTAGGTTATTAGCTTAATGCTAATATTTTGCGTCAACTTGACTAGGAATATCTAGTTGAGGATACTTTGTTAATTAGCCAAGGCTAATATTTTTATATGTTTCAAGTTTAGTTTTTTGTGTAGTCTGGACTAGTTTCAACTAGGCCCAGACTAGTATGTGTTAGCGAATAGCTAACACATACATTTTTGATTTTTACTACGTGACATAATGTCCAGAAAAAAAAATTTATACGCGATGCACTGGTGGTTGGTCCATTCTGACGGCGGTGCCAAGGGAAGTTTGAAAGGTGGGCAGTCTCTGTCTTTTCTCTTTCCTACATACCACCCTTGACCCCGGCGTAGTGTGCGTACCTCCATTCCTTAGTAACAGGGTCCGTATATTCTGGACATTGGGTTCGTTGGGGTCCTTATATAAAAATCCCTTCCCTTCATTTTGTTTCTTTTCCCTTCCCTTTTCTATCTTCCCTTTTCCTTTGAATATCTGTATGATATTAGTTTAGGTATTAGTTAATAAGACATGGTTTATATAGACAGACTTATCTTCTATATATTATGAACATTTGGAGCTTGGCAAGCTGAGGAATTTGTTTAGAGTATTATAAATTTTAACCCTTCTCAGTTATTTAGTAGACCTTATCTATAAATTTTAAAAGTCAAAAATTTTATATTTACTCGTGGGTTCAACTGTGTCCATTGGTTCGTTTCCATTTTGGTTTGGTTCACTTTTGTTCAGCTTTATTTTTGAATAACGTTAATTGCATTCTCCTTCTTATTACTATACTTCCCTAACTATTTCCTTATTCCTTTTGTTTGAAGTATGTGTGAAATCCGAACGTTCGGTATTGATTGAGTTAATCCCTCTCTTTAGCTAAGTATGTTTTGATGTATGTGACACGAATGAAGTATGTTTGAAAATGCTAAAGAGATATTCCCTATTATTTTCCTATACCTCAGTTATTCCGGTCTCCATCCTTTTGGGAAGGATCCCGCTAGTAAGGAGAGGGAGAGTGTAACGGTCATTTTTATTCATAGGCATAAAAGCCCTTAAATTACATTATTTCGTATTTTCCGTACATAAATTACCTATTTTGTTACCTCTTAAAAAATAAATTATCGCCGCTACTGTAAGATTCTAGAAGGTAACGTAACCGTCGCCTAGTTCTCGGCTCTACTGGTAAATATTTGAAAATAATGCCTTTCCTCCAATTAGAAACCATAGTTTAAATTCGCGGGTTTAAGGACTAGAGGTATTTTGACTACTAGTGGGGGAAGAGATAAATACCGAACCAAGCGGGAGACATATTGTTTTTGGACGTGAAATTCGTAAGATGAATAATCGTCCTAGTGTTAGAGGGTTGAGTCTTTATAAACCTTGATTTTGTTACCTATATTTATGATTTGTTTAGTACAATTAACCATTTCTCGTCAATGGGAGTTTATTAAATGGTTATGTTTGTTTTTTTTAAGAGTGTAATCTAAAAATATTCTTTTGTGTACAATTGTACGTAAAAATAGTGTTTTAATGCTGTTCTGAGTCTACTTACACTGTAGTGCTCAATTCTGAAGGTGTACGGTATTTAGAGGAAAGTGTATTCCATTTGACAGGCAACTTCAATGTAAGTAATCAAACTATTCTATATTTCAAAGGCAATCATCGCAAAAACTAACTCTTAAGTGCTAAGTGCGGCATTTCGAGATCGCGAGTGCCTAGTCCCGTTTAAAAAGACTGATAATGAAATTTCTCATCTAATAGTTATAAAACATTTTCTATGTTTCGTACCTTTTGTTTTTATATGTGCCTTGTAGCATGAAATGCTACATTTCATTTGTTATGTTATTTAACTTTAGTTACATATAGAGATTTGTTTTGATTCCTATAAAAATTACAATTTGTTTATTAGTATGATGTCATTTTACCTTTCTACTTAAGGACAAATCGTTGGCCAACTATGCATATATATTAATAATTTAGTTATCTATATATTTTGCAATATTATTTTGTGTATTGTGGCCTTTTGCCGACAAAAGAGTTTCTTTTTATGGTACCGTATCTGTGATTTATTGTGAGTACCTATCTTATAAATGTCTGTCTCTCTGTACAATTTTTTGCTCTGTTTGATTTTTGTGATCATACTCCAAGCACAAATTTTATTTGCTCACCCCTGATTTGTCAATTGCTCTACCATGTCTTTTTGCTTCATAATAAATTTGTTATTGTTAATTAGATATGTTTTATTTCAGCAGCCATAAAAATATAGTTTTTTAAAGATAGCCGGGTTTTGCTATTTGACATTTTTTTTAAAGATTTATAATTTGCTCTCTAGAAAATAACGAACGTTATAAGGTTTAGGTTTTCAGGAGAAATTATTCAAATGGATAAAAAATAACATAATTTATTAACAAATAATATCAAGAGTAAATGGGCATCAAACAAACTATACGAGATCTTACCCTATGCACATCGTAGAGGAGAGGTGTCAACTCAACACCGCCCAAAAGGGCGATGTCGGTCTATTTTTAATTAGTCTATACTAGACTCTTGACTCTGAGTAGACTCTCTCTGTAGACTCCCTTTCATCTAATTTGGGTAATTTTTTAACTTTATCAATAACATAAGTAGTTTTTCCACAACCAGGAACACCTATAGTTAATGAAACAACAGGCATCTTAAATTGGGCAACGTCAATATATTTTACACGATTATAAAGTTCCATATCCAACATTAACTGGATATGATCAGACACCAACACCAAATCGCTACCATCATTATTCTCAGAATAGTAAATATCATCATTTGTCTTAGAAAATTCGATAAAACACTTACCATTATAAGCATAATCATAACTCTTCTTTTATACTTAGGTACAACTTCAAATTTACCAATTCTTAAGTCTATTACACCAAAATTCTCTTTTCGATCAAAAATAGTTTTCTTTGTGTTATCAGATATAATATCCTTAACTACTAATTTCTTATATATTTCTCATGTAAAAGAGCCATCGCACAATCTGCAAATCGCCACAATTCTTTTTGCTCTAACATTGAATTTCGTGCATGTGAATATTATCAATAATCGGTTCATAGTTGACCTTAAATTTAGATTCTCTAGTCTGATCCCACCATTCTTCCAACCCAGTGGGTTGCAAGATCTTAGCCTCTCCATAATGAACATTTATAAACTCTTTATACAGTTTTTCATCATTAACATACATCAAAAACCTAAATTTCACATCTTTATGATCATCGTAAAATTGTTTAAAAAATGTATACACGTCCTGTGGGTTTTTATACTATAAACCACAACCAATAGCAGGGATACGTATTACAACATATTTATTAAAATTTTTATATAAGTAATTCAAAATTTCGTCCAATTTATTAAAGAAGTTTCCACGATTACCTATAACATTAATAACATTTTTAAATAACTTGCCATTAGTGACAACAAACGATGAGCAGGATTTTTTCTCATCCATCGGGCGCATATAATTACTAGAATCGTAATCCCTCATAATTAAGCCCGCGAACCCGGAATAACCCTTACCTACTTCATCGTGGATAAAGTGCAACATTATGTTACTCTCCACCATTTCGGAATTAACAAAATTTATAAATGACTCATTCACAATAGCCTCGTTCTCTTCAACATCATGGCAAAGACCTTTATCACTAACTGATAACGGTTCGTCACATCCATCAGTCGCGTCACTTAGTGTAGAACCATAAGTAGAATTAAATGTACTTTTTTCGCTCAATTTATCAGCAGATTTTTTAGTAATAATTTTTGAAATCACAAAGGGTCCCCTAACCGGTGCTAACAGGTTTAGTCATTATACTCTCAATAATCTCAGTATCACCACACTGAGATACACTGTCACTCGGGTCTATAAGAGTCCTTTGCCCTTTTATCATAATTTTTAAATCTGGCAAAATGTTCCCAACCAAACCAAAAATATTTTTTAGTTTACCGTAATTGAAAATCTGTATAAAATGGTATCTTTAGCTCGTGAATGTTAAAGGACGCATGAATGCGACATAGTTTACATTTGTTTGTCTTCAAAATTTTCCTGTTTGTCCAGAGGAATATGCCAGGATGATAATTAATATTGGTATGAAGAGCCATAAGTAGTTGAACTGCCATGGGTACCTTAGGTAAGTTTTTAACTATAATTGGTGTAAATAATGTCAGATTCCCACTTCCACTCGGGAACCAAATCTTAGGTATGGCGGCCAACCTGACCTCTTAGAGGGCCCCCCGTCTGCAGACCCCCGTGCCCAACGTAGGACTCAACCGGCAATTCTAATCTCACTTTTGAGCAACTGTGGAGACGTTATAGCTTCAGAGGCCCCCGTCTGCAGTCTCCCGTAGAACTCCGCGTGGCCCCCGTAGGTCTCCGCCGTGAACTCTAGTGATGGAGACATGCCATCCGACGGTTCTAACCTCACTTTTGATTACAGCTTATCTACTCATCCAGTACATAGTACTAAAACAGACATGCAAGATACGCAGGTACAGAGAAATACGGGCGCTATACAAAAAAGACCGTTATTAAATTCGAATGAAGGGGCGGGGAGAGGGAATATATTTGTAGAATAAAATAAAATTCGAGAATATTATTTAGGTATTATGCAAATCACAACTTACACACTTTTTTATTTATTATGAAAATACCTACTTTCTGTATATTATTGCCCTAATCTGGGCATGCTAATATACTAGTTAGGTAAATACTTTAAAACACTCATTATTGGAGAACCAATCAAAACAACTACTCTTCTAGCTAATACTGACGAAGTATTGAATTACATGATAGGATTCTTAGCATTTTAAAGAAAAAATATATTGAAAATACTTAAATCATTCATTTACATTTAGTCATTCACACCTTTTTTATTTAATATGAAATTATTTGCTTTCTGTATATTGGTACCTTAATCGGGTCACGCTAATATACTACTTGGGAAAACACTTTAAAACACTCATTATTGGAAAACCAATCAAAACAACTACTCTTCTAGCTAATACTGACGAAGTATTGAATTACATGATAGGATTCCTGGCATTTTAATTAAAAAAATATATATATATTGAAGATACTTAAATTATTTATTGAAATTCAGTCATTCACAAGAATTATTGAACCTTACATTCTATTTCAACTCTAGAAAAGTTGTACAAGTTTTTTCGAACTCGTTAGTTCTCATCAGTAGAGTATAGAAACATTCATTCATTATTTACAAGCCTATTCTTGATTTATTTTTTACCATTAATTATTTTTATTTATTTGCTTTTATCATGATTAGAGAATATTATTTAGGTATTATGCAAATCACAACTTACACGCTTTTTTATTTATTATGAAAATACCTACTTTCTGTATATTATTGCCCTAATCTGGTCATGCTAATATACTAGTTAGGTAAATACTTTAAAACACTCATTATTGGAGAACCAATCAAAACAACTACTCTTCTAGCTAATACTGACGAAGTATTGAATTACATGATAGGATTCTTAGCATTTTAAAGAAAAAATATATTGAAAATACTTAAATCATTCATTTACATTTAGTCATTCACACCTTTTTTATTTAATATGAAATTATTTGCTTTCTGTATATTGGTACCTTAATCGGGTCACGCTAATATACTACTTGGGAAAACACTTTAAAACACTCATTGGAAAACCAATCAAAACAACTACTCTTCTAGCTAATACTGACGAAGTATTGAATTACATGATAGGATTCCTGGCATTTTAATTAAAAAAAAATATATATATTGAAGATACTTAAATTATTTATTGAAATTCAGTCATTCAATACTTCGTCAGTATTAGCTAGAAGAGTAGTTGTTTTGATTGGTTTTCCAATAATGAGTGTTTTAAAGTGTTTTCCCAAGTAGTATATTAGCGTGACCCGATTAAGGTACCAATATACAGAAAGCAAATAATTTCATATTAAATAAAAAAGGTGTGAATGACTAAATGTAAATGAATGATTTAAGTATTTTCAATATATTTTTTCTTTAAAATGCTAAGAATCCTATCATGTAATTCAATACTTCGTCAGTATTAGCTAGAAGAGTAGTTGTTTTGATTGGTTCTCCAATAATGAGTGTTTTAAAGTATTTACCTAACTAGTATATTAGCATGCCCAGATTAGGGCAATAATATACAGAAAGTAGGTATTTTCATAATAAATAAAAAAGTGTGTAAGTTGTGATTTGCATAATACCTAAATAATATTCTCTAATCATGATAAAAGCAAATAAATAAAAATAATTAATGGTAAAAAATAAATCAAGAATAGGCTTGTAAATAATGAATGAATGTTTCTATACTCTACTGATGAGAACTAACGAGTTCGAAAAAACTTGTACAACTTTTCTAGAGTTGAAATAGAATGTAAGGTTCAATAATTCTTGTGAATGACTGAATTTCAATAAATAATTTAAGTATCTTCAATATATATATATTTTTTTTAATTAAAATGCCAGGAATCCTATCATGTAATTCAATACTTCGTCAGTATTAGCTAGAAGAGTAGTTGTTTTGATCGGTTTTCCAATAATGAGTGTTTTAAAGTGTTTTCCGAAGTAGTATATTAGCGTGACCCGATTAAGGTACCAATATACAGAAAGCAAATAATTTCATATTAAATAAAAAAGGTGTGAATGACTAAATGTAAATGAATGATTTAAGTATTTTCAATATATTTTTTCTTTAAAATGCTAAGAATCCTATCATGTAATTCAATACTTCGTCAGTATTAGCTAGAAGAGTAGTTGTTTTGATTGGTTTTCCAATAATGAGTGTTTTAAAGTATTTACCTAACTAGTATATTAGCATGCCCATATTAGGGCAATAATATACAGAAAGTAGGTATTTTCATAATAAATAAAAAAGTGTGTAAGTTGTGATTTGCATAATACCTAAATAATATTCTCTAATCATGATAAAAGCAAATAAATAAAAATAATTAATGGTAAAAAATAAAATTCGTAAAATAAAATTAATGAAAAATAAAATAAAAATGAAAGGTAGAATCACTGCCACCATCCTATGTTGCTGCACAGGGAATATAAAATTAGGTAGCGCCCTTCGAGGACGTTAGTTCGTGAGTCCTGACGTGGATTGGGGAATATAATATTCTTAGACGATTAATGATACCATTGAATTTTACTATTTACATTTAATAAGATCGTGTAACATGTAACATATAAGACAAAACAAAAAACAGCCTATTACGATTAGACAATTAAATTAAATTACAGAAGTAAATGAATCTATTATTAGGGGAGCATATTAAGCTTTTTGTATATATCTTCTTCAACTTTCCAAAAAAAATTGCGTATTGTTTGAAAAATGTAACCATATGCTATTAACATTTCTATACAGGATACTCTGAATTTAAACGTTTTAAATCACAAAAGATACCCGGAAAAATTAAACAATGTTATCAAATTTTCGAATTTTTGATAACTTTGATCACAGAGTGTCTATAAATGCATGTCATATTGGTATTTTTCATCAATTTCATCCCAAGCAAACTATTATATAGAATTATTTTTATCAGTTTTTTTATGTATCTAGGTTATTTTAATAACGATTTAAATACTAAAGAAATCAAAGACACCCCAAAGAATATTGTTTATCATTTCAAATCATTTTAAGAAGGAAACTTTGACATGTTAATTGATTATAAGACAAGAATCCGCCAGTCGTTATTCAGTTTTTCATTCATAAAATATATAACAATACATAACCAGAAATTATGCGGCTGAAACTACTTTATCGTATGGTAATATGGAATTAATCTTATAAATATCTTGAAGTGGTCTTACTTTGTTCGATACCGCATTTTTAACGTGTGGTGTTTTGTCTTTGCATAGGTAACCTTCTACATACTAACAAATTATTGGGTCAATCGTGGAACGATTTTCTGTTAGCATGCATATTGTGAAACACCTCCGACTTTAATCTTATTTTTTTTTTAGCAGGCGCAATGATCTTTTTATACTAATTTTGTTAGCATATGAGACGTCAACATATTTTAACTTTTCACTGACTAAAACTTTATTAGCGAGGTATTCAGTCAGTTTGAATTTGAGCGGAACATTTTTTACCATAATTCCATCTGCTAAGTGATAGTATTAGTTGTTTTTACGTCTTTTTGTTCTAATCAAATTTGTCAGTAAGTTGTCTTTATATATTTATTTATATATAACATTAAATGCACTTCGTTGGGAGTTCGAGAAACTTCTGTTAACACAGAAATAATCACGTCAAATTGATGTTTCATTCGGGGCTCCTTATTTTTTTCTGCTTCTGAGGTTTTGGTGACATAATCTGAAACGATATGTTTGAATTTCGCCATTTATAGTTTAGTTTTCTCAAACGAAAATATTTCTAAAATAATACAAAAGTTAATCGATATGTTGTGCCAAAATCAATTTAATCAATTTATTTTTCGCTTGGGAATGTCTCAAGAATTTCTTATTCTAGGCGATAGCTAGTTTTCCTAGTAAGGGGACACTGATTATCCTCAATGCATCAAGAAATAATTCTTATTAAAGCATCCTTTGGTCTTCCTAAACAATTTTTTAGATAACTTTTTGAAATATTCTGACGGCATGGAAACTTTGGGGGATTCATTTAAAATTTGGGAAAGCATCATTTTACTTCCTGGAGCAGATGGAGATTTTGATAAGTAGGGAGAATACCATAATAAATAACACAGTGAGGCCCGATCAGAATCAGGACTAGACGGAGTATATTCAATATTAGGTTATCCCACCCTGTAATTACTTGTACTGTTGGGTGGTGTATTTCTAAAATAAAATAAAATAAAATTATTCGAATATTTTCAAAGCTCTGCTCTCAAGTGGAATACCCTTCACTGTTCCAAGTTTTGTTCGGATAATATTTGTGTCCACGTGTCAAACTTTTTCATAAGCTTTTCAATATGACGCCGATTTATAACTCGTAAGATATGAACTAAAACTTTTTCACCAAAAACTAGATATATTTTCATTGTGGATTTAAAAAACTACATGGCGAACATCATAAAATGAAGTATCCGGTTTTATTTTCTATTGCAGGTAAAGGTAATACGGTTAGTAAATGAAAAATAATGGCGTACTCTTTAACGTCTGGATTTGAAGTATTTTCTCGATAAGATATATCTTCAATTACAATACAATTTTCAAAGGAGTTATTAGCTCCGCCATCCGAAATACCTTTGTTATTTTCTGAGATTTTCACTTCAGAAACAGCTTGTGGAGTAATACCGTGCGTGTAATTTCCCATTAGGCATGTACATTCACGTAGCGCGATAGATATGACAACACCGGCAGCCGTAAATTCGTCCGTCGCGTGGAGCAGCCCAGCTCTGTTATTTCATTTCAGCCAGCTGGCACACGCGATGTTGTAATTCTTACTCCCCTTGCCTAGCCAGCGACTACACACACGGTATATGGGGTCCTAACTAAACTAGTTGCAAGTTTTTTTCATAAAATCAATAGGTTTAACATTTTTGTAACTGTTGCAAATGATAAACGAATTTATTGAGCCCGTATCGAGAATTCTGAAGAAAATTGCCGTTGGCCAACGTTGCGTTCTATGAGATGTGCAGTATACTACACATTTTCCATCTATAGAATCTACATCTCATTTTGTAGCATTGTAGTAGCCTATAATTTCTGGCTTGCTATTTACTTCCGATTTATAATAATGCGTAGATAAAAGAAGTAAAACCGCTGTGCGCTTTTTTGGTACATAGGACAAGATAACACCTTTAGTGACGCCATATAAAGAAGATCCAACTTCTCTTGTAGACTTTGACCTATACGGCCCTGAAACTATTTCTGTTTTGCAAAATTAAATTTTTTCTTGTGATTATTGTTGAGTAGATGAAGTTAGATCTTAAAAAAGTATATATAATTTTTTTTAATGTTGTAATTGGTCTAAACATGTCCTTTTAAAAGGACGTTAGGTCTTTTAGTGGAGAGTCGTTAGGCGTAAAAAATGAAAAATGCCGAACGAGATCAACAGTGAATAAATTTTCATGCCATTTTTTTTTCATTCTATTGTTTAGATTCAATACTAAAATGTTTACTAGTTAGAATTTAACGATCTTTGTTTGTTTAATAGCTTATTGAAAAATTAAGGAAATAACTGTAAATTAATGATTAATCTAAACTAATTGCAATAATTTTAGTCCTATGGGTAGAATTATCATTATCTTTTTGGGGTTGGTAAGTATGAATTCAAGGTCAAAAATTACAGTCACTCACATAAGTAAATTTTTCAATATCATTAACATCTATTATTAGTTCTGGAAATACTTCATATAACGCTGACTTCTTTGTCTTCCTCATTTCACCATTTTTAAATAGAGCAACAGTATAAGGAGCTAATTTAAGAATCAATTCTCCTTCTGATTTTTTTGATACACAAATGCGCTGAAAAATAATTGGATCCATTGAAACTACGTCATTTAAATTAGGAATAACTTTATCTTTCTTTGTTAATTTCATTTGTTTCAAATTTTCACCGTTAATTTTTTTCATTATCTGCAGACCATTGTTGAAAGCATCATAATAATTTATTGTTTTGTCGCCAGTTATTCCAGTAGCGATAGACATTATACCATCAGTATCAGGAAAGATATTGTGTTGTAAGAGAAATTGAAGATTTTTTTTCATCGTCGCTGTCTCGCTTCGAGCATCTGTTGAATAATTTTTTTTTGAAAGACACGTGACAAAATTGTTCCATTGTTTAATTATATCTTTCGTAAGAATTACTCCTTTAATCCACTTGTACACTACATTTCCGGAGACACCACGTTTGAAAGACCCCCCCCCCCCCCCTTCGACACTCTTGTATTTAATCACGGTTTGCTCAATAGTTTGGTTTGTGGAAATGCCAGAGAAATATTGATCCAAACGTCTTGGCGTTTAATATCCTTCTTCAAACTTCCTGAACTCTTCAGAGTCTATTTTGGTTGGTAATTCTTTCATCTTTTGCAAATAAATTTGAGCCGATTTGGCATATGGAAAATGGCACGCTGAATAAAAGTAGGAAATCGTATGTAAGTCCTAATGGCCTGTGTTCGGACACCAATAAAATTTTACAGTATTGAGACCATTCGAAAATAACTTTGGAGTTTTGAAGCCATTATATTCAAATATTTGTGTGTAATTAAACAGATAAAAAAACGGAAGTTTCGTCACCGTCGAGCAAAGCAGAGAACTCTGCATTATTTTTTTTTAAATCAGAAAATATATTAGATTTAGATTGTTGTACTAATGGACCGGTCTAGCATAAGCACGTCCAGTAAAGCACCCACTCTAACAAGTAATATATCTTCTGATAGAGACAAGGCTGCATCTACATTTTTGATTTTTGATATAACGGCTGATCCAATGTTAAAATACATATCATATGTAAGGATATAGCATTGTCCACAGAGGTTTTTAAAGCAGTGTATATTATAATTGCTTGGAAATGCATAGATGAATAGTAATAAAATTATCAAAGAAGTATCAAAATCATTTGTAAACATATTCACAAAACCATTTTATCCTGGAATATCATTATTTTTGGGTGGAGTGGGGTAAGTGTAATCATAAAAACAATAGTTTCAATTTAAACAATAATATTGGGTGAAGCAAAGTAAATACATAAGTTCATGTTTTACATTTTTTACATTATGTGTATTCAATTATTAATTAAGTTTTGATATGAATTTTCATTTAGCAGCTATTAACTTTTCTGTGATGCAACGGCGGAATTGAAATTGTATTTTTAAAATATTTATTTCAAATAAACATAGGGTCTAATATTTTTTTTTTTTTTTGGCATCTGGCCACTAGCCACACAGCCAACCGCTACCCTAAAAACCATTTATTCCAATTAACCTATGTCGACAATGAAAAAACAAATATTGAAGATCAACAAAGGAGAAAAAACAGGGACACACGCTTCTCGTCTTGGGGTCTATCAGGACATTTATTTTTTTAAATACAAACAAAATTAGAGGACCACTATAGATTAAGGGATGTAACAGAGAAAAAAACAGAGGATACGAAGCTTAAACTACTTAAACAATCACTCACAAAATTAAAAGGAGCCTGAATATTATGATTAATTATTAATAAGATTGTTATGTAGTCAGTCACTTGCTGCTTTATATTTAGAACACTGGAAGAAAATATGATCCAAGTCACCTTTAATATTACAAATATCACAATTCTCTGAAGGCAGAACATTTATTTTATGTAAATGTGCTGGATAACAGGCATGTCCAAATTTGAGGCGTATTATTGTTGTGATATATTTTCTTGGATATTCATAATTTTCGTGCCAAAACTTAGATAGGAGGTCAGGATGAATATGCGCATATCTAGTAGGATTGGAATGACAGAACTCCCGCCACAACTCTAACCATCTATTTCTAAATTTAGATTTTAAAGTGTTTAAGGAGTCAGACAGACAGATTTTTTGTTCTAATGGGAATCCTGAGACGATGCTTTCCTTGGCCAAAGAGTCGACAATTTCATTATTTTGTATGCCAATGTGCGCTTTTACCCATACAAAATGAACCTTTTTTCCCATACCTAAAACATTGTGTAGCAGTGTCTTTATTTTTAGAATATAAGGGTTTGTTTTTGATGTTGAAGGAAAAACTGTTTTCTAATGAAGATAAAACCGATAGAGAATCTGATAAAATTATGGAAGTGTCTGAATTAGAACAATAAATAAATTTGAGAGCCTCGTATATAGCAATTGCTTCAGCTGTAAAAATGGAGCATTGAGGCAACAAGTTGACTTTTATACAGTTATTGGTCAAAGGTATGTAGCATGCACAACCAGTACCCAAGAGAGACTTAGAAGCGTCTGAGTATATCAACAAAGGATTATCCCACTTATCCAAAATTGTATTTAAAATGTTCATACTAATATTTGGATGATCACTGTATTGCAGTGTAATTAACGACACTTTCGAAAAAAGATTAGAGTATTCAAAGTTTGAAGTATAATCGTGTGGGTTGTCTAATAGAGGAAGAATATCGCTTGAATCTCGAAGAGCTACACAAAGAGGCGGAGAATTTTTATGTATCCAGAATTTATTTGTTAAATTACATGTATTAAGGACAGAAATATTGTGTAAAAGCGGTTGATTGTTAATATTTATTCTGTGAAGGAACTTTTCAGTCAGGTAATGTCGTCTAAGCGAAAGAGGCGGAACCAAAGCTTCGGCATATAAGGCATCAATTGGTGTTGGCTCCTAAACATATCCGTAGTGCTGTATTTTGTAAGACATCCAAGCGTTTTAAGAGAGTATTGCATGCAGATCCATTAAGAGTATATCCATAGTCCAAAATCGATCTTATGTATGCTTTGTAAAAAAGAAGAGCGGTTTGAACGTCCGCACCCCACCAGGTTTTAGTAGACATTTTTAGAAAATTAATGCCTTTGTTGCAACGGTTTATTATATTCTCAATATGGAGGTTCCATTTGAGTTTTTTATCCAGAATCACTCCTAAATATTTCACATGTGTTTGAAAAGGAAACAAATAATCCCCAAGATTAATATCATTAATATTAGAACAGTTATGTCGAGAAGATACAGCCATTGTGGACTTATTTGGTGCAATATTACAACCGTTAAGAGAAAACCATTTTCCCAATCTAATTTTAGATGTTGTTAGAAGGTCAATAGTTGTATTGTATTTTTTTTTTATGTTCTGTATATACACAAAAATCATCGGCATATTGCACAATGCTAAACTGTGCATCACTAATTTCGTGTATATCCGCTGTATATAAATTAAAAAGGATCGGGCTCAAGGCGGAACCCTGTGGAAAGCCTGTGCTGTTATTCCGGGGACCAATTAATTGGTTGTTAAAATCACGGATAAAAACAGATCTATTGGTAAAGAGATTGACTACAAGTTTTGCCAAATTTATAGGAAATTTAAAATCATTTATTAGTTTACCTTCTAAGACATCCAGATCAATAGAATCGTATGCACCCTGTATATCTACAAACAAAGCAGCTAAATAATTATTACGAGAGAAGTTATTCTGAATATCCACCACCAAAGAAGATAAAGCATCGACGGTCCCGAACCATTTTTTAAAACCTTGGTTATTTGGAAGTAATTTGTGGATTTGTAACCACCACTCTAATCTACCCTTTATCATACGTTCCAAAGTTTTTAAAACACACGAAAGAAGAGAGATTGGTCGGTAAGAATCAGCATGATTTGGACCCTTGCCCAGTTTTAAAGGGCCTAACATTTAACTAAATACTAGCTAAATCAAAATACAAGTTAAAGAACAATTGGAACATGGAATGGAGTTAATTTAAAGTTATATGCAGAAAAGGATACTGAAAAAATCAGTTCTCCTCGGCGCTCCAAACTTGGCTCTGGCAAAGCTCTATATCGTATGCAAGCATTGTGTGGTGATCAATTTCTTCAGGCCAAATGAATATAGATTGCTGCACATTTATGTCAGATTTCTTGAGAAACGTAACAGTTGGTTGATATTGTTCATCGAATGCGGTAATTTGTCAAACATGAAAAATGTTTTGCTTCTTTCCTAAGACTAAAACCTAACTTCGAACTTTTAGTTCAGATGCAGTGAAAGACTCATTAGATGACATTGCTCTTTTCTCTTCTTCCTGTAACTTTTTTTCATACATCTCATAATTTTCATTTTCTGATTCTCTGTCGCTCAGAGATGTAATTTCTATTTCTTCTTCTGAATAGCTGGTACAATGACTTTTTTGTTCTAAGCTTAGCTTTTTTTATCTCACAAGTGAGGAAAAATCCTTTTTGGATATTCTTGTGTCAATATGTTTCCTTCGATATTCTGTTAACCTAGAATCCCACCGTGACTTGAGGCTTTTGAATAAGGTTCATTGGCTGGAGTAAATGGCTGGAATGTGGAGCCAAGTTAAGGATAATAAGAAGTGGTCTTTCAGGTACAGCATTAGGGATATATGTTATATGTAAAATAGTTGATAAATCTTTCATTTTCCATCCAACCATTAGATAGTGCAGCATAAAGACAATATATTTTTTAATTTAGAAAAGAAAAAGTAAAGATTTGCCCTTGATTACATTTACCCCACCCTACTCTTTAATTTTAAAAACATCCAAAGAGTATTTAGTTTTAGAATTTATAGTGAGCTTTAAGTCAGGTATTCTAACTGTAAATTTTTGCAATCCTTCGCCAGCGGACTTGGGGTATATCTGGAGAGAAATATTGCCTTTCTTTGCAATTTCAGCCTCCGCTGGAATCTTCTCTAAACGTTTGATTGGTTCTCTTGGTTCTATACTATCACTAGGAGTAACAATTTGAGTAGATACTAAATTATGAAAGGTTCCTTTTCCATCAAGAAGTGTGTTTGGCATTGAAGTCTGCATTGTCGTGGACGAATTGAACAAAAGCACCTGGATTTATTTCAAGTGGAGTTGCAAAGGTTGCTGAAGCTTCATACAATTTTGCTTCTTTGTATGAACCACAAAAACCCAAAGCGTGACATGTATCAATTATTTTTTTTGAGCCAAAATTTCTATGAAATGTAACAGACAGTGCAACATCTAGAGGTGATATAAATGGTCGTGGCCGTACTGCTCATATTATGGCATGAGCTAATGAAAAATGCATTTGGTTTCATAATAATTAATGTTTTCTTTATTTTCTTTATCTTTTAAAATTATTTCCGATAGTATTAAATTTAATGACTGACATGGATGTATGAATGTTTTCAAAAATGTTGTCCCTAGCTGGGTATGTGTCACTACAATAAACTTGTTCGTGCTCGAATATGTCATTGAAGAATCTCACGAGCAGCCTTCATAATTCGATTTTCTTCGTTAATATCATTGTTTAATCTCGCTTTTTACCAATTCTCTGATTGGTGTTTTTTTTAAGCATATTGTATTGGAGCCAAATTTAGTAGATAATACAATATTATCTCCATAATGTGACAATAATCTTGATTCAATCGTTTTCCATCAGGAATGTGCTCCGTTGTCGATGTATCTTTCAATTTCTGAAATGAGAATTGTCAGACATCATTTTCCTCAATTCGCTTCAATCCATCTCGTAAGCAAGTATAACAATCCGTATGGTATTTAGCCTCGACCACTACTAAATCTATTATAATTTATGCGCCTTTCTGTAAAAATCATCTTTTCTTACTCTTACTCTTCGAAGTTTTTTGTAAATAATGTTAGATTTAGACGTTTAGTTTTTTATAATTGAAGTCACCAAAAGAGTGTATTCTAATCAACATTATACTTATATACTTGAAATTTAGTCTCTTTCACCTTGTATCCTCTGGGAATGACCATCATTGAAAAGGAAACAAGGTGCTAGGGAATACGTTACTCGTTTAGTAGTCATATTCCTGATTATGAATTTTTTATAATTTTTAAATGACCAAAGGGTATATTTCAATTTTGTATCTATTATTCTTCTAAATCTTTAGCACGCAATACAGATATACATATTTTACCTTTCATGTTTTCTCTTTTTATCTCGCCCAAACACTGCGTGAGTAATTTTACATTTTTTTCTGTTCAATTAATAAACTCTGATTTATAATTAATTATAATTAATGGTCTGACCCTCGAGCTATCATTTTTCAGCTTTCAACGTTAGTTTTCTATCCACTAAGTAGTAAAGTAACAAGTTTTCAAAATAATACACAAAACTATCTGAAACTCTTTTATTTTTTAAACACAAATTTATTACAGTTATAATACGAACAGAAAATACTCAATACAAGAGCTAATAAGAAATTTTACAGCACGTATACAAAATTATTGAATATTGTATATTCAGTACATAGTGTTACAGAAAATATACTAACTAAAAATAATATATGCGGAAAACATATACCTACGTGTAAAAATAAGTTGTTTCTGACAAAAGTAGTTTCGGTTTCAAAGTTAAGAAATATTAGGGCATATAGTTTCTTATAATATTTTATAAAATACTACATATCCTTTTTCCATGGCTTTTATCACCTCGTCCATCATCCACGTACCAACTAGAGCTCAGTCTTCTGTTGAATGGTTACAGACAGCTAGACTCATTGTCTGTCCACAAAGTCAACAAAGGATGAACATTAATTTATCGTTCATTTTAATGGGTAGTACGGGGTGATGCAGATTTGTTGCTGGTAAGATCTTACATTTTATTACGCCTTCGATATTAGCAATATCTTCAGGGCAGTCTGCTCCCACGTAGACTTGGGGTAGCCTATAGGAAAATTACCATATTTACAAACCCAGGCGTGTAGGCTACACATATCTACATATTTGATTTTCTCTCCTTCTTTAACCTTATAATACTGAAATGTATTTTCAGTACGGCCTCCATAAAACGCGTCTCGAGGATTGAGAGGAGCTAGAGTTACATTATTATATTATATATCTTTAAGTATAATTCCTCTATTTCTTTATTGGCTTTTAGTAATCTCCTAAATAGATATTCCCACATCTCGATAACATCATATTCTAGTTCACGAAATTTTTTTATCCTAGCAATTGTTGCTTCATTTCGTATATTTAATGTGACAGGAGTTTTCATACATAGCCGTGGAATTCGAAGATTTGATTGGTTTCGGGGCAGACTCCGTCCACTTTAACGCCATATACCACTGCTTCCTGATATTTGGCAGCATGTAGAATATTAATATGGCGCTGCAACTTTTTCCATATGAGCCATTGAGTAGCACTTTGCTTTAATTGTCCCTCCACCTGTATCCACCCTTTGGTATTATACCAATGGTATTTTTTTAAAACTGTTTAACGTCGGCCTATTTCTGCTACCATGGCCTATCACGGACGCCAGGAGACGAGCTACCCCCAACCCGGAAATTTTGCCGAACCTCTTCCCTTAAGAAGAGTAGGGATCTTTTACATGCCTAACATTTAATAGACAAGGGACCGCCTGCTTTACATCCCCTCCGAAGGATGGTATATCCACTACGTAATCCTCGTCTGAAATTACGTAATTTCCTAGTATACACTGATATACAAGCCTCTAGAAGGTGGGACGAGAACGCTGTATTTCCCAAGATGGGAGCCCATCCAACTACTAACCGCGCTCGACGTTGCTTCAACGGAATATCGACTGATATTCACATTGAAGTCGCCTCTACGCTCGCCCCACCAATGGTATTCGAAAGAAAGACATACCCTGTTACAGGCGCTTGCAATTGTACAAGCTTCAGTGAATGGGCAGACGTTTCCTGTTTCTAGCAGCTGTTGACGGAATTTGAGACACACGGCGGTCAAAATTTCAACGTCTGATATGCAGTATTCCACCAATTCACGCTGCATATCAAATCTGTCATTTTTATATTCCTAATGCCACTTAAAGAATTCCTTCCTTCGTGTTATTGGGGACATTAAATTCCGCAATAGGCAGATGACCCACATAACTTGCATTAGCAACAGTATTGAAAAAGTGAGGGAAATATCCTGTCATCGAGTCCAAACGCTTTTGACAACTTTGAGAGGGCCATGGGGAAGTAGTTGAATGAGTCTAGAAACTTGACGCTCCTCACCAGCATAGAAATTATTTTTGAACCCCCTTTGTTAGAATATAATTTAGGAAAAACTGGTGATCGAAGGTCTGCCCATTGTGAGCAAGGACTACTACTTGATTTTTTCTCAGCTTGAGCAAGAAATGAACAAACGTAGAAACAGAATCTGTACCTTTGACAACTTACAGTCTCGGACCACATTTTCCGCAAATCTTCTCTTCTGTCTTGAAACAGACATTGCAACATTGCTTGAGATTTGGCTCATGCAAGTGGGCTCAGTCTTTGGTTAACTTTTCCGGTCTGGTCGTAAAAAACGAAAAGAATATCTGTTGTTTTTGGCATACCTGTATTCAGGCTACATGTAGAAAAGGTGACCTTTAGTCGCGTGGGCGTTGCAAATCTTGCAATATACCTCAACACAGGTACGTGGTATGTCGCTTTTTATCACTTTATAACAGGACTTGCACCGAGTTAATTCAGCACATACGATGCTTCTCCAAGAGATCGGGCCTTCTTGTGGTTGTTGTAACAGCTCTGTTGAAATAATCTTTTACAATCATCGCATTTCACTTTCTAAATCTGAGGGCACGATAGTGATTGCTGGCAGGAGCTGCTTCTTTAACGTTATAGGGAATATGACATTCCTCGCAATAGTACACACATGCAAATGCTGCAGTCAGAGAGGTTATAACATTAAAATGCCTCTCGTGGTATAGTAAATTCATTATTTCCTTTGAATACGGTGTCGCGCCCCTTAGAACCGAAATTATAAAATACAGGCTTATATTCTTTCAAATATTGTTGGAATCCATCTATTGTCACTTTTAAAGTCTTTACTGCGGAACTGAATCCCTTGATCCCCTGCCTCAAGACCCTCTGTGCCCTTTTGAATTAACTCGTTGACCCAGCCTACAGGTTCCACATTTTTTGGGCACTGATTTAATTTTAAATCCAATCCTTGTCAGGTTAAAATGCTTAACCTTCTTCACAAAATCTTTTCCATTTTGAGGAGCTCTTTTCTGGAACAACTGAATGGTTCTATAATTGTCAAAAGACTGTCGAGCACCACCTCTGTTTACATCAGTATACCTGAAGGGTGCAAATTGTACTTTAATTTATAGAAAGTACATTATTTGGAAATTACTAACATGACTTTCGTACGTGATAAGAAATTATCTATTTTTTATATTTATTGATGTTATTTTCTGAACATACTAGTATAAAAGTTTTAGGCAGAAAATTACTAACACCACATAAATTATTATGGAATCTATTGAAAGCTACCTCATCCTAGTTAATTAAAGAAGAAACTGAATGAAATAACAGAATTCATAGCATTAAAGCAGAAAAAATATGGAAATTAAAAAATTGCTCAAAACTTTCATACTTGGCTTAGAAATTAAAAAATTACACTGGTTGTTTTATTTCTTCTCTTATAACAACTATTTACCAAGCAACAAAATGTAAAAATTAATAAATTCAACTTAATGTACGACATGACATTCAAAAATATAACATATTTTTACTCTTTTAAAATAGGTTTTCAATAACAATTGATGAAACAATTATAACTATAAAGAATAAACTTTTGATGCAAATACTTATCTGTAAGGATGATCGATCGGAATTATTCTAGCTGTTGTCCGAAATGATTATTACACTATATAGTTTGCATAGATTTATGCAGACTAACACATATACCAAGATGAAAACTAAGCATTAAAATCTATATCAATATACGTCCAGAGGCGTGCCTAACTTGGTCATTGCATTTGTTTGAATTATTAGATCGCGAAGAAATAAGGGATAATAATCATTTCGAACAACAGCTAGAATAATTCCGATCGATTATCCTTACAAGTAAGTCGATCAATCTATTAATTATTCTGCGCTGTCGTCCTACATGATTATTACACTATGTAGATATACCAAGAAAAGAGCACCCACGATCTACGCAAAAAACCAACTGTATATGATATCTTCTCAACCACGTATACGATGGTTAAATATTATCTTTGGATATAGATAGACCTTGCCAATTTATCTGGGTTGGAAGTTATTGGTTTATTGTAAAACTTTAACAAGCATGTATAATTGTTGAGAACAAACTCGCTACATTTCTTATCACCATATATACCGTCGTTCGAAATGCTGCCGAAATAATTGCATGTCTAATACCAGAGACAATACATATTGCCTCTGCTGATACTATGTGGTAAGATATAAAATAACAATTTTACTATTTTTTGTAAGTAACCTATAATATGCTTAAGGTATTCTTACTGGTTGCACTAGAGAACTTTTGGTGGTCGCCAAATTTAAAATTTTTGCTAGACCATGACATAGTTATAATTTCTTGTAACGTAGACATTTTTTTCTTCAAGGGCTTAGGTACTTACTTAATGTGGTTTAAATATATATTTCATATCTTTTGAATTCTGTGAGCTAAGGCGAACATTAGCATTCAGCATGTAACTAATTTATAGCTAAAAACATTCTAAAGGCAGAGATTCGAAGGGGTACATTTTTCCCAAGTAATCCGAAACAAATACTGATATCCCATGTTGAGGTCGTATTAAGATTCTAAAGATCTTATGTTGTATACTCCTATTGCCCCCTTAAAAATATTTTTATTTATTCTCATCGTTCCTATTAATAGTTAACATTAAGAAAGTTCAACCATAGGTATTTAGCAACGAGAAGGATTTTCCGTATACAAAAACAAAAAATAATTTTAAAGACATTTCTAAGAAAATATTCTTAATGTTGTTGCTGAATGTTATTTTCGAGACAAAAGGTTTTTTTTGGGGGGGAGAGAATTTTCACTTAGCAAATAACACATCAGAAAAAAACACCGTATAATTTCGCACCCACCAGGATAGTTCGTCGAAAAATCTTTCTGCGGCTTTTTTAATAGGTAAGTGGTCATACTAAAAGGGACCTGGAGGGAAGAAAATTAGTTTTTTGGGGTTTTGGATGCATTGAATCTTTCTACGTTAATTGATCTAAACAGAACAGTGTTAATTCAAATAGTTTTTTCTTTATTAATTTATTTCCAAAGGCATACAAAAATTAGTCATTACACATAATATAACATAATGCTATAATAAAACTTAGGTTAAAATTATTAGTTCTTATTTTTTTATTTTTGCTTACATGAGCGTATGGTATGCCCTGGTTGTTTACATATTTCACACGTTGGAGCTTTTCTTCGCTTTTTAGCTTCTCACTGAGTAGAAAAACCGGAAAGTCCAGGTCGATCTACCTCCACATCTCTAGATGCTTGGTGTCTGGTGGATTTATATTTTGTGCAACCTTCTGTCCCGTATGTTATGAATCTTGCGGTTTTAGACATGTTAGGTTAGCAGTTTTTTTGTGGTACAAAAAGAGGCTATTTCCTCGAACAAATACTACTGCCTTGCAACTGACAATCCAGGTGGAACTAATATTTCTGACATTCCAACAATGTCATCCAAAGTCACCCCCGCCTGTAGTATTTTAAACTTCTGTATAGGATCGTCTCCAGAATCTTACATTCCACTACACTTGGATTTTCACTATTAATTGTGAAGTGGTGAAATTCTATTATTCCTGGAACTATGGTGTAGAATTTAGAAAGGTAGGTGTTCCACTCATACCACTGAACATTTTTCTTTCTGTTAACATAGTCATTTGTACTAATTGCCTTATTTTTTCCTGAGGCTGTGGAGTTAGCCACACATGCTTCAATATCATGCAAAGTGTCCACTGTAAGTTTAACATACTTTTGTTTGAAAAGTCCAAACATTTTATCCGGGGAAAACTTATGTGGCCCACCAGTAAAAAGTTAAGTTGCATGGTTTTATTCAAACCTTATGCTACCCTCCATGCACAGTATCTTTGACTCACGCAATTATCTGCACATATATGCTGAGTTTCTTGATCACACTTATTGATTGTGATGGACAAGGCTAACCACAGTGTTTGTCCCTTTTCCACCATTGTCACTTTCATCAAAATAATTTGTCTGTGTGTTAATATACCACATTTTCTTGCCGTTTTAAAAAAAGCAAGTCCAATTTGCATTTCGGATGAGGGATACTGGATATTATGTGCCTAATCAATGCTGTGGACACATATTTACGTGTTTCTGCCCCAATTCTGTAACCTGCTCTAGGGCTTCACGTGCCTCTTTACTTATGTCATTGTAGAATTTTCGCTGAATATCAGCTTCTTCAAGATGAGTCATTGCTTCTTTCAACTTTTCAGCCTTCGTTTCATCCGCCATATTTACAGCACGGATGATGGCTATATTATTATTTTGACACTCAGGTCAGAGATCAGACCTTGGTTTCATGGGTGATTTGTAAGGCACATACTTATTCCAAATTTTGATTAATAAGGACCATGTTACATGCTTAATATTCTCCTCATTGCAGGATATGCTATGGTTAATATCAACCATATTAAAACTTCTTTGTAGTTAAGAACGTATATTAAAGGTAAAGTAAATTATTAATAACATTTCATTATTTTTATATAAAAGTAAAATTTTGATGATGTTAATAATTGTTTTTCTTTCCATGGCAACTCCAAAACCTTAATCTGGGGTAAGCGAGCTGCTACATACACCCCCACCCCCCGTTAATAAAAGGAAAAAAAATCAATAATAATAATAATGTTTATTTAGCATAGTGTGTAAATTCGAATACAATTACGTTAAATAAAAAATAGTGATGCACAATAAACATGTTCACTGAAGTACTTAATGTACTTGTCATGAGACAATAAAGAGGAATTATTTTAATATTTACATGTTTATACATACTCGTTAATATTCTTATATAGTCATACTGTCCCCGGCTTCCACGATCTCTTCTTCCCTCGTTTTCCTTTTCCCCTTCACTCATATAGTAGAGTCCCCCACGCTTCACTTTCCTATAGAAGTCCCTTATTTCTTCCAGGTCTACAAACAGGACGTCCTAGAACTCATCCATTCTGCTGGCGTATGATGGTAAGTATTTTTATTTATTGATTGTGGGAATTAGTTATTTTTTATATCAATTATCTTGTGTATATCTGTTCTATTTTTATGGTTTATGTAGTTTTTTAGCTTCCTTTTGAATATTGTTAATTTTGTTTCATTTTTAATTTCAGCAGGAAGCATTCCAAATAGTTTTGGTCCTAGGTAGTTCATACTTCTGTGGCCTATCGATTTTTGAGGAATAGAAATTGTATACTTATAGTTTAATTTTCTGGTGAATCTCTGACATATTGATTCATAGTGTAATATTAATTATGTATACGCCTATTATTTTATGGATAATTTCCAGTGTACTTGCAAATCACACTAGAACTGTGAACAATACTTTTTCTAATAATAATAATAAAAATAAACTTGCCCTAATAAACACCTTTACAAGTTAAACTATATCCTAGAAATTGAATTACATTGGTAATACTTAGTGTCTAACAATAAACACAAATATGTGATTTTGAAAACGTAATCCAGATATATTTGTTGTATATTTAAAATAACTAATTATACTAACACATATTTAAAAGAAAGAGAATGTAGAGCTAAAACGTTTTTGTTATACATATAACCAAAACTATAACTATAGTTATATTTATTTATTATATATATTTTAGTTTTGCTTTTCAACCAAGTCTTTTATTACCTAATTTTTATTATGCTAATCAGTATTAAGATAAGAATATATATGTTATGAAAATAAATACAGAATAAATAGGTGCCAATCTGCATATGTACGTACGAGTTTTGTTTTGCGCCCACGTTGTGGTTTTTGGCTTTGTCCCTGTTAGTTTTGACGAAGATGTCTCGATATTTCTGCTTCTTTCTTCTTTGGAATGTGGTGGTGGTGAAAAGCTGCCTTCTCTTTGCTCACTATTTAGGGATACGTTTGTTATTTCTTTTTCTCTATCCCATTGGAGGTTATTTTTGGTGTATTCTTCTTTTGCTTTCAGTTGGTCATTGGAGTACTCTTCATCATTTATAACGAGGATTCCATTTTTTTTGTTCTGGCATTATATTTTTTGTCTTTGACGGCCTTAAGTTGCTGTCCTAGGTATTTCCTTTTTTGATATTCGTCCTTTGTGTATTCTTGTCCAAAATATATTTTATTTTCTTTCAATACTTCATTTTTAGATCTTGCATTTGCTAAGATATCTGATTTTAGTTTGTAGCTTAATAGTTCGGCTACGACTTGCCGATACTTTCCTCCCACAATTTCACCAATCTTGTAGATATCTCTAAAATCGCTTCTGGTACATGATACATTTAGTTTATTATTTATGGTTTTCAGAATCTCCTCGTCTGCATTTATTTATTTCCCCTGTATTCCATAGTTTACAATATTATATTTCTTCGATCGCCTTTCTGTTTCTAATATTTTATTTTTTAGTCGCTTATTTTCTTCCTCTAATTCTTCATTCCTTAGTTTCAAATTCGATATTTCGTTAGCGATATCAGTTCTCAGGTCTCCTATTCCTTTCTTTATAGCTGCATTTCCTTTCTCGATTAATTTAAATAGATCCTCATTAGTTATGTTCGCCTACGAGATAATTTTTAGTTCCGTATTTTCTAGGGTGTATATTGTTGATTAGCAACATGGAAATTTGCTGGCAATTTGTTGTCACTATCAATTTTTTTGAAACACTTGTTGCCTAATCGGCTTTTTCGTAGAAGTACTAAAGACGTTAAGGCATTTATAACTTTCCAGATGTTGTTTAGTGGGTACCAACTAATTCAATTCAAAACAGATTTATTAAGTGTTTAACATACAAATATGCACCCGAGTCGGATCCCGGTTCAGAGCCGACCGCACAACCACGTCGCGCAGGGTCGTGGTGAATGTACGGTCGGATGAAGCGGGTTCGACTCAGGTTGGAACAACAGGTGGCATGTGGAGTTAGGACTCCTGTCCAGGGGAAGGGACTTAAACCTAACAATTTTATTATTATAACTAGAACAGTTTTAAAAACACTTAAAGACTAAGGAACTGAGTTTTTGTTAGCACGTGAGCACTATCGCATACGCGCACTGTTTTAGGAGATCTGATTGTTGATACGGGAAAAGTTCAACGAAAAAACCCATTCGAGCCAATGGCAACGTTCTTCCGATGGTCTGCCTGCCTTTGGAAAGGTAGGGTGAAGGGGAAGTTATAGTTGAAAAAGTTTTGATTTACAAGAAGTTATTGGTCGAGAGGGGATTTTCAAAAGAGGCAAAAAAAGGACAAAAGAACAAAATTTAACAAAAATGAGACTATAGAGAGAATAGAGAAGGGGTTTGAGAGTAAAAGGTGGTGAAGGTAAAAAGGCGGTGAAATGGAAATTTGGGTACAGGAAAGATTTGGTTAGGGAGGTTGCCGAAAGATAGGCAACGCCTGGTATGGTAATGGGTGTTTTATGTTGAAAAGTATGTCTGATTCGTGTAATATCTCGGGTTAGCGGACTGTCGCCCAATTTGAATTGATAGAATTTTTGCGATGTATTTTGGACGAAGTCCGCTAGTGGGGTTATGTCGTGGCAACGTGCATAGAGGTCTCTAGTTGGTCCTGTTTAGTCCGCTACCCCGCGCCAGGAGCGGATACAGACTCCTGGACATGGAGTAGACCTTTCGTATCGTCTAGTTTACGTGCGTATTGAACATCAGTCTCCTGTCAAAGTTCATCCCCAAATACTTCACGCACCGCTTTATTGGAATTTGGCGGCCCCCTATCGAAAGTGGTGTAAGAATGCGATTTTCGGTGAAGCGGCATGTGAAGAAAATTGATTCCGACTTCTCGGCGTTGATCCGAATCTTCCACTTGTCGTAATACGCCGTGGCACGGGCCATGTGCGCCTTCAGTAGCATGTTCGCTGCTTGTGCGTTGTGCGAATGCGCGTATATGGCCGTATCGTCGGCGTACTTAGCAAGGTTCGTATTCGGGAACTCCGGGAAGTCGTACAAGTTGTATAACTTTGGTGACATGCACGACCTCTGGGGGACGCCCGCGCGAATGTTCCACCGAGTCGAAAGTTTGTTATTCACCCTAACCTGCAGTGATCTGCCCGTCAGAAAACAGTGAATAAGTTTCGTGATATGCGTTGGGAAGTTAAGCGAATTCAGTTTGTACAGTAAGCCCGGGATCCACACTGTATCGAAAGCCTTCTCGATATCAAGCAGCACCATGACGATGCTTTTCCCGCGGTTGCACTGCACTTTGACGTCATTCATGATCCTGACGACCTGGCGTACAGTGCCCCTGCTTTTCCTGAAGCCAAACTGAAATTCGTCGTCGATGTGGAGTTCATCCTGGGCAGCGTCTAGTCTGACCAGGATGACCTTCTCCACCAACTTGGAAATCGCCGACAGCAACGAGATCGGTCGATAGCTGCAGGCGAGTTTGGCGTCCTTGTTCGGTTTCAGGATCGGCACGACCACGGCACAGTTCCAGTGGCTGGGCCAATGTTGTAGTCGCAGGATCGCGTTGACAATGTACGTCAATTGTACAATGCCTTTCCGCGGGAAATATTTGAGAAGCCTGCATTCGATACAGTCCGCTCCCGGGGCCTTGTCATTTGGTAGTGTCCGAACAATGCCCGCAACTTCCGAGGGCTTGGCCATGACTTTAGAAATTCGCGTCTCGTCAATTGGATGTAATGGCCAATCAGTTCGTTAACGTCGTTTTCGATGCGGTCGTGTACCGGATCGTTTGGTGTTTGTGCGTTGTGAATGGCTGCAAAATGGTTAGCTAGGTCTTCCGCTTTCTGGGCGTCTGTCATAGCCGTCCGTCCGTTGGCTGTAGTCAGCGCGGGTATGGCCTCCGGCGTATTTCTCATGGCCCTTGATAGTTTCCACAGCAAGTTGTCTTGAGGATTTAACACCTCCAGCTTGTCCCGCCATTTCTGGTTTCTCCAGGTATTGATGGCGGTCCTGATTTGCCGTTGCATAGCGTCGACATCACGATTTCGCTGCCATCTCATTCTATTCTTTTCGTTGATGTCTTGTATGACCACCGCGTCGAGTCGGTCTTTGTAGGGATTTATAGTTATCGTAGTTGCAACACTCTGCTTGGCGTCCTGCACTATCCTTGTGAACTCCCCCACAACATTTTCCAGCTCGACGGGTGTGGTGATATCATTTACAAGTATAAGGTTTGTGTTTATATGTGTCTTATAGAGAAGCCAATAGGCGTCCCTATAAGAGGTGGCTTTTCGTGTAGTGTCTTCCCTCGACATGTTATCCAACTCCAACAGAATTGGATTGTGGTCGGATGCGGGTTCCCCCAGCGCCACTGGTGGTCTGGAGTTCCTCACACCCTTGTTGACCACAATGTCGAGGGTGGTAGGTGTTGTACCGTTTTCCGGAAAATGAGTGGGATCATCCGGATACTGCAGTACGACATTATGATAACTCACGTAATCATACAGAGTGTTGCCATTGGCGCTGTTGCGATGGCAGTTCTATGCATTATGTCGAGCGTTAAAGTCGCCTATAAGCAAGCAGCGCGGGCTCGCTCAAATTTCCGAACATGTACTCAATAAAACCCTGTACCGACTTTAGCATTATTCTTTCAGGTTACATTTTCTAGAGCGTCTGCTCTTTATAGTTGACCGTTTGCCGATCCTTTTGAAAAACATTTATGATCTACATAAAAAGACCTTTGATTTGAACTCAGGTTTGTACATGAACCTCATGAGGTAAGAAACGTCGAAATTTTGGGCGTCGCAACGGGCGTCTGCCACACAAAATAAAAATTGTAATGGTTTTCCCAATGAATTGTCACGTTTTTAACCATGTACCCATTTTTTGCTACATATATGTGGTATATTTACTACAAAAACTCAAACCTTTTGTACCCGATGAGGTAACTTATTTGCCTCTTGGCCGTAGGTCTAATAGGGTCCCTTGTATAATGGATCTAACTTATTACCTATTTCACTTTTAACTAAAATAAATCGTCTTTTTTATACTTTATTGGGTTAGTATATTTGTCATAGATATTTTTTCTCTTTAACTTACTAGAAATTAAATTATTACGTGCCTCTTGCTGTGCTTTTTGCAATCTAAATTTTAACTCTAACGGTAGCTATCGAAATTGTATAGTGGTTCAACTCCGTTTTCTAAATTACTTGGGATATTACATTGTTTTCCAAACACTAATTCAAAAGGACCATATTTGGTTTCTGTATGTACAGTTGAATTGTATGTAAAACACTAATATGGCAGCCATGTATTCCTTGAAAAACTCTAGATTTCTCGTTTGTGTTCTTAAGAGTTCCGTCTGCGACCACAGAAAACATGAAATCGCAGTTAAATCACTGTGTCATTATTAAAAAAGTTATGAACATGAAATTTGGACAGGATATAGAGAAAGGTCCAAACTGTGTCACTGAGTTGGATTTTTTTAAGAAAAAAAATTATATTTTTTCTACGAATTTTCAAAATTTTAAATTGTGAAAACTGAAAAAGTAAAAACGCTGTGACACAGAATATGATTAGATTAATTGCATACCAAAATATTTGTAAATTATCTCAACTCTAAATATGTTTAACTGTCTAACTCTTATCCTAATTTTCGTAGTAAGGAGCAGACGGCCTCTACAGTATATCATCGCAGTCTCCTTTAAGCGTATTCAGTGTAATTTGCGGCCCCGCATACTATTGAGATCTTCCAGTAAGAAACGTTGAAAATGAAAAGCAATTGAAAATAACGATATATTAGTGAATTCCATGTTAGAGAACTACATAATGTAGAAATATTTGATGAAATAATCTAATAATGGTCATCTTAAAAACAATATATAATTTTATTTGTAATGTCTTATCTTATAAAGATAAAAGAGGCATGTTCATTGAAAAAATAAATAATATTACACTAGTATTATACATTTTTTATGACGCTTTTATTATATATTGATATACAAAAATATTATTATATAAATATTCCCTATTTATGTTTGGCACATAGTTTTAGGGCGCGTTTCAAACAACTATTTTTTTAAAATTTTATTATTTTTTTCCGCTATTGCCTGAATTATGTGATCAGGATCCTTTACTGGCATATTTCTACGGATTCGGCTATCAATAATTTCTGGCAAAAGACAGTTAATATAATTTTTTTTTAATTTAGGGTACATTTTTTCGTTCCAAAAATCATCATCCCGGAGAATTGTCTCATATTTTATACCTTTCGGTGTCCAAACAGCAAATAAACAATAGGACCTGTCTGTTACGAATAATTGTTCCTGAGTTTGGTAATACCAATCATGATTTGTATTGACTGTACCATTTTTCCAAAATGGAATTTTTTTCTGGGCAATAGCTTCGTCTGGAGTAAGTTCCCGAGCAGAAAATTGACATTTTATCTCCACAACACCTTTTTCCTCTATAAGGCCATCAGGACTTCCTGCCAAAAACTGATATATTTTTGCCACAAACATGCCACAAGGTTCTATATTCTTTGCTGTTAATACAGATAATTCTTTTAACCCTTCCCTCTCGTGTTTTTTATCCCATTCCAAACTGTCTGCAACAATTTCCATTTTTGAATGCTTTAAAATATTTTTAACAATTGCCTGACAACTTGTGTGAGGCTGTCTTTTACAAATTTTTCCAAACCACGAGGCTGTCAATCGTTTCCTTCTTTCCAGAAACCACAAATCTGAATTAGCTTGTTCCCTTGTAAGTTGTTCTAATTCTTCTATTTCTGCTTGTGATTTAATGAGGTTTTTAAGAAGTTTGCCTTTAGCCTCTTTATATTCCTCTAAGGTCATATCTGGTTTCTGGCAGTTATCTCCATAATCCTTGTCAAATTTTCTGAAATCTATTCTTTTTTTTACTCTAATTATTTTTTTACTTTTCTTCCTCAATTTTTCACGAATTGTTCTGGCATCGTATTTTTCTATAAAAGTACCGGGACTCTGACCTGACAGTTTAGTATGGGTTTTACTCAAGAGTTTCCCAGTATTGAACGAGACAGCAGCAGCTGAAGACCGTCCCTGGTAAGAACGTCTTTGACTGAAATTGATTATTTTGCCACCAATCTGCTTAGCAATTACGGCGTTGAATTGCTCAACAATATTACTATCAACATCATGAATAAGGCTACTTGAATGTCGTGCTAAGTAGCTGACATAAAATTCGATTTTTTCATGTAAAGCTGAAATTTAAAAATATGTTAACCCTTAAAGGACGGAATTTAAAAATTTTCAAAAATAAACAAAATTTTCGTTAAAATCGTTTTTATTATGCATATAGTTAACAAAAATGATATTATTTAAAAAAAAAAATCTTATTTTTCAGAAATAAACGTCATTGCCATATGGCAACCGTAGTCTCATCCACTACTATATTTTGGAAAGTATTTATTATTGAACAAACATCGAATAAGAAAAGATATAATGAAAATCAATGAGTAGATCACTTATACTACTTTGTATGGAAAGTTACATTACAATTAATGCATAATCCAATATTACATTTCGAGCACATGGTTCGCATTATCGACTGACAGTTTGCTCCAGCACATTTCATTTTCTTTTTGTTGGGTGTAGAGATCAAGAGATGGTCTATATTGTCATATCTAATGTTATCACTGATTCTACAATTGCTACTTGAAGACAAACTCGAAGAAGGTCGACCAACTGCTTTAGCAGGATTTCTGTATTTTGCGTGACCAACTTTGACAATGTCACGTCTGAACTCTAACTGGTTGCAATTATGCCCAGATTTTTTGTAAATTATCCAGGCATTTTGTATTGTAACGTCTATCAACAAAGAAAAAATGGACCACCACCATTTTTTTCCTCTCATGCTGATCCTGTAACGAGCTACATTTTCATCCATCAAATCTGTTCCACCCATAGCTGAATTATATCTGCCTATGGCATAAGGACGTTGAATCTGGATATTCTTTTTGTCTTTTCGAGAAAAGCGCTTGACTGTGCTAAGAGGGAAAGTCCCGTGGTTGGTAGATGCAACAGTCACCACGTTGTTGTCTGCCCAGCGCATAAAAATTACGCCAATTTCTTTTTCGAGAGCAAAGTCATATTCTCCTCTCTTGACCTTTTGCATGTCCTTCATACTTTGGACTGGACAACTTTTTGGAATTCTGCTATCCCTCATTGTACTACTCGCATGATGGCCTCGGTCCTTTAGGTGTTTCAGTAAAGTAAATCCTGTAAACAAGTTATCAAAGTAAAATGTGTAACAAAGTTTTTTTTATTGGGAGGGAATTCATCTATCATTGAGACTAATAGTGCTGCTGCCTTCCCAAACATCTGCTGGTATAGCTCATTCGAATTGGGATCATTTCCTTGGTAAATAATGAAGTTTACCAAATAACCACTCTTCGTATTCATGCACCAGACTTTATACCCAAAGCGAATGGGTTTGCTTCTGATAAACTGTTTACACGGCTTGCCAAAATACTTTATCATAGATTCGTCGTAGTTTAGTTCGTTTTCAGGTACAAAATTATCCATAAATTTATTCTTTAGGTTATCAATGATTGGTTGCAGCTTTGCCATTTTATCTTTTATGTTCAGATTAGTATTATCCGCACAATGTAGAAAACGAAATATGGTTAAAAATCTGTCTCGTCACATTATTTCCGATATACAATTATTTTTCATATCAGAATCCATGTCCCAGTAATATTTTTTCCCTGGAAGCTCATTGTAGCCAGAGACTATCAAAATTATGATGAAGGACATCATTTCATCTTTTGTAATTTTTGGATCCGGAAAATTTTTGAAATGAGCATATCTTTGTGATTCTGATAGCAGAATATTGATGAACTCCTCATCAAACATTTTTTATTATCATTATCCTCTTCTGCTGAGTCTTCATCGGTAAGCTCATTCGTGTCTGGTGGTTCTATATATATATATTCTCCACATACAAATCATCAGAGTATGCTATTTCCAATGCTTCTTGAAGTGTCAGACCACCCCTACAAAAATATTAAAATATGTATCTGAAGAGACTACGGTTGCCATATGGCAACTGGGCATTTATAGACCTCAAAAAACTCACACCGAAACTCAAACGGAAAACGGCGTATAATCTCCATATAAAATAAGTATTATGAAACATTATTTCATTATAATAGGTCCAATCAAATAAATAATCCACTATTTATTGTACTTACACCAGATTCAGGTCCATTCTTATCATAAATTCTTGGTAACGGTTTTTTCACATCAGCACAATACCAACTACACACTTGCAAACATCAAAAACTAAAGAACACATGGCGATTCGTACGTTTTCCTTGACAAAACACCTTGCACCATCTATTTGAGACCAGAGGAACATAAGAAAATTTTGCACTAAAACTGAGTTTCCATTGGTTGCCATCTGGCAACCGTAGTCTTTTATGGGTTAATTTACAAATTGATAATATTTCATTCCAAATATTATTAATATTATTGACTTGGTAATCATTACTTGTTAGTTTGAAATCGTGCATTGTAGATCCTTGTGTCTTATGTGGTTCATTACAAGAGTAACGAAGATTTTCACAGTTTTTGTGTTCACGCATGACTGGGGCCACTTAGAATGTCCTTTTTCAAATTTGTCACTTTCTCCGCGAACGTGCAGTCTTCATTTTTTCTAAAAGCTATCGCCTTAGTAATAGCGCATCTCAGCCCCCTCAGTTTTTTCTGGAACAAATATATCCACTTAAAATACTTAACCTCAATTTCTTTTCTCAATGTAGATGGACCAAAAGCTGTTTTCTTTACCAGACCTCTCAATTTATTGATATAATTCCGCAAAAGGTGATTTTTGCATTCAATTTTCTTCACAGTATTTTCATATGGATGCAATTCTAATATTTTGTTGTATGTGCTGCTATCACCATCTGCAATCATTTTATTGTAAATTAACCCATACATCTCAATGCTTTTAGAAAAACCTTCAGCAATGATATCTGCTTCCATACTAGTGGGTGATCGAGACCAATTTCTGTAGCACTTGTGTTCTTTTGGCTCAATATCTTTCGATTTGGCGGTATTGCAAATCATACAGTATTTATTTCTTATTCCTAAATACAAAAGTCTTTTCGTCCTATATCCAATGATAGCCGCAGCTCCTGAGAGTGAGGAATAATTGAACTTAAAAGAACGTTTCGCCCAACTCCCGTCACAAACAACAGTTATATTAATGTTGATATCACCGGCTTCAAGTGCTAATCTCTTCTCCTCCAGTGCTGCTTCTGCCATAACATCGAGTGCCGATTCTTCATAAGAATCAATAACGCTGTCTTGTATTTTCTGGTATAGGGATTTTGACATAGCAGGCATATTCAGCGAAGTACAAACTTGCTCCAAGTGAGAGTATCCGGAACCAACATTTAGTATACCTGCCACCGCACTACTATTAATGTTGACCTTTTGATCGTCTGTAGTACGCACTTTTTGCACGACATTACACATTTTGCATTTAAAGGATATTGTGGAATGTAATCCATTTCTGCTTTCATTAACTACGTACATAGTATGAAGAGAACAATTGAATAATTCACAATGTTTACTCATCTTAATAAGTGAGTCAATGAAATATTTAATATCCACAACTCTTCTTCCCTCCAAAGCAATTTTTGGAAATTCATTAGTCTTGTTGGGTGAGTTATTCTACAAGATATACATATAATCAGAATATCGAATATTAAAGAACAAAGGTATAAAAATATCTATTACGGAGCATATTTTTGAGAAAATTTGGAAAACATTTCAAATTGTTATCAGTAAAATGGTTAAACATATTATATGTCGTGAGCTTCATTGCTTTGGAAAACTGATGGCATGGACCAGATGCCGATCTAATAAAAAAAAAATGTGGTATGCGCTAGCATTTGCACTGCTAGTGTGTGTTGTGTTTTATCCAGATATGCTTTTCAACGTGCGTTTCAATTGAATTGATGATACAGAAAAGTAATACACAGAAATAGGACAAACCTCAGTTATTTTAGAACCATTGGAAGATGTAACATCAGAAACTAGTGTTTCGGAAATAGGGAGAGTTCCACAATCAAATTCATCATGCACGGAAAAAAGTAATCCTTCTTTGAAACCACATGGAATATCAGTTTCTTGTTCCGGTACAATTTCATTTCTCATAATTTTTTTCTGAAATTTCATGGATGAATGGAAATTAAACGTTTATTTCATTGCATATTTTGGGATCATATTAAATTTTTACAGGCGTTCTGTACTGTACCTACATCTTAATTTAAAAAAATTAATTAGTTTAAAAAAAAATAAAAAATACACGTTTTTATGTGTACTGCACTAAAAAGTAAAAAATATTTTTTTTATTGTAAAAAAGCGTGGGGTGCTTATTACTATATTTTTATACTAACCCCACTTTTACAAATAGCTACCAATGAAATATTTATACCAGTTGATATCCAACACCCCACCCCACGCATTTTTACAATAAAGAAATTATTTTTTACTTTTTAGTGCAGTACACATAAAAGCATGTATTTTTTTTAATATAATTTATTTTTAACTTTTTCGTCTTATTTTTAAAAAGAACATTTAGGCTTTTAAATTTTGACTAAAAATTTGTAATCCGCGACCTCGAAAACCCCCAGATGTCAAATAAATTTGAGTTGAATCGGACCATAAATTACATAATTGATCCGCCATTTTGAAGCCGCCATCTTAAATTTTTGTTATATAAAGATGTATTGTCACCGGAACTACGTATGTGTTCAAAATTTCAAATCGATCGGACATGTGAAAATGGGACAAAATTTCGTTCAAAGATTCCGTTACATACATACAAATATACATACATACAAGCATACAGGTGAAGCTAATATAATTAGTACTGTGAATTATGTCTTACCATAAAAACACCATTTTATTATCTACATTTTTTTTTGTTATTTACCTTCTTTGAGGCAAAACCCATTCTTCTAGTAAAACATGTTCTTATTCTACGCTTCTTTCCTCTTTTATAATCCATAGTGTTACCACGTCACCTTTTACAAAATAATATATACCTACAACGAAACGATGAGCGATTCTCTGACAATTTTTAATTCACTACAGCGCGCAGCGTAAACAGAGTACGACTCTGAATAAAACTGTTGTTATTACAATCCCAATAAGAATACACCAGCGCTAAGATAAGCTCCGCCTTCAGCCACAGCGGTTTTTGTTAAAATTGCTCAAACTGGACTCGCGTATTTCGCAGACGGAACTCTTAAATATGTACCTAAAATTATATGTGTATTTTCTAAAGATCCAATACTTTCATGATGATAGGCGATTGCCTGTGTGTGATTGATTTGTAATAATTTACACACTTCGTTCGTCGGTCATATGAATTCTGAACCTCGATCGGTGGAAATTCCATACCGTAATATAAAATTGTCGACAAAACTATTTGTAACCGTGATCGCATCTTTTGACTTAAGAGGCTTCTACAAATCTTGTAAGTTCAAACTGAAGTGTTAATATGTAGCAAAAATCGTCTGCGTCTTTTTCTATAGGACCTACTATAGCTAAATAAACTTTCTGAAATGAAGAGGTTGCCGTAGTCGTTATGACCATTGGTTCTTTTATATATTTGCATTGTTTTTGTGTTTGACAACTATCACATTTCCTAACAAAATTAGTAACATCTCTCATCATACCTGGCCAGAAATAATATTTTTTGATATTATTTGCCATTGGATTTATACCTGCTGCGTATCCGCTAGTAGTAAGTAAATGAAAATCATTTAAAATTACTTTTTTCGTTTGCTCATCTGTTATTCGTTTAGCTTCTTTTACAATATATATACGAGGACCGGCCCAATTGGAGCTTTTTCCTATTTAATTAGCTAATCTTTTTATAAATTGCGCATTACTTTCCTTTTTATGAATCTTCATCTCATTACTTATCGAGGCCAAATCTCCCAACAATGCGTCTGGCTGGCATCGATGTTGATCGAACATTTAGATTTAGGAAAAGTATTGAGCAAGATGGAATAAAATAAAAACTTCTTGTTCTAGTAGAAACGTGGTCAAATTTATTCACTTCCTCAATGTCTTTTTTTAACATTATTACCAGTTCTATACTATTTTTAGGTGGCTTAAGAATTTCCACAATATCTGGTTGATCAGGCCAAATATTTGCAGGATTCTCAACTTGCGAGTTGTTTTCATGTACGTTACCTTTTTGTGCTACTGATTTTGTTTATGCTCACGTCATAACTGCAATCAAATTCTCATTCATACCTTTTATTTCTTTAGACGTCACAATTACTTTAGATAAAGCATCTGCTACCACATTTTCAATCCCTTTTACATTCATTCACGCCAGATTTAACCCAACTCATGCATACATCTTCACACATATTAATATGATTACTCACCATTCCCTCGAAAAAAATAATTTAGTTCATTTTGGTTTGAATTAACACTATTCGATAAATTGTTTTGTTCCTGCCCTAGGCTAACGTTTGTCCCAGCGAAATTAAGTAGTAGTATTAGTATTAGTATTCGATCTTGCTCTAGTACGTCTTTGTCGTTGTCCTCTCATATTTCTATTACTATAAAAACGCTGATTAATTGATGTTGAATTTTGCCTTCCTTGATTTGATTGTATATAAGAATATCTATTTGCGTTATGCGATGACTGTCTCGAATGTCTGGGCTAGGGCAGGACTATTGCCCTTTGCCCCAGTACATCGCTTGTAAGTTGCAATACAATTGGGTGACGTTGATGTGATTTTGTGAAATTCCAACCCCGGAATGCATCCATATTGTTAGGTGGCTTAAGAATTTCCTTTATTCACCTTGTTCATGTTGCCCAACAATATTATGAGCACATCCGTATCTGAGCTACGGATCACAACATTACCGTCAAAATCAATTTTTGTAACGTGATGAATCATTTTTGTGTCAGCTTCTTCGTGCAATGTGCATGATAAGTTCATGTCGATAGAACGTACGATTTTGTCATCAACAACTTGGAAAGTATAACACTCATCAAAATTTATATTCAATGTTTTGTTTTTCAAGAATGGAACAAACGCATCATCTGTCCAATAATTGATAAAAAATTCCACCAATTTTTCTACTCTAACTATAACTCCTCAACTCACTGACGAAGTCAGCTGGTCGTACTTGCTGCGGTCCTGCGATTGCATAATTAGACGAACTGGCTCCACGCAACTCATGTTCGCAATCTTTGATTGATGGATGGAAATATCTATCAAAAACTACATCAATTCTTCGGGCATTATTGTTTGTCAATATTTGCAACACTTTTCTAGCGATAGTTCCAAAATTTGCGGGAAGGTCGTTCATCAAATGCAAAATGAAAAATCCATCAAAAATGATGACGTCGACGTGTTGTGGTTCTGAATGATCATCCACTTCCTTCGTTAACGTTTTCATGAACGTCGATTTGTCAGTTTTGCATATAGTGCCATCAACATGACATAACGATATAGGCATTGGAGTCAAAGGATAAGTAATTATTTTCGCGAAATCATTTTTTTTCTCCAACGAGGTAGCTAATAGACGCCCGAACAAATCATGCTGCATTCGCACTTCCTGGACTTTAGCAGCCATCGTTACTTTCTTTTTCTTTCCACCTGATGCAAAATTTTGCACTAGATTTTCTTTGATCGGTTGTTCGAATTGTATGGCATCAGAAGAACATTTCGATATGAAAGCTTTGCGTAATGACTCACCTTTGCTTTCAACATCGATCAAGAATTGGGTTATTTCTGGTGAGGCAGCCTTTCTTATGTGTATGTTATATAGTTGTTCTTTGTCAATGTCCGGATCAAATGGGTTCATTTTCTTTTTTATTGTTTCCATGAAAGTTTGAAGTTGAGAATGACTTATTTTCATTTTACATGTTTCCAATTCTCCTGATATGTCCTGTGCCGTACGTAATCCAGTCTGTTCATAAGTATGTGAAATGAGAGTCGAATGAATTCCATGACTCTTTGACCAGCCCTGGCGAGCCGTGATTGAATTCGTGAAGTGAGAAATGCCTGTCAAACGTCTTGCAGCATCTGTGTTAATAGTTTGCTCCAGTGTTAAGTCAATAGGCAGCCTTGAAAATGGTTTATTGGTGCGTTTGGCACCGAAGCTCCCTTTTCGAAGAGATTCTTCTAGTCCTGGATGAGTTTCGTTGATTTTTAATAAATTGTTGTTGTAATAAACCAGCCAGCGTGAATAATTTTGTTGATTGAAGGTAAAAAAGAGATTTGCGACGTTTGGCAAAGTATATTTAAATAAATTAAAGTCTGCAGTGCTTATGCTTCGAGTCAAGTCCAAGTAATGATCTATGAGGTGTATCTATATCGCATAGAATTGTGCTATCTTGCCGAATACTCCATTTCGAGTGTCTTCTTCATACTCTTGAAATTTACCTATTAAATTTCTGAGGTTCGCACTAATGAATGGAGATTCAGAGAGATGCTGCTTCTGAATCGTAGTAAGTTCAGCAATAATAGCCTCATCACAGGTGCGATCATAATGGAGAAGAAAAGAGTTAAAAAGTAGTGTTCGA
This sequence comes from Rutpela maculata, assembly GCA_936432065.2. NCBI lineage: Eukaryota > Metazoa > Arthropoda > Insecta > Coleoptera > Cerambycidae > Rutpela > Rutpela maculata. The sequence continues at coordinate 87,692,755 of OW386292.2, forward strand.
AGTCCTAAAGCCATCAACGGATGCAATCGTTTACAACGATTGAAATGCTTGCCAGATACAAATCCACCCACCGATCCACTTGCTAATATTTGGCTCTCAACCATGACGTCAGCAAGGCCACATTCATCAATAAACTTGCCAACAATGTGAAAATACGCCATCATAATGTGAAAACTCCCGAGATGAATGAATATGTTGTTGAATTTATCTTTTCTTTCGTATTGAATTCGTATCGCCATCTTAGCAATCGCTAAATCATAGGTGACTTCCATGTATGGCTGGTTCAATTTCTTTGCCATTTTCTGACATTGCAATAACGTTTCATATACGACTTCCCATTTAGTTGGAGGGGTTAAATAAGAAATTTTTTGTGTGGAGCTGGTATCGTCGAATAATTTACTGTTATAGCCAACCCACATGGGTGTGCTTGGAATTTCGAGGCTGTGAGACAACATCCAAATTATGTCAAGAGATCGTATGACATTTAAATTCTCTGGAATTGAGTAGTGGCACTCATCTTCAACTGATAATAACACTTCAACTACTTTTGGTATTTTATTATATGGCTGTAAATCATGGGTGACGGTGTCATACGTTCTTCTTCTTTTCTTAGCAGGCTCAATTGATGACAATGCAGATTGAGAAGCAGTGAGAGCTGAAGTTGCTGTAGATGTACTTGGAATGGGATCATTATCAGAAATGTTGTGGTCGGTAGCTGATGAAGGGATGGTTTGGTAAATGATACCAACAGTGTCGTGAAGCATATGGTGACCAGTCTGAGTATCGACAAACCGGTCATAATTGTCGTATGCCACGCCTGTACACAAGTTCTCACTTTTAATAATGTCTGACGGGCACAAATCTTCTTGATCTGTTGAAGATAACGTTAATTCTGTCTCAATTTCTTCGACGACGTTGTGGCTACAGCAGTGATCGTATTTATTCAAAATATCAACAACTTTTCTGCTTGTTAAACTCTTCATGGCCATGCCAAGGGTTAAATGCTTTGAAGTTTAAGGACGTTTCAGTTCTCATCAATTCCATATATTTATTCATATATTTTTTTGGTAAAGACGTAAAATTCTTGTAGAACTGAACGTGGCACCCATGCGTTTCATTTATTGTCACCGGCAAAATAACCTCACTATATTTTAACTTTAATTTTTACGCACTTGAAGAACTTCATGGCACTTTTAGTTTATCCGCGTTTATTAACGGTATTAATTCAGTTTTTTTCACAAACTTCACAAATCACACACTTTCTATTAGACCCCATTTCCGCACAACTGTTCTCTTTTCCCGACATTTCTATACTAAACGTGCCCAAGCCTGTCCCTTATTCCTCTCTCCCTCTGCAACTACGCAGCGGGCATGCCAATGTAAGGTAAAAGAGAAGAGAAATGGACAAATAAATGCTGAAAAGAAACAGATTGAACCTACGCTGTTGCCACCTTTTCTATCTAGCTACTTTTAGTCGTCTAGATAATCCTTCCTCTTATACTGAATTTTCTTTGTGAGATGTAAATGTTTACGTCAACTCATTCTGTTTCTGTCACTTCTTCATAATTAGATAAAGTTTATGTTTTGACGACATGGATGAACTATGGATAAAAAAACGGCACGCCCATATTTGCCTGCTTGTTTAATTTAGTGGGAGGCGCGCACGTGTAGACTGTGGGAGGAACTTCTGACCTGTTGCCGGCAAAGCATGCCGAGATTTGACATTGGGGGAGATTGGAGTAACGTAAATTATTTTACGCCATGTTAAAATACGCAGCATAAATCTAAATAAATTTAACAAATTATGATGTTTCTATAAACTACTGCTAATCAAGTTATTTTAACAAGAAACCAATTGCAAATAAAGCCGTATTAATCAATAATTGGATTTCATCTGATTTCGCATTTTCTTGTTTACCCCACTTTATCCCATCACTGCAGTGTATTCGCCTAGACATCCCCACCTAAAATGACTGTGATCTGGAAAGGGGAGAGATTAGAAGACAAGTAGCTTTCAGATTTTTATTTTATTTGAGCCATTGCGTGTGCGTTAAACAGTATTATCGTAGGTAGCTCTTTTAAAATGACGATTTATACAACGGAAGAACGAGTGCAAATTATTAAATGGTATTTTGGAAATAATTCGGCTGCAGAAGTTGTCGCCCGATTTGTTTTTACATTTGAGGATCGACCCGTTCCGACGGAACAAACAGTTTTGAACATTGTTCATAAGTTTGAATCGTCTGGATGTGTAAAATCTTGCAGAAAATGTAATAATGAAGGTGGTGACAACGATGGCAGACAGATGAGTGACGAACGGGAATAGAGGGAAATAAATGTGTGTAGTTTTGCGGAGGCACATGCCTCCTGTTCCAGCAGGCAAATCTCTGCCGAGCTCGACGTACCTGAGACCGCACGGTTCGGGCAATTTTAAAACGTAACAAATACCATTGTTATAAAGTTGCCATCACACAAGAAATTTTTCCCGATGACTTTATACGACGTATGGAATTCTGTGAGACCATGATGGAAAAGGCGAACGAAAATGAAACTTTCATTAAAAATATTTTATTTGCTGACGAAAGTTCATTTTCGCTGCATGGTCGTCACAATTCATCCGTTACTAGATATTCGTCCCGGGAAAATAAATATTTAAGTATGCCACACCGAACTCAGTACCCACAGAAAGTCAATGTGTGGGCTGGAATTTTAGGTAATTCAATAGTTGGCCCCTTTTTTATCGACGGCAACCTTACAGCACATTTCACGATCGCGTTATAATTGGAACAAGCACATATATATTTAAAATTATCTCTAGGATAATATGTAAAAACGTCAGACGGAGGTAACGAAAATAAATTTCGAAAAAAAAGTATACCTCTCAGGCGGGCTGGAACTTTGTGAACATTGTAGGGGGACTTCGCAGCGGCATTTTCGTCTGACGATTTTAATTTGTGCTTAGAATGGTCTCTGTTGCAATATGTTAAAACGTCAGACGGAGGTAAGGAAAAAAAAATTTTGAAAAAAAAAATGACAACTTTGAGGGCGTCTGACACCCCTTTGGCAGCGACCTAGGCGTCTGACGATTTACATACGTTATCTGTGACCTTCAAATAGGTAATGTGCAAATTTTCAGCCGGAGGTATGATCATTTTTTGAGCAAAAATTTTTTCATTTTTGAGTCGTCTGACGTGTCCTTTGCAGGGGTTTTGAGCAAAATCCTTGCAGATGGCACTTCCTGATGGTCCCCCCAACCACTTCTCAAAATTCCAGCCGGAGGTAATATTGTAGTACCTCCGCGGCCGCCAGCTCTTAGTCTATAACGGGTAAAAGGTTAAAAGCTACTCTCAAATCAAATGAACTCATTTTTGTATCAGAGTTCTTGTTTCCAAAAGCTGAAATGTCTGTTTTATATCTTTAATTATAATTCTTTCAGCTTCACCTATTTCTGAATTTTTAATTTGATTATTTTTCGTCTATAATTTTGTCTAGTTGGCTGTAAATAATTTTGCTTCATTTTGTTTTTTGTCGTAATATTTCACCCTTTCGCCTATCTGGACCTTACCTAAATATGTTTTACATCTTTTAATGAGTTAAAAATTACTTCTAATTTATTTTTTCCCATTTACAAATTTGTAAAATTTAATTATTACCTATCAGCAGTATAACTATAAAATAGCCTACATAAAAATATAAAATATGCATAAACAATTTATTCCGCTTAACTAGTACACTACCTCATTGTGAAATGACTTACTCATGATTTCTTAATATTATAACAATAATTAAATGTTCCCCTTTTAATTGTTTTGTTTCGTCACTCAACTTTCAAAATTTTTGCTTTTTTTCCAAATGTCTTTCAAGTATTTCTCCTGGGTTCCTGGATTCCCAATTAAATATTTCTTACAGCTGGGCCTGAAATCTATTATTATTTGTACCTTTATACCTGTTAGTTCATCTGTTCATTTCTCTCGGGAATTATTCAGGTCGATCCTATGGATTTCCTGACTGATAGTTTTTCTCGTCAAAATTCTTCAGAAAAGCTAGATGAGAACCTGAGGATGAGACTTTTTTTTGTAGACCTGTGAATCAATCACTTTTAATCCCGAAGTCGTATAGAGAATTATTTTCTGTAGAATAATTATTGTATAAAAAAATGCATTTAAAAATATGTACGCCAAGTTTTTGGCTCTCAATGTCTTTCTTTCACAACTGTAATACGAAAACAGTTGATCTATATATCAACACCATTCATATATTTATTGTACTCAACAACACATTTTGTTTCTTTGTTAGTAATTCAGTAGGCATTTTTTTTTTCACTGTACCGATAACGTATGTACCTTTTTCTAATAAATTGCGAGCTAAATTAATGCCATTATAAAAATTGTGCATGCAGAGTTGTTCTTTAATAATTTTATAGCGACATTTGAGGAATATCCTTTCCCACCAATGTCTGTGCCCTTGCCACCTATACAGACTAACATTTTTTTAATCATTACATTTGGTGCACACAGCATGTATAATTTAATTCCATATTTATGCCTTTAACTTTTTATAAATTGGTGAAAAACCAGCCTTCCCCTCGAAAGGACACTGCAGCGGAATTCTAAGTTACTATCGAATCGAGCTCGATACGATAACAGTGCTATTCGACGTGATAGCTAAGGAGAATTCTACGCTGCCATATTCGGGTATCGTCTGAAATTATCTAGTGGAATGATAAAATTATAACCAACGAGAATAATATTTCACATTTCTTGATTAAATTTCAGTGGTAAATTAGAAAAATAAATATAAACTGCTCTATGTATGGATCATCATAATCATAGACAAATAAACACACTACTAAAGTTTATTTGTCTATGAGTATAATATTGTAGGTTTTATATGGGGTCTCTAATATAAAAAACTAGATGGGCATTAAGTGTGTGTAGCGAAATTTTTAAATTCTTTATTTGAAAATTGTAAAATATAAATACAGGTAAATAAGCATATTAAAAATTCTGGAAGTGAGTTAATTTTAGAATTAACTAAGAAATTAATGTATTTTGAAAAGAAAATTACCATTTTAGCTAGGCATGTCATTTAAAGTACGCGAGTCCCATTGGCAAATACTTCTAGAGGCAATGGAAAAAATCCAGTAATTGCAACAGCCAAATTTATAAGGTCAAGAGGAACGAAATGGCGAGAAAATGAAATCCACTCGGTTTTGGCAGCGAGAGTACTGAAAAATGGCAAAAGGTAATAAAAGTAATGTAGTGTTTATCCAGAAACATTCTATTTCGTTCATCAATTTTTTTAGACATGGGCAGATTATAAATATAATTTAAAAAGGAAAGCTGCTGCTGCTAAAAAAGTATCAGCCAAACTGGCGGTGGGCCTTCAGAATAAAAGGACCTCACCGAATTAGAGCTAAAATTACTTATGTTGGGCGAAAGCTTTAAGGTTAGAAGAGCCAGAAAATGAAAGCGAAATATTAATATTCCACCTTCCTCCCCTAGGAAAAGGGTGCTTTATCTTATCTAAATGAATGTAGAGAAACAATACAGGAACTAAGAGACATTAAAACAACAATAAAAAATTCTTTAGACGGAATATCTCAAAATTTAAGCGATCTAACACCAAAAGTTAGACAATTAAATAACAATCTTGTTCAGGTTGTTGGTTTTGGGATTTTTTCCATTTTAATGTCCTCTTCAGCCCTGAATTTTATGTACATATCCAGTTTGTGTTTGTGAGTTCATTTTGGACTAAAACTTACAATTTAAAAAAAAAATTACTGTAGACATTTGTGTACGCCAGTATCATCCTTACTTTTTTCATATAGTCCAGTGTTTGACGGTTTTTCGCTCAGAATTCTTTCGTACAGAACCGATTGACGTAGAATTTGGACAGTAATTAGGGAGTCGCACAAGGAACAAAAGTTATATGGTGCCGATGTGTGCTTTTACCCTTCTCGGTGGTGGAAATTATTACATTCAAAATAACCGCAGAAGTCGATAGGGGAATAAATTCTAAGCAAAAAATGTTCTATGAAATTTTTTCGATGAGTCAATACTTTTTGAGTTAATCGTGATTGAAAATGTTGATTTTTCATCTAAAAAATTCATGTTTTAGAACGATTTTTCGCGAATAACTCGAATACCTTACGTTTTATCAAAAAAAAAAGTATAATCAAAAATGAAGCCTATAAAATAATAAATCGATTGGCATTTTTTTCTCATTTCTATAGATGTAATACGAACCGAGTTATAGCTCGTTGAAGGTGACTTTTTGTTCGCTGAAAATTGAATTCGAAACTTTCAACGTTAAATAACGGAAAAACGGAAATTTTTGGAGGAAAACATATAAGACATTTTTAAAAGTACGTGAGGAGACCTTTAAGATGAGCTTTGGTAAAAGTCGTTAGCATAGAAACTAACAGAACTACGATAAAAATAAAATGGTTATCTCGTTTTTTCGGAGAAAATATCAGCAATAAAACCAATGGCTTCACCGCAAGAATTGAAATTGAACTTAATCCATCTGCAATTTACTTTAAGTACTAACAATATGTTTTAGAAATGTTCTGAAATGCTAGAGTACAAAAATTTAGGTTTTTTTACAGAAAATGTTTTTTATTTATTTCTCTAGGATAAAAATTAATTGAGATATCACTGTTATAATATATTTGCATTTACATATTTGCATTTGAGTGACCACCTTCCCGAGCTCTTTAAACTCAAAAATCGCAAAAACGAAAGGTTCAACTTTACATGCCTTGTAGCCATTAAAATTCCCTGTAAAATGATTTTTGAAGCGATTGAATAGCTTAAAATTTCCGGTGAAGCCATTGGTTTCATTGCTGATTTTTCTCCGAAAAAAAGAAACAACCATTTTATTTTCATCATAACTCCGTTAGTTTTCATGCCAACGACTTTTACCAAAGTTCATTTTAAAGGTCTTTTCAAGTACTTTTAAAAATGTCTCATATGTTTTCCTCCAAAAATTTTCCGTTTTCCGTTATTTAACGTTGAATGGATTGAATTCAGTTTTCGGCGAACAAAAAGTCACCTTCAACGAGCCATAACTCGGTTCGTATTGTATCTTCAGAAATAACAAAAAAAAAATAATCGGTTTGCTATTTTATAGGCTTCATTTTTGCTTATAATAATACTTTAGTAAAACGTACAGTTTTAGAGTTATTACTGAAAAATCGTTCTAAAACATACATTTTTTATTTTAAAACATACATTTTTTTAGATGAAAAATCAACATTTCCAATCAAGAAAAACTCAAAAAGTATTGACTCATCGAAAAAATTTCATAGAACATTTATTGCTTAGAATTCATTCCTCTATCGATTTCTACAGTTACTTTGAACATAATAATTTCCACCCCCTAGAAGGGCTGGCATTCACCCTCAGGGTAAAAGCACACATCGGCACTATATAACTTTTGAAGAGGAGGGTTAGATGAGCTTAATTACAAATTTTCATCAAAATCGATGTTGTACGAAAGAATTCAGAATTTTTACCGTCAAACACTGGACTAATAACAGTTTCTTCTCATTTAGTCCTAACATACACATAATATGTAACTTAATAAATAAAAAAGTTGTACTTTAGAAGATTGTTTATTGGACAAAAACAAGACTTATTTACTTGTGAAAATCAAAAAAACAATTCCTATCCTTAGTAAGACACAGGAGAACGTTACATTTTACACATTTAACTCTGGATCTTCCAGTGCAGCGTTCATTTCGACATCACTGGAAAGTAGGTAAGTTCTTTGCTTCTGGTAAATGTTGATCTTCTACAGTTCTTAACCCATTTCTTGGAACTGAAACATTTCCAGACCTACCCTTGGAATTTTTCGGCTTAAAATTCTCGTTTGCATCTAATATTCTTATTTTTCTGGAATTGATAATAGATCTTCTGCAACTGACATTTTGAACTGAAGTAAATCCATTCTGTTTTTTTCATGGACATTATACTTTTTGCAACGTATCTTAAACTGGCCATTTCTTTGTCCTATGGTATCATCTGTACAATGAGATCGTTCTATTTACTAGATCCACACTTATGTTTTCGTTGTATTGTTTTATCATGTTTGGGCGGGACCCAATTAATTTTCAGAATGTATTGTAGGTCATTATAACTCTTCGGTTATCAAACCAGTTCAGAATACATATTTTACCATCTTCCCTGGTTTTATTATCTAGGCTTCCTCGTCCAAAATTCTTCATTTCAGTATCGGATTTAATTCCAATTTTAGGAAAACGTTTTGTAATTATGGTGCCTGTTGCAGCGATGCCTTTTTCAGCGAGTATTTCTAATAATTTAGTTACTGTGAAATATAATAATAATAATAATAATTGATTTTATTGATAGACTGAAAACAACAATTAACAAAATTTAATAAATTAATTCTATCAAAAGGCAGAGTTCGCTATTCCTCAGGGTATGAGGAACTGCGCTCTTCCACTCAACCACAAACACCCACCGAAGAAAATGGAACAGAATAATGGCAAAAGTTTAGGGCACCTATTATAAATTACATGAACATAGTATGTTACCATTTTGCTTGGTGGGTCAGTTTCTTAAAATCTAGTTAACTTTAAATGTATACATGTACAACACACATACATACATATACACAGCTACATATGTACATATATACATATACATACACCCACACACACACATATTATATACATGCACATATATACGCGAAACGGATATGGAAAAAAATACAAAACCGGAAATGAATGACTAACCTAGCATAAAGTTAAAAACAAATTTAGATAATTTAAAATTCAAATTTTAAAATTTTAAAAATACCTTGTAAAAGCATTTCCTTCAATTTTTTTTTAAACGCGGGAGCAGGTAGCCGTTTCATTTCATCAGGAACCTTATTATATAGCCTAGCAACGTTATAGGAGTATGACGATTGGAAGAGAGCTGTGCGGTGCTGGGAAATTGTGATATGACCTCGTCGACGTACATTTATATTGTGGACGTCTGTGCGAAACTTGATTTTATTGTAGAGGTATGGCGGTTTTTGTTGGGTTACAATTTTATGAAAAAGAACACAACTGTGCAGTATTCGTCGCTGTTCTATATTAAGCCAGCCAATCTCTTTTAAATGGTTCGTAACATGGTCTCGTCTCCCTAAACCATAGATTAAAATACAAGAATTTTGAATTAGTTGGAGACGTTGAGTGTCGCTTTTAGTAAGAGCTGGGCCATACACACTATCAGCAAAATTGAGATGTGATAGTACTAGTGAATCGCATAGGAGAATTTTACATTTTTTATTATTGTAAATATTGCTCTTATTATTGTAAATTAATTTTAAATTACAAAATGCTCTTTTCGTGATCATTGTGACATGCTGCGAAAACCTGAGATGATTGTCTATTACTAAACCCAAATTTTTTTCATGATCTGACTGTGATAATATTTGGTTATTTACTTGTATATTAATTAAGTTTGAACACCTCTTGCGCGCGGCATCTCTCCCAAATAAAATTACCTTAGACTTAGAAGGATTTATTTGAAGACAAAATTTTGTGGAAATTGTTACCAAGGAATCAAGGTCGTAGTTTAAGTTCGTGCACGCCAGTTGTAAATCACTTTCAGGAAATGACATATATATTTGTGTGTCGTCCGCATAAAAGTGCGAGTATGAATATTTTAGGTGTTTATAAAATTGAAATGTGTACAAAGTAAACATTAGAGGACCCAAAATGGAACCTTGTGGGACTCCATTTTCTACTAATACAAATTCTGACTCTAATCCTCCCAAGGCAACAGATTGAAAACGCTGCGTTAAATAATTCTTGATTAGAAATTGCGCTTGTTCAGTGAATCCTATATAGTGAAAGATTGCCAAAAGTAACTGATGCTTTATTCTATCAAATGCTTTCGAGTAGTCTAGTAATATAAGCAAGCACAAATTGTTTTTATCTATTGCAGTGAATATATCATCAGTTACTTTAAGCAGTGCAGTTGTGCAACTATGGCCAGATCTAAAGCCGGACTGATGCGATGGTAAAATGTTAAATGTGTCAAGGTGTACTCTTATTTGATTATTAATAATTTTTTCAAAAACTTTTGATACACAACAGAGAATACTGATAGGACGTAAATCTTTTAGATCTTCTATCAAAATAGACGTTTGTCCCAAAAGGACAAGTTTCTACTAACCTAAAAACTACTCTACCACCTATTCATACATTGTTATTTTCAAGAAAATTTGTCTGTGCACCCTGGTAAACTTCACAATCCAGAATGAAACCAGAAGCAGCTGCCTTTAAACCTGTAGGGTTTGGCTTACGTGGTACATACGTCTTACATTAGCATGGCCAGCAAAGATTCATCTGTTCATCTGTTCATTAACGCAGACAATTTTAAAATTCGTTCTCTAAATCTGTCTATAAGTGGCCTTACTTTCCGTAGTCGGTCATTAGTTTTATGTTCGTCAGAAACGGCATTATTATCAACAATGTGAATTGATTTCCTTTTAAAAGAAAGTATCTGTCTCTCGTCATTGTATCTGCAACAACTGGCACACGAAAATTTATTACCCAATACATATTAATTCGTGGATATTTTAACGCGCATTACCATAGTAATTCGTATAAATTGCTTTATTTCATTAACATCAGTACCTAAAGTCTGCTGATAGTGAATATTTATTTCTGAGGCAACCATTACAAAAAAATCATCATTATAATCATAAAAATATTTTATGGGAATAGCCTCAAAATGTTCTTCATCAGATTCATCCAATGCAGTAATTTCAAAATCTGGGAAGGTATTTTTTAACTTATGCTTTTTGTCCCACTTCAATGGATGTGGTTTAGATTTCTTAGAAGTATTTAAGGATAGACGTTTCTTCTGTGTAGAACTTTTAGATGAATTTCGAATGGTTTTACTTTGGTGTTTCTGTTTATTTGCGATATTATCTATATTTTGGTACCATTTTCATTTTGAGAATGTTCCATAGGTTGTCGAATTTCTAGAGCTTCGCTATTTTCTTCAGGCATTCCTTCACAGTTGTTATTCATTTCATTGGTACTCATTTAAGGAGTTGTGTTATGTTCAACATTTATTTCGTTCCTCTCAACATCGTTTTGATTATCTTCGGTGTCAGTTTCTATGTCTTCAATCACTGTTTCATTGGCTTCATCTTCACCCTCAAGGTGCTCATCTTCCGGATAACGCATGTCTTCTTTTTCATCTTCGGATAAATCGTCAAAATCGGAGTCTTTATCAAGTACAGAGTCATCTTCATTTTCATCTTCCAATTCTTCAATATCGCTTTCATTGAGCAAATTCAATAGTTCATCTTCGGTCAACGATTTTCTTCTCTCTGTGAAGATCAAAAAAATATGTCAAAATACACATCTCATAAGAACTAAAATGCACATTTGTGTTTATATTTTAAATTAAAAAAATATGGAGTTCACAACTAACGTACATATTTGTACACAAACAAAAATTACTAAGAGTTGATATTGGATCCTCGAATACACAAATGTGTGCAATTGATTTAATGCGCGAAAAAATTAATTATTTTCGCGGTAGCTTTCCAATCCCTAAAGTGCATCATGAAATGCATTATTGTAAGTGTACTTTGCAATAATCACATTTGTTTTTAATTAAAAAAATACCTGTACTTACCGTATTTATTTAATGCACTTAGAGAAACACATTTCTTTCTGGTAGCCATCGTACAGTGCTGTCATCTATACTTTTGGAGGTTAATTTTATATTCTGCATATTAGAAACCTAAATCTTTCGTTAAAGGTGCAGAATTCTGTAACAATTGATTGTTATTTCTGACCAATGGAAATTGTGTACATAAGGACTCACGAGGATATATTTGGCTAATTTTAAAATTTTTCTTTTAGATATGGCAAGCACAACAAATTTTCTACCAAGATGCACACTGCACAGTTTTATTTTGATTCTCCATTTTCTATTTGGCACATATTAATTTTTTTTGCATATTAATAATAATGTATTTTATTCATCTTATCAAGTACATACATAACTGTAACTTATCAGATTAATCTATAATAACAACAAAAATATAATCTAATACACACGACACAATAATATTTGATTTAAAACTAACCCTGTAAATGGGGATGAGGTACGATTACCGGTTTATAAGTTCCGTCACTCGATCAGCGAGGTGCACCAACGCTGAGCGAGTTCGGCACTTGGATGGGTGATCCATCATTTAATAGTCGGTGGATGGCCAATAAAACAAAAGAATAAACTATAAGAAAATAAAACAAAAGAATAAACTATAAGAAACTGTATTGCCAGCTAGTTACAAAATCGGTGAACAAAAGAAACTTTCAGGGCAGTAGGCAATAATTATGCTTTCGCTCATCGGCGGCTGGTGAAATTTCAATATTTCTTTTCTCGTCTATGGCGCATGGGACCCATACGAAATTTGGGAAATAACATCTAGAGAAGCACTTCTCTAACGACCCCTAAAAAATTTTGAAAATGCAGTTTGCGAAAAATTTTTGAAAATTCGTTAGCCTCCCCTGGGTCTAGGAGCTCCTGTTTATTTTTATTTTTTTTTTGTCATATGCATTTGACTTTTCATAAAAATACAACAGATTTTGGAGTTTATGAAAATATTTTCATTACTAACTGAAATACAACGAATTGAAATATTGTAATTTGTTAAATTGTAAATTACAAAATTTCAGTTCATTGTATTTCAGTTAGCAATGAAAATATTTTCATAAACTCCAAAATCTGTTGTATTTTTATGAAAAGTCAAATGCATATGACAAAAAAAAAATAAAAATAAACAGGAGCTCCTAGTCCTAGACCCAGGGGAGGCTAACGAATTTTCAAAAATTTTTTCGCAAACTGCTTTTTCAAAATTTTTTAGGTGGTCATTAGAGAAGTGCTTCTCTAGATGTTATTTCCCAAATTTCGTATGGGTCCCATACGCCATAGACGAGAAAAAAGTATTGAAATTTCACCAGCCGCCACTGCTTTCGCTAATTAAATAAAGGTAAATAAACATAAACAATACGCAAAAATATAATATAGCAAAATACTAAAATAACTTCGCTGATTGGCCAATGGGTTTTAAATTAACAAAGCAAAAAAATCTGCATGTATACTAAATTCTAAAGTTTACCGTGACAAAAGGTAAATAATTTACATCACGAGAAAATCTATAAAGGTACATAAAAAACAGTTATGAATTGTTTGGAGACAAATGTCTACATAACTTAATTTTACAAGAAAGTGCAAATATCTACCCGGACAAAGTGAACGTAAATTCGTAACGACATCACGCACTTTACACAAAACAAACGGAGGTTCTTGGACACGATATCACCTCTTGATATTTCACAGAAAGTTATGGCAAATCTGCACAGGACCAACAGAACTTGAAATAAAGTTTCTTCTTACAGGTCTGCAGGATACAGAGAACACAAAACCACACTACTTATCTTCCTCTTATAAATAAGACAAATTATTAAGACAAGCAGGAATTAGGAACAATTTAAACGAGAACCAGACATAGTTTGGTGCAATTTTTAAATTCACTTAGGCATACTGCCTACTTGCTTATATCTTCGGGATTTATAATGAATATTCAAAGGGTTTAATTAGCACTCGCAATTTTAACGAAAAAGTCAGATTATATTATTTAATTACTTTAAGGTAAAATAACTACTACTTTTCTTACTTTGGCGGATAACCGCCGAAACGGCGATTCGGCCAAACGGCCACGAAGAAGCCTCGATCACTCGCGTCTCTTAGTTTTGTCAACTACTTTCCACGTGACTCTCGGAAAGGAAGGGGTTTCGCGCGCTTTCCTAGAACGATTTAGAAATTCGCGCTCAACTAAAAGTTCAAGGCAGGCTTTAAGTTCATAATAATTAATAATTTTATAGCTATTAAATGCAAATTAAGGTAAGGTTTCGTAAACTAAAAATTGTTAACAAAAATATAAATTAGTGCAAATTAGTACTAAGAGACCACAATTATTGGGCCATATAGTCTATTGCACAAAACGTGCACGTTACATATTGTAACAATAGGGTTTTCCCACTAATTTTATTTTAACATATTATGTCGTGAAAATGATATAATAAAACATTCTATTAATTTACAACAATTTACTTTTCTAATAAAAATTACTTCTAAGAAAATATCGTTAAAACAACTTGCTGATAATTTCAGGGCTTTTTAAAACTGAACGCGCCAGAATGACGTATCTACCCGGAAAACCAACGAGAATATGGATATAATTAGTTAATAACAGGTTCTAACTGTGTGTGAAAGGAAGCTTTCCTCTAAAACTCCTCAGAATTTCCTCTTTTATTGTTTGTACTGTGATTGGTCTAAAGCAGTGGACTTGTAAATATTGGCCAATCAGAATCCAGATAAATACCACACAAGTTATTCGTAAAAGCGTCGGACGTTGATATTTTGTAGTTTAGGCTTAACCTTCAGCCGCTTCTGCATTGACAGTTCACATCAGATGATTAACCTAAAACTTTATTTATATTTTGATGTTTGGATTGTTTGGAGTGAAAATATTTTATCAGTTTCTGGTTTATGTTTTATTAATTCTACGATCAAAATAAGTAAAGTGGCAGAGGGATATGTTAAAGGTGCTGCTGATAATTTACCTAAAGTAGACTTTGAAATGGTGAATAATTTAAATCTTTTTCCAGCTGAAATATTTGTTTAGATTTTACAACAGAAAACCACTTTTTTCGTCTTTCAATATTGAGTGGTACTGTCAAAAATAATATTGAGGGAACATTTTCACTAGTATTATTACACAAAGGTACAAAACAAGCTATTTTAGGCATTCTGATAATCCATTACAACTCATAATAATTAAAAAGTGCTGTCAATAAATAGATGTTGTTTTATATTTTTCACGGCTATCTTATGCCGACTTTTTATTGGATTTCAGGGCGTTGACGTCACAACGCGCTAATTTATGGCTGTTTAAAATGAACTCAATATTTTTCAAACTTTAAGTTTTTTTTTTTCGTTACTATTAGTAAAATTAATAAGATAATAAATATGCCATAAATTATTTTTTTACGTGAATTAAGTATTTCAGCAATAATATTTTTTTCTGGGAAAACCCTATTGATACGTTGAATAATGTGGAAATTTTGTCCCACACTTAGTCACGAAAATATGCCACAAATGAAATAAATAACAATAGACAATATCTAAAATAATCAAATACTAAATAAATATATTACAGTGTTATTTTCAACACAATCTAGGTATATTTACTGAACTATTAGAATTAATATTACAATGGTGATTTACTTTCCACTTAGTATAAGTTTTCCATATATAAATAAAAAAAACTTTTCACCTTTGTTGGTTATTTCATTAATTAATTTCTGTAATTGTATCTCGTACTTGTAGTTCACGTACGTTGTCTTGGCGCATTTACGGGAGGAGGTACAACAAAGTCCATTAGATGAAGATTATCGTGAACATTTTCGTTTAATAATAGAACACCTTCTCTAACACAAATTGTGTAAGATGGCACAGGCCTTCAGTAAATTGGAGGCAAAGTGTGGGTATATCTGAGAGAACGCTCTCTTAAAAGACATCGGATTCGCGGGGATCTTCAAATGGCGTCATGAGGAAATGTTGTTGTAAAGGATAACCGAAGCCTCCTATTAACCATGACAATTCTCCATCGTTATAAAGTTCCTGCATACATTATTCCTTTATGGCAGAATGCCTCCAAACATAGGAGTCATGTGTTGATCCTCCATAATTGGCAAATACATTATTTACTATTAAATTGACAATTTAAGGAGTGGAAATCTTTTCTGTTAATAAAATTATGTTCGTCTCCCCGTGGCTTTAAGATGGCAATATGGGTGCAATCAATGACACCAATAGCCCCCGGAAAATACAATTTTTCCATAAATCGAATTTTAATTTGGTTTTTTCCTCCAAAGTTACCGGAAATTTAATGTATTCTATAGCCATTGATTGTACAGTGGCTCGGTCACTTTATGTATGGCTCGCTTAAATTAACACAAACTTTTTCCCCTAGGCCTCGTTGATAGCCACCAGTAGCATAAAAGCGTAAGGCAAAAAATATTTTCATTTCCTTTGAAACACCTCCTTTTATGCGGGCATCAAGTGGGGTGTTATCTGTCGATCAATCTCCTAACAAGTGGTTTAATCGAACTATATAGGCTAACTATATAGTTCGATTAAACCCAGTTGGGTAGATTAAATAGATCTGCCTCATTTCTTAACTGCCTCCTACTAAATCTTAATCTTCGAATAAGTCGTCGACTTTGTTGCAAAATTTCCTGATGAAATATTGGCAGCATTCTAAAATAAGAACAAATAGTTTGATTTTAAAATAATTATGTATATAATCTAAAAAAGGGACTTGTGTTTATAGAAAAAATATACATACCTTATGTATTATGATTATGAAGTTGTTAATTATTATTGAAAGTTATAATTATCCCATGTCTAAGCTAAATAAAAGAAAAAAATGACGAATGCTCACAAAAACCAAATAAATATAAAGAGGTAAATAAGAAACGAAAAGAACAATATGGCCGCCGAAATAAAAATAATTCGAAGTTCGGCATTTACCGATGCCATCCGGAGCAAACGCAGGCGAAAAAGGAAACTATAAAAAAAGACGGATAGTAATTTAGAGAAAGAAGGCATGTATCGTATTGCTAAACGACAGCTACTTTAGGTATCGAGTAAGTACTATCGAGTAAACGTCAATATTACGATACAAAAGTAGTCTTAGAATCACTGCTATCGTATCAACTTAGAATCGCGCTGCTGGATTCATCCAGTGATAAATTTCTTCCAGGATAATAAATTTCCCACATGCGCCTGTTGAAAAAATAGTTAAAACTACGAATTTTATAAAGCCGGTCTTCCAGTGTAGGAAGCAAAATGTAATAGTACCCTAAGAATACCCTGCAATCGATATATTATATTGTCTGAAAACAGGAATATTGTCTCAAAACAGGAATACTGTCTTCTATTCTATTGTTTCATTGTGCCTGTGTGGTGCAAACAGAGCTGTTAAAAGTATCCAATGAAAGTACTTGAAGTAGAGGAAACCGGAGAGGTTTAAAACAAAAATTACGTTTTTAAATGCTGTATTCGATTGGGGTACATTTTAGTTAAACCTACAATATTCTTTCATTTTTCCAAAATTGTTTTTTAATGATTAAAAATTACTCCAACAAAGTGGTGTGTATCATCTCAAGTTACCCCATATGAGGGAGCATTAAGGCACCGGATAGGGAGGACATTTATATCTAACGACTATATTAATTATTATTTATTGTAGAATAGAAATATTTTCAAAATATTGCACGATTCAACGTAAATTATTATAATAACTGAAGTCCACTCCAAAGGATAATGTGGATTTAATTCATTCAGTTCCACCTATGTTTGTAGGAAATGGTAATTTTAAAATTATGTTCTCTTCCGTCACTGTAGATACATCTTCTTGAGGAGGATAAACCCAAGTGGTTCCCTGACGACGTAAAAATTTAATCTCATACTCGTTTCCTTGCTTATTAACTACACAACCTACATAATGTATAATTGAAGATTTTGTAGCAAATTTCACCACAACAAAATCTCCAGCTTTTACTGTCTTTATATCTTCAAGAGGTCTGATTTGAAATTGTTCCCTTTCATAGCTTTCAACATCCGACACATCTTTACTGCTTCCGACTGATAAGGAAGGTTCATTATCCTGACTTGAAGAAGATTGGGGTGGAGATCCAGGTTTATTCTTCTTTTTTGAAAAAGATCCACCGTGTTTCAATGGAACAATTTTTTTTATTTCGAGCACTCAGCTCAGCTTCTATATTATTTTTTTCAGGCGTGTCAGTAAGTATTCGTCCTTTACTCTTTTTTCGCGGACCTGCTTTTGGAAATGGACGCAAAACTTCAGGACTAACCAAAGTTTTGTTAGTGTGAATTGTCTTCCTTCTCAATTCGGTCGCTTGATGTTGAGGCTTCTCCAACTAAAATGTTCCCATCAGGTTTCAATGGACGGTCGGTTACTGAAGAGACAAGAAAATCTGAGTCGGTGAAAACATCTCGATTGAATGGACAAATGCCCGTTGGTGAATAACCGGATGTAATATTCTTCGGCGTGAAAGCTGATTCAAAGGCTCGGCTAGCTAAGGAGGCAATATTGTATATGGATAGAGTTTTGCCTGGATTCGCTATCATCCACGAATTGCATTGTGAGTTATAACAATTTTTTAAGGGAGAGTAGACTGATATATCCAATGACTGTAACTTATGGCTGCAGTGAGGTGGGAACGTGAGCAGCACGATACCATTGTCTTTTACTTTCCTTATGGAAATATGAGTTTCTTTGTTGTCCATGAGTAGCAATACCTTATTATTGATAGAACAACCAGTATGCTTTATAAAATGGTCCAGAAAATCTGTGAAATTTTTTGCTGTCATCCAACCACTGGGATGAGTCACTCCAGCACTTCCTGGAAATGCACCATTTAACATATAATCTTCAAAATTAACTCGGGGAAGATGAAAAATGGTGGGATGAACCTCCCTCCAGCACTAATACCACAACAGCCAGTTACCAAAGTGCCTTGTTCGGCGAAAGTGATATTTCCTACTTGTTTAACACCTTTAACTGCCAATACTTTAGGTGGTTTATGGACTGTAGTAAGCCCCGTTTCATCAATGTTCCATATTTGATGAGGTTCAAATTTCTCGCGTTTGAGAACTTTCTCCAAATTATCGAAAAATGCAGTAACGTTGGTGCGGTTAAAACTGATTGATCGGGATAGACTAGTTGATTCTGGAGCCCTCAATGATAAATCGGGATGACGGTGTCTAAAGCCACGATACCAGTCGTATCCTGCAATAGATATTTCATTCCATTTTTTGAGATATTTTTTATTATTTGCCTTGGCAAACTGAAAAGTAGGTTGATGTACACATAAAACTGTTAAGCATGGTGTATTTTCGAAGCAAGAATTAAATAATCAGATAACATGGCTTCTTCTTCATAAGTAAATACCAACGCGCTTTTGTAATCAGGTGAGTACGAAATGTTACCTTCAGGTTTACTCAACATAGTTTTTTTTTATATCTACTAAGCGTTTGCTTGTCCATGTCACATTTTCTTGCAGTGGGGCATAATTTGGCTCCTTCTAGAACTTTCTCCACTGCTGCTTTTACAACATCGTCCGGAGGAACTATTCGGTTTGTCCTTTTTATCCAGAAGTGAGGCATATTTATCTAGAACAACGTTTTCAAATTACTTTTCAACGCTAAGTATGATTTCAGGGAGGCTTAAGACGTCTCAAAGCTCCCCAAATCAATTGTCTCGTGCCTCCCCAACTGAATATTCACAAAATAAACTAACCTAACATTTTTGTTGAACATCAAATTAACTTATTTTCTACTTCAAATAATACTAAACATACCTGTCGTGAATACCCACTAAAAGCCAGTTGAAATGTATGCGTTTGTCCACACTAAATAACTTTAAAACACCTGACAATAATTTTACTTTATGCAACAATTTAAGAACTGTACCTCACAGAGGATTTTATAAATACATATGCTTCATTATGCCGGTATGTATGGATATGTTAGACATAAGTGTTCAACTACTAGGCAACAGATGGCTCTCTTATTTGAGGCTACCAGCGGGAAAGCGGCCTAACCCACAGAATTTTGTGGGTTAGGCCGATTACGCGCATGACATGCCCGTGCTTACAAGAAACGTGACGGACGGACGGACGGACATTTTAAAAGTTGTTCAGAATTCGTTCACTAACACAATGATATGAAAATTTTTTCTCTACCAGCGATATATACGATTTTAGAAATGTGCCGATCAAATACAATATACTCTTCGTTTTTGCGAAGAGTATAATAACTACCTACTTTTCTCACTTTGGCGTAGAACCGCCGAAGCGGCCACAAGGCCTAACGGCCACCAACTCCGAAAAATCCTCAACTTGACTATTTATGTGTCCCACCACAAAGGTGACCAAGCAAGGCAAAGCCGTTTCGCGTGACCAATCAAATTCACTTTTATCTTATATGGCAGGATGATGTCATCCTGCCACTAGATTTTATTTACGTCGCAGGAAGACTTCACAATTTCAAGTATGACTACAGGGTTGGCTTCAGACAAATTTCGGTAATCAATAAATAATGTAATTCAGCAAAAATAAATTTAATTAATTTAGTTACCAAATGAGAATGGTACAAATTAACTTAAAGAGACTATATTTAAAGGGCATATGAAAAATGACCGTTACAAGGCAAACATGACCACTGATAATTTTCAAAACGTGTGAATAGTTCTGTTTCATTCGAGAGGCGTGTTTTATGGAGTGATAAGGTCTCTAGTGAGTTGTGGCTTTCCACGTGATTTTCGCAAGAAATTTTGAATAATCAATCACACCCTATACGTGTCCTCAGAGTATTTTCGATGTAAGTGACATTTTTTTCTTTTAACATTTGTTCTTGTGGGGTTTTCTATCATTAATTTCAGTACCGCCATTCAACTACCGTTCTAGATTTTTCGAGTTTTCGTTGCCGTCCCGTAGCGACAATCCTTCTGACGAAGGTGAGTTATCTAGTGTACAATTATTTTATTTTTGGCTTTTTGTACTGCAATTACTTAGTGCAATTTCGACTTTTAGGGTTGCAAGGAAAGTTGATAAAACTAGTATAAGTTTTGGAAGTTATTGTAAATAGCTGTATGGGATATTATAAGGAGTTCCTAGGTAGATAATTAGTATACATTTCCGTTTGGTTCAATTTTGGCTACAGAGCATCATATCCTATTTCACTATCAGTCTATACTGGGCCACAAAAGTAAGGACCACTTCCTGCAAGACGTGACGTCATCGATTCATCGCCATTTTGTTGTAACCACCATCGAAACCATCACCAATAAAGCAACCACCACCGAAGCTTACATCACTGAACAGGACCATTGATAAGGCCAGATAATACATTTTACTATTTTATTTTGCATGTCATATTTAATATATTTCTAAGATATTTTTCTATATGATACATAATTATATTCATACAAATAATGATATTTCATTTGTACGCCGAAACATAGTACTATGCAGACGCACTCTTAATTTTGCTTGTATTGATAATAATAAAATATATTAAATATTTTTCCATATTACCTGGATACTAGATCAGTGTGCCTTTCTAGTGTATGAGCCCTTCACGCTAAATGTATTTATTATTTATTTAAATATATATTCACTTATCTATGGTGTACAATTAATTATTGCAGCAAGATTCTATTTTTTTTATTTAATTCAGTTAACACCGATATAAAACAGTTTTGCTTTCCGTGACTTAGGTAAAACAACACTCTGTATATATTCTTTCACAAGTTACGTAGCGCCCTTCTTCCATTCTTGGAAAATCACTCCTTACCCACGACTGCTCTACACGACGCAAAGCTGCCGCCATCAAGTAAGGGAAAAATTCACTACCTCTAAATTTATTAGGCAATTTTAGTTAATAACTAGTATAAAGGAGACCCTGCACTATGACCTGAAGCAAAGCAATTCAAATACCAAATACTTGTCGAAAGTACTTCAAGTAAATCGCAAGTATCATATTTCAAATATTTCAGATGATTTGAAGTACTTTAAACTAGGTACTTCAAATCTCAAAGTAGTTCAAGTACTCTAAAGTATTTCAAGTACCCAAGTATTTCAAGTAATTTAACATATTTCAAATGCTCTACAGTTCTTCCAATACTGATAAAATTTTATATTTATTAAGTTTTTCTCTTATACTTTGTTATTATTATTATTTATTAACAGCTTTCTTCAACTCATCATTCAAAAACAATAAAAAAAAAATATTACATAAATATAAAAACGAACAAAAATAAATATTGCTGCGGTCGATTTCTCTTCAAATTTCAGGAAAGTCATGACGAAAACAAACAAACTGAAATGAAAAGAGTCTTTCTACAGGCGCTGATGATGCAAGGCATGTATTAAACCGATAAAAAACTGTTTTTACTGTTGAATATTTATCTAGAAAAACAAGTGTCAGTGTCATTTAAGTATTGAAGAATTTCTAATTTAATTCCTTTTTTATCACCGGCTTTTATATATGTGGCATTTGTCCTGGTATATTATCTTCAAATTCGAAGAATTGTTCTTCAGTTGCTGTTTCCTGTCTCTCACTGTTCTGTTCTACATCAAAATTCATATGCTTTTGAGCCACATCAGCTACCTGTTTGACAATCTGGTCACTCATGACACTAACATCCGTAAAATCTTCTTGGTATTTTAAGGCTTAACTTTCACAAGCAATTCACAAGTACATATACCCCCGGCTCCCTTCTCCCAGAGGGCGCCAGTTTCCCTGTACATAGAATCATCGTACATCGATATTGGACTACATATAATTACATATAAATCCCGACAAAATAATTGCCAACGGAACATAAACTACTCGCAAAAAAATCAGCTTTAAACATTTCTGTTAATTGACTTTATTTGAATGAGATATTTGTGTTAATGATAGGTCTACAATGAAGGTGGCAGGAAACCATTTTTCATCATACTGTAATGTCAATAATGGACAAATAACATCAACTTTAAACACGTAAAACACTTTTTTTAAAATAATCAAAATGCTGTTGCCAAGCGTTGGCCCACTAACGAAGTAGCAAGAGTTTGTTTTATGGAAAAGTTATATTAATATTATCGAAAAAAAAAAAAAAAGAATAAACCAAGTTTAAACAAATATAGCAACTAAAAGTGTCGATGGCTCCCGTACCAAAAGCAGGATTGCCAGTGGCAGTGCTCGATAATACCCACAGATGTTGCCAAGATTCCCCAAAGTCGGGTAATTTTAGTAAGCTATTCTCCACAGTTTTTCCCACAAATAATAAAAGAGAAATCATTGATCGTGTAGATCCAAAACCCGCTATAAGCGTTCCACTCGATTTTCCAGGAGACCCAAAAAACGATTTCAACCATATGTAATTGACCAGTCATACCAACCTCATTTTTACAAGTTCCTTGGAGTGTTATCAGTGGGTGACAGGTTGATTTTCAGTTTATAATGCGATAAATGCACCTTTGTAAGATGGCACTTAGCGGATTTTGATCCTAACTTTCCATTACAACGGATTCTGAACCTCACTGCTTAGATTATAGCGGGTTTTGTAACTGCCAGAGTGACAGGGATCTTAAGAAAAACTGAAGAACTTTTAATTATCAAAATTTAACAAAATTAACATTTATTTTCTACAAATAAGGAAGAATCATAGAATTAAAAAAAACAAAACAATTATTGAACGAACATATGAATAAAGTTTTTAAACGCAGAGACTGTTAATGTTGCTTTCATTTTCTTCGCATACTAATAAATCGGTATTATCAGCTTCCGGTAAATTGTCAGTAGTCGTTGAATTCTCTACTTCCACATAGAATTACAGTTCTTCCAGATCCCTCCAATTGTTTCCATAGTGTTGTTTAAGCAAGTCTGTGATACTCTTAACTTTTTTTTTATTTGGTTTGATCCCAATGGGCAGCACTGCTGGATTAATGGATGAAGTTGTTTTACCTTTTTTGTTACTAGTTTGGAAACACCCATGTCGTCCCTGTACTGATACATTATTATTGCTCTTTTTTAGAAACAATCTCTTGCTTTCGTTAAACTTAAAGTGCCAAGCACTAGGCAATTTCAGAAATTCTTTGCGCTCATCCTTCCAATTAAAAACAGTAACAGTTTCTGCCAGCTTATACACTGTAAAGAGCAATGTTAAAAAAGGTTTTTTGGTCCATCCGTGGTAAAGTGTGAAAGCCATCTTTCTTTACTAATTTTGAAAACGAATCCGTCACCCGTTTTGGCGAAAAATTTCCGGAACACATTAAAAAACCACCCTTATTTGGGGGTGAATTTTGCAGGAAATTCTCTTAAAATACTAAGTTTCGATAACTAAGTAGAAAAAGAAGTAAAAAAATCAAATTCATCAATTCAACCCTTCTTTCCATTCTTTTACAACCCCTAAGAAGGGTATAAGCTACTATAACTACTACATAGTTATTTACATCTTAAAAAAAAACTCAAACTCAAACAAATCCTAATACACAGTTGGAGTTTTTTTTTTGTCATATTAAGGTGCCTTGGCCAATTCAGATCACTCCTGAATATTTCTTATCCCTCTAAGGAGGCGGTGTAGGGTGTCAATATCCCCTTTAAAAAATGTTATTCCATTCAGATCAGTGTTGCTTAGTCGGTGGTCTGTTTACCACCGACTAAGCACTGGCTATTTCATTGCTCCCTTTGGGCCTTTCTGTCTCGTTCCAGGTATAACAGTGCACGTTTTCTTTCGTTAGTTTTGCTTTAGAAGTTCCAGCTACAATGCAAAAATTGTAAAAATTAATTTGACTACTGAAGTAGGCACTAGAATCGGGAAGTTTAGGTAGACTCATATTCTTCTGGCAGTCAAAACATAGAATTAAGCAACCCTCTTGCTGTTCACGGAGAATTCTATAGAAGCTTTGTGCCCTCAACGTGTGCACACGCTTTTCGGCAACAACTTTTGCCTTCTCATCATTATTATTTTCTCCTTTCAAGCGTTGAATGCGTTCATCGAAATTCAGGCACATGGAACACACGTCAGTTCTGAGACTACCAAATCTAATATTGTACTTAGTGTTGAACACATTCCTAAAGTAACATTTTCCACCGACTCGTTATAGACCAGGGGAGTAAATCGAGAACGCACTTTCTAACGGAAAATCGTGAGACATTCTGGCGACAGGTGTTTTCTGTATGTCTAAATCCTGCTGAATCCGAATCTGTCGGTCGCCAGGCCGAAATTCAAGATGGCGGCCAAAATGGCGGCGAAAAATATTTTTCTTATTTATTTCTTATTTTGATTCAAATGTTCAGGCATATTTACACCACATTGTTCATACACTATTCAGTCATGCTCAAAATATGTACCACCACCCTTCAACTCCCCCTCCCGCTCGAAAAAAATTCAAAATGAACAGGTTGGTTTTTCTTCTAAGGAAAAATGTTTGTACAAAAAGCTTAAATCTGATTCAGGTAGTCAACATTAGTAAGTAAACTCAGTAGTGCATTTAGAAATAACAAATCCATTCATAATTATCATTATCTGACTCTTCGTCTTCAAGATATACGTTCCTGTCTGCCCTTGTACAGCGGCATAAATTGTGCACATTAGTTGCACCCCATTCTCTCCCTCTGTTCGGCGACATTTGCAAATTTTTGTTTTGCAACCAGTTTTTCATCCGCAAAAAATGAGAGCCTTACAATCCTTCGGTGTGGGGTCTATAGTAAGCAATATCGGTTTTAACTCTTCCCCGTCAACTCGCCACCCATAATCTGTAGCTGACGGAATATCCGGTGTAGCCTCATTTGCCTTACGCCAAATAAGTGTCTATAAAAAAGTAAATCAATTACAACAGATTCAGACATATACCCAAATGAAGCTTACACATACATTTTTATAAGCGTCATCTTAATTTTACTGTACCTGATAATACGAAGTATATGCTGTTGAAGCGAATCACTGGTAGGGGGCAGGGCTTCTGGCTTTTTCACCTTGCCAAAAACTGCAAGTCGTGCTTCATCTGTCGTGTTTTTTTCTGATCCGTATAAGCCAACCACAAAAGTAGAGTGTTTATACCGGAGCTGAGCCTCCCCCCACCACTTTTCGTGACGTCATGGGTGGTGGGGGGTAATTAGTATGGTGGGGGGTAATTACTGTGGTAGGGGGTAATTACTGTGGTGGAGGTAATTGGTGTGGTGGTGGGGGGTAATTGGTGTAGTGGGAATAATTAATGTGGTGGGGGGTAATTGGTGTGGTTGGAGGTAATAAGAGTACTGAGTGATTGAGTAATTGATGTAGCAATGAGGACTTCATGATTTGTCGTTGCAATCTTATTCACGGGAGTGGGGGCAACCCATCCTTATAAAAGCAAGAGAGGAGTTGACACATGATCATTAAATAGGCTAGACTCCTATAGTAAATTTAGTATGCCTTCGTGTACGTCTTGTGGTAAAAGTTTCACACGTGGCGACAATTTACGTCGTCATGAAAGGCAGTCATGTGGGAACGATGGACCTCTCGCGAAGCGACCTAGGGTTGATTCAACGCCTTCAACATCATGTACTAATATGCAAACATGTGATTGCTGTAACGTGACTTTAACAGCGACTCAGATGAAATCACATAGAAGAACTTTGCAACATAGGACAAATTCATGTGCCCCTATGGTGGATGGTGTAGCTATTGTCCAAACAGCTTTTAAAAATAGGATAATTACATATCGAGTGCATTGTGAAAATAATTATCTAGATTACGCCATGTTTTTCAACGAAATCAGACCAAAGATTCTCAATCTACTCGAAGAAGTGCTGCGTATCCATAAAACAGTGAAAATAAATATGGAATCGTTCGCCAAGTACATTTTACCGACTCAAGATCTAACTGAAATGAAATCATTTAATACCTCCAATAGGATTTTGGATGAATCCATGGATCTGAATGATGTTTTGAATAGTTTTGTGGATTCAATGGTTACGCAGAGTACTGAGTTTCAGGAGCGTGATTCAGGTATACTAATATTTTTTTAAATTATAAAACATAATGATTAATCATTATCTCTTTTTTAGGTTGGGCCCTCGAACGAATTCCTTTTGTTGAAATTAACGTAAACAAGTATAGCCCTTTGGGTGGTTCATCGTACATAAAATTACCGAAATACATCGAAAATAAGAAGGCGGTGGTGAATGTACAGAATCAAGATCAATGTTGCTTCGCTTGGGCTGTGACGTCAGCGTTATACCCCGCAAATGGCCATGTATCGTACACATCATCATATCCACATTTTTCAAGAGTATTAAATGTAACAGGTATGAATTTTCCAATAAAATTACGAGATATATCGAAATTTGAAGAAATGAATAATATTTCAATTAATGTGTACGGTTTAGAAGAGAAATTTGAAAATAATAGGGTTAAATATGAAGTTGTTGGACCTTTACGTTACTCGGGTAAGAAATTGTATACTCACGTAAATTTATTGTTAATTTCAAGTGAATGTGTTGGCGATGAAAATCACCACTGTAATAATGATTGTGCTAATAGTCACTATTGTTGGATAAAGGATTTGTCTAAGTTAGTTTCCACTCAAGTTTCCGCTAGCGATCATAAGAAACATTTTTGCGACGGTTGTTTACTTTACTTTAATACTGAACGTCACTTATTTCAACACCAGAGAAATGACTGTAATCATATTTATACAACAGCACCAACAACAAAATTTCGTATTAACAAATTTGGAAAAGAAGTAGCTGAGAATATATTAAAATTTGAGAATATCGAGAAACAAATGCGAGTACCATTCGTAGTATATGCAGACTTTGAGTCAATTTTAAAACCTATCTATACGTGTCAGCCAAACCCCGAACTCTCTTTCACGAATAAAACCTTTAAACATGAGCCTTATTCATTCGCATATTACATTAAATGCTCTTTTGATAATTCTCTATCTAAGTTTGATTTATATCGGGGGTGTGATGCAGCCCGAGTGTTTATAGAGCATATAGAGACAGATTTAAGGAATGTATATAATAGACATATGAAAAATATAGTCCCAATGGCTAAACTCACAGCGCAAGAAAACCTAGACTTTCAGAATGCGACCGTGTGCGGTATATGTGGGGGGCCTTTCGAGGGGGAGGATGTTAAAGTTCGAGACCATTGTCACTTAACGGGCAAGGTAAGATTTGGTGCCGCACATTCTGTATGTAACTTAAATTACAAGTTACCCAATTTTATACCTATTATATTTCACAACATGAGTGGATACGATAGTCACCTATTCATCAAAGAGTTGTGCAAATACAAGGATAAAGTTGGTGTAATAGCACAAAATAAAGAAAAATACATATCCTTTACGAAACATCTGTATATGCACGATTATGTTGATAAGAAGGGAGTTACAAAAAAGAAATATTTACAACTGCGATTTATCGATAGTTTTAAATTTTTATCGGCTTCATTACAAAATTTAGGTGCGAATTTAGATGATGATCAGTTGGGGACAATGCGGAGTTTTTATAGCGAAAATGACAAATTTAATTTAATGAGACAGAAGGGTGTATTTCCATACAGTTTTATGGATAGTTTAGAGAAATTAAATAGAACTGAATTACCATCTAAGGAGGAATTTTATGATAATTTAAATAAAGAGCACATATCAGACGCTGATTATTTGCGGGATAAGAATGTTTGGGGTTTGTTTGAATGTCGCAGTCTAGGTGATTATTCAGATATTTATTTGAAATCAGACGTGCTTCTTTTATGTGACGTGTTTGAAAATTTTCGCGCAATTTCTTTGGATAAATATGGACTAGATCCAGCTCAGTATTATACAGCCCCGGGGCTATCGTGGGACGCTATGTTGAAATTAACCGGAATCGAGTTAGAATTGTTAACGGATATCGATATGATCCATTTCTTTAAAAGAGGTATAAGGGGTGGAATAAGTCAGTGTTCAGAAAGGAAGCATATTGCAAATAATAAATTTCTACCTGATTATGACCCTAACGAGCCGTCATCATTTATCACGTATCTAGACGCCACGAATTTATATGGACATAGTATGTCTAAGGTGTTACCCACGGGTTGTTTCATGTGGTTATCTGAAAGAGAAATAAATGATTTAGATATTATGAATATCTCGGATGATAGCCCACACGGGTACGTCTTTGAAGTAGATATACATTATCCGGAATACCTGCACGACTTACACTCAGATCTCCCCTTCTTAGTTGAAAATATTGTGCCTCCTGAATCAAAATCAAAATTAACAAAGTTAATACCAAACCTGAACGATAAAAAAAAGTACGTCGTACACTATGTAAATTTAAAGCAGGCTATTAATAACGGGTTAGTGGTTACGAAAATACATAGAATTCTTAAATTTAATCAATCGGCGTGGTTAAAGAAATATATTGACTTAAACACCGAGATGAGAAATAAAGCTACAAATAAATTTGAAAAAGATCAATACAAATTAATGAATAATGCGGCGTTTGGTAAGACGATGGAAAATGTGGACAACAGATCAGACATAAAGTTGGTTACTCATTGGGAAAGTATTAGACGTAGTATGGGTGCAAATGCATTAATATCTCGTCCAAATTTTAAAACTTGTTCGATATTTACTGAAGATTTTGTAGCGATCCATATGGCTAAACAAAAGGTGACTTATAATAAACCAATTTACGTGGGCTTTTGCATCTTGGAATTGTCAAAGACAGTATTGTACAACTTTTTCTATAATGTAATTAAAAGAGAGTATGGGGATAATGCCTCTTTACTGTATTCTGATACCGATAGTCTGATTATCAAAATTTTAACAGAAAATTTTTACGATTTTATAATAGATAACCGAGACAAATTCGACACTTCAAATTATCAGGATGGTAATATATTTAATGTACCCAGAGGCCCACCGGTTTTAGGTAATTTTAAAGATGAATTTCCCGCGGACCCAATAATTAGTTTTTATGGTACCGGAGCAAAAGCTTATTACGTACAATCCGTGGGGAATGAATTAAAAAAAGCAAAAGGTGTAAAGAGATCTGTCATTCAAAAAGAATTATCAATAGATGACTATAGGCAAATCGTTGAACAAGGTGGCTTAATATTCAGAAAGATGAATACATTTCGAAGTCAATTACATGATATTTTTACCGAAGTAAAGAACAAAGTGGCTCTGTCTCATCACGATGATAAACGCTTTGTCATCCCCAATACAACTAAAACCCTAGCGTGGGGTCACTCTGACATACAATTTTTTCAAACTGAGCTAGAACAAAATATGCGTTGGTTAATGTCTGCTGCTAATGTTGTTCAAAGTAGTACTGTGGAAATTGATAAAATAGATCATTTACTTGCGGCAATAGCAGAGTTAAGCCAGTAATCGTTATTAAAATATGATTACGTTAGGTTAGGGGGGGGGGCGTGGGTGGCGGCGGAGCCGCCGTCGCTGCGACGAAGCCGAAGTTACGGCGGCGGAGCCGCCGTCACTAATGTAATAAAATGTAAATGTAACAAAAATAAATAATTATACAAATATGGTCTTTTTATAAATATATAAAACAAAAAAAACCAAAAAAAAACAAAAAAAACGAAAAAAAAAACCTAAAAAAGGGGTATATAAATATATAAAATAGAAATCAAAATAAAAACCGGGAAATAAATCCCTGCTTCTCTCCCGCCCTCCACTCCGGAAGCGGGATTGATTGCCCGGCGGATCAATTTACATTTTCAATCAATGAAGTTGATCTGCCATGTAATTAATCCTAAAGTTCTAGTAATCATATAGGGGCGACAGGTTTCGAACCGTCTACACCCTCGACGATCAACCCAAAGACCAGCGCCTTACACTATGCGACTACCAGAACTCTGCTTTTTTGTTGTTTATTATTTAATATGTACTTCCAATATATTTGATTTTATTCTTTTTTATTCTTAAAACTGCTTTTTCTTTGTTAATATTTGTTAATTTGAAGCGAATAAGTATTTAACTAATTTTTAAGTGCAAAAATATTAATTTCTAATGTTTCTTTGCTAATATAATACCACACCTACTGACAATATATTTAACTGTAGGCATTTACCGGTTTAAAATTTTAAGGGTTTCCTACCTGCCGTTTTTACCTACCTTATGTGTACTACAGAAAACATCGACAAAGCATATTATTTAAAATTCTATATTCATCTAGATGGAGCTAACAGTATTGATTTAACAAACTAACAAAAAATATATTATAGATACAGGGTAGGTATAAAATTACATCATATTTTTCTTAAATTAATATTTCTTTTTCTTTTGCATTGAATTGTTACCGAAAAATATTAAGACTGCTGGATGACATCAAAATGTATATACAGGGTGTTTATATAGTACGAGACTACTGATTACGTCATATCTTTGTTAAATGTATGTATTTCTTTTGCATTAAATTAGTGCTGAAAATCTTATAATTTCGGTCCATGGAATTAAAATATATATATATACAGGGTGTCTATATAGTACAAGACACTTGATTACGTCATATTTTTTTGTTAAATGTATGCATTTCTTTCTTTTGCATTAAATTAGTACTAAATATCTTAAGATTTCGATCCATGGAATTAAAATATATATACAGGGTGCATATATAGTACGAGACACTTGATACTTTTTTATTTTCTGCATTTTTTCTTTTGCATTGAATTATTACCGAAAATATTAAGATTTCAATCGTTGTCATTTTGGTAATGTCATTTTATTATTATTTAATATATCTTGTGGTGAGAGAGAACACTGTTTAACGTAGCTTGTAGGTATCGGATCATCAGCTGGGGGATTCACCATGTTGCTTCTTGAGATGATTGCGCTATATTGGCGATTTTTATAGTTTAAGTAAAAATTTGTGAATAAAAAAATAATTTTCCAAATACTGATGTTTTATTTCTTACATACTTAATATAAAAATATAAATAATAAGTTTCCAAATACTGGTGTTTTATTTCTTACATACCTAATATGAAAATATAAATAATAATAATAAACAAGTACAAAAAAAACAATATAAAAAATATGTACAAAAAAAAACAATATGAAAAATATCAATCGGAGTCCGAGTCCGAATCGCTGGCATCCATTGGCACCGTCTCCAGCGACCAAGCTGACGGTGAAGATGGCCTGCTGGGTAGCTCTTCCTCGGAGTCCAAGTCGCTGGCACCCATTGGTTCTGTGACCATAGACCAAGCTGATGGTGAATATGGTCTGCTCGGCGGCTCAGCTTCCATGGACCAGCTACCACTGTCTGGATCCCCTTCACGCCCCAGATCTCCATGGCTGGGCACAGACACCACCCAGCTACTGCTATCTGGACCATCTCCATCGTATGATAGAGCAACCTTCACGTTGTACTCCCAGAAGGACATTGTTGTTTCCGTGGAGTCTCTCGAACTGACAATATTGTCTTGAGTAGCCATTTGTCTTTCAGTTTTGCAGTTTAACTGAGGACCAAGCGGTGAGAAGTTTCTTATATAAACACATTCCCACTCCACCACAACCAACATAAACGAGAGTGGGGTAGTAACTTTCTTATACACGTACCATCAATGTCACCACCCCCATAACCAACAGCAGATGAGTTTCTTATAGACTATTTTAAATTTCAGAATCCGTTTCTGCGTCGGATTCAGATGGATCACTTTCAGAGGACACTGCTTCAGCTTCTGAGAATGTTTGTCGGTATCCATTTGTAGTGCTATCGGCCGGACCAGGTGGCTCCTCTGTAACCCACGATAAATATGAACACCACTCGCCGGTTTCAGGATCCTGATACCTTACTTCTTCATACCATATCAATGGTACAAAATTCGATAATATCGAATCACTGGTAGAGGAGACTGTTGGATCTTGGATTGTGACCATGTTAAATGCACAAACTCAAATGAATAAGAGTTCATTATTTCTTACTAGGTATATAAGTCGATATACCCCCACTTTATTTTGCACTTAAAATAGATAGTAAAAACAAACATTTTTCATAAAAGGAGATATATTTATTTACAAAAAAAAAAAAAAGAAACATATTTATATAAATTATTTAAAAATTAATCTAAGGACTAATCACTTATACAATTACTTAAACTAAACTATTTACAATATTAAACTATTTACATTTTAACTTTTTTTATTGTTATTGCAAATGTTGCAGATCTCCACAGGTCTAATTTGATGGAGTGGCTCGCTGCAAGATTTGCAATAACCCCTTTCCCCGTCTGTCAGGCGCGTTGTGGAGTGAAAGTCTACGTGCCAGGTCGACACGTCGTTGGTACCCCATATAACAACCGTAGCACAGTTGATACTCTGCACCATCCCTTGCGTCGACAGCCACATATGCCATAGTGGTGCAGAATATTTCATTCCTGGGGTGGTGTCCTCTTAGGAGATACTTATCGGTGAGCTCCATTTCTTCTTCATCGTCTGATGCGTCTGCAACTATGCCATCGTCAGCAGTATCAAGTTCGACTTGTTCCAGTACGACAGCATCATCACCTTCCTCACCGTCCACATCTCCTGGAAGAACACCCTCCTCGACGTCAACAACTTCCACTCCGGCTCCAACAACATCCCCTTCGGCAGCTATATCGGCGTCTCCTTCATGGTCGTTCCACATATTGTTAATGCCGTCCACTTCCGCCAACCAATCCAAAAATTCTAGATTGGCACATCCTCTGGGTACACCCATCATAAAATTAGGAACAGCAGCCATTATAAGAGTAAAAAATTAGTTCGTAAACGTAGAGTGTCGAAAATCAACTGAATCGTATCAAGTCTCCTCCTTATTTATATGCAACCGGTGACGTCATGACCCCCACACCTTGGATGACATCAGCACCCTCAACATTACTTAAATGCGAATGAATACGAAGAGGAGCACAGTTATTTTTCTGCTTTCGTACTGCATATACTATAAAGTATTAACAAGTGTTAAAATGCCTTTTCCAAAAGAATGGGAATCCAAACCAACCATCGCTGCATACCCATATAGTACGCATAACCAAATTGTGTGTCATAATTGTTACGTGTCCTGGCCGAAGGAGTACATAAATTCATGTGGGATTATGTAGAAAATGTAGAGATGCGAATCCTGTGCCAATTAAGAAAAGCCAAGGGGTTCAAGGAAGAGATTCAGGCGAGCGCCAAGAAAATGAATGCCGCAAGTGTCTGCAGCTGTTAACTCGCACAAATTTCGGAGTAATCAGAGATGTTTGTGATGTGTGCAAGGTGGAACATCCATTAAGGCAGCGGTGTCTCTCTTGTGATAGATACAAAGACGATTGTTGGAACAATGTGTGTAGGATGTGTAGAGGAGGTAAAATATTGTGCGAGAATGTTGGTCATTTTTATGGGAATTTTGTGCATCACGAAAGAAAATGCTGGTGTGTTAATCAAGAAATCCAGTTGTTAAGGCATGAGATTATTTAATGGAATTAAGGCATGGAATTTTATGAAGATGTAAAATTTCTTTCTTTATTGTATTTGGATTTAGAATAATTTATATTTTGTCAATAAAATATATTTAAATTAATTTGTTTTTTTTTTCTTCTATTAACTTACTGAAATATAAAATGTAAATAATATTACAGTGAAATAAAGCTATTCAATAATGAATTTTAGACATTTAAATAAAACACATTAATGTCGTATACATATTTTATTTCTATATTACTGATACACAAGTAAATATATTGATTATGTATATTTTACATTATTCAAAATTTAATAAATTACACAACATCCTTTTTGTCAATCCAAGAGTTGTGTTCTTTGGAAAGTCCCATCCATTTAACAAATATTCTGTTTCTTTTTTTCCTTAACACCTTCTCCACTAGATATATATCGGGATATTTAGTTTTTTGTAACTCCATTTCATAAAAACTTCCTTTAATTGGTTGGGCATTCATATCTTGAAGCTGATAAGTTGTTGGGTTAGTTATGTTTATTTTCACAATTTTAAAAAGTTCAGTTGAAAAATTGACTGTAAAACCTTTCTCAAATACACCTTTGTATGCACTTATTCGGACTACGTCACCAACATGAAACTTAGGTTTTAAAGCAATCCTAATATTGTCATAAACACTCAATTTTGTGGTTGGTTTTACATCAGCAGGCTTCATACCAATCGTACGATGTACTTTGTTGTTGTACATATTTGTAGTGTTGGCTAGAATGTCGAACCATTTGTATTTACCTCTAGCTGAGAATTCTTTATATAACCAATTTTTCAATGTCCGTATCACTCTCTCCACAACTGCTGCTTTCTTTGTACTATACGTCGAGTAATGATTAATGGAATGCTTCTTCATTAAAGTGGAAAAGTGTTTGTTGTAGAATTCGGTACCCTGGTCGTGTAATATTTGATTTATTCGCTGGTGCAATCTGGGTACATCTTGCCAAAGTTAATTAAATAATACTCTTTATTCTGTACCTTCTGGTTATCGTTTATTCACCATACCTTCTTCTACAATACTAATACACTAAATCAATGCCCCCTAGCTCGTGGCATGATGTCCTAATTTCGACACATAAATTTGCTTATTCTACTAATTAATATATTTTATTTATCTAAACACTTAAGCTATGTATACAGTTAAGGTAGGCTTACACCACACCTTCCCCCTTTTTTTTTTTAATTAATTAATGTTACTACTAACAATTAATTAATTGATTAGTTAACTGATTGCCTGGGCCCTGGCCAATAAGATAGTACGCATTAAAACTAAAATACTAAATAAAATATTATCTAAAGTATGGCTTTGTTCTATTCTTATGTACTATTACTTCTTTAGAGTTTTTTGTTATTTTTACGTTGGGAGGTAATTCTTCAATTACTTCGTAAGGTCCGTCAAATAGTGGCGTTAATTTATTACCGACTTCACTTTTCACTAGCACTAAATCACCTTTTATATAATTAACAGAGTTTGTAGTCTTATCATAATTACATTTTCTTTTCTCTTTACCTAACAGTAAATTATTCCTAGCATCATTTTGTGCAGTTTGCAATCTATATTTAAGCTCTAGTGGATAGTTATCAAAGCTATATAAAGGATCTACTGTATTCTTTAAATTATTTGGGATGTTACATGGTTTCCCAAAAACTAATTCGAATGGAGTATATTTTGTTTCTGTGTGAACAGTTGTGTTATATGAAAAACTCCAGTATGGTAACCACATACTCCAAGAAACACTGTGATTTTGTGTTTGCATTCTTAAATAAGCACCTAAGACCTTATGAGAGTTTTCTAGAGCTCCTATGCTTTCGTGATGATACGCTGTTGAATTTATTTTGCTAATATTTAAAAGTTGACAGACTTCATTCATTGTTTCTGAAATGAATTCTGCTCCTTTATCTGTGGCAATTTGCTGAGGAATTCCATAACGTAATACGAAATTTTCTACGAAACTTTTTGCTACTGTTACAGAATCTTTTGATGTTAGTGGATAGGCTTCTACAAATTTCGTCAGTTCGCATTGAAGAGTGAGTATATAAGAATTATTTTCAATGTCTCTTTCTAAGGGACCTACAATATCAAGAAAAATTTTTTGGAAAGCTGATGTAGCAGTAGATGTGATTATCATTGGTTCTTTGGTGTTTTTACAATATTTATGTCTTTGACAATCATCACATTTCTTTACAAAATTAGTAACATCTTTGTGAATACCTGACCAGAAATAATATTTTCTTATATTATTTACCATGCGATTAATACCTGCATGTCCGCTCGTTGGAAGTAAGTGGAAATCGTTTAGTATCAACCTTTTTGTTTCTTCGTCCGTTACTCTTTTAATACCTTTTACAATGCATATTTTAGGATATATATACTCTTTTGCCTTAGAATTTTTTTTTATTGCGCTAGCTAGCTTTTTAATCATTTGCATATTATTTTCCTCTTTAATAACAACTAATTCGCGAATATTTATTTCTGCACATATGAACGCCAAATCTCTCAACAATACGTCTTGCGTCAATGTTGATCGAGTATATGGATTCAAGCAAAGCATTGAAAGAGAAGGAACAAAATAAAAACTTCCAGATTTTGTTGATACATGTTCTAAGCATTTGATTTGACTATTCTCCTTTTCTGACATTATTTTTAATTCTATACAATCCTTTGGTCGTTTGAGAATTTCGACAACGTCTGGTTGATCAGGCCGAACGCTATTGATATCCTCATCCCTTCTGTCTAAATCTCTATTTTCCGTTTTTGCTTGTGCCCTAGTCATAACTGCTATCAGATTTTCATTCATTTTTTTCAATTCGTCCGATGTTATCACAATTCTAGATAAAGCATCAGCCGTGACATTCTCACTACCTTTTATATACTCAACATCAAAATCATACTCTTCCAGACATAACCGAAATTTAGTTAGACGACTTGATGGATCGGTCATGTTGAATAGATACACTAAGGGCTTATGGTCCGTCCTTAGCGTAAATCGTTTACCATACAAATATGGCCTAAAATGCCTTATGGCCCATACTAAAGCAGCCATTTCTTTTTGTACCGTAGGATAGTTAACTTCAGCTTTGTTTAAACTTCGACTTGCGTAAGCTACAGGCTTGTTATTTTTATTTAAGAGTAAAGACCCAAAAGCTACGTTAGACGCATCAGTTTGCACAATAAATTCATTACTATCTGAGAAATCTGGATAATCTAATACAGGAGGTTCAATTAAGGCTTTTTTCAATGCTAAAAATGAATTTTGACACTCTTCTGTCCACTCAAAGTTCACATTTTTTCTACATAGTCTATTTAAGCTATACGCTTTTTTAGCAAAATTTGGAATAAATTTCCTATAGTAATTAGCAAAAGCAATGAACCGTTTAACTTCTTCCGCATCTTTTGGCACTGGATATTCCTGCAAGGTTTTAATTTTACCTGGATCTGGTAAAATGCCGCTCGAAGTTATAAGGTGTCCAAGATAAAGAATTTCTTTTTTCAAGAATTCACATTTACTTGGATTGAGCTTTAAGTTGGTAGCTTGAAGACGTTTGAACACGCTGAGAAGATTTTTATTATGATCATGTAAATTTCTACCAAAAACAATGAGATCATCTAAATAAACAAAACATCTTTCATAATTAAGACCCGCCATAGCAACAGTCATTAAACGAGAAAAACAACTTGGACTTGTTTTAAGGCCCATAGGTAACCTAGTCATCTGCCATTGACCGCCACCAGCAGTAAAAGCAGTATATTTCCTACTATTCTCATCTAATTCCACTTGATAATAGCCCTGACTTAAGTCTAAATGAGAAAAATACATAGCATTAGAAAGAGAATCAAGTATTTCGGATATATTTGGCAATGGGAATTTATCATCTTGAATTCTTTGATTCAACAATCTATAATCGACTACTAATCTCCATTTCTTCTCTCCGCTATTGTCCATTTTCTTTGGCACCAATAGAATTGGCGAGGACCATTCACTCTGTGATTGTTCAATTATTCCTTCTTCATGCATCTTTTGTACTTGTTTTTCAATTTCAACTTTTTGAGAATGTGGAAGTCTATAAGGCTTTACATAAGCAGGTGTAACATTTTCCTTTAGCGAAATAGTTTGTTTATATAGCCTTGCTCTTGTTAGCTTATCATGAGGTAAATGAAATATATCGGAATATTTTGCACAAATATTTTCAATTGATATCTGTTCCTCTTTATTTAAATAATTTAATTTTAATAATTTAAACAATTCCTTAACTCTGTTAACTGATACCTCATTCCTTCCAAATTCACAAAACTCATACAAATTTAGCTTTTCAGTCACCGGAATGCAATTGTTCAGGCGTACTTCTTCATTTCTAGTATTTAATATTCTCACTGGAATTTTCCCATTATCTGGTCTCGCAATACTTCCACCCATTATCACTCCTTGACATAACTCTTTCGACATTACCACACAGTCATCCTGCATGCTTGTAGGTAAGAACTGAATCATCTCACACCTTGGGGGGATTGTCAACATATGATTGTTATTTGAATGCAATTCAGTTATAACTTCTTTATCCTCGACAATTAATGACAAATTATTATGTTCAAAATTAATTGTTGCATGAAATTTTTTCAGAAAATCGTAACCTATTATACCATCACTCTTACAAGGAAGATTTTTGAATATGTAAAATTTTGCTTTTAATTGAACTCCTTCTAAATCCAAAATCACATATGTGTACCCCACTGAACTCACATTTCCACCTATACCTCTTATTTCTAATTTTTCATCATAAATTTTACTATTATTATTATTGAGACATTCATACTTTATAGCACATAAAGAAGCACCTGTGTCTATAAGAAAATTGAAGGGTTGTCCATTCATACAACATTTAATCGAACTCATGCATACATCATTACATATATAAATTTGTTTATCTATGGCAGTCTCGAAAAAACTGGTTTAAGCCATTATTAGAATTACTATCATTATTTGAAATGGAAGATGAGCTGCTTTGATTCTGGCCTGGTTCAACATTTTCAGCCAAATAAACATTTCCTGACCTTGACATATATTGTGATTGTCGGCCTCTAGTATTTCTACTATTTCTGTTGAAACGCTGATTCGAACTTTCCTGTCTATTATTATTCATACTCGTGTTAATATGACTCGGTGTATTTGTATTTAATCTGGCTGAATTTAAATTTGTATTAAAATTTCGATAAGAATTAAAGCCTCTGCGTCCTCGTCTATTATGATTAAAACCTCTAGAATTAAAAAATCTACCCCTACTAGAAAAAGTCATAATTTGGGAATTATCATTCTGTGAAATTTCTTCATCTTGAGCCGCCCTAATTGCCTCATTCAGAGATGAAAAATTTCTAGCTGACACAATCGTACCAATTTTGGGATTACGAAGTCCATCAGCAAACCGTTTTATAGCCGTTTTTTCATTAAGAGGTAGCAATACATTGTGTGCATCAGAATTATTATTAGCTTGTGAAATAGTTAAATTGACAAAAATATCTTCTAATTCTTTACCAAACTCTTCAATGGACCTGTTACCTTGTTTAGTCCGGAAAAGTTTCATCTGCAAAGCCGTGTCTGAACATCTAGTTAAAAGAAATTT
This sequence comes from Rutpela maculata, assembly GCA_936432065.2. Classification (NCBI taxonomy): domain Eukaryota; kingdom Metazoa; phylum Arthropoda; class Insecta; order Coleoptera; family Cerambycidae; genus Rutpela; species Rutpela maculata. The sequence continues at coordinate 87,732,525 of OW386292.2, forward strand.
TTTCATATCATCGACAAGAGCTGCTGTAGTTTGATAGCTAGTAGATAACCTAAGTTTAGCGCTAGGTGAAAGTCGCGTTTTTAGAACAAACTTTATTAATTGAGTTTTACCACCAGCGTCTAGCATAGAATCGTATAATTCTATAGCATCTATTAATTGTTTAGTGATACTCTCATCACTAGTCATTACTGGCAAAAGACTCACACCAACTTTAAGGTCAAAGGAACTCATTGTGCAATCAGAGTCCTTCTTGGTCTCAAAATCTAAAATTTGAAAATAAATTCGCTTAATTTCTTTAACGAGGTTATTTGCCAAAGTTATGTCAGCTTCACTTAACTCAGATGCCGCAATTTTTATGTTTATAGCTATGATAACTTCCTTTACTTGTTTATATAGATTACGGGCCTCATCTAACTTTCTACTTAAAATATCCCCTTTACTACGTCTATGGGGTCCAATTTTGACTAAATAAACTTTTATGTCATTAAGAGAATCAAGAAGATCAGATAATTTATCTCCCATCAATCTAATATAGCACAATTAAAGTAGCTTATGAATAAATAAACAATTCTTATATCTAATTATGCTACTTTGCAATTTTGTAAGTGAACTATAATTGGGTTACTGGAAATTAATTTCTAAACAATTAAAGTCGACGGAAACAAAATTGCATAATTGCAAAATTTTACCTGTTGTATTGTATTCTTAATAATTTAATAATATAGCCATAAAATTAATTTAATTATTTTCATCTTATTCCCTTTGATTTTTATATATAGATTTCCCCAGAACTCTTCAGTACTTCCTTAAATTATTATTATGTTCATAACTGTTTGTTTCACAACCATATTATTACACATTATTATTTGTTTTTTATACGCTTTGATTTTTTTTTCTCAAAATCTATTTTATGTATACTAAAATGCTAAAATAAAATTTAAAAAAATATTAAGCTTCTTGTTCTTGGGCTTGACCATGCGCCCGGAGCTCATTCCTACTGATTTCCCGTCTGATTGTCCTCCTGAGGGATTTTTTAAAATATTTGCAAAGCCAATATACTAATCCCATAAAAACAACTACCACCAAACTTATTAAAATCCATTCAGTTCGTGTAATACCATTTTCGAAATTGGATTTTGCATCTCTGCCTGCTGCTTGGGCAATGATCACTTCTTCTTTCGATTGCGAACTTCCCATAGTGTTTTGTACCAATATTTAAATATAAAATTTATTGTCAAATTATAATTTTTGCTTCTTACTACTTCCACAAAATTCGGTTAGGCAGGATCGCCATGTAATATTTGATTTATTCGCTGGTGCAATCTGGGTACATCTTGCCAAAGTTAATTAAATAATACTCTTTATTCTGTACCTTCTGGTTATCGTTTATTCACCATACCTTCTTCTACAATACTAATACACTAAATCAATGCCCCCTAGCTCGTGGCATGATGTCCTAATTTCGACACATAAATTTGCTTATTCTACTAATTAATATATTTTATTTATCTAAACACTTAAGCTATGTATACAGTTAAGGTAGGCTTACACCACAGTCGCTTTGAATATTCTTAGGTGTGTAGTTTGATTTTTGCAAAATGCTTCTCATGCCCTTCGTAATTTCAATTGCCGTTTTATTTCTTAAGGGTCTTGTCCACACATATTTTGAGTAGCAGTCAATCACTACGAGAATATATCGATAACCTTTATTCTCATTAGCATGTGGTTGCATTTCAGCCAAATCAATTTGCCATAAATCACCGTAACCCTTGATGATTGTTCTTCTTCTACGAAAATTTTTACGGGGTAATCTGTGCAGCTCCTCCACAATACCCCTTTTTGTTCTACTAATTTCCATGATAACTTCTTGGCTCCAATGCGAAAGATACACCTAACTGATAGATGTTTGCAGACAGACTAATTTCTAATAAGTTAATTCTTCTAATTTAACAAGTTTCTCAATTAAATTATTAATCTGTTTAGTGTTTAGAGAAACTGCATTTTCAACTTCTTTATGTTTTTTATCAGTATCTTTTTGTATTTGTTCATTAACATACTTTTTCATTGCTGCAATAACTTCTTCTTTTTTTCTTTGCATTTTATCATCAACGTACTTTCTCACAGCACCACTAACTAAGCCAGCTTGATCATTAACTTTATGCATTTGCTCATTAACATACTTTTTCATAGCTACACTACTTAAGTCAGATTGACTATTGACATAATTTTTCATTGCTGCAATAATTAAGTCACTGATCTCATCCATAGCCTTGTGGATGTCTGCAAAGAATGTAGCAAATCGGTTTTCAACATAGTTACGTGTTACACCATCCTTACTATCTACCGGTTCTCCAATGTTCTTTAAACGTTTATTCTGGATATCAAAGTGATTATCTGTGGTGAGGTTAAAGCCAAGACCTGGTGGACCGCGTACGACTAATGATTTATTAGCGCCGCCTCTTCTACGTCCAAACTTGTCAATTGTGTTGTGAACAGGTAGCATTTCTGATTACATCTGATCTGATTTAAGTATTTCACAATATATTATACTTCCCAATTAGATATATTCACAAGAAAATTTAATAAAATCAATTTTTCTTTTTTTTTATTTAAATTATTACTTCCTACGTTGACACTCCTTACTGGAATTAAATTTAATTTCGCTAATAGATTATTTTTTCTTCTCTCATTTCCTCCAACAAACTAACTATTTCATTGTTAACACCACTGTTACCTGCCATTTTTGAACTATACAGCAGACGTAGACGATCCACCAACTCTTTCGGTTTATTCCAATAAACATAATCCACACCTCTACTATTGTATAATTTCTTAATAGGCATACCCGAACCTATTCTAGATCTCGTCGTTACTGTAGGAGATAACAGTGGTTTTATAATTTCACTGAATTTCTTCCATTTCTTTACTTTCAAACCCAGACTTGTATCATAGCGGTTATACGGTGCTTTTGTCTTATTTAATATTTGCCGATATATTTCACGCTCATCTCCAATAAAAGTTTCATCACTACGTAGAACTGATGGATATTTCATAAATATTACATCATACAACTTAGAACTGCCAGGATACTTTCCCACTCGCTTATTACCACGCCACAAGGTAATATTTCCACCAGAAAAGCGTATTTCGCTATTACCTATTAGTAGTTTATCTGTGTTGGGATCTAGACGCACACCGTATACACTATCATATTTATGATTACCAGACTTTACATTTTCTACATGTTGTTTGATCACATCACCCTCTTTTTCTGCACTGCTAAGGATACTTTCTGAACCTGGGGTACTCATTAACGATGATCTCGGTGGTGTCTCCATAAAATATGCTTGACTTGCATTATTCTCATCATCTTCATCACTAGTTTCAGATGCTGCTTTAAATGCACTGGTACTAGCTCTTGCACCCCCTGGTGTTTGTGTCTGTGTTGGCACATTATTTTGTGATTTTACCTTTGAAGCGGATGATAAGTCTTTTAAAGGTGTGGTTATAGGTTCATATATCTTCTCCAACGTTAATTTATTCTCAGCATCTCTATTCTTGAGAGAATTGAATTTCTTACGTACGGAGTCGGTAGCCTCAACTAATTGACGTTTCAGACTTATTTCAGCTCCCACATCTCTATCCATATTAGCTTTCTGCTTAATTTCGCCGATGTAATACCGACGCTGTCTGCAGATCGATTGAAGTCCTAATTACAATTCTTTATGGATATATGAAACTATCAAGTCCTTTCCTGTATCTCCCCTCGTTTACTTCTCTATCTTTGTCAATTACAAGAAACCCATATCTTTCTTTCCAACATTCTGCACACATTTCTTGAAATTTCTTAAAAGATACGTCCGGCGAGACATGATCAGAGAAAATGTGGTGTAAATTCATGTCATCCTGCTTGAACAATGCTATAAAATTTGCGTTGTCTCTTACTAACTGCTTTGGCACGCGAGAATATGTTTGTGCCAGATAAAAACAATCTACATTTCTATGGCGACCCATTGAGAAAAACGCACGAATTACATCTTGTTTTTCACATATAACATCATCAAATATAAATATAGAATCAAGTTTAGCATCAGATGGCTGCACTATATCCGCATTATTACTGAAGGTGTAAAATCCTAGTCCCTCAATAGGCTCTAATATCTTGCGCAAATACTCGTACTTGGGTTGATATAGAGACTTTGAATATAGGTAAATGTTTGCAAAACGAAGTCCAAGTGGGTGAGTAAGCAGAGATATCAGTAAATTTGTCTTTCCACAGGCACTTGGGCCGATTAATAGCCCACGAATAGTTGAGGGAAGTAATGGTCCATGGCGCGATTCGACTTGTAACCCACATCCAACTTTTTCGTCTAAATTGTCTACAGCAAACTTCTGTCTCTGCTTCACAATACGCATTGTAGCACGGTTGAAGACTATATAAATAGATGTATGCATTACAATTGTTATTTAAATGTTGTCAGTCAAACAGCACACAAGTAAAAACCGCCATCGGTTAAAGGCTGGTAAAGGAGTAGTAAATTCCCTAATAAATAAGCTTCCATTTGAACTGCATTTACCGGGAGGTTATCAGTACTGTGGCCCCGGTACTAAATTACAAAAAAGATTAGCGCGAGGTGATCCAGGTATAAATAAGTTGGACTCTGCATGCAAGCAACACGATATTGCATACGATCAAAAAACGAACGATTTAGCTGCCCGACACAAAGCAGACTATCAGCTTGAACAAGCTGCTTGGAAACGAGTTAAATCCAAAGACGCAGGTATAAAAGAAAAGGCTGCAGCGTGGTTAGTTACCACCATAATGAAGGGGAAACAACGTCTCGGTATGGGATGTAGGTCAACATCTCGTACTACAAAAAGAAAAAATATGATTAAAAAGAAGAAAAAAACAGGAAGAACGTTAAAAATGTAGCGTTCGGTGCTGGAATAGTGCGCAAGGTACGTGATGATCTACGCAAGGCCGGTGGCAAGCGCTCTATTGCTAATGATACAAAAAAAATTGCTCAAATGGCGCTTCAAGCAGCACGGCGTCATATGAGGGCGGCTGGTGGAAAACGCAATATTCGTACACCTCGCATAATACCGATTCCGAAAGTTGGTGGAATTCTACCTTTAATACCTATTTTTGCTGGATTATCAGCGTTAGGTAGTTTGGCTGGAAGTGCAGCTGGTATAGCCAAAGCTGTAAATGATGTTAAAACAAGCAGAGAGGAATTGGCCGAAAAAAATCGTCACAATAGACACATGGAAGCGATTGCTCTAGGAAAAAGTGGCAAAGGATTATATTTGAAACCGTATCGTAAAGGACTGGGTCTTTATTTAAAACCACAAAGTTCAAAAAACTACTAGACACCCTACCTCGAAAACCTCTTACTGACATCGATCTTAAATATTATGCTGAGAAGATGAAGGTACCATACTTTCGAGGTATATTTATGCGTGACAATCTACCAAATTCTGGACCACGTCATAATGAATCCGTCATCATAAATTTGGATAGTGTAGATGGCCCTGGAACACACTGGGTGGCATTTAAAAAACGCGGCAGTTTAGTCACATATTTCGATAGTTTTGGCGATTTACCCCCACCAAGAGAATTAGTCCTGTACTTGCGCAACGGTTCAATGTCTGTAGATAAAATCTACTATAATTATGAGCGCCAACAAAATTTCAACACAGTGTGGTGTGGTCATTTGTGCTTAAAGTTTCTTTCCTCAAAAAATTAAGTAAAACCCTTCAAATGGAATCTGTAACACCATCAATGGATCGAGAAGCAATTAAACGGATGGGCCACTCCTTGATTGCTTTCTCTAGACTACGCAGCTTATTGAAGATGAGCAAACAGCAACTTTCAGATATGCCTAAAGAAGTAATGATTGCGTGTGCCCCTAATGAAATTGCGTTAGTTTGGGATAAGTTACCTACACACCTTCAGGATGACATTGATATTTTAAAATATCAGTACTGTCAAGAACATTATTCTAATGATGAAAATAATATTGATGTTAATGATGGCTCACCACCTCGAAAAATATTTTGCTGCTACTGTAAAGTTGACGAGGTGAATGTGGTGTCAAATAATGACATAAATGTATCTCCATCACCCCCCAAAAAAAGAAGATTAATCCACAACAATTGCTGTAAATCACAATAAATTCATGCAGCAATCTCCAAAAAGATCAGTCATGTCACACACCTTCACTTTATCAAGCCGCTCAAGCGTGCTCAGTGCAGAATTTTATCCACCCATTGAACTAGATATGGGTAGTCGATATGGACTGGGATTAATTGGATTTTATTCATACAACTCTATTTTTAATGTAGACGAGACAAACAATCGTTTTTGTTATAGAGAGCGTCCAAAACTACCCCTCGTATACAAGCATATACCATATGGAGCATATGAAATTGATGAAATATATCGAGCAATACTGAAAGCTATACCGGCTGATACAGAGGAAGAAAAAGAAAAATTATTCCGGCTACGAGCAAACAACAATACGCTGAAGTGTGAAATTTGGTCAAAATATGGAATTGACTTTTCACAAGCAAACTCTATTGGTAGTCTGTTGGGATTTGAACCAACATACTTACATCCAAACCAGAGCCATGAATCAACACTCCCTGTTGATATTATGAAAGTAAGGATGGTACGTGTGAATTGCAACATTATTTCCGGAGCGTATCTGAATGCCCTAAAATCCCACACACTCTTCGAGTTTGATATTGATGTTGAACCTGGATACAAACTTACTAAGGAGCCAGCTAACATCATATATTTACCTGTTAGACCAGAAGGACGCCAGTTTATCGACAACATTACTCTGCACATATTGGATGACAATGGAGATTTAATTAACTTTCGAGGTGAAAAGATTATTGTGAAGCTAGAATTGAAACAATTTTAATATTCTGAGCAAAAATGGGCTTTCGATATAATCAGAAACGATTGGCACATTGCCGATATAAAGTGTTTAACGATAAAAAGAAGAGTGATTGTAGAAACCAATTCATTCAGCGTATACCTCTTAAACAGTTAAGACATAGATTGTCGGCTAAGGACCGTGCATTTCTTCAATCTATTGGATTAAAACTGAGAGAAAATTAAATAATAATGGCAGCTTTTACATCTAGTGAAAAACTTGAAGTGTTCGACGAGCCCGTGTTTGATAAATCACTTGCTAGTTTACATGAGCATACGTATAAACCATACGGATCACCGTATTATAATAACTCGGATGAAATACGCATTCCTATCAATTTTCAAGACCTTATACTCGACATTACAGAGAGTTATATTTACATAGAAGGAAAATTTACTCCAAGTGATGTTACCAAACGGTGTTATTTATCCAATAACGCACTAGCCTTTCTCTTCGAGGAAATCAGATATGAAATGGGTGGCGAACAAGTGGCTGTCGTTAGAAAGCCTTTTATCACTACTACAATGAAGACTATGGTATCATATGGACAAACACATCTCCGATCACTTTTAACTGCAGGTTGGGGTCTGACCCAAGAGAAGCAAGAAATTTTAGATACTACCAGTCACGTATTCAGTGGTAGGCTGCCTCTTAAATACATCATGGGTTTTGCAGAAGATTACACAAAAGGTGTTTTAAATGCAATGCAGGAATTAATTTTAATCATAGCTCGATCCTTTAAAGATAGTTACATTGGTGAAGTTGATGCAGATCTAGAAATTAGCAAAATTGAGTGGAAGATAAAACATATTGTGCCTGAAGATAAACAAAAACTTAAACTATTAAATAGAATTAATAAGGGCGGTAATTATGCCATAGTAAAGATGGCTTACCGCATGTGGGATCTCTACGAGCTACCTACTTTACGTGATACATCGTCTGACATATGGGCTGTCAAAACCACTAGCAGCCTTGAGAGACCTCGATACATCATTATCGGATTTCAAAACAATGGCAATTCTAATGATAGAACCAAGGACGTCACACAGTTTATATCTGCAGATATTAATAATATTCGACTATATCTGAACTCTGAAGTATTTCCATATGAGCGCTGGAATTTGGATTTCGGTAAGAAACTCGACTCTGCAGCATACTATGCATACGAGAACTTTCAACGTAGTTACTATTACAGAGATATGGCTGAACCATTGATGGATCTGGGAGAATTCAGAAAATCCCCATTATTTGTCATAGATTGCTCCTGCCAACCGGATGCAATTAAATCATCCACTGTAGACATAAAAATAGAATTTGAAACACGAAAGACGAAGTTCCCCGCACAAACTCGTGTATATGCGCTTATACTCCACGATACATATTTAAGATATAGTGCACTGGATGGTTCAGTTCAGTCTGGAATTGCCGGCGCTAAATAACACTTTCTTTTGTGATGTCATCTTTAAGCAAGGAATTTCCTACTTTGATTGTTGACTTACAAGGATTTCAATATAAAGAGAATGTGTTTACAGTAAAGGAATTGGCTGTGGTGTGCTGTAACACTAACCAGCAAGCACATTACTTTTTCAAGCCACCATATCCTTTTTCATCACTAACCCGAGGTGAACAGAATCAATATCGATGGCTACAGAACTACTATCATGGCGGTGTAAAATGGAGTGACGGATATATTCAACTATCAGAATTTCCAATGATACTTCTACGGCTTTGTCAAAATACAGCTAATAATTATGGATGTAATGTATCACCACAGGATGTTATAATTTTATGCAAAGGCAGACTAAAGAAAAACGTTCTACTGCATCATCTAAGATGGAATAAAATCATAGACCTAGATGACTGCTCCCCCTGTATACCTAGTCTCAAATCTTTGAGTGTACCAAGATGTATGGAGCATTATCAGCCCAACAATAGTCACTGTGCTCTTGCAAATGTTCACTATCTTAATAAATGTATTGTAGATTTAGATATAAAATTTGAATAAATATCTTTAAGTATATTCATATTTAGTATTAATAACATATTTTTTAGATATGTAGCCAAGAAATAGGAAAATAAAAAATATAATCTAGCAATGTGTGTTTCATTTATTTCATTTTTTACCCTTACAATAAAATAAATATAGTTCAATAATACATTTTAATGTACATCATCAATTACAATAGTTACATAATTCTAATTATTATAAATATTTCAAAATGAAAAAACAATAAGTGATTAACTACTAATTCAATTGTCAACAGCTTCTTCATCAGATAGGTCGAGTTGATATCTGTCGTTATTTTTTTTAGGTAGATATTTTTCTATATCATATAGAAAACGTTTTAAACCTATTTGTACCATTTGCTCACAAAATTCTTCTAAATTTAAAATACCGCTGGAATATTTGCCACACAGGTTAGCGCCGGTATTATACATTTCAGAATCCGCCTTAAGACGTTCGACTTGTTCAGCATCGAAGCAGAAATTTAGATCATAGTTTATAGCATGCAGAGAATCCATACTTAGGTCACTCAGTTGACAAGACAGTCTATCAATGGCTGAATTAATGTCTTCCGCCCATGTCCACCTTTGTGCCGAATATTGCATCCACATATTTTGTTAGTAATGGTTGAACTAAAAGCAAACAAATATATTAAAATGCATACAGAAAGACTAAATCAATTCACTTACTTACACAAGGTGCAAGCGTAGTTTAAAAACTGACGAAACTATTTTTGTGCAAACCAAGTTATTATCGTTTACCAAAACAATAACGTTCTTATATTTTCAAATGAGCTACAATATTGTGTTTTATAATACTCCTACTACCCTTTCTAACTATATTCTATGTCTAGTAGAAAATTAAAACTAGGAACTAAAAAGTAACTAATACAATTGCTGTTTATAAATTAAACACCAAAACGTATCATTGCACTGGATTTTGCACCGATGTACGTCGGTGGACGCTGACCTAAATATGTTAGTGTGTATTTACCACCAGATGAATTAATCTTATTGATTACATCTTCACTTATATTTTCTACAACTCGTTTGGGTAAAAACGATTTGAAAGTTGTTATTGTACTTTCCTCAAACAAATTTACGATAATTGATTTTCCAAACCGCGTATTGACCACTGACATTTTCTTTATGACATATGCTTTGTCTTTAATTAATGATGATATAGGCTTTTGCTCTAAAACTTCACTACTTTCACTTATCATCGCATTAAGTGCTAATAAGTCTAGTTCCGAAATTGCCATAGTTAAAATGGGTGTCTACAGTGAAAGAGTCGTAAAAAGTAATATAAAAAATATTGCTCACTTGAAATAATTGAGGTGGTTGTGCTACACTCACTTGTTAACTCTTGAGTAATCAGATGTGGATTTAATGTTTGTGATACTGTCGCACCCCATTTATAGTAATAGATCCACCCCACCACAATAATTTCCCCCACCATATAATTTACTAACCCTAATTACCCCCCACCACCACACCAATTACCTCCACCACAGTAATTACCCCCTACCACAGTAATTACCCCCCACCATACTAATTACCCACCACCACCCATGACGTCACGAAAAGTGGTGGGGGGAGGCTCATCTCCGGTATAAACACTCTACTCACAAATTTCTCTACGTTTTGGAGTACTAAGTCCGTCTATTCAGAAGGTGCGCTCTCGCTGGGAAACGGCGTAAGCCCCTTCCCAATACTGGCAAGGAATGATGTCGTGTCACAGATAGTTACTGAATGGAAGGCAAGCGCATTATTTCTGATGTTATCGGGTAGCTTGCGGTGAACTTTATGGATGGGGATGTACTGTCGGTTTTTAGCTGTCCCAGTCATCATCCAACATTCCGAAGAATCCTTCGAAGTGGTGCAGAACCAGTAGGAAAACATCAGTGTCTCTGGCAGATACGACTACTGCCTTATAAGGCTGTTAACTGCGTGCAGAATCACTCTCGTATCTGCTTCTTCATGATTGGCTCGAAGATGATCAAGAAATGTGTTAGTAGACATAAAAATTTCTGCTTGGTCAAATCCACCAGCTACAACAACTTCGAGACCGTTAACGGGATGGCTAATAATTTCTCGTGACAAAAACTGTGTCAGTTCAGCCTTGTTGTCGGACAAAGAAATAAAATTTTTCCAATTTTTTGGTAAAGGGACATTTCCAGAATCTGTATTCTTCCGTATAGACCGACATGCCGCACTTCTTTTTGCTCTTGTTTCTGATTTTGTAGAAAGTTGTTTATACCTGCAAAAAGAAAAGATGATAAAATTGAAAAATCAGCAATTTATCGTGTAAATAAATATAAGAAACTACACGTACCTGTCAAACACTACATCAACCCGAATGAAATTGGAACCCAAAGCTTTTATTCTTTCAAGGAACACATTGAAAAGATCGTTAAAGGTTTTCGCCTTTTGAGGCAGCCCAGTGGCTAACACGAGTGCCTGGCCGTCAATAATTAGATAAGAACTCTCTTTTGGGCTTTCAATAACTGCTGAACATGTTACGTCTTTCGTCATGAGCTGTATGATATCTGCCTTAGTTCCACTATGGAGGGATCCATCCAGTTCAGTCAAGGAGAGAGGGACATTAAATAGCTTATGTTTTAAAATGGCGGATAGATTTACTGCCCTACCTGCCTCATAAGTCACAATAAGTCATTGGAGAACGCACCTTCACTTTTCTTAGTTCAGCACTCTGTTTCTTGTGTTGAAGGGATTTATACAAGTTCACAAAAATTTATAATTACAAGAAAAAATGTTTTGATATGTATCTTTTAATATTTAAAATTTTAATGTTGTACATGAAAATTTGTGGAAATTCAAGAAGGCTCCTAGACTAACATTTATTAGTATACCCTAAGGTACCTTCATACAAAATTTGGTGCTTTTATCCTCCCAAGTAACGGTAACCTTGAAATGCAGCTTTAACCGACCCTTCTATTGAAACCCGCGAAATATACGAATAGAGCGTGCGCCATTTACAAAATTCTTATTATAAATATTGAGATGTACGGTTTGTGGAATATTTAACTTTATTTTGCACAGAAAATATAGAATAATGAGGAAGACGGCGCGGCGCATGCGAAATCTGTGCCAAAATGTCTTATATTATTGAGATTTATACTACTACGTAGGGGGAGGATTGTGGTACATATTTTGAGCATGACTGAATAGTGTATAAACAATGTGGCGCAAATATGCCCGAAAATTGGAATCAAAATAAGCAATAAATAAGAAAAACATTTTTCGCCGCCATTTTGGTCGACATCTTGAATTTCGGCCTGGCGACCGACAGATTCGGAATAAGCAAGGTTTAAATATACAGAAAACACCTGTCGCCAAAATGTCTCACCATTTGCCGTTAGACAGCAGAAATATGCACTTTACAGATTTTCTCCCCTGGTCTATTATACATTCGCCATATTTTTTTTTATGTTCAGTTGAGCATCTAAGTATAATCTATTATTTGATTTTCCTCTGCAATAATGAGGTTCTTTGCCTTCAAAAGATTCTATAAACCTACAGACTATTTCCAGTCTTTTCCTATTCTTGTTAAGTTTACAATCTCCACTCCTGGTTTCTTTAGGAATCTCTCCTCCGGTGACATAAAATCGTCCAAGAACTCCCTGGAGACGATCTCTCTTGATTCCAACAATGTTCAAGAAAGAGTTTCTGCAAACTGGTACGTAATCTCCTGTGATCTACCTTATGAAGTATTTGAAAGTTAAATTCCTCTTACAGCGTGCCTGATTTTCCACAACATTACGTCGTTTTTTAGGGAAATGTTGGTTTGCAAAATGGTGTAATAATAGTATCTTGCTTAATTTTATTCTTGTGTTTATAGAAAATAGTATGAAAAGCCTTAACATATCTCATTGTTAACGTTTCACACAAGAATGCACCGCTTTTGCGAACACAGGTTGGGTAATTTTGTAAAGTTTTTGGTTTGTACCTGGATTTGGAATAATACTTTAGATTAATAAACTAATACAAAATGAGGTAATTAGAATATTATTCCGTCTTTACGCAAAATATGTTTTTTTCAGTTATTTTCTTGGCGTACACGTTTTCTTGCGTGTTTTGAGACAACTTTTCTCACTTTCTTCACATCATCCATAATTATTTATTATTAAATAGACAGTCGAATACTAGACACAATAATAAGTATTATAATAGAACTTGTAATGTCGTTTATTTGCAGATAAAAGGATCGAGCACGTGAGATGCATCACGTGAGTCCGTTTTATAGATTACTATTGGCTGAAATCGATATAGCGGGTATTGAAAACGAGCTGTCAAAAACATAGCGGGTTTTGAAACTCACTACGATTTTCAAAGTCGATTTTCTATAGGATTTAGCGGAGAACTTAAAGAGTGTCATCACTGTAAAGAGCGCGGTTTCAAGATTCTAGCAACATTTACAACTGAATATCCCTAGAAAAGTGATATGGCGGGTTTTGGATCTATACGATTTTCTCACATAAAATGCAGACATATAGTGCGGCGGTCGCCTGGCATTTGCGTTCAAAAACCCAATATCGAGGTATAATTTATTGGGACCCTTACCATTTGATTGAGCATGTTTTGTTACATAAGAATCATAATTGACGACTGTCTCCGTTGGTCGACACCTATGTCATAGCCAGAAAACGTAAAAAAATTGGAAAGTTTAATTTTAACATTTAACTTCATATAGCTTCAAAAATATTTGAGACAGAAACCTGATTTTTTACAGGTTTATAGAAAAAACATTTCTATTTAATTTTATATATAATTTTTTGCACAGATAAAAAAAGTTTACCTTAAAAAATTAACGTTACTTTAGGAATTGCATAAATGTTTAAATATTGTATTATCTTTAACCTACCGTAATTCGCTTATAAAAAGAGGTAAGTACATAAATGATTTTTTTTCTTTCAAAAACTGACAAATTTTATAGGCTTTATTTTGTCTCGATTAATAATGGGTCTATTTTTAAAAATAAAGAAGATACGCCCGTTCAAACACAGCGAGGCACGGTACGGCGGCAGAACCACGAGGCTTCCCCTCAGTCCGATCGCATTACTCGTCATCAAACTAGACGCATTCGCTGTGAAAATGTCGCCCTAAATATAATAGATTTTTAACTTTAGATTGGGATTGAATGATAATTTATTATAAATAAAACAATAACCTTATTTTAGAAGGCAATCATAGACGTAATTTCAACATATTTTTATAATTTTCGTTTAGTACCTACCTACTTATAATAATAAAGGAGTGTTGATTGGCGTTCTAAAAAAAGAGCTTTATGAATATCTAAAATGATTTAATTATTTAATAAAGCTTATTCTGGTATATTATCTTCTTCCTGTTCTTCTGAAAAGTTGGTAATATTGTTACAATTCATATTACATTTACATTCGATTGAACAAAGCATGCCTTCATTTTTACAGGCACATTTATTACTGTTGCAATTCTTTTCATTACAAAAAAGACTTATAATTTTTCTAATTTCCTGTGGAATTGAGATCTTGGTAGCGAATTTGTGGATTAAAATATCATTTTCGCAGGCCCAGCCATAGTTCTTGGGATCTAGCTTTTCCACTATGCCAACATGGCTCATTATCCAGAGGCGTACTTGGTAATAACATCTGAAAGGGTAAATAGGAATATGTACATGATAGGAAAAGGAAACCTAAGCAAAGCAATGTGTAAAATAATAATACCTACCTTTGTACATGAAAATTAAATGAATCCTCAGTGGGAGGAATTTCTTTAGCTGATTTCTTTGTTTCCCTTGTTGATTTAAGTCTTACTTCATTTAAATCTTTGCATTTTTCGTTTCGATAAAAGTATAAAACTAGCTTCCTTGCGGCATTTAGACTATCATCTATTGAACTTTTTCCAAAAGACTGCAATTCTAGATTTTGGTAGTTTCGAAAATATTTGCCAAGCCGATTTTTTCTCAATTTTAAAAAACGAATTTGTCGCATCACAACCAGTTAAAGCGTGAAAAGCTGGTAATCCATCAGAAATAGTTTTTCCTAAAATTTGCGCAATTGAATGGATGGGAACGTACCGCTTTTTAGTTACCGATGTACTGCAGTGACCGTTTTCCATAAATATTTGACTTGAGTAGTAGTCATTCCCATAAAAGTAGATCAGTAGCACCAACACGTCAGTGTCATCCGATTTGACGATATTTTTTTTGGCTGAGTTTTCATTAATCAAATGAAAAATTATTCATGTGTCAGCTTCTTCATGGTTACACTGAAGTAATTCGTCTTCTGTTACTGTAGAATTTTTAACCTAAAAATAATTATCAAAGCAAATATCAGACTAAAAAACATGTTTTCGATATTTTTTACCTCTATACTGCGATTTCCATCTTGAAGTCCCCCAGCTATGACAAGTACCTTTCCAATAGGCAGTTTTCTTGACGAATTGCTTAAATGTTGTGTTAAAAATCTGATTAAAGATATTCTATTGACGTAGATTTTAAAAAGTCTCTGTAGTTTGGTACTTTTCTGGAACTGATTATAGAATACGTTCCTATTTTATGCTACCCTCTTCTCTGTCAGTCAGCACTTTTAATGGAATCTTCAATGTCATATCTGTCAAATATTATCAATATTTTATTACAAATAGGATATTCATTAAAAATGCATAATAATTTTTTTAAGACCACATCTCCAAGATTTTCAAATGTTTTGAACGTCTTTTCATTGAGTTCTTGTAAAAGCAACGTTCCATCAATAAAATATGATTCAATTTGTTCTGATTTTTCAGAAACTACATCGGCCAATGACTCTAGTTTATTTGCCAATTCGGACTGTGCTGTCTTTCTCATTGTGCCATCTTCATAGAAAATCGATACTGGAACAGGAATTAACTCAAAACTTAGAATATCGGCAAAATTCAGATCTCTATTGTGCAGCACTAATAATTCTGCGAGACATGAACTCAGGATTAGTATATTTTTGTTTTTCGCTTTTTTGTAACCAATATTATCAAAAGCAAACGACTTTGTTTGATCTCTAGGTACGGTTTTCCAAAAACTGACCTCACTATTACACATAAATCTCTCCTGTATAAACTTGTTATTAAAGGAAGCTTGTTCTTTAAAATTTGAAAGAGACTGCTTCACACTTTCTGAAGCCACATTTCCTGTAGCAATATGAATCAAGTCGTTTGAAAAACTGCATGTGTCGAAAGGGTTGACCCATGTAGATTCGATTAAAGTTGACATTTTCTTGACGTCTTCCTCCTCTCTGTTTTTTTCGGATATACCGTATGTCTGCTTCTTTTTGCTGGAATTTAATATTAAGCTCTCTATTTTACTCGAATATTCGCCCATTAAATGCCTTGTTATCAGCCACCTACCCAGAGTTTCTTCACTTCTTGTAAAACTTATTACACCTCCAGAACTTTTACAGTCCCTATTGCTTGTTTGCTCTAAAGCCATGCCAGAGGCAATGCAATTAATCTTTTTCGAATCAGTCCTTTTCACAACAAAATTTCCACTTTTGAGATATTTATATGTTTCGGGGTTTTTATTTTTTAGATTTTCCATATCAAGTAAATAGACGGGGCTATATTTTGCGTAATTGTTACGTCCACCAGCTTTTAAATGCAATTCAAAATCTGCATTCCGTTCAGATCTTAGCAACATAAGTAATATATTTGCTGATTCAATAAATAAAAACCAGTATTTAAATGTGGGCGAATTTCGACAACCATACTCTATAAATTGGGACATTTTTTCTTTAAACTCAGTTGACTTACTGAAAATGTCTTTTAGGCTATTTTTATATTCATTTAACGGATGCACGTTATTACATAAATCTTCCAAATGGTTTAATGCGTCCTGTATTTCATCACTGAATACACATTATTATCTTTAAACCACAATTCCATTGATTTGAAATACAGTCGATTTAGAGCGTCTGACAAGAAATATTCCACGTATAGCACGGTATAAGTGTTTACCCTGTAACATTTGTCTACAAGAGGTCTCTGCATAAACTCCCGATTCAACTAAAATGTTGATCAGACCGCCGCGCCATCGCCAAAAATATTTCCAATACTGGCAATAAACGCCATTATTAAACGCATACCACCCAACTGCATGGTAACTTTATTGCATAGATTGGGAGGTTGTTCCGCAAAATTTCTTGAGCCTTGCTATATATTGCCAAGTCAGCTGTTACAACGATATGTTTTTCTCCTAGATTTTCTGCTATTTTTGTTAACTGCGCAAGTGCGGTGTAAATTGTGTCATACGATGACGGTGGAGCATTAATAAATGGGTAATAGAAAACGCTCAACACTGGTAGGTTATTTTCAGAAATAATTTCATTGAATTGGTTCCATCCAATAAATGTATCTTTGTTTTTTCCATACCTCATTATCATCCATATTAAATCTGTGGTTATATCAAATTCTTTTTCAAAATGCAGACATTGATCGATCGTACTTTTTTCATATTTAGGTGGTTCCGGGCGTTGGGATGGCTTTTTATAGGAAATGAGTTTTTGTTCTAAATCAAAATGTTTTTCATTTAACGAACGTTTTGTTTGTCTTTGGAATGTCAACTCTTGAAAAAGTTTTGAGTTTTTCTGAAATATAACCATCGCCATAGAGTGAGTTGACGATTTTCCATCCAGGGTATCTTTATTTAAATCAAAATTGTCTATACTTGCATGCATAAAATTGTCGTTTTGATTGTTAATTGGAACTAGTCCTTGAGGTATAAAAATCTCACTTTCGTATTTTGTATTTGTTGGGCTACTAGGGAAGTCAAAAATTTTCTTATTTCATCATAAGAAGTTCCGTACCCAAAGTCGTAGAAAATGTCTATTAGTTTCCTGCTTCTCACCGTTTGGTAAATGAAAATAGAAAAACCTAAGCTGAAAGTAGTTATAATCTTAATTTTGTCAAAACTGTTTAAAATAGCTGAACAAATGACCACAACATTAATATCAAAACTACTAGCTGAAGAGTCAGCAAAATGTTTTTCGTTTAATTTCCATGACAAAAACTTATATATAAAGTGTATGGAATTTCTTCCTTGCATTTATTTTCATTTATTGTTTGTGGGGTTATGTAATTTTTCCCAGAAGTCTCATTTTTGCGATTTAGGATTGTTTTTCTTGAGATACCTGCAGCTTTATGTAATACTAAATTTTCATTTTTTTCACAAAATTTCGTTGCCAACTCTTCTTCAGAACTAGAATCTTCTTTTATTATAGAAGAATATATAATATCATATTCACACTGTTTAGAAAGTACAAGAGTCGGTTTTCCCTGTCGACACACAAAAGATAAGGTTTCCCCAAAATGTTTTTCAATTTTTTTCCAAATGTTACCAGTATTCTGTGAAATTTGAAAGTTTTCTAGTATTTTCTCCAGCTGCTGACAGAGACTGGTCAACGTTACACATTTTTTTTTTTTGCTCTACGAGATCATCGTGAATTTTTAGGGAAAAAATATCAAAGGCGTTTTCTTTTGCGTCTTTATTTTCTCTGGGTAGTTCATCTTTTCGGTTGCTAGCTGATATGTTTCTTTTGCTTATATATTTGGCGTAACAAGAACTATGATATTTTGCATCTGCGGTGAAGAGATCAGTATAAAATTGCATTCTACCTTGCAATATGGCATCATTACGTTCTATAGCGCTTTTTAATATTTATTTTTTCGTGAGTACCACTTCCTGTCCACGTACTAATGGATACTAATCCCTTTCATTTTATAAGTTCCGCTTTTACTACAAATTAAGCAATCAGTCGTTATGTTGTTTTGTCACTAACACGACTGTTAAGGGTGATTGTTTATTGTTGTTTATGTGGACTGTATAATAAATTAAATAGATTTTTAATTGATTGATTGATCTGATAATCGATACACATACATTACTCTTTCTCAGCGTTGTGTAGACTGAGCCTTCGGCTCGCTTCGGCCTTCAGCCACAGGCACGACACTTCTTCGGGCGCGGACAGGGCCGGCCTAGACTAATTTATTATTAAACAAGTAACTAAATCAAGAACAAATTCTAAAGGGCTTTTAGGCTTTAACATGCCGCCCGCCTTGGACAGTTGTTTAATAGAAACAACTTTCAACATAACATATAAATGTAGCTTATTAGTTTTTATATCGTCTTTATAGAGTAAGTCTTAATTCACCTTATCAGTTATCGTCACAATTAACATCAATGGGAAGGGCGCACAGCTTTGACACCGCACGTTTTAACGTACCTTGTTGCACCTTAACACTCACTACCCTGATGATGTTGTCATCTCCGGGATGCAGTTGTAGAACTCGGCCTAGCTGCCACTGTAGTGGTGGGAGATTGTCCTCTTTCACGAGAACCAATGTGCCTTCTTTCAGGAGTTGCTGGGAACTTTGCTTCCATTTTACTCTGCATTGTATTTCTGACAGATACTCCTTTCTCCAACGGTCCCAGAAATGCTGGATTAATTGTTGATATTGTTTATATTTGTTGAGCCGAAATTCACTTATAGGTAACAAATTTGGCTCTGGGATAGCCGTAAGTGGTTGTCCAATTAGGAAGTGTGCAGGCTAGGGTGGTCCTTAGCTATAGGTATGGAAAAAAAAATTTGTTTTTTTTTTTTGGGACACCCCGTACATTTGTTCCACCTAATGAAAAAATAATTCATATGAAATCTGAGTTCAATTAAATAAAGGGAACACGTGCCGCAGAAGTGCTGAAATTAAAAAAAATAAAAAGAAATCAAATAGGTGTCCTATATTTGAAAATCACATACAATTGTAATATTAGACAAAATTTTTTAATAAACTAAATAAAATCTTTTAATAAAGTGTTTTTTTTAGAATCTGAATATTTACGTCGGTAGTCCGAAACTGTTTGTAAAACAAACTGCTTTTAACTTTAATTTTTTGTGAATAAATTATTAAAGTCCTCCATCAATTTAACCCCTCTTTCTGCAGAATCGTTGACGACTTTCAAACATCTTACAATATCTAAACCAGCATTGTAGCTATCATCGTTTTTCCATGCTGAAGGGTCCTTGTCCAAAAATTGGGTTTCAATGTTGAATCTCTTAAAGAAATTCATTGATGAGGGCTGAATAAACTGCTCGAGTCCCTTGTTTATGTAATTTTTAACAATATTTGGCAGCATTGTAAACTTTTTTAATTTCACCAGATCGGGACATATCTAAGGTCTCTCTCTCTACACTTTAATGCTTGCACCATCTGTTTTTTGGTATCTTCAGAAACATTATCATCAAAAAAAGCTAAAGCGGCGTTTTCTGGTGCCAGATACCACAAATGATTACAAAATTTCTCTAGAGTAACGTGGCTAATTTGTAAGTCGTATTTATACTCAAAGAGATTTTTTTAAAACTCAAAGTCTTGTCGTGAAGCTTCAATCGGATTCGGTGCGTTAGTCCAAGCCTTTACATATATACTTGCAAGAAAGACACAAACATCACGGATTCCAGTTTCCTCTTCTGTTGTTAAAGTGAATTCTTTGCGAAAAAGAAAAATTTTCAGTAGATGGCTTTAGCCATCCACCTAGCATGGTGAAAAGCTCCTGGAATTCTAAACGATATACCTCTAGGAGGAAGGCCGCCAAGAAAAATAATAGTGAGTTCGAGAAGTTCTCGATAATCTTCTCTTGGGTGATATCTTTGTATATTTTGTAAAGCAAATTGTTTTATGTCCTCTGCCAAGATTGACAGTTTTTCATTCACAATTTTATCCTCTATGCCCGTTTTAAAATTCTGCAAATTAAATTTAGACCACGATCATCGAAAACGTTTAAAAATCTGAACATTTGGACCAGTAGATTTTTTTTGCAGTTTTATGTCAAACACGCTTCTTAGAATAAGCTCGTATAGGTGGTGTCGACATGGCAGGTATAGAATGTCTCTTCCTAGTTTTTGTTCGAGTAGAATACAAGCTCCTTTTAACCGTCCTGTATTCGAGGCTGTTGTGTCGCAGCAGAGTGCCTGTACCTTATCTGCCAGATTTCACTCCTGCAAAGTATCATATACGGCAAGAGCCTGATCTCGTCCGGTTCCTGATGCTAATTGGGTAACTCCCAGTAGCTGTTCTACTCCTTTGTATGTAACGATAACGGAAAGTCTATCAACCAGCTATTTTTCCACTAATGCAGGAAGCATTTTTCCATCCCAATATCCGTTTCATTAAATGCTTGACGAAGTCTTGAAGCGTTTTCTTTACGCAGACGTTCACGACAGCGACGAATGGATGATCGATTAATAATCAAATCATTGACGTCATGATGTAGTGCTTCGGCAGTAACGATTAAAATATGCACTGCATCTCTATCACTTATTTTGCACTTGTCAAATGCTGCAACAAGTTTTGTAGTAATAAACTCCTGACTAGCTCGTTTTCTCTTAAGTTTCGGTGGATAGACGGGCGTGGTTCATCGTCCAGTTCCATGGACTGAATACCAGGTCCAGGTTCTGTTACATCCATAAGGGGACTACCAGATTGAGGTTCTTGTGCCGCATTTTCCTCGTCGAAAGATCTCCGCTCATTTTCTTCACTACTACTTGAAGAGATTAGTGAAACTGTCTGAGCTGTAATAAGAAATAAATGAAAAGTTTTGCATTGAAAAGATAATTATTGATGTTTTTTACGAAATGTTGAGTAAATGGATTACTTACAACTAATTGATTTCGTTTCTTCGTACCGTTGTCTTCTCAGTTGTTCTTGTTCTTCTCGTAGTAAATGTTTCTTTTCCTTTTTCAGTAGAACATAGTCTCCTCCGATCATAGCACCCGGTCGTCCTTTTTTTCTCTGATTGATGAGAAATTGTTAAGCATGAGCGATGTCGAAAAGATCATCTAGTTTGTCAACAAAGGTATTCTCGTTCTGTACTTGTACTTCACTTCTTCGCTTACTGGATTTTTGTAAAACTTTCCATTTATTGTAAAGTGCCTCCAATTTTTCCATACAGTGCTGAAATTTTCTTGTAGGAATTCTTGCCTTCTCCCAAAAAACTTCCACTTCTTTTACAACCAAATGTGCACTGGATCTTAAATTCAACTTTACCCTACGTAAATTGTAAAAAAGCACTTTCATCACCTGTCTATTTGATGGCAATTTAGCACCAACAATCTGACTGTCATCATGTTTTATTAAGTAAATTGTATCACGTTTTCTAGTATCCATTCTGTAGAATGAACAATTTTTTCTTAACTTTGTTGATAAAGTGACACTTCCTACCTGACCGCACAAAGCCAACTGAGTCACTGATTTACGGCCGAGGCGGTAGATGCACGACGACACGACAGGGGGTCGGCTTTAGAAATTAGAAAACAAAATCGAAATTTGAAGATTTTCAAGTGCTTTGCGGCACATGTTCTCTTTGTCTGATCGGACTGAGATTTTTCGTATTTTCCTTTCTTATCAAGTGTCATGATTTCAGGGGGTGTCCAGAAAAAAAATCGAAAGACGAAAAATAAGGACCACCCTAGTGCAGGCGTTAGGGGTTGAAGGTCAGTGGGATCGGATGACAGAGGACTCAAAGGTCTAGAGTTTAAGATGGCCTCTATTTGACTCAACACTGTCATGTATGCCTCAAAATCTAATTTAACATTGCCTAAAACTCGTTTGAGATGGTGTTTACAACTTTTTATTCCCGATTCCCAAATTCCCCCAAAATTTGGTACTCGTGGCGGTATAAAGTGCCATGTTATATTGTCCTGAGCTAAGGTATTAACTATAATGTCAGATTTTGAATTTAAAAAATTTGCAAGTTCCGTTAGCTCATTATTAGCCCCTATGAAATTTTTGGCATTGTCCGAAAATATATGAAGCGGCTTCCCTCTTCTAGCAATTAATCTCTTTAATGTTGCATTTGAAGTTAGGTCCGAAACAAGTTCTATGTGCACTGCTTTGGTACACAAACATACAAATAAACATATATAGGCCTTTATTATCTTAGGATTTCGTGTCGTTCTATCCTTTAACAATACAGGTCCGGCATAGTCAACTCCGGTGTTATAGAAAGGTCTATATGAATTTACTCTAGATATTGGTAAATTTCCCATAATGTATTCATTTTGTCGAGGTATAACCTTAAAACATATGATACAATTACGCACAATATTTTTTGCTAGGTTACGACCTGATATTGGTCAAAATCGTTCTCTGATTGAATATAGAAGTGCTTGGGGGTCACAATGAAAATTGCGATTATGTTCGTGGATCATTATGAGTTTTGTGAGATAGTGTTTAGGCGATAGAATTATAGGATGCTTTTTATTATATTCAATGTCAGAATTTTTTATTCTGCCACCAACACGCATGATTTGAGTCTCATCCAAATAAGGATTTAATGTTAATAATTTACTTTTTTTATTGAGAAGTTTTTTAGTCACTAATCTCTGATAATCGTCTGTAAACGATTGTTTTTGTGAAATTTTTACCAATGTATTTATTGAAGTTTGTAACTCAGTTGTAGTCAGATTACCTAGTTCACGCTTATCCTTATTTGTCCTTAAGTTATGAATAAATCTAATGCAATATGCTGTAACTCTTTGTAGTTTAATTAAACTTGAATATTTAGAGATTAAGTTGAAGTCATCATCAGGAATTGTTGAAACGTTAGAAATAGTTTTCTGCTCTGGTATAGCATCAGTTGAAATATCAACATTAGTGTTTAATTTAGAGTTTATATTGTTTGCAGAGAGCCAGTCAGGTCCTGCAAACCATAATTTGGAATTTATTAGATTCGCTGCTGTTGTACCTCGCGACAATAGGTCAGCAGGATTTTCGTCTGTTTTCACATGATACCATTTATTGACATCCGTCAAATCTTATATTTCTGCTACTCGATGTGCGACAAACGTTTTCCACCTCTCAGGAGAACCACGTATCCAACTTAATGTAATCATCGAGTCTGTATAGAAATAAAAATTATCAATTTTAACAGTAAGCGATTGTTTCACCTTATCGGCTAGTTTTGCTAGTAAAACAGCTGCACATAACTCTAATCTTGGTAGTGTAACCTTTTTAAGCGGTGCAACTCTCGACTTCGCGCACAATAAATTAGAAGTGTATTTGTTTAAATTATTTTTGCAGCGCAAACAAATACAACAACCATACGCCTTTTCGGAACTGTCTGCAAATCCATGTAGCTCAACGTATATTGTATTTGGTTGCAAAACGTGTCTACTGATTTTAATATCACGTAATGTTATTAATTCATTAATAAATTGGTGCCATTTTGCTTTTATTTGTGGGGACACTTGCTCGTCCCATATTAACTTAGCTTGCCAAAGCCCTTGAATAATTAGTTTTGCTATAATTATTATGGGTCCTAGTAGTCCTAACAAATCGTATAATTGTGCCGTAATTGATAAAATTGTCCGTTTTGTTGTAACGTCATGGGCATTAATCTGCTTAACAGAATACTGAATGGTGTCTAAATTTGCATTCCATAATATAACTAGGGTCTTATTTTCTTCGCCCTCGCCTAACTGAATTACGCTAGAGTCTAATTAATTGTTAATATTAAATTTGTTTAATATGTCTTGCTTATTTGAAAGCCATTTTCTGAGATCAAAATTTGCCGTTTGTAATATAGTAGAGATGTCATTTTGTAATTTAATTAAATCGTCTTCAGTGTCCGCCCCGGTTAGCAGATCATCTACATAAAAATCGTTACATATTATTTTACTCGCAACAGGGTAAGTTAATCGATTGTCAATACCTAATTGATTAAGGCATCGTACCGCTAGAAATGGCGCTTTAGCAGTGCCGTACGTTACTGTATTTAATATATAGCATTGGACATCTTGATTAAGGTCTGTCCTCCAAAATATTTTTTGTGTACTTCATTGTTCGGGTTTAACCAAAATTTGCCAGTACATTTTCATAATATCGGCGGTCATTACAAAAGTGTGTTGTCTGAATCTTAACATGATTGAAAATAAGTCGCTCTGTACGGTGGGTCCACTATATTGGACATCGTTTAGTGATAACCCTGTATCCGTAGGCATTGACGCGTTGAAAACTACTCGTACCTTAGTCGTAAGGCTCGAATCTTTTATTACAGGGTGATGAGGAATGTAATAATTTATAGTATTAACGTCATTGTCCCTTGTCTTGGACATGTGACCTAGGCGTTCATACTCATTCATAAATTCAACTTATTGATTTTTTAGCGATATATTTTTTGACAACCTTAAAGGGCACACTTACTATAAACCGTCCCTGATTGTCGCGTTGATAGTTATCGATAAAATGTTTCTCGCAATATTCATCTGAACTTGACATGATCCTTTTTGAATTATCGCATTCTTCCAATTGCCAAAATTTCATTAGTTTGTCATCGATCGAGGTATTTTCTGTAATATTTAAACAGTTAACAAATTTATTGATTGATGTATTGATATGAAAATTCCCCCCTACAATCCATCCTAGTTTAGTGTTCTGAAGAATAGGTAGACCTTCGCCTAATTGAATTTGACCGTGACACAAAAGTGTCCAAAATACACTTGCTCCGAGCAACATATCAATATGCCCCCGTATATTGAAATCTACATCGGCTAAATTAACATGTTTGGGTACATTTATTCTTGAAATGTCAAAGGTCATTATTGGTAATTTTTCTGTAATATAAGTGAGTACTAAACAAGATGTAGCGAATTCATAATTGCCTTGCATTGAACACAAAATTGTTTCTGTCTTATATTTTACACCAGATGACCTACACCACTGATCGCATAATCGACATTTGTTTTTCGTAACCCTAGTTTAGCACATAATGATTCAGTTATAAAGTTGCTTTGACTACCACTATCTAAAAGCGCCCTACACTTGTGGAAATTTCCGTCACGATCGCGAATTTTAATAATTGCTGTAGATAATATTATTTGGCTTGAATTGTTCA
The DNA here is from genome assembly GCA_936432065.2 of Rutpela maculata. Lineage (NCBI taxonomy): Eukaryota > Metazoa > Arthropoda > Insecta > Coleoptera > Cerambycidae > Rutpela > Rutpela maculata. The sequence goes on from OW386292.2 coordinate 87,758,388, forward strand.
TAGCATGTGTATTAACCGTCATTACCTGCGCCTCGTCCCCTTTTTCATTGTCACACATATTTCTTGTATTGTTGTCGATTTTATTAGTAGTTTCTGAGACCATTTCCATGTGAAGCAGTATATTATACCTTTTATTACACCGTTTACAACTAGACTGTTTACATTCACCTTGACTGTGAGTTGGTGAAAAACAATTTTTACAAAGTCCTAATTTTTTTACATTTTTATTTCTTTCAGCTACAGGTAAGTCGAGAAATTGTTGACATACATAAATTGTGTGTGAGTCCTTGCAATAATAGCAACTTAATTTATTAGGGTTATTCGTATTTGTACTAACCAAAGAATTAGATTTATTTTTGTATTTATTTTTGTTGTCAAATTTATCAACCTGTTTATTGACCCTATTTACGTCAAGTTTTTCTAAAACCTCACATTTGTTCTTGAGAAATTTATTCATGTCTTCCATTGTGGGAAGTTCACCTTCTAACTTAAATTCCTCCCAATCGCGCTTAGTAACATGATCGAATTTACTAGCTATTATATAGATTATAATTGTAGACCATGTATCTGTAGGTTGATCAAATGACTTTAGAGCTCTTATATTTTTTGTTATTGTATCATATAGTTTCCTCAATTCAGTATGAGATTCTTTATATAACACAGGAGTCTCAAATATAGCTTTTAAATGATTGTGTATAATTAATTTTTTATTTTCGAACCTGGTTTTAATTAAATCCCAGGCATTCTCATAATTGTCCGTAAATAATAAAACTTTTGCATTACAGATAGCCTAGCATCATTGTGTACCAAGGCATTAAATGCATCCCTATATTCTGCCCACGCTGTATACTGACCGTTAAATGTAGGCAACTTAATATTTGGCAATTTAATTTGTGATTGATTTATACTGTTGTTCACAGAATTGCTAGAAGCAGAAGCTGTATTTACTATTTGAGTTTCATGATTCAATATGGCATTTTTAATTTTAGCAGATAATTCAAAGAAATTTGTCTCAAAAGTTTTTCTTTCATCGAATTCTTTTTGTTCATCCGAAATTAATTCAATCTCACTTTGTATTTCATCGAATTTATTCCACACCAAATCAAACTTGCCTAATCTACATTTCAATTGCATTATATTATCGTTATTAAATTCCGTAATACTGTCATAATAATTTTTAATGAGGGTGAATTGTGCCTTTGCTTGGCCTCTTTTTCGGTGGAGATCTTTCAGTTCAGCCATTGTTGAATCGAAATAGATGTATTGCAGTAGTATAGGAAAGAGAGGAATAGATAGGACTTACGTTTGCACTTCTTCGCTCGCAGTCGGTTACCTTCTGATTGTCCAGCGTATTCGCACCACTTATTGCTCGAGGTCACGAACACCGTAGAAACAATTATTGCACTTGTAGGTTATTATGTTATTAAATGGATTGATTTTCACTGAAGAATCCTGCTCGAACTGACCAATGTTAAGGGTGATTGTTTATTGTTGTTTATGTGGACTGTACAGGCGCGCAGCCAGGGGGGGGGGGGGCATGGGGCCCGGGCCCCCCCAAGCCATCTTCGATGACTGAAAAAAATAAAGAAGCAATATTACTATTAGTACAAATAGTGCCTTCAAATTAGGAAATGTTTAAGAAAATTTTCCCACAGTTATGAGACCTGTAGAAAGTGAAGTATTTGAGTTGTTTAAACATGATTTTCACCCCCCGCAGTTCTAAAAAAAGGGTGGTTTTTGAGAAATATATACATATATATGAATTTTAGCGTTTTTTCATCTTTTTCTCTATTCTGAGGAAAACTATGCATTTGGGTTAAAAATATCAAGAGAGCAAAGTAGTAGAGCATAAAATTTCCTATAACTTTACTATAACTCTACCCTTTTCGAATTCCGCTTAGTTTCGCCGCTAGAGGGCGCGAAAGAAATAAGTATACATATAGACTTTTGCGCCTTTTTTAGATTTTGAGCCAAAATTATGCATTTTTCTGAAAAATTACATGAGATCAAAGTTGTAGAACATAAAATTCACTATCTTTAAGTGTTTTCTAGGTTTTTTTTTTTTTTCATAAAAACATATATATTTTATGTTCTGCAACTTTAATCCCACGTAATTTTTCATAAAAATGCATGATTTTGGCTCAAAATTAAAAAAAAGGCGCAAAAGTCTATATGTATATTTCTTTCGTGCCCTCTAGCGGCGAAACTAAGCGGAATTCGAAAAAAAATAGTAGAAACAAAATTTGTAGAAAATTTTATGCTCTACAACTTTGCCCTCTTGATATTTTTCACCAAAATGCATAGTTTTCCCTCAAAATAGAGAAAAAGACGAAAAAACGCTAAAATTATATATATTTATCAAAAACCATCCTTTTTTAGAACTGCGGAGGGTGAAAATTATGATTAGGTAACAAATACTTCATTCTTATAGGTCTCATCTGTGGGAAGATTTTCCATAAAACAGCGATTTCTTGACTAATTTGAAGGGACTAAAGGCAGTATCCAAATTATCTCTTGAAATTAATATTTTGTAATTAATGCCCGTATTATCTAGTAGAGGAATCTATACACATCCATTTTCAACCATTTGCTGAAAAGTTTTCCTCAACCTCCGGGGAGGCCGGTTCTATTGCCCCCCCCCCCCCAGACGAATTTTCTGGCTGCGCCACTGGGACTGTATAATAAATTAAATAGATTTTTAATTGATTTATTGATCTGATAAACGATACACATACATTACTCTTTCTCAGCGTTGTGTAGACTGAGCCTTCGGCTCGCTTCGGCCTTCAGCCACAGGCACGACACTTCTTCGGGCGCGGACAGGGCCGGCCTAGACTAATTTATTATTAAACAAATAACTAAATTAAGAACAAATTCTAAAGGGCTTTTAGGCTTTAACAACGACCACTGCTAGTGCTGCAACACGGATCATTTGTAACATTTTGTTTGGATATTTTCATTCTTTATTAATGCTCCAAAAATGATTCCTAATAAAATAAATACCGTTACTAATGTAAATCAAACTAATTTAAAAGTGAATCAAAGTTTGTTTCTCGATCCATTTACTGACGATGAATTGTTTAATTTATTAAATAATAAATTAAAAAGTAAAAAATCGGCAGGAACGGACGATGTTCCAGTGTTTCTTATTAAACATGTTTTAAAGTTATTAATAAACCCTTTAACATACCTAGTGAATCTATCATTCAAAACTGGTATTTTCCCTGAACTACTAAAGACGGGTAAAGTCGTACCTATTTAAAAAAAAATGATCGAATGGCTTTAGAAAATTATAGGCCGGTTACAGTCACTTTAAGCTTTTCAAAGGTTTTTGAGTATGCGTACTTAAATTGTTTACAAATTAAAAATTTTATCTAATACCAACATGGTTTTCGCTCTGGAATATCTACCATAACGGCTACATATTCCTTTTACGAAGAAGTTATTAGATGTATTGATGCAGGCGAATGCCCTGTTGGAGTCTTCTGTGACCTCAGTAGAGCGTTTGACTGCGTAGATCATGACAGTTTACTCAATAAATTTTACGATTACAGCATACGGGGTGTCCCTTTGAGTTGGATATCTTCTTTTATACATTCTCGGAAACAATATGTTTCAATACAATATAGAGATCACGATTCCGTAAACAGGGTTAATTCTGATTTTTCTTTAGTAGATATGGGCGTACCGCAAGGCTCCGTCCTGGGCCCTGTACTATTTATCTTATACGTAAATTCATTAGAGTCTGTATTAGGTAAAACTTTTTTCACTATGTACGTTGATGATTTGTCTTTAATTATCTCAAACAAATCGTTTGATAATTTACATTTAGACATAAACAAAACTTTGGAACATGTCTGCAGTTGGTTCAGTCAGAATTATTTACATTTCAATGCAAATAAAACAATAATTAGATTTCACAATAGGCAAACAAAGTGTGACACTGTAGCGGTTAGTATCAATAACTGTAAAATTGAAAACGATGGTACTGCTAGTATTAGTTTTTTAGGAATTCATATAGATGAATGTCTCAACTGGAAAGCTCATTGTAATTTTCTAGTTTCCTATATGAGTTCAGTTAATTTCTTGCTTAGAAATATGAAGGAAATTTTAAATAAACAACAATTAATTAACTTATATTATGCAAAGGTAGAGTCACGACTACGCTATGGTGTCTGTTTCTGGGGTGTATCCACACTATCTCAAACCGTTTTTATATCGCAAAATCGTATCTTACGTAACATAGCGAATGTGCCTAACAAACATACCTGCAGAACCATTTTTGTGCAGTATAAAATTTTAACTTTAACGTCTTCGTTTACATCTGAAATATGTATATATATTTTTAAAAATAAGTTTAATCTCAATAAAGATATATACGGGTTAAATTCAAGGCATAAGAATGATATTTATGTACCCTTTTCAAAACTGTCAGTTACCAATAAATCACCCAATTATTTAGGACTAAAAATTTTAAATAAATTGCCAAATGATTTGAAACAAAATACTGAATTACACCAATTCAAGAAAAAATTGAAATTGTTCCTGGTAAATAAGTGTTTTTAATGTTTAGACGAATTTTTTAATACTTAAGTTAAGTTAGATTAGTTTATATTATATTATATTATTTTCTCCTTTACCACTTCTGACTATTGTTGTACAATTTTGTAATTGTCCAAAAACAAAATAAATTGATTTGATTTGATTTTGAATTATTTTATTAATATTATTTTTACTGCAAAATGATTTTCTGCGACTTAAGTGAAATTTAAAATTTTCAGGTTTTCCACATACTTGATTTTCTTGCGACGAGGCTCCCTCTAGTTTCGCTGGACGGAGTCACGTGGCAGAACGCGACAGCTGGTATAATCGGGAGCGAGTCGTGGATCACTCTGAGTCTATATTCTTTCTTTGTTTTACTTAGGTAAACCTTGAAGCGGGCGCCAGTCAATAATCAGAGACTGATTACACAGCCACACAAAAGAAATAAAGTGTCTTGACCCCAGAGACTGACTAGGTAGACTTTATGTTTTTCGGGTCGCTGAATCTGAATCCGGGGTCCACTTGATCCCATGTCATCAGGTTTAAGGTCATTTGAAGGTCAAATTGAGATATGACCGTGCAAAATTCCGTAAAAAAATTGTGTTCATATTTTTGAAGTTGCTGAATCTGAATCCGGGGTTTATTTGATCCCATGTCATCAGGTTTAAGGTCATTTGAACGTCAAATTGAGATAGGACCGTGAAAAATTCCGCAAAAAATTCATGTTTATGTTTTTGAGGTTGCTGAATCCGAATCCGGGGTTTATTTGATACCATCATGTCAGAATCAAGGTCAAATGAAGGTCAAACACATGAAATTCAATAATACAATCTTTTTTGACCCCGGATTCTGAAAAAGCAGAAAATTTTACGTCCAAATACATCCTGAACGGTTCATGGAACCGATTTCTTAGGTCATTTGTTGGTTATCAAGCGGTCAAATGCTTATTTTCCATTTCTTAGCTGATATATCGATTGTAAATCGAAAACTTTCGTCTATGACTAGTGACCTTCAAGTTTTTGTAGTCGCTTATCACGATGCCGGTATCCATTTGATACCGTGACGTATAAACCAAGGTCAATCGAAGGTCAAACTCCATAATTCGAATGATATACATTTTTTAACCCCGTATTCTCAAAGAACAAAAAATATTACGTCCAAATACGTCTTGATCTGAGTCGAACCGAACTTTGGGTTTCATATGGAGGTATTACACTATTTTGAGATGTTTTAAACTACATTTTTAAGTCCAAAGACCTAAATCCAAATCTGCTGAATTCAATAACCCAATAACCTAATAGCTCTAAAAACCTGATCCCGTAGCTATAAAATGGGGATTACAGACGATGAAAGCTGATGAATCCGTTTACTCGAATGACCACATTGCTCAATAATCCCATAATCGAGTAACCCCATAATTTTATTACTTAGTCTCTCATAGCAAAAATGTTGTTCTTTATAATTAAAGTTGTTGAGCTTCACAACTCCAAACCGTGCCACTGTAATTGTGGAACTCATTTTCTCGCTCTGCAACTTATCATGAAATTTCTTTGCATGAACAACCTTTACACCCAAATCAGCATAGCACTTGTGTCTGTATCCAGGGCACCTCCTCGCGGTGACGGCGGGCAACGGAGTAAGCCCGTTATGATGTACAAAATCCGTTCACGCAACCTCCTCGTGGTGTACATCGGGTAACGCTAATGCTGACGGTTTCACAATTCAGTTGAAAGATTCAAAAAAATCTGTATTTGACCTGCAGATGATCTTTCAGGGTCCAAAAAATTATATCATTCGAATTATAGCGTTTGACCTCAGTTTATACATTATGGTATCAAATGAATACCGGGATCGTGATAAGCGACCACAAAAACTTAAAGGTCACTAGTCATAGACGCAAGTTTTCGATTTACAATCGATATATCAGCTAAGAAATGGAAAATAAGCATTTGACCGCTTGATAACCAACAAATGACCTAAGAAATCGGTTCCATAAACCGTTCAGGATGTATTTGGTCGTAAAATTTTCTGCTTTTTAAGAATCCGGAGTCAAAAAAGATTGTATAATTGAATTTCATATATTTGACCTTCATTTGATCTTGATTCTGACATGATGGTATCAAATAAACCCCGAATTCGGATTCAGCAACCTTAAAAACATAAACATACATTTTTTACGGAATTTTTCACGGTCATATCTCAATTTGACCTTCAAATGACCTTCAACCTGATTACATGGGATCAAATAAACCCCGGATTCGGATTCAGCAACATCAAAAACATAAACATACATTTTTTACGGAATTTTTCACGGTCATATCTCAATTTGACCTTCAAATGACCTTAAACCTGATGACATGGGATCAAATGGACCCCGGATTCGGATTCGGATTCAGCGACCCGAAAAACATTAAGTCTACCTAGTCAGTCTCTGGGGTCAAGACACTTTATTTTTTTTGTGTGGCTGTGTTATTAACACAAAAAAATCATAAATGGAAGGTAGAATAAAGAAAGGTGTAAAAAAAACAATTTAAAAATCTTGATTGTATAAAAGTATGTTTACTAAGATTAATGAAAAGATTTCAGTGCTACACAAAAAATATCTTAAATCTAGCAAACGCATAAATGTATATTATGGCGTAAAGTTAATGAATGTATGAATAGATGAATGATGAATGAATAATGAATAGAATAAGGATGTAGAGAACATATAGTTACACTTAACGAGGAATTTAAATGAGTACGATTAAAGTCGTCCTCACACAAAAACTACTAATACTAGTTACGCTATCACAATAAGTATGTAGGCAAAAAAATGGTTAAAGATATTGATTCAAATAAATGGCTATTATGTCATTTGAAATTTTATTTATTGCGAAGTTATATATTTGAGAGTTTGCCCCCCCCCCCCCCTCAATTTACCGTACCCTGCAAAACCAGTTTGACAGTTCTGCCATAGAATAATTTAACCTTAAATGAACAACAGACTGGCGATATTCAAATATTATATCTTAAACTACCCACAACATTAATATAATCAATGAGTACCTGTACACGTTCGATAATTCCCCTAGTTTGAAATGAAATAAGTTCTAGACACAGCAAAATATATAACAATCTAATAATTAGTATGGTTTATAGTCACGGCTCTCTGTACGGCCTCCGATCTAGGCGCCGGCACTCGATCAGCGGTGTTAAGCAACGTCGGTCGCGCTTGGAATGGTGACCCAAGTTCTTGCTGGAGATCTCAGTCCATATGCTGAGCTGTAAAAGCCGGCTCGGCGAGAGAAAGACAGAGGCTGATAACCGTGCCTGGGGGCCCTTATCAACAGACTCGAAGTCTAGGAAAACCATGTTTGGATGGGGAGCCCTGAGGCACAGAAAAAGGAGTACTACAATAGACCTTATAGGTCGCAGTGGGGGAAGGCCAATCGCCCGCTCCTTCAGAGTAATCTAAAAAAAAAAAAATGGTTTATAGTCATGATATGTGTTTCACACCATCGAATAACAGCTGCTATAATGGTTTACACAACGTGTACGCCGTGAGTTGTTCAGTAACAATATTTACTGTAATAATCTATAACAAAATCAGGTTAAACTATTAGCAATTCAATAGAAATATACCATACATTTATCGGGTATTACAACTTATATTTATTCTTGACAAAATTAACCTCTTTAGGTGAATAGGAAGGAATTATAAGCGTGATATTCTTGAGTATCTCGAAACGTCAGCTCCAGACGGGGCTCAAATATCATAAAATCCTCGTGAGGTATGATGGGAATTAAATACAAAGCTTACTTACAATCTCTTCCTGCTATAAGATAGGACTTAACTGAGATGCTGGGCACAAACTCCAAATATAGCTGGTATCTCCAGTGCTCTACTGCTAACGAGACTTCAAAAAGGGCAATAAAATTGGCAGGTGGGTGCACATCGGACATCAAATCTCCAACTCAAGATTTCCATCTGGGTTGAATATGAAAAAGACCATTCAAGGCACCTATCGGCTACGGGCTTTTAATGCAGCTTGCTTATACATGCAACGGTTGAATTATACCAGTTAAATTAGGGCTTATAACCTAACTAGGAAAACCATCCTTTAGAACCTCACACCAAAACGTGGGACGTAACAGTTAAAATCTTGCAAAAGTACGACGGAACAAGTTTGAAAAATCTACTGTCGCATGAGTTACATGTGACAAAAAACACTGGCGTGAGAAGAAAAGCCTGAAAATAAATTCTGTCTAAGCCTTGGGAAACAGTATGAATCATATGTCAAAAGACGTAAAAAATTGTTAAATGATTATTACCTTAGTTGTTCTGAGGCTTTTTCTTTTAAAACCTTTTGATTTAATCAAACTACTCATGGCTCCCTCAGCTGGCCAAAAAAAAACCAAGAAGAAACCGCTTCCCTCCTTTTTCTTACTAAAAACTCACGTCTGCCAACCTCAATTCCACTAAATGAATTTCACTATGTGGATTTTGAATTCAAATCTTCATGCACGAGCTACCACCCACCTATCAATTTTTATTAATTGGTAATTTATTACATATTGTTTCAGGTACAAGAAAACATAAATAAAAGAATGGAGGGCTGCCAAATCTGCTAGTAATTACACATATTAAGTGGTTACCATTTGCATTACTTTATTAGGTATCTTGGGTTGCCTACCTTATAGGTGTTGCTTAAAATACAACACTGGCAATTACATACAGAGCGAGCCAGTATGACCCCAGATACAGTGGCCCAATAAAGTAACGGTTACATTGTTGTGATAATATTCGTAAGGAAACATCGTCTTTTCTGATTTGTGCTGCCGAAAAAATCGTAGCGAAGCCTTGAAGTGTTGGTTTCTGTATTTGGTTATGGTTTTACAGCAAAAAATACAGGTATCTTTATTCATCGTAATTCTGCAAATTTTACAACAAGTTAGATTTGGTACACCAAAAACCTACAAATAATTACCTACTACCTTTTAAAACTCCAAGTAAACATAAGACTGTCAACAGACACAAGAGTAAAACTTATTTCTCTTCAAATTCGCATAAAACACCACACAGCAAATTATAAAACACGCATACATATAAACTAAACGACACAAATCGTAAACAAATACTGTACTGTATGTAGCTCGTCGCGGGTTGAGCGGGCAAGAGGTATTCTTGCGGCTCTCCCGTCGTGAATAGAGCTCTGTATCTCCTTTATTTTTAAACATAGACCCATTATTAATCGAGACAAATTAAAGCCCATAAAATTTGCCAGTTTTTGAACAGAATCAAATTTAATTTCCTCTGTTTATAACCGACTTATAGCAAGTTAAATATAACAAAAAAATTAAATATTTGCGCAATTCCTAAAATAACATTAATTTTTGAAGGTTACTTTTTATATTTTTGCAGCAAATTATACATAAATTTAAAGGGCAATGTTCTGCCTTTTAAACTGAAAAAAAAAACATTCTCTTATCTTCCTTGCTTTCAAAGTTATATAGAGTTAAACTTTAAAATCCATATTTTCAGTTTTTTTAAGTTTTCGGCCAATGAAATAGGACACGACCACCATACACAGTCGTCCAGTTAATTTTGTGTATAAACTGACCTAATAAACACATCTGTAAAGGTCTCATGAAATTATACCGCAATATTGGATTCGCATTTAAAACGACGACTTTCGAGGACTCGGCCGCCGCTCTAATAGTACAATGTTTATTTGCGAAAATACAATAAAAATAGTTTTTTGTTGAAAGGAACGAATCGCAAACTCCCCTGTTCTCTTAAAATACCCTTTCGGGTAGCCATTAACGCCATCACGGTGTCTGGATGCAACCGATTCCCATTTTCAGTTTTTAAATTTTTTATTACACTGAATTTCCGCTCCACAGATAGTGGGTGTTTGAAAATGGTATTACAAATAGTAAGCTTAAAACATGTTTTAAATTTGAAAACAGGAATTGTCCTGCATTGTTATGTAAACCAAAAACTTTAGCTCAGTAATTTTCTGCATTGCTGTAAGGTAAAGTAGGGGAAGTGTTAACGGTTTTTTCGATAGTTGATTTTGAAGTTCATAAAACATAAATGGTTGAAAAAATTTAAAATTTAAAACTGTTAGTAGAAGCGCATAGGGTTTTTCATGGGAAATAATAAATGATTAAAGGTGGCAAGATATTTTTTATGTTTAATTATATCACACTAAATGACAATTTGTTTCTTGCGATAGTAATAGTAATAGTAATAGTAATTTATTGACCATTCCACATACATACATGTATATATGGCAAGTCAGACAATACAAAAAAGAAGCGCTAAAAAAAGAAAAATACATGAACAATAGACAAGTCATTAAATTAATACATAAGTACATAGATTAAAAATATTTCTATATACATAAATAGATCAATAGATCAATCAATGGTTAAAAATGAGAACAGTACAAATATAAATACGTAATATAAATATACAAAGACACGTGAACAAACGTCATGATCATAATTACATCTCTGTTTATTTTTCTTGCAGGAACAAAATTAGTTCATCTGATGCAGTATATGCAACTGATGATAAAAATGAACTAAACATGTTATCCTCCACTTTGGTCTATCAAAATTCAATGGATTTAGTGAAGATACATTAAATTTATGAGCATTCTTCTCTACGAACACTTGTAGTTTATCCCGTTGCACTGCTGGATATGGGCTAGTTTTTGTTGGTGGCAATTGGTTAGTTTGCATTTGATATTTCGCAAAGCACCACTATCGCAAATCAGAGGGTTTAAGTTTGTTTTTGGTGTATATAATAAACACAAAAACCAAGCCTCGCCAAAGAAGTAAGCTCTCTTCAGATGAATTCTTAAATGTTTTCCAAAATGATTGTTTACCTGAGGGAATAATCAGGTAAATAAATGATTTCATTTAAAGATTGGACTAGTATTATTACATTTTTTTGAAAATCCTCCTGTAGTATCACATCCAGATAACGCATGTATGAATGCATCTCTGTAGTTGTGTCGATTTGTTTGCCATAGCAGAAACATCAATTTTTCATTTAAAAACATCGCAGTACTTTAGAAGCAAAATAAAAACATCCGTATCTGGAGAACATATTATTAGTAAAAGGGGCACGTCTGATTTATGATTTTTAGAGATATCTGCCGCATGTAAAATCATTCTCGTGTCAGCTTCTTGATCGCTAGCAAGTTTTTATAGATAGCTATTTTTATTTGAATAACAAGTATTTCGCCAAGCAACTGGTAAGGCTTTTCCTGAAATATATTGGATTTCAAAAGCTTCTGATAATTTGTTTTTTGTTGTACCATGCGATAAAAGATCTTTCATTGTAATGTTAGTAATATTTCTGGTATCTTCAATGTGAAATTGTTGACTTCTCGTATCTTCTATTTCTCATTGCTTGTCTCAACGAATTGTCATCATATCTAGCAAAGACTAGGTGACTTTCGTCATATTTTGAATATTTCCCGAATAGACATCGTTGGAAGTGAATAGACAAATCTGAACAGGTCTTTATTCGTTTTAAGTTTTTGAATTATGTGCAATTCGGCATTACCATCAATTATGACTACTTTGTACATGGCATTAAATTCAGTACCTGAAACAGAATACGTATCCTGTTTTTCAAATTGTGGAATATTAAATATAACATAAGACACATGGAACCTGGTTCCTACCTTGCTCTTTTGGAGCAAGTTCCTCGATTGCGTGCATTAATTAGTATTTGTCAGTATGCATATTCATGGAACCATCCATGGTAAAAGGGGACCTAGGAGCTGGAGATAATCCATAATGTCCATAATGTACATATTTCAAGTTGATATCTGATCTGGAATGGTAGACGATTAAAAATCGCGAGAAAAGCTACTAATATTATTATCTTTTTTAGTGAGAACTTTTTTGTTGCCTTCTCTACACAAATGAAGTTTTAGCTTTTTGATCAGCTCCTATAAGTTGACTTCATTACTATGAATTCGTTTTTCATTAAACTCTTGATATTTTTCAAGTTCAATTTCGCGTACGTTGCAAACATGTTTTTGTATGTTATTGCTGAACATGGCGCCTGTGCAGATATCAATAAGATTGTCTTTTTCACATGTGACAAGATCAGCCATTGTTTTAATATTTTGATATGCTTGTTGAACTTTGAGTTCTGAGTTTGTCAAAAAAACTTCGTCAGTGCTTCAGCATTCTACCAATCCATCTACTACTTTCATGGCTCTATTTTTGTGCTCCAATGCTTCATCAGCCCATAAACAACAAACAGATTTTTTACTTTTGTTCACAATCCAGCTTCCAGACATGAAATCATTCCAAATCTCCATATCGCTCAGTTGCTTTATTTCTGACAAATACCATGCGACTATTCCTGAATAATTATTCAGATCAAATGCAAAGAAAAATTTAGTAAATAAATCTAGTGAGGACAAATGTAATTCCCAGTCTCCAGTTCTTATTGCTCTTATTTGTAGCAACAACCATTTCCATATATTACCAAACCATCACAAAAGATTTTTTTGCCGTTCTTTATTAAACGATGCAATTTTATTGAAAAAGTCAAGTTGCCGAAGGTCACTGCACATTTTTTCATGATATACATGAAAATTCGCTTCATGTAGGTCACTAGGAAAACACTTTCTAATACAGTATATTCTGGATATTCACGAAATAGTTCTTCAAAATATAAACAGAATAACGCAGATAACTTAGTCACATGTAGTCTATGTAATAAAGCATTATTTGACGAGTTTTTTGTAAATATTTCATGCAAAGATGAGATTACCTTCCTCCCCCGTTTTCGAGGATGCTGAACACGATGGAAGTGGTAGGAGAATCTTATGACCGCCGCAACTTCCTGAAACGGCCAAAAACCATCCCTTTTATGAGGTTCCCTTTATGATTTCATATATAAACTGGTCTGGGGAATGATTTATCGACGGGTTATAGATAACATGGAAGGGAGTTATAGAGTAAGTGGAATCCAGACAGGAGGCCTAGGGTTGATTAAACCCTCCCTAGAGGTGGAAAATCATTTTTTTTTCAAATGGTTCGGTTCAAATGGGTATCCCCCCGTTGTCGGTGTCGCTGATAACTGGAAAAATATTAATTTTTAACTCCAACCCCTTCTCATCCCTCAAACCGGCAGAAACCACCCCTCACTCACCAGAAAGCATGCTACCTAGGATTTACAGGTTTTTCGACACTTGGATCGTTCTTCCTCTACATATCTATTCATTTTTCACGCAAGAGATGATGGTAGCGACCTGTTTATTGAAAGAATTGCATTTTATTGATAAATTATTTACTTACAATTAATTAAAAATACCTAGGTCGTTTACAAATAGCATAACAATCCTTATATTCCCCATAATGCACATCGCATGCGATCTCTTCTTCTTCATCCGCCGTTTCAGTGAGCGAATCTGAATAAACAACATTGCCCTTGACGACAAAATTTGTTATTCATTACTTCCCGATGAAGAAATCATTGTACCCTACTCAGCAACCTACACAATCATCGCCCCAGCGATAACTGGTGGATGAGGGTAAGTTTCCGTCCATTATAGGTGTCGCTGAGGATAGTTGGAGATGAAGGTGAATATTTTTATCGTGACCAGTGCCTGCGAAAACGAGGGAGGGCGTATTGACGATCCAAAGTGTAATTAATGAATTTTACACCCCTTGGAAGGGTTGAAGCCCGAGGTCGCTACCACCTTCTCTTCCGTGCAAAGTGAAGGGATATGCACAGGAATAACGATCATGTGTCGAAAAACCTGTAAATCCTAGATAGCATGCTTTCTGGTGAATGAGGGATGGTTTCTGCCAGTTTGAGGGATGAGCATAGGTTGGTGCTAAAAATGAATAGGGAGGGTTTAATCAGTTAGGTCTGCTGTCTGTATTCCACTTACTCTATAACCCCCTTCCATGTTATTTTAAATATACATAACCCGTCGATAAATCACTCCCGTTTATATATGAAAACATGAAAGGGGTGGTTTTTGGCCGTTTCAGGGGGTTGCGGTAGTCTAAAACTTCTCCCACCACTTCCATCGTGTTCAGCACCCTCGAAAACGGGGGGGAGGGAAGGTAATCTCGTCTTTGCACGAAATATTTACACTATTTTTTCCTTCATTACATAGACTAATGTGCGGATATCGCTCTACGCACATGCTTACATTTAATATTTGGTTAATAACACTGTCACTATAGATTTCATTCCATATTTCTGGAATTCGTGTTCCCTCTACGTAGCTCAAAGCTCAGCCATTAGAATATATAACTCACCCGGTCTTAAGATCCAGATTTTTGGTTCTTCTGGCTAGCCATGGACAAAAATTTGACAGATTCGTATAAACCCATGTCTAGCGTCACCACCGCGTTTGTCGCCAATTTTTTCATTGACGGCTTCTAACTTTTTCATGAATGTTAACTAGACAGATGAACTTGTAGGAGATTCGCAGATTAGCGGTAACAAACAAACTCTTGTGGGACTTTTTAATACATTTTTTGCAACCAGGGACTTGTAAGCAGCTTATATAGGTATTGGACCAATCATTGAACCATTAACTTGTTCAACGTAGTTTTGTCGATGCGAGCGGCGTTTGGTACCTGAAGAACAATATACACAATTACGGCAGTGCCGCCTGTGGTGACCCGCCAACTGATCCGCGATCACATATTTATAACCCAGGGCGCCAGTGACCGCGGTTATCTATACCTTCGCTTTTACCTGTACCTTTGCCTCGCCGCTGGTCGATCTCTCAGGGTGCGTCCAAGTGAGTTCGGAGCAATCGAGCCCGTGAAGGCGGAGGACAGATCCCCTTGCTGCCGTACACGGCGGTTGCCTAAGCGGCCGCCACAAAGAGAGAAGTGCGAAGTACACGCTCTTTACGCGACGAACAGGCACACGTGAGTCTTGACCCCCAGTAAAGGAAGCCGTGTCCGTGTCTCCCTACGAGTACACTAATGCCCAAAGGGGGCCCAAGGTTTTCGGTCCGATACTTCGTACTATTCCTTCTTGGTGGCGGATGCGCTCGTGTAACCGGACGGAAGCGAGGCTCCGCTGACCGTCACTCGTCGAGGTCGCTTACACGCTGGTGATGACGAACTGTCCGGGGAGAGCAATGGAGTAGCTCACCGTTGGGAGGTTCCTGGTGGACGTGACTCGACGTAAGGTGGCGTGGCACACGGACCAGCAGGTAACCGTCAATCCTAACACGTGTATGGCGGTTAGTACTAGGAAACCCCACAAATGACTTTACTTTACTTTTAAAAAAAAAAACACAAAAAAATTCTAAGTTGTATTAATACAGTACGAGTAATTTATTTAAGGAAAGTCGAGCAAGCGACGAAATTCACAAGATGTATTTCTCACGACAAAATCTAGGATCCGCCGAGTTACACAGTTCCCTAACTGTGATATTGTTACCTATTTACCTTGGATGTAAGGTATATCTTAATTCATTATGAAGAATACTTATTATCTAACCCACCTACAGAGGTGAGGTAATTTGAGCTAATTCAAGCTTAATGCTGCGTCAGGCAGGCGTGAATTAGCTCCTTAATTATAATTATTGCGCAGGAATCTCCCCTGGTTAACAAGTAGTATGATTAAAAAGCCGATAAGGCAATATAAAAATAATATTAACGAGAGGAGGAGTATGCGCATGAATACCTAGGGTCCGGCGTCACCTGACTGACCACCCAGAATCCGATGTCACGGGACCGAATACCTCTGGTCCGATGTCACCGGACTGAATACCTAGAATCCGATATGTACCTGCTAAAAGCCACTACCGGCGGTAGTGGTGCAATAGCTTAAGGCTGATCGATTGAGCTAATCAAAAGGGTAAAAAAAAATTAATTTACGGTTATGAACCCGTGATCCTGGAGATTAATTCCCTCTTAATTAGGCGGACTAATGAATATACCACTTACGGTGAGGCCAGAGAACTAGAACTTACTAAATTATGACAAGCTTTTTACTTTAGATACTGTTTAGAATCCGCTATTACTCTAATCTATGCAATTTTAACAAGGTTCTGAGACTCGTATGGTTGTACCTATGAGGTACGACAGGTAAGAGGTACCTGAGCTTAGGACGCCGTAACGAGCTGTTATACTAGAGTCAGTGTTAGGAAATAGAGAACTCCCACTTTGGACACGTATGTTCCAAGGTAGATTATTCGAATTGATGCGGGATAATTTAAGGCAATTTGATACAGGTCAATGACAACCGCGAGTAATATTGTTAGCAAGTATAATATCAGGGAGCTGAAGCCAGAGCTGGGTGATTACTTGTAATTTAAAAATAATTACAATTACAAATTACTTTTTTAAAAAAGGAACTAATTACAATTACAAATTACTTTTTTAAAAAACTAATTACAATTACAACATGTCTTTAAAAAAGGAATTAGCAATTACTTTTCTAATTACTTTTCTAATTACTTTTATGATAAAGTAAATTATAGTGACCAAACAGACAAAAAGGTAAGTTAAAAATTTTAAATAAAAGTGTTGTGTAATATTGAGTTTTAATATTTATTAGAATCGTTATTAGAATGTTTGACCTTAAGAGTAATCAGGAAAAATTAAATAAATATATAGAAAAGGCAGCTTAATAGTGGAGTCGGTTTAGACAAGGATTGGAAAAATTGTTAAGATGGATGCAGACCCTGCGGAAATTGTTTGTCATGACGAGTATAATAAAACCCTAAATTTGAATTTCCAAAAAATGCTTTTTTCGCGGAAAATGGGTATTTTGGACATTTTAAGGGTCAAATTTGTTGTTTTAATTTTTTTTATCACTTAAACAACTAGTTAAGAAAAGAAAATGGTATCCTTTTATTCTCAATATTAAAGGAACCTTCAGTTTAAATTTGGGGAAGATATCTGACCATCCCCCCTCCTGATATTAATATATATATATATATATATATATATATATATATATATATATATATATATATACGAAAAAAATTGAGAAAATCAAATTTCGGTTATCTTGATCAGATCTCAACCAATTTGGCTGAAATTTGGAATGGAAGTCGTCTTCATCACACAAAAATTGTTGACCAAATTTCAGCCTAGAATGTTAAATAGTTTGGCTGAAATTGCAGTTTCAGTCAAATTTTCTGAAATTTTCAAATCTAAATATCTTCGGACCTAAAAGTCGGATCAAAATTTGCTTTGTGGCAAAAGGTAGGCGTGGTACAATATCAAAACACTCGTTTTGAAAAGTAAAAGATAGACGACCACGGTTACCCTTCGATTATACATGAAGCGGCTATCTGAGTCACGTAAAAATAAAAAAATAATAAAAATTGTAACACATTCACATATTTACAGAAATAAATACACGCACGCACACACACATATATAATATAATATACATTTATCTATACCTAGTCAAAGCAGTAGGCACGACTATACAAATAAAATATATATATATATATATATATATATATATATATATATATATATATATATATATATATAGAGATATGCATGGTCATATACAGGCCCGTTTCATACACTGAGCGGTTGTAGTGCAGCCCGAATTGACGTTGTGCAGCCTGGGGTCGGGCTCATCAACGTACCCCTGTGTATATCATCACTAAATGGCCACAAATCACGTTAGCTTCCTTCCTACAAAATTTTGGGGTGGGCTTCAAAAAGTCATATTTTCATGTTCCGAGATACACTTTTAGTTCAGCACTACTGAGTCAGGCGGCGCTGTTCCTGTATATCCAAGACTCTTATACAGCTGATATCTATCGCACGTTATATAGCCCGATATTTGGCATCGTTGCAATGGCTCGATAACGTTCGATTCTTATTTCCTCTTAAATACTTTCTTCATAAAGTCACAATCGATGAATGAAAGCTCTTTATTTGAATCAATTTTTTAACCTCACAAGTATTTTATCATATTCGAACAATTTTTCTAAATTCAAAAATTCATATGCCTACTAAGAATTATAAAATACAGGGTACAGTGTTATGAAAGAAGAATAGTTATTAGCATCTTAAACATCTTAAAATGTCTTTTGAAGTGTAATACAGAAATTCAAATAAATGTCCCTAAATTAGGATTGTGTTTTTTTGCATTCAGTATTCAATAAAACTATACTTAATTATTATAATTTTGGTACTAAAATTTTCATGAAGAAATATCGGTCATTAAACAATAATTATTATTATGCAGAATGATGTTTTACATATTATAAGGATATATAGGCATTGTCCATAATCACTATAAGCTGGTACTACTTCCACATCCACATAGTGGAGTGAACGTATAATAAAGGTAAAAAAAATGTTTTTTTTAAACAGGCTTAGAATGCCACGAAAGGTCGATATTTTAAGTTTGAGCAAAAAAAAATTGTCTGTAATTTTTTTTTGTGCGCACGATTACTCTGGAACCGTTTATGATGTTAACTCAAAATTTGGGACACCTTTGTATTATAACGAGATCTTCCATTGAAGTTTGGGATGGAAGGATAAATAGGCAAAGCAAGCAAGTGAGAGTTTATAAAATTGGGATTTAGTGTATGTACGAGAAGCCAAGTACCTACTCAAAATTTTTTTGACATCAGCCACTTCCACTATCACCCCCATTACCATCCCTACCCCATTATTAAAGGACGAAAAAAAATAAAATTATGATTTTGTGTGTGTATAGGTACCAAAGGCCTAAATTTTTTTTGCATCAGCTATACCCCCCACTACCATCCCCCTGTCGATATGGCATATTGTTTTATGGGCTTTTGTGGTAGACGATTGCAAATATTATATTATTAAAGTTCTATGATCAGTTATTTCCACATAATGGACTGCAAATACAGTATCAACCTTTTTTTCTTTGTAAGAGACTTGGATGTTGAAATAGTGTTTCTTTAGGCAGCGGTTTTTTAAGTCAGGTTCCCTTTACTGTATGGTGCACCTAACTGCATGACGTGATCTGTCTTGGTTCCCTGTTAAGCCTACATGGTCTCTAAAAAAACACAATTTTGATGGGCTAACTCAAATCGTTTTATTCTATTTGGACGTGCAAAAGAGAACAACGTCATAACTGAGGAATACTTATTACTTACACATCCACGTAGTGGAGTTGAAGTATAGTAATCGTAAAAAAAATTTTTTTGCTCTAATTATTGAAGGTGATTATGGAAGGGAATAAAAAGGTAAAATTGTGATTTAGTGTGTATAAAGGAACAAAAGGCCTGAATACTTTTTTGGCACTCGCCACCACCTCTACCACATTATTAAAGGGAATAAAAAAATAAAATTGTGATTTATGTGTACAAGAGCCTCTAAATTTTTTGCCAACAGCTTCCCCCTCTACTACCTCCACTACCATGTTGCACATCGTTTTATGGGTTTTTGGGATAGACCATTTCAAATATTATATTATCAAAGTTCTATGAATAATTATTTTTACACAGTGGATTGCAAATATAGTATAGACATTTTTTTGCTGTAAAAGGCTTGGGCAGGAAAATCTAGATGTGGAAGTAGTGATTTTTTAGGCAGCGGTTTTTTTTATTAATGAACACATATATTTTTATGATGGTTATTTGAATTTATATTTATAGTCGGTCTCCCTGCATGGTGCATCTGACGTCATGCACCTATCTTGATTGCATTGGATTCGGAATGACGTCTAGAAAAATGTGCAAAAGTTTCAAACCGCACATAAACAATTGCAAAAGTTATAAACTAATGAAAATTGAAAAAAATAACGAGTTCCGTTTTTTGCAAATAACTCGAAAAGTATTAAAAATTTTAAAGAAAGATAGATTCTTAAAGAGGAAGAAATTCCCAATAAAAAAGTTCCGACTCCCGAAACTCTACATCTATTATTAACGAGATTATTAATAATTTTAATTTAATGTTGAAAATAGAGCTCCGCGCAGCGAACACTAAGGCGTTACGATGCTCTGAAACCGTCCGGAACAAGTAAAAATATTTTTTGTTATTAGATATTAATTTTAAAATTCATAAAAGTTATGTTATTATTTAAACACTTAGGAACAATACCCCGTTGGAAAAAAATTTTTTTTATTAATTTTAATTACTCTTACTGTTTTTATATTCAAAAATGTTATAAGATTACATATACTTAAAATTTTTATTGCTATTTGTTTAAACAAATTTTATAAACAAATAGATAAATTACGTATTTTTGAAAAATATTTTTCTGCCATTTTATTTGTTATAGAATATTAGATTTAAAAAAATTCTTAAAAACTTAAAAATTGTTTTTAATTGTTTATAATCACTTTTGTCTTTTTTCATTATTTAAACATGTTTTTAAGAAAAAAATTTATTCCTAAATTTATTATTTGCAATTATCCAAAAAGTGGAAAAAAGATTTTTTTTTGTTGTGAATTAATTTGTTTATTTAATAAACAATTTGTTATTAACAACCGCCGAATGTGTTTATATTTTTTTTAGATAGAAAAAAATAACAAAAACAACCGTATACATAAACATGAAAATTCTTTTGTGAACAATAATTTAAAAATCGAGAAAATACTCGTATCAAGTATGCCGTGGAAATTGACAAAAACTAGATTCAAGACATTGATTTTGTCTGCATAACCAAAGCGTTCTGTCCGAAATGTCCATTTTATTTAACACATGTTAGAATCAAAACATAGCCTACTGCTATTCTTGTTTTATTACATGTAGGCAAATAATATACCTACATATTTAGATAAAAAAGGTATATTTTAATCACAGTTAGAAAACACTAACGAAAATATTATTGGGAAAAGAGCAGAGCGTTTGCCCTAAACAACTTTATGACAGCATCAAAAAAGGTGATTAAGGAATTCTTTCTGCCGCGATTTTATTATTTTAGTTTGTTTTTGGTTTTGGTGTGGTAACAAGTGCAATAAGAAGTCCTGAACTAAATCTAAGCATTGAATAAAAATAGACAAAAACTTTCTGATAATTTTATTGCTATTTGTTTAAACAAATTTTATAAATAAATAGATAAATTACGTATTTTTGAAAAATATTTTTCTGCCATTTTATTTGTTATAGAATATTAGATTTAAAAAAATTCTTAAAAATTGTTTTTAATTGTTTATAATCACTTTTGTCTTTTTTCATTATTTAAACATGTTATTAAGAAAAAATTTTATTCCTAAATTTATATTTGCAATTATCCAAAAGGTGGAAAAAAGAATTTTTTTTGTTGTGAATTTATTTGTTTATTTAACAAACAATTTGTTATTAACAATCGCCGAATGTGTTTATATTTTTTTTAGATAGAAAAAAATAACAAAAACAACTGTATACATAAACATGAAAATTCTTTTGTGAATAATAATTTAAAAATCGAGAAAATACTCGTATCAAGTATACCGTGGAAATTGACAAAAACTAGATTCAAAACATTAATTTTGTCTGCATAACCAAAGCGTTCTGTCCGAAATGTCCATTTTATTTAACACATGTTAGAACCAAAACATAGCCTACTGCTATTCTTGTTTTATTACATGTAGGCAAATAATATACCTACATATTTAGATAAAAAAGGTATATTTTAATCACAGTTAGAAAACACTAACGAAAATATTAGTGGGAAAAGAGCAGAGCGTTTGCCCTAAACAACTTTATGACAGCATCAGAAAAGGTGATTAAGGAATTCTTTCTGCCGCGATTTTATTATTTTAGTTTGTTTTTGGTTTTGGTGTGGTAACAAGTGCAATAAGAAGTCCTGAACTAAATCTAAGCATTGAATAAAAATAGACAAAAAACTTTCTTATAATTTTATTACTATTTGTTTAAACAAATTTTATAAACAAATAGATAAATTACGTATTTTTGAAAAATATTTTTCTGCCATTTTATTTGTTATAGAATATTCGATTTAAAAAAATTCTTAAAAATTGTTTTTAATTGTTTATAATCACTTTTGTCTTTTTTCATTATTTAAACATGTTATTAAGAAAAAATTTTATTCCTAAATTTATTATTTGCAATTATCCAAAAGGTGGAAAAAAGAATTTTTTTTGTTGTGAATTTATTTGTTTATTTAACAAACAATTTGTTATTAACAATCGCCGAATGTGTTTATATTTTTTTTAGATAGAAAAAAATAACAAAAACAACTATATACATAAACATGAAAATTCTTTTGTGAATAATAATTTAAAAATCGAGAAAATACTCGTATCAAGTATACCGTGGAAATTGACAAAAACTAGATTCAAAACATTAATTTTGTCTGCATAACCAAAGCGTTCTGTCCGAAATGTCCATTTTATTTAACACATGTTAGAACCAAAACATAGCCTACTGCTATTCTTGTTTTATTACATGTAGGCAAATAATATACCTACATATTTAGATAAAAAAGGTATATTTTAATCACAGTTAGAAAACACTAACGAAAATATTAGTGGGAAAAGAGCAGAGCGTTTGCCCTAAACAACTTTATGACAGCATCAGAAAAGGTGATTAAGGAATTCTTTCTGCCGCGATTTTATTATTTTAGTTTGTTTTTGGTTTTGGTGTGGTAACAAGTGCAATAAGAAGTCCTGAACTAAATCTAAGCATTGAATAAAAATAGACAAAAAACTTTCTTATAATTTTATTGCTATTTGTTTACACAAATTTTATAAACAAATAGATAAATTACGTATTTTTGAAAAATATTTTTCTGCCATTTTATTTGTTATAGAATATTCGATTTAAAAAAATTCTTAAAAATTGTTTTTAATTGTTTATAATCACTTTTGTCTTTTTTCATTATTTAAACATGTTATTAAGAAAAAATTTTATTCCTAAATTTATTATTTGCAATTATCCAAAAGGTGGAAAAAAGAATTTTTTTTTGTTGTGAATTTATTTGCTTATTTAATAAACAATTTGTTATTAACAATCGCCGAATGTGTTTATATTTTTTTTAGATAGAAAAAAATAACAAAAACAACCGTATACATAAACATGAAAATTCTTTTGTGAATAATAATTTAAAAACCGAGAAAATACTCGTATCAAGTATGCCGTGGAAATTGACAAAAACTAGATTCAAAACATTAATTTTGTCTGCATAACCAAAGCGTTCTGTCCGAAATGTCCATTTTATTTAACACATGTTAGAATCAAAACATAGCCTACTACTATTCTTGTTTTATTACATGTAGGCAAATAATATACCTACATATTTAGATAAAAAGGGTATATTTTAATCACAGTTAGAAAACACTAACGAAAATATTAGTGGGAAAAGAGCAGAGCGTTTGCCCTAAACAACTTTATGACAGCATCAAAAAAGGTGATTAAGGAATTCTTTCTGCCGCGATTTTATTATTTTAGTTTGTTTTTGGTTTTGGTGTGGTAACAAGTGCAATAAGAAGTCCTGAACTAAATCTAAGCATTGAATAAAAATAGACAAAAAACTTTCTGATAATTTGTTAACTAGCAAGAAAATAAAAACCATTAAAAATTACTGTCTCTGTATAATTTAAGAAATATAGTGTAATAATGCATAAATCTGTAACGAAAGTGAGTGAAACTATATCTTTTATTGCTCTATTTTTCGAGTTGTTTATAAAATATTGAAGTTAAAAATATCACGCGTCTATTCAAAAAATAAAGAAAAAAATTTGTACCATCTACAAATAATTCTTTTCGTGAAGTATACGTCATTACCTCTAGGACTGAAGTTTTCGCCATGTATTTTTACGGAATTGAAAATTATTTTTTCTGTACTAAAGCATTTCTTATAAACAATGACTTTCATTTTATTTTAAATTTCCAACTGCTCAGTTAATTTGTTGTAATGTATTCTAATGTTTTGATTATTTAATTTTAACAAATTCTAAAATAATTTTTTATACTTCATTTATACATTTTATTTTCATCATAGTAATTTAGGACTAATAATTTTTTAGTTAGATTTATGGCTAAATACTGTAATATAACTCTATCTTGTTTTAAACAGGCGTTGTGTAGCTTTTGTATACCATTGGTAACAGTTCTTTTGGCATTTGAGACGCTTTAATTGTTTTATTGCTCTGTGCAAGAAAGCAACTGTCACCAGGCCCGTCGGGCAGAGCGCGAAAAGCCTTCTCTTTCTTGACCTACCCAATACTGAAGTATAACCAGATGGGACCTTCACTACTTATTAAAGCATGTTATTTTACATAGAAAATCAAAATTGACGACACTCTCCATTGGTCGAGACTGAAGATATAAGAAAAAAACTAAAAAAAAGGAAATTTAGAAATTTAAGATTTAATCAAATATAACTTTAGAACTAAAACAGATAAAAATACAATTTTTTTTTGGTTTTGACAAATAAACATTGCTTTTTAATTTGAAGTATAATTTATTGCAATAATTAAAAAATTAACATAAAAAAACTAGCAAAATTCAAAAAGATACACAAATCAGCAACATTTTTCTAATTCTTAACTCGCCATAACTCGCTTATATAACGAGGTATTCA
The DNA here is from genome assembly GCA_936432065.2 of Rutpela maculata. Lineage (NCBI taxonomy): Eukaryota > Metazoa > Arthropoda > Insecta > Coleoptera > Cerambycidae > Rutpela > Rutpela maculata. Next base: position 87,783,412 of record OW386292.2, read on the forward strand.
ATTTTTTCTTTCACCAAAAACTGACAAATTTAATAGGCTTCATTTTGTCTCGATTAATGCTGGATCTAATTTCTTAACTAAAAGTGCTACAGCCCTTGAAACACAACGAAGCACAGTACGGCGACGAAGACGCGAGGCTTTCTTTCCCGCCCCCGCTACTTTCTCGCCCCATCAAGAAACTTATCGGCTGCTGGCCTCATTGTCTGGATAAATATTAATAAGTATATACTATTTTACTTACATGTAGGCTATTACAGTTTATGTATATTGTAGATTCATTTTTATCAATGGAAAAAAACTACATGTTTGTTTTACGAAACTGCTGAAAGCAGTGAAAATCTAATGGTAAAAAACCAACTGTTACTGGCATCAGGTCTATTATTAATTGTGCAAATGAAAGAAAATATGCAATTTCATTAAAATTTTTATAAAACAAAGTGGTGGCACTTATTTGCACACCCTTCGATACCGATTTCATTATTCTTGTGTGACATCTTTTTGTAATAAATAACATTAGCAAAGATAATACGTATTGTCTCTAATATTAGTAACGCGATAAAAAAATTCAAGTGAGCCTTCATGTAGTTATAATAAAGAAAAAAAATCAGTTTAAAATAAAATGGCATTGTCTGATTTGTGGAAAATCCAGAAAAATTAAGAATAAATTAAGAACATCTTTAAGTACCAGTTTGTACAGGAACGGGTGCGGAAACTAGAAAAAAATATATATTAAAGCTGCAGTGTCGCATTGTGATACAGAAATACAAGGCAAGTCACACATTTATTCAGATTTATTTGGGCTAATGGAAATTATCATAAAATTTATTATGCAAAATATACACACTAAAAAAAATTTGTTTAGAGCAAACAAAAATTTTGTTGCGTATATACAAAGCAAGTTCTGGGTGATGTTAATAAATTTTTGTTGCTCCAAACAAAATTGTTTGAGGCAACAAAAATTTATTAACATCAACCAAAAAATTGCTTTGTATATACGCAACAAAATTTTTGTTTGCTCTAAACAAATTTTTTTTAGCGTGTATTAGCAAAAAAAAATTAAATGTGTACAAACTAAACAACTGAAAGAAAAAAATGAATTTAAAGTAGCTTTAAATATTTTATTTAAGGAGGTTTATCTTGCTGTTTTGCAAAAAAGAATTCTTAACTCTAATATTTCTAAAAACACGCCTTAATGATATATTTGAAGAAATGACGGAAGAAAAATTAGATTATTATAGCAGTGGAAATATAAGAAAGAGATTAGAAAAGCATTTAAGCAAACAAAGTGTTTTGTGAACACAAAGAAAATACAACAACAGTTCAGTCAAGGGATAATAAAGCTAAAAGAATTTTTGTTGTTAGTCACAAGTGAATCAGGCGAAGAAAACTTGGTTCATGAGAATGAATTGACAATTCCTGATAAAGCTGCCGGTATCTTAAGAGAAGCTATAGCTGGATGTTTTAAAACTATAAAAAAAACACGACTACTAATCTGAATGAACATAAATGTAAACAAGAAGTTTCAGATTTGTTATAAACATTTATGTCGTGGATACTAAATATGTCAGGACAGACAAATTTGATTTAAACGTTATTTCTATAGTAATGGAATTTATATTAATACTTATGGAAAAAAAACAATCAGCTTAGGTCATTTTTTTAATCCTTTACAGATCACTACATGTGTTTCGTGCCGTCAGAAGAAAAAGAACTTAATGATATGCTTTATTCTTTTGGCTATGGTTATTCCTACGATGAAATACGTACATTTTTAACGTCTTTAGCTAGTCACGTATTAGTAAAAACTGGTGACATTTTTATACCACCTGGAGTTCCTCCAGTAAGTTCTGAAGAAAACAATTACATTTATTGCAGCGATAATTTTGATCAAAACGAAGACAGGCTAGATGGTAAAAATCCCACTAGGAATAGTATTATTTAAAAAAAAGAACAGCCTATTTACACAAGCATATTTAGATCGTCTATCCAATTTTAGCCGATTTTAACCCTTCCAGTTTACATGAAAACAAAAATATAGTTATGTACAAAAATCCAACTAATCGTTCAGAGCTTCTACGAGTTAGTGAAAGCATGGCAAATAATTGTTTTGATTATGTGGTTAAAAAACTATTATTGTTCAAATAGGCTTAGAATGTCATGAAACGTCGAGATTTCAAGTTTGAGTGAAAAAAAATTTCTGTCTGTCTGTCGGTCTGTAACTTTTTTTGTGCGCACGTTTACTCTGGAACCGCTTGAGATATTGACTTGAAATTTGGTACACATATGTACTTTAACAAGATCCAGAACTAGATTATATTTTCATCTTGTTCCGTCGAAGGGTTGGAGGGTAAATTTGGAGTAAATAGGTAAATCAAGCAGATAAGAGTTCATAAAATTGATATTTAGTATAGACAAGAGAAGCTAAGGTCTCAAAAAAAATTTTGGCATTAGCCACCCCCATTACCACACCCACCCCATTATTAAAGGGGATGAAAAAAAATGTGATTTAGTGTGTGTACAAGAACCAGAAACCTCAAAATATTTTTTTACTTTATCCACCCCTCACTGCGGGATGTACCGGGAACGAGTGGGGAAGCCTCGCGACTCCGTCACCATAGCGCGCTTCGTTGTGTTTAAAAGGCTGTACCGCTTTTATTTACAGAGCTAGACCCAGCATTAATTGAGACAAAATGAAGTCTATGAAATTTGGCAGTTTTTGGTGAATAAAACATTCGAATAGCTCAATACATAAGCGAGTTTCAAAAAAATTGACAATTTGTGTACCATCTAAATCAACGTCATTTTTTTAATGTTAAAGTTATTATTTTTGTAATAAATTATACATCAAATTAAAGAGAATCGTTTGTACTATAAAACTAAAAAAAATATATAATTTTATCTTTTTTCGTTTGAAAGTTATTCGTGGTTGAATTTGAATTTTGTTATTTTCATTTTTTTTTTGTTTTTTTCTTGTAACTTCAGTCTCGACCAATGGAGAGTGTCGTCAAAAGTGATTTCCTATGTAAAAAAACCTGCTGAATAAAATGAAATAGGTTTTATTTGGTTATACCTCGGTATTGGGTTAGTGAACGATAGAGCCAGTCATCCGACGTACTAAGATTTAAGTTGAATGTAGGTAGAAGAATGTAAGAAAAAAAAAAGGTGCACAAAAGAGTTTACACACAAAAGGAAGAGGTCAACCTAAACTAGCTTCCCCATATACATTAGGAAAACATATTATGACTGTACGCAGTATTACATTAGATTGAGAAAACAATTAAACAAAATTTTTATATAATTATAAACAATTATATAAAATAAAATATAAATATTATATTACCTTTAATAACGATAATTTAACTATCAAATGTACCGTTTTTTATTATAACAATTATACGAGAGAATTTTATGCTCTACCGAAAAGTTACGTATATTGTTTTGCCCTATCTTGCTTAATTTTCAAACGAAAAAGCATATTTTGTGGCAATTAATGTTAGTAACTTTTGAACCCGAAAAGAAAGAAAAGAAAAGAATATCACACAAATTCCTTTTTAAGAGTATGACCTGCGAAGACTAATTAATATCGGGCACAAGTATTTTATATGCTTGCACTAATAGTACAGTAACTAGAGGTTTTAACTTCGGAATAATGTCATATTGAACGGATTTAGTTCATTTTTGGAGGTATAATAGTAAATGCTTGACAGAAAAGTTTCTATATTGTGCGGGGCCTTGCTAATTTATAGAGGGTGAATGCCACCCCCTCTCAGGGGGGGCACTTAAAAAATATATACATATATATTTATTGGAGCTGAAATATAATCAAACTTTAAGAAGAAAAGGTTCTATGCAAATTTTCACATAAATTGATAGTTTTTATGTTATAACGACTTCAAAATTGCGATTTTAGCTTAAAAAAAAAGGTATTTCCAAACGGCTTTCGTCAAGTATCTCGAAAAGTATTACTTTATCGAAAAAATGTTACAGACCAATTACAGAAAGTACAAACTGGGAAATAATTTTATTTTTTGTTTATTGATGTAGGATTAATAATTTCGGAGATAAGTTTATATTTGGTATCCAAGCGTTTCGAAATAACCTTTAAAGTTTAAAATGCATTTTTTTCTAAAGCAAGTGCTTTAAATGAGCAAAAAAATTTGAATATCTAGGTAATGCTACATCCTAACGAAAAACTGTATTTGAGATAATTTCTTTAAATTACTGGCTAATTAGAGTAACAAAATGGCGACCTTTTTATATAAAAAAATATAAATACGCTCATTTTTACATCATAACTTCTTTACTTCTTATGCTACAGGAACGAGTAAAAAATAATTTGAAAGCGCAATTAATTGTCTTTAATTTCATTTCTTAGTATGCGTGACGTAGGTGTCTCAATTTCTGAGATATTTAACATTTAAACTGCATTTTACGACTTATAAACGTTCGGACGCCATTTGTAAACTTTCATATCTCCGAAACTATTAAATCTATGTAAATACATAAACAAGCTAAATTCATTATCAGTTTATGAGCTTTATTTTTGGTCTCTACCCATTTTTCAATAAAACTAATATTTATTGAGATACCTATTTGGAAAAGGAAAACAAAATATCTTTTTATCGAAAATACCTTTATAGTTTAAACTGTATTTTTTTTCTAGCAAGTGCTGTATACAAACCAAATTTGACATCTACGTCATGCTATATATTAATGAGAAACAGTGTTTGAAATTCCTTTTTTTAATTACTGGCTAATTACAGTAACAAAATGGCGACGTTGTTTAAAAAAAAATGTGTAGACGCACATTGCTTCGGTCATAACTTCTTTGTTTTTTATGCTATAGAAACAAATAAAAAACAGTTGAAAGCTTAATTAATAACCAATTATTCTACTTACTAGCATCCTTGACGTATGTGTCACAGTTTCTGAGATATTTAACTCTCACTCTAAATAATTATCTTATGAACACTTGGACGCCAAATGTAAACTTAAATATCTCCGAAATTATTAATCCTACATCAATAAACAAAAAATATAATTAATTCCCAGTTTGTACTTTATGTAATTGGTCTGTAACATTTTTTCGATAAAGTAATACTTTTCGAGATACCTGACGAAAGCCGTTTGGAAACCTTTTTTTTTAAGCTAAAATCGCAATTTTGAAGTTGTTATAACTTAAAAACTATAAATTTGTGTGAAAAATTGCATAGAACCTTTTCTTCTTAAAATTTGATTCTACTTCAGCTTCAATAAATATATATATTTTTTAAGTGCCACCCCCTGAGAGGGGGTGGCATCAACCCCCTATAAATTAGCAAGCCCCCGCACAATATAGAAACTTTTTTGTGAAGCTTGTACTTCCAAAATGAACGAAATCCATTCAATATGACATTATTCCGAAGTTTTGTATATTTTTATCTCTAGGTACTGTACTATAATAATTATTATTCTTTTTATTAGTGCAAGCATATAACATATAATCAATAAAAGAAAATATTAAATTTTTGCTTGCCATGCTTAAAAGGGAACTTTGTGCTTTATAGTACGTCGGGTACATGGCTATATAAGCCAAAAATCTGCACTTCTTGATTGGGATGTGCCACTTTCTGTGGTCATAGTTGATGCCAAAAGATAACTTTCCAGATAGGGAGCCACTTTAAAATCCGTGCAACACCAAAATGGCGACCATTAAAGATGGCTGCCATTAGCCACAATGAATGTTTTTTTATCTCAGCTCCTAATGTTCGATTTCTATTTTCTTTTTTTTTTGTTTGAAAGCTCTTGAAAAGAAGACACTTTTTTGTCCCTATACGTTTATCTGCACACTTTAAGGGTTCTGCGCAATTTAAAAAAATATATATTTTTAACTTTTAAAGATATTTCTTTGCACAGTGGGACAAACTGAATCTGAAATCTTATTTCATATAATGCAACTTTCAATTGATGTCAACTTGGGACAGCTGGTACGTAGTAAAGGTCATTGTAATAACTTTTTCAAAATTAAGCCTATAAGTATTATAGTGACAGTGAAATAAAATTAAATAAAAACTTATAAATACTTCAAAGAGAACTTCATGCTTTGTTGTTATTTGATGGCAATCATTTTTTGCTCATATTTGACCCATATACTCGGAAACACAAAGGTCACTTGCTGTCTCAAAATAAGTACATTTTCAAACGAAAAATTGCATTGCAAGGGATTCTTTTACTATTATACCTGATGTTACTGTACTATTAAAACAATTCGTTTTATATATCTGTGTTAGGTAAATAAACGTAATTTAATTTCTACCCCTTTGCATATTTTTATTTTACTGTTAATAAGGCAATACTTTAAAAGTGGAAAACAAAAAATGAGGACAAATTCAAAATATTTAAATACTTATAGGCCTACCACGGAGTAATTACATTATCAGTTATTAATAATTAATGTCTACTTGCATCAAAAAATAACCTAATATTTTATTAGGTTCTTCTAATATATCTTCAAATTCGTAACAATGAATAATAAAAAACGTAACTGTTATATTATTTTGGCGTTCAAAGAATGAATATATTTCCTTTAATAGCTGGCCCTCCATTAGCGTCTCTATTGTAAACAGTAATGGTAGTAGTGGCGCAGTATAGCAAGTACTCCTATTATATTGTGCTTCGTGATGATGCATGCATCAAAGAAATATATATTATAAAAATATAACCTACTGAGGCCCGATTACATTGGCAACATCGCTGGGACGGAGAACGAACGCTAGCTATATCCTTATATACAGCGGGCTTTGAAAGGATCAGTAAATATATCCGGGCTCTGAAATATGCCATGTTTATATAATTGAAAGAAAAATAATAATTAGCTACCCCTAGTGGCTTCCTATTAGAAAAGATTCATAACAATCGCCATATTTAATAAATTTGTTAATTTATACACTCGGGAAATGCCGGGCTTATGAACAACCTGTCGATATATCGGGCTACACAATATACCGTCTATACCTATATATATATATATATATATATATATATATTATATTTTAATATTAAGAATAAAAGGATACTATTTTAGTTCCTTAACTAATTGTTTAAGTGGTCAAATTAAAACTGCAAATCTGACCCTTAAAAAAAACCCTTTTCGGCCAATAAAACACTATTTGGAAATCAACATTTTAGGGTTTTGTTATACTCGCCATGACAAACAATTTCCGCCGGGTCTGCATCCATCTTAAAAAATTTCCCAACCTCGCTATTTTATTGACTAAATCGACTCCACTATAATAACAATGCCTAATAATAATAAGAATGGTAATAATAAACACATTTAGTTTTTAAAAGTTTATCGAACAAAAATACAAAAGTTTGTGTACTTAATAAAAAAACATAAATGTGCAGCGGACCACAGCAAAAACTCGTTTTTAGTCAGTAACTTTGTTTGAACTTTTCAGATTCATTTTGAACTATGCAACTGTAAAATTCTGCTTTAATCTATTCTTGTTTGTTAAATCACATACGCATGTTCTTAAAGTAATTGTAATTGGAGAAAGTAATTGTAATTGTAGAAAGTAATTGTAATTGGGAAAAGTAATTGTAATTGGAAAAAGTAATTGTAATTGGAAAAAGTAATTGTAATTAGATAGTTCAAATAATATAATTACAAATTACAATTCCTTTAACAATTTTCCTACAATTACAATTCCAAATTACTTTAATAAAAAAAAGTAGTTAATTACAATTACAATTGCACGAAAAAAAAAGGAATTGTAATTGCTAATTACTTTTTCACCAGGAATTACCCAGCTCTGGCTGAAGCACCAACAAAATAACCGAAAACAGAATTTAGTGGCCTCTGCCAACATATACAGGGTCCCGCGAAGCTCGTTACCAATCTCTCGCCTGTATCTACCTGTCCTAGCGCATCTGTAATCGTGAACTCGGGGAAGGGGCGGCAGTCGTTACCTGAATGTCCCTAAAAGAAGGCGATTTTTTTTTTATTGATTGTTAATGAAAGACAGTCTTGATTTCAAAATATGTACGTTGAATAAGAACAGCTGTATTCTAGGTAGTGGGGAACCGCTTGTAGGTGAGAAGGTCGCTCTAAAACAGAACTCGCGAGTTTGGCTTCCCTGCTACCTTCCCACACCAGTCCTTAATTTAATTTGGTACTAACACAATCCAATGAAACAAAAGAAGACAACAAAATTTTGATTTGGCCAACGTCGTTTGTTGAATAAAGAATTGAATTAATACTAGATCGGTGATGACGATTTTAAGGTAAAAACTATTGTCCAGCGGCTAACATCGAAATGCGAGAGGTATCACAATTTGTCATATACAGCGTGTCGCACTTTTCATGGAGCCACCCTCATATCTCGCTCATCTGATATCCGAATATTTTGAAATCTTGGTGGTGAATATATACCTATAAAATGAGTCTTTAGACGTAACCACATTTGATTTTAGTCAGAGGCGTTCGATTCTAGAAAGGAAAAAGGGGGTCGATTTTCGAAAAAATATATTAGCGATTTTTTCAGTAAAAAACTAGTGAGATATTCTTAATCAGCACCTTTAGAAACCCCTTTGTACAAGATTACATCATAGTGGGTTCAAAAGTGTTTGAGATAGAGGCCGTCAAAAAAACAATTTTTCAAGTAAAAATAATTTTTACCTGTAAAACGGATTCTCAAATGAAAAAATGTATTCTTAATTTTTTGTTCAGAATAATGTATTGTGCTAGTCTGAATTGATTTTACAGTAAAATAATTATTTATTTAATAAGGCAAGAGTTCTAATTCGTACATGCTTAACATTTTTCTAATGAATAATCTGCAAAAAAGACCTAAGTAAGCCATGAAATCAAAAGTTATTGCGAGTGTCAATTGGTTTTATTTATTTATTTATTTATTTATTTATTTATTTATTTTAGTTTCATTTATTTTATTTTTTAATTTTTGCCTTATTTAAATAAATAATTATTTTGTTGTAAAATCAATTCAAACTAGTACAATACATTATTCTGAACAAAAAATGAAGAATAATTTTTTTTGTTTGAGAATCCCTTTTGCAGATAAAAATAATTTTTAGTTCAAAAAAATTGCTTTTTTGATGGCCTCTATCTCAAACACCTTTGAACCCACTACGTTGTAATCTTGTACAAATGGGTTTATAAAGGTGCTGATTAAGAATATCTTACTAGTTTTTTTCTAAAAAAATCGCTAATACTTTTTTCTACATTGTAGAATCTGACTAAAATCAAATGCGGTTACGTCTAAAGTCTCACTTTATAGGTATATATTCACCACCAAAATTTCAAAAAATTCGGATATCAGATAAGCTAGATATGGGGGGTGGCTCCATGAAAAGTGCGACACGCTGTATATATATATATATATATATATATATATATATATATATATATATATATATATATATATATATATATATATATATATATATATATATATATATATATATATATATATATATATATATATATATATATATATATATATTTTGTTCCAATAGGTTTTTATGGTTTTAAATCATTCAGTATTTAGTGTCTTGGAGGGAAAGTAGATAATTTCTATATTTAAGTTTGAATTGGCTAAAATTAGGTATGCAAAAAAGCTCTTGGAATTTATTGATTGTTGTAGGAGCTATATACTCAAAGCATTTTTGAAACTTGGTTGTATTGTGATTAGCTATACTATAGGAGTGTGCGTTTCTGACGTTTAGGTTGTGAATGTTAGATCTTGTGACTAAAAAGAGAAATAGATACAGAGGTGTTTGGTTTTTTACAACATTGTAAATAAGTGAGCCATATAACAGAGCAAATCTAAATTCTATTTTAAGAATATTCAGTTTAACATAATGAGGAGTAATATGTTTACGTCTGCTGATATCAGGATAAGAGTATCTTAGGCAAGAATTTTGAAGAACCTGTATTTTATTCTTGAACGCTTCCGTCAGAAAACTAAAGTATACACTACTACCATAATCGAAGTAACTTAAAATTACTGCATTTACTAAGTTCCATTTAGTTTCGTTAGGTAATACATATTTATGTCTCCATAAAGATTTAAATTTAGCATAACAAATACCTATCTTACGTATAACATGTTTTTCAAAGGACAAATTTTCGTCTATAATCACACCCAAGTTTTTCGCCTCCGTACTTAAGTTTACAATAGTATTATTTAAAGATATCTGACGGGTTTGTTTTTCTTTAGCTTTAGCTACCTGATATTTAGTTCCTATACACAAAGCCACTGTTTTTGTTGGGTTTATTACTAAGAATATAAGAATTTACTTTGCTCACTATTTTAATCTTCAATAGGAGGCGGCCTGAGAGTTGGAAAGAGCTCATATATCAGAGTACAAATATTTACACAAAATTGACAAAAACAAAAATCCTGAATCATCTGCTGGTTTCCGGATTTTCTTCCTGAAAATGTATATTGTTAATTTGTTTCCTGACGAAGTATGTTTCTTCAATCCCAGTTATCCATATCTTTAAAAACAGTTTGAGATGAAAGTTGCGCATCAAATATTCCTGATGTGATTGATTTTCCAGAAAAGGATTAAAAAATTCTTTGGTAGATATTGCTTATACTTTTGGTGTGATCGCTATGTGTGCTACTGGATGTGCCATTGAAGTTTGGGAGCTATTGACGGGCTCTAGACGAGAGTTCCGTCAACAGTTTGAAATGAACCACACCATTTCATTTAATTTATTGTTGTTAATGCTTTCTAAGTCATCTGTGCTAACTTTTGCTAACGGCGAGTACTGCGATTTCTCATTTTTATTTGTTGAGCAGGGGATGAGTGTATTTCGTTCTGATGGAATTGTTTTTAACGTACGGTCACTATTGTATTCCACTAATTTAAAAACGATTTTCTCGTCAGTGGGTCCGTAGGCTGGTAAAATACCATTGCTGTTCCTCGTAAAGTATTTTTTCCATCGTAAGGGTCTCCCAAAAAATCGATGTTGTCAGCAGCACATTAGGCATATCTATTTTGTATTAAATCCGGCGGTAAATAAAAATTATTATTTTCTGACATTTCTTTCAGAACTGACTTAGCAATTTGTGTCTCCAAGCATAGATTTTTTTCATAATGGACTGAGCATTCCAAAGAATGCAAACGATCAATATGATTTCTGCTTCTTGTTGAATGAAACGCATTAAGCCCGACAGCTATTTGCAGAGGATAATACGTCCGTCGATTTTCGTCTGTTCTCAGATTTCTTCTGAACTTGCTTACCGGACAACATCTCGTACATTAAAATTTGAGAAATTTGTCCGCTGCATCACAGCGGTCAGATGTCTCTGAGCTGTTGCCACCTTCAATACACCATTTTAAGAAAAATTCTAATTGCTTAGGAACAACGGAGTTATCATTTAAATGGATGCTTACTTTAAACATACATCTTTTAGCATTAAATGCCGATTTTCTAATAAGTTTTGCAGCATCGAAAAGAATTTTTTAATCCTTTTCTGGGAAATCACTCGCATCAGGAATATTTGATGCGCAACTTTCATGTCAAACTGTTTTTAAAGATATCTTCTATGGATGACTGGAATTGAAGAAGCATACTTCGTCAGGAAATAAATTAACAATATACATTTTCAGGAAGAAAACTCGGAAACCAGCTGATGGTTCAGGATTTTTGTTATTGACAATTTTGTGTAAATATTTGTACTCTGATATATGAGCTCTTTCCAACTCTCAGGCCGCCTCTTATTGAAGACTAAAATAGTGAGCACAGTAAATTCTTATAACCGTAGCCATGACTTATAAGAAAAACCATTTTCTATCATATCTTCATAGCATCGGTCTCGATTGCTTAGTAAATAACTGTTTAACTGTGGTATATCTTGGGTGTCCGGTAAAACAACTTCCGATTTAGCAATTTGTTTCTCCAAGAGTAGAATTTTTCATATTGGACTGAGCATCCCAAAAAATGCAAACAATCAATATGATTTCTGCTTCTTGTTGAATGAAACGCATTAAGTCCGACAGCTATTTGCAGAGGGTAATATTTCCATTTTTTTCTGTTCTCAGATTTCTTCTAGACTTGCTTATCGGACAACATTTCGTACATTAAAATTTGAGAACTTTTCAATGCTGCATCACAGCGGTTAGATGTCTCTGAGCTGCTGCCGCCTTCAATACACCATTGAGGAAATCAATCGCGTCAGGAACATTTGATGCGCAACTTTCATCTCAAACTGTTTTTAAAGATATCTTCTGTGGATGACTGGGATAGTGAAATTGAAGAAGCATACTTCGTCAGGAAACGAATTAACAATACACCTTTTCAGGAAGAAAACTCGGAAACCAGCAGCTTGTTCAGGATTTTTGTTTTTGTCAATTTTGTGTAAATGTTTGTACTCTGCTATATGAGCTCTTTCCAACTCTTAGGCCGCCTCCGATTGAAGACTAAATTAGTGAGTAAAGTAAATTCTTATAACTGTAGCCATGACTTATAAAAAAAAACATTTTCTATGATATCTTCATAGCATCGGTCTCGATTGCTTAGTAAATAACTATTTAATTGTAGCATATCTTGGGTGTCCGGTAAAACAACTTCCTTTTGGCGGTTTTGTCAGAACCGATTTAGCAATTTGTTTCTCCAAGAGTAGAATTTTTCATAATGGACTGAGCATCCCAAAAAATGCAAACAATCAATATGATTTCTGCTTCTTGTTGAATGAAACGCATTAAGTCCGACAGCTATTTGCAGAGGGTAATATCTCGATTTTCTTCTCTTCTCAGATTTCTTCTGGACTTGATTACCGGACAACATTTCGTACATAAAAATTTGAGAAATTGTCAATGCTGCATCACAGCGGTCAGATGTCTCTGAGCTGCTGGCGCCTTCAATACACCATTTTAAGAAAAGTTCTAATTGCTTAAGAACAACGGAGTTATCATTTAAATTGATGCTTACTTCAAACTTCCATTTTTTAGCATTAAATACCGATTTTCTAATAAGTTTCGCAGCATCGAAAAGAATTTTTGAATCTTTTTCTGAGAAATCAATCAGTCAGGAACATTTGATGAGCAACTTTTGTCTCGAACTGTTTTAAAGATATCTTCTATGGATGATTGGGATTAGTGGAATTGAAGAAGCATACTTTATCAGGAAACGAATTAACAATATACCTTTTCAGGAAGAAAACCCGGAAACCAGCAGATGGTTCAGGATTTTTGTTTTTGTCAATTTTGTGTAAATGTTTGTACTCTGCTATATGAGCCCTTTCCAACTCTCCTGGCCGCCTTCGATTGAAGACTAAAATAGGGAGTAAAGTAAATTGCAGACAATCAATATGATTTCTGCTTCTTGTTGAATGAAACCCATTAAGTCCGACAGCTATTTGCAGAGGGTAATATCTCAATTGTCTTCTGTTCTCAGATTTTTTCTGAACTTGCTTATCGGACAACGTTTCGTACATTAAAATTTGGGAAATTTTCAATGCTGTATCACAGCGGTTAGATGTCTCTGAGCTGCTGCCGCCTTCAATACACTATTTTAAGAAAAGTTCTAATTGCTTAACAACAACGGAGTTACGCAGGATCGAAAAGAATTTTTTAATACTTTTCTGGAAAATCAATCGCGTCAGGAGCATTTGATGCGCAACTTTCATCTCAAACTGTTTTTAAAGATATCTTCTGTGAATGACTGGGATAGTGAAATTGAAGAAGCATACTTCGTCAGGAAACGAATTAACAATTTTCAGGAAGAAAACCCGGAAACCAGCAGCTGGTTCAGGATTTTTTTTTGTGTAAATGTTTTTACTCTGCTATATGAGCCCTTTCGAACTCTCCTGGCCGACTCCGATTAAAGACTAAAATAGTGAGCAATGTAAATTCTTAACACTGTAGCCATGACTTATAATAGACTTATAAGAGAAACCATTTTCTATCATATCTTCATAACATCGGCCTCGATTGCTTAGTAAATAACTGTTTAATTGTAATATATCTTGAGTGTCCGGTAAAACAACTTCCTTTGCGCACAGAAGACTTTTCCTTGTAATTCTATGACTTATAGGAATATAATTTTCATTACATATTGCTTCATACCAAGTTTCAACTTCTTTCATATCTTATAAGTCCAGAATAAAATACAGACTTCAATTTTTGGATCAGTACGGTATTTGATTTATCTATTTTAATCTGCAACTCTTGTATTGGCTTATTACCCTTTCTAAGAACGTTGTGATATTACTTGTCCAACAATTATTGAGATAAACAATATCATTAGCATGGGCGTCGATTTCCGAAATGAAAGAAAATAATTGTATTTCGAGTTCTTTATTTTTTTTTTTTTAAATAAACAGAATCTCGTAATTTCTTACCTACTTTGTCGGTAGCTACTTTATGTAAAAAAAAAAATGTTTCGTTTCTGGCTCATTGCAAAGAAACACATTTTTGTTTCGTTTGCTATTAAGGCTGGACTGTAAATAATTTTTTCGGGTTTCGATGTTTCTCAAGACCCTGAATATTTATTTCTCAAACGCTCTATTTTATTTTTATGTTGCCGTAGCATGTCAAATGTCAAGTTGCACTATTTGTTTTGAACTCTTCGCTACTGACATGTTTTTCTAAGTCGTATAAATGTTCGTACAGAGAATTTTTTAATTTTATATGGACCTGTAAGCACTCAATTAATCGGTCATAGCGTTTGGAATTCTGAACAAGTCCTTCATCTTTTTTTTGTATTTTAACAAATCACGCACTTGGAACAGTTAAAACACATTGATGGCTCCATATTGTTACGTCCCGGAACTCAAAACACTGAATTATCGGGCACTGTGATACTAACAAAGAAATCTGAAGTTTCAAGGACACCATATCTCACAACTTTAGAGCGACAGACGAAATGTTAAGTAAGCAGAAATAGAAGGTATTATTTTAAATTATTAACTATGGACCACAGACTAACTCAGTCTATGGTATGGACACGATTACTGCCATACGTTTCCTATTATTTCGCTACATAGTGAAATTCAAGGCACGCGAGTATCGTAATGGTAATTATAATGTTAGAAAGATGGATCTTTAGCAAACAAATCTTATTTGAAGTGTTTTTTTAATCGAGTGTGAGTTTTATTAGAAAAAGGCGATTTGAAATGCGTGTTTACAAAAAAGCATTTTTTAAGTAACGTTGTTAGGAACAAAAATTGGACAAAAGTGCTAATAACCTTTTCTGCTCTTTAGTAAAAATAGGACAATCTAGCAAGAAAACGAACATTCTATCTTTAAGGGATATAATTCATTAACCGTTTTTACCCCTCAAGGAGCGTCGGGGGTGAGGGTCGCGAAATTAAGGGTCCTATTGTTGACAAATGCATATACTAACATATAATACATACATACATTATAAGATGTCAGATCTACACTGAAGGGGCGAGCGTAGAGGCGACTTCAATGTGAATATCAGTCGATATTCCGTTGAAGCAACGTCGAGCGCGGTTAGTACTTGGATGGGCTCCCATCTTGGGAAATACAGCGTTCTCGTCCCACCTTCCAGAGGCTTGTATATCAGTGTATACTCGGAAGTTACGTAATTTCAGACGAGGATTACGTAGTGGATATACCATCCTTCGGAGGGGATGTAAAGCAGGCGGTCCCTTGTTTATTAAATGTTAGGCAAGTAAAAGATCCCTACTCTTCTTAAGGGAAGAGGTTCGGCAAAATTTCCAGGTTGGGGGTAGCTCGTCTCCTGGCGTCGGTGATAGGCCCTGGTAGCGGAAATAGGCCGACGTTAAACAGTTAAAAAAAAAAATCTACACTGAACATTTTCCCCCAGTGATCTATCTTCGGTTTGGGCAAAATACGTTCAATATCATTTTCATTTACAATAGAAATATCTTCCACCTCTGGCCAACAAAATTCATTTCCTTTTGTTTTTCTCATTTTAACTCCAAGCTTATCGTCATTTCAAAAGTGATTTTCCCAATATAAAATTTTACAATTTTTTTTTTGTCGCAAAACGTATTAGGGCAAATCATCTCACCTCCACGTTTGTTAAAATCTCTTCGTCTTCTTCTCCAACACAATTGTCACATCTAAATATTCCTTGAAATCAATAGTGCTCTCTGATTCACTACTATTGCTAGGAACACTTTTTTTGCATTTATTGCTTTTTTAGCATTTTTTTCCGACTCTTGTAGAATTTCATCTGCGTGGGCTTTTGTTATTACATCTGCCCCTGCAGAAACCCTTTTTCTCAATGGCATAATGGTATAAAGTATAGTTACCCTACTATGGTGTTGGAGGGGAGCTGGTGATTGTTCCTAGCGGCGTCGGCGTATTCATTTAGACAAATGTAAATAATTGGCGCATTCATTTTCAATACTTCTCCCTCCATCTCTACCTTGAGGTAATTGGTGAATGGAACTTTAGGCATGTTAAAAAGAGCGTCACTGTCTAAATATTCCCGCTGACATCAGCTTATTACTAATTTTTCTACATACCTCCTAAATTGACTAGCCTAACAGCAGACAACTCCTATCTTCCCAGAATATCTTTAATATTAAATCATCTCGTAACATACTGATTAGAATACACATATTGAACATATTCCTGTCTTATTTAAGTTCAATAATACCAGTTTTTGTCTTGATTTGTACTTTTTTTGTGACTGATTTGTATAATTGAGGATTAGTGCTTTAAATTGGATCCCACAAATGTACAGTTCTATTGTTAATTCGTTTTCTCACAAAATCTTTACTTAAGTTTTCTCCAGTTGAGGTCTCACACATTCATAAGGCGTTCGTCATCATTACTAATTGGATTTGTAAAACGTTCAAGAGTTGCTACATTTTTTTGTCAATTGGCGATGTGTTCTTTCAGTATTTTGATATGCAGGTAATGTATTAAGTACGGCATCTGAAATGTTATTTATTATTTAGACGTGGCAACGTCAAAAAGAATCTTGTTATAACATGTAGCTGTTCTGTTATGCCGACTAGCCTTCCCAACACTTTCATTTTTCTATTTTTATTAGGTGCCCAAAATCCAGACTTTCCATATCGTCGTTCCAGTATTGGTTTGTTTTATCTCCTAAAATTGTAAATGTCTAAAAATTAAGGTTAAAGTTATTTATACGTATAATTTTTTTATTTTAACGTAAAAATTAAAAAAAAATATATATATAGACATTTCATATAAATGACAGATAGTGTTTTAAAATTAATACCTAACCGACCTTTGGTACATTTTTCTAAAAAAAAAAATTAAAATTAATTTGAAGATAGAACAAATGTTCCTATTTTAGAACATTAAGCAATGATTGCTGCGTGGGTACGTGAAATCGGGGTTGCAGGTCCACGGTAAGTCCTCGGACGAGATGGTGGAAGGGTACAAATTTATTTAATTAATTGGGCGCCAATACCTACCTACCTGTGCGAATCACGAAGCTACCGTCGAACTCTCAGTGTCAGATTCTAGTGAGCTTCGGGGCTATTCAGGTTCGTGGATGACGGAGGACCTACCCCCTATCCGTCAACCACGATAGCCGGCGCGCTCGGTCACAACTAGTGAGGATACCTCAGGTCAGAGAAAAGAAAAACAACAACGCCACGAACACAATAACCAGGCGTAAATCTGCCTGGCCCTCTGAAGGCAGTATTTGTTATTCTTTCCGCGAATAGGGGCTACTAAGGCTGGTTGCACATATATACAGCACGTTGACGACAAACTTGTTTTCGACACGCTTTCGACACTTGTCGTATGAGAATGTAGGAAACAGAACATCAGAACATTCAGACTTAAACAACATGTCGTCAGATGAAGATGTTTTAATGTTATCTGTTTTATTGCAAAGAAAAATGAAGAAAAATGCGTGATAAGTTTTTTATTTATAATGTACATAATATTTTCAAAGCAAAGTGAAATCGTTACATTCTGGGGAGTGTGGAGAGACGTCTGTAGAAGTATATAGAGATGATTCTTGGGATAGTGTCGAAGAAGGACGTGTTTGTAAAAAAACTCTGTATCTTGATGCATATTACTTAGCTGATTTTCAAAATATTGCTGTCCATACAGAATTTTTCCAAGAGTTTACCTCATTCTGTATTTAAATTCATGCTTCTGTGCGCTTGTCATTTTATGCATTTCAGGCAAAAGACTTTTTAGAAATAAAAAGTGCATCCTCTGGGTTATCAACATGTCTTTTTTTGGAGGTGAAATATTCGATGGCACACTTTTCAATTTGGTCCATTTCTTCGCGTTTTTTCCTATAACCTTGAGATGTAGTTGCAACGGGTGTTTCTGCATTTGTAACAGCTTCTGGTGTTACTGCCCACTGTTCACCTTCTACATTCTCTTGAGATTCAACTGGATCCAATTGAGATTCTTCCTCATTCGTTTCATTAGTTTCATTTATTTGTGAGGATGGAGGTGGTATACTGCTTTTTTGTACCCTTGATTTAGTAAACAGTAATAGAAATTGTAGATAATCAGCCAGATAATATTTTTTTATCGTCCCTGCTGCCGAGCCGCTTGGGATTTTTTTTGTCAAATAACGTGTGTAAGCAGATCGTATATTTTTCCATTTCTTCTTACGTGCACTTCCTAAAACAAAAAAAATGTTTTAGGTATTTCGCAACTGGAATGACTTTCAAGCAATTATCGTTACAATTTATGAGAGGAGCTTTCACCATTGCAAAAATAGTTGAGGAGGTTTCAGATAGCATTTGGTCCTGTTTGCAAAATGAATATATGCCGATTCCTACCGAATTAAAATGGATTGATATTGCTCATCGCTTTGAAGAACTTTGGAATTTGAGCAATTGCATTGGAAGCGTAGACGGTAAACATATTACAATCAAGTGCCCAGATAAAACAGGATCCGCCTTTTTTAATTATAAGGGCTATTTTGGCGATTATGGAAGAAATGATGATGGGGCAGTCTTTCGAAATTCAAATATTGAAAAAAATTTCAGAGCAGGAACACTTAATATACCTCCACCTCAACCTTTACCATACGAACCATACGAAGAAGCTTTTCCATATTATCTTGTTAGGGATGCTGCCTTTCCTCTTAGCAAAAACTTAATGAAGCCATATCCATCAAGAGGTTTAACGAACGAAAGGAGAATATTTAGTTATAGATTATCACGATCGCGTCGAATTGTTGAATGCACGTTTGGAATGGTGGTCTCGAAATTTAAACTACTTGAAATAATTATTCTATGCTCTCCAGATAAAGTAGACAAAATAGTGAAGGCAATATGTATATTACATAACTTTATTAGAAAAAGAGAGGGTCAAATGTCAGAGCCTTCAGTTCAAATGTATGGAGATAGTAGTGAGCAGCTATTTTTTCCCCACTTTATCCTCAATGCCTGCGCGCAAAAAATGAAGCCATACTGCTACAAGACAGATTATGCGTTTATATAAATCAGCCATATGCAACTTTACCATGGCAGAACAAAGTATGTATTTAA
This sequence comes from Rutpela maculata, assembly GCA_936432065.2. NCBI lineage: Eukaryota > Metazoa > Arthropoda > Insecta > Coleoptera > Cerambycidae > Rutpela > Rutpela maculata. The sequence goes on from OW386292.2 coordinate 87,802,863, forward strand.
TCAAGAATAATTTAGTTCAATTTTGTTATAATATTTTTTGTTATTTGAATTGCGGTCATAAATTAATAAAAACTGTATATATTTAGTTGGAACCTTTATCATACTCTAGCCATCTTAACACAAACTAACACTACAATAAATATTTACTATTATTATAATTATTCATCTTCGCAACTAAATATAATAAAAATATATTTTTCAACAATCTATTTATAACAAACTTACCTGTATCATGTAACTCCTTTCCTATTTCACTCCAGGTTTTTTCTTGCACTTGACGATTACTATAGTCATCCAAAAGTATGATCATATAAAACCGAATATTTTTCCACTGTTTGTATCAATTCTATATTATTATTTTCCATTTTTGTACAAACTCACAGACTACAAAGACAAATAATGTCCTTTGAAATTCCAACAGCAGTGTCTCGTTGTATGATTCTTGTTTAAAACATGCCGTATCTTGTCTGCGACGTGTTTATTTGATGTGGGTAGCTTCATTAAAATCTTAGTGTAAAAATAAGGATATGTCGAACACATGTCGAAAACATGTCGTAGACAAATGTATAATTGTGCCACCGGCCCCAGCCCGAGACTCTAGGTATTCTGACCTGCATAGGGGTCCTCAATGGTGGACGGATCGACCGACAAAGCAGCAGCGGCGGACCGCCGATTGCCACCTGAAGATGACTACCTTAAAGATGAAAATCAAGAAATTGTCCGGGCAGCGCCACAGAGTAACTGACGCTTGGTACGTCTGCGAAATTTACATTTCTCCTCAGTGCTAAGGTGCGAACGTACCAACAAGTGATAATGAGGCCCATAATTAGCAGGGCCGCTATAATTAGGAATCCCTACATTGGGGTGAGATTATAAGCTTATGGTAACGCACTACAAGTCCCACCCTTACAAAAGAAAAGGGGAGCAAGGTTCAAGTTGGCTAATTTGATATAAAGAAAAAAATTGTTTTATGGTTACCAGACTATTTTTTAATGAAAAATAAAATAAAATGAAAAAACAAAGTCACCACAAAATATAGTAGGGTAATCGTATGCCACTAAGGGGAGAGGAGTTGTACCTCCGTGAACTTATACTAATCGTAATTTACGAGAATGAAATTTTTTCCAAAACGGAATTCTAATTAGTCGTACATGTGTATAAAACTTAAGCTTAAAAGTGAAAATAGTAAAAATAAAAGAAATGAAAAGTTGTTTAAATAAGCCTTTTTCCGCGGAGTCAATTAGAACTTCAGATACCTTCCCTGCTTGACTAATATAATCAAAAGTTACTGGGCCAAATAACAAAGGCAGTAAAAAAGCAAAATCAATATGTACAGGAAGGTAGCCATCAATTCATTCAGTTAATTATCTATGGCGTATTTTGGTACGCGGCTATGGGCCAGCCTCTGGCCTGTGTACCTATACCTTAATTGGCGGCAGTCGTACGCGCTGGGAGTGACCGCTGTACTACAACTCGGCACCTGTAGGAAACAGGTGGTACGAGGATTCTCCCTCGCCCGTCTGCCACTAAGCTTGCAAATCTTAGGCCGGCCGCACACATATCGAGCAAAACAGTTTTAGTCAAAAATGTTTTTGACTCACACAAAAACGTTTTTGTTTTGAGAAAGTAGGGCGGCCGCATACATATCGAGCAAAATTAGTCGCAAAATATTTCGAACCAACAAGAAAGATCTATTCGTGCCGTTTGAGAAAGTATGTCGGACAACGAAACCACCGAGATAGCACTAGTCTTTTGGCAGTGGTTAATGCTCCACGGAAGAAAAGAATTATGCTGGGTCGTGGGAGCCAAACAATGAATTTATTTGAGAGCTTTTTATTAACTAGTACTGTACAATACTTTCACTTATTGATGTTTACTTAACAACGATTAATGCAGAACTGATTTCTTGAATAACCGATTCCGTATTTATACAATTTTAATATCAGGAATGCGGTTATCGGAATGTCGTTTATTTTTGATAAAGAGGTCGGAGAAATCTATAACATTAATATGTTATGCTTAAATGTAAATTAGAATTAATAAAAATAAAGAAAGGAAGTAGGTAATGTCTATAACTCTTCCCCTCTTAGAATGGAATCTGGGGTCCTTTATGTGGAAGGTCAGCTTTCATTGGTTCCAAAGGTATATTGACTTCTTCTTTTTCTTTGTTGAAAGAGACATCCCTTGGTTTTGTTGTTTTCTTATAGAAGAGATTAAATTTTGGAAAGGGTTGTTTCCGTTTCCAGCAATAGTGAAGGATAATGAAGAAAAGGATCAGTATATAAAGGGGGAATCATCCAGAGATTATCGTAGACTGTAGAGGTAGTGAAATTATTCACATGGACTGGCTTCAGATCTCCGATTTTATGTTGGATTGAATGTAATTCTTTTAATGATGGAATGGAAAGAAAATGTTTCCATTGAAATGTTAGGTAATAAATATGAAGTACTCGTATAAAGTGGAGGTTCATATGCGAAAGACTGGTTGTTGAGGTAAAATTCACAATGTGGTCCCAAAGTGATTTTAGTGTTGTGAATCAATGTTTCATATAGAAGATAGTATTGGGATGTGTAACACTTTGATTTTGCCTCACCCTGTATAAACGGAATAAATATAGCATTTCCTAATGCTGCTAGTTTTTAGCATATATAAGGAACCGCGCCGTTTTTTTGTGACAAAAAGAGAACAAGAAAAAAGCGATATTAACGCGACGGCCGCGGGCAGGCAGAAAGATAAGAGAGATCTGCAGAGACCATCTATTAATTAAGTTTGGTAAATAATAACAACTTATTGTGTGTTCTGGAAAGTTCAAATTCAATAATAAAAGTAGTTTTGAAACTAGGCCTAATAAGAACTAAGGTAAATCAATTTATTTTATACAGTTAATTGTTATAATTAAAAATATCTCAATTTTATAGTGATATTTCGGGTATTGAACGTCAAATTTTTATTTTAGGCCTTTATATACACCTTAGATAACTCTTAAACAACTCTTAGACACCTATGAGAAAACTTGTTGAGTAGTTATTGGATAACGATAGCATAATATTGTATTATTAAATATCCCTGGGAGAATTTTCGTATTCACGTGGCGTTACAACGCTTTACAACTTCTCATTTGGTAATAGCCTGGGAAGTATACTGAAAGAAAGCAACCTTCATCTGAGATGGCCAGGTATTTATTTAATCTTTAATCAAATTGAGGGGATCATATTTGCTAAGCGTGGAACTACCCCAATCGGATAAAGAAGTCGTCATAAGTGTAAAAAATTAATTCTCTTGAAATACAGTCATTATAATTTTCTTATTGATTTTACACAATTTTATGTAAGAGGAAATCGCAAAAAACATTATTTTGTTGTGTACCATAAAACAGCTGTTTAGTGGGGGATGCACTACCTTTTTTATTATTTGTTGAATTTTGACGTTAAATAAGTATTTGCACTAAGACACCATAGATTTACCAAATTATATGCTCTA